>OU860784.1:2842659-3482659 GCA_917862395.2 Heliconius sara | reverse complement strand
ATGTTTATGTTTATTTTTTTATATTCATATGTATGTCTGTAGTGTACTTATAAAGGCTATATGAAAGTTTTAGTACCTTGTGTACATTAACGTAAATTCTGTAAAAAAAATAGATTTTTTTGGAAATAAAATAATACAACTTAAGACACTTTACACTTCCGTTGCCATTTTTCGAAAGAAACAATTTAATAGAATTCTAGAGGCATAGTGTGTCGCTTGGCGAAATACAATATCACACTTTGCCTCTTTACCAGAGGAAGAAAATGAAAATATTAAATATTCAATTTCCTCAAGTGGGAATCGAACCAACAACCTGTCGCGCTTACTGCACCACGAGAAAATAAGCGAAGAGAACCAAAATATTATGAATTAATAATAAATAGCAATAACCTCATAAACATAAGTAATATTATATTTACGTGTGGTAGAGTCACGTCGCCAGCAATGGCAACACGCATGGGCAGAAGGGCATTTAATACCGGCGTGAAGTAGTGGCTTTATGCCACTGCGCTGCAATGCCGGGCCCCGGCGCCCAACCCACCTTAAAGGCCGGCAACGCACCTGTAGCTCCTCTGGGCGTCGCACGGCGTCTGCACGGTGTCGTGGGCGGCGGTAATCACTTACCATCAGGGTCACCTGATGCGCGCTCGTTTGCCGTGTCTTTTCCATAAAAAAAAAAAAAAAATCGAAAATATATGAAAATTGACACAACCGTCAACGCCGTGTGTCATTTGGAGTCGGTCATTCCATGACCAAGCCGCCCTGCACATCGCGAGGCCCGTAGGCTAGATCATTTAACAAAAAAATATCCAAATGTATTTATTATAATGATGTACTATAAAGTACAATTTCAATCAATATAAAATACCAAAGATGGTAGGTACTATATAAATATGTATTTTTTAGGTGCACGCTGTCTCTAGCAGGGTAGCCAGAGAAAATTCATGAATTCATACTGTTTAAGCCATTCTTTCATCAGTCATTCGCTCAACGTGCATAAACTGCTTCAGCATGTTATTCATCATTTTCACCGTGACGTCCTTGTTAGTATCTGCCGCCCTATGTATCTTTGATTTTCTTTGTTTTTCTTTACCGAATCTGCAATGATTCGGTTAGTAATATCCTACGAAGAGATGGCATGTCCACAGAATCAATGTTCCTTTCAATCTTATTCTAGTTTCATTTCGCTAAATGCATTTTGCACGACTAAACCTGCAGATGTGCTGACCTTTCCAGATCCACTACTCTCTACTAAATATACCTTCATTCAATTGTTCTAATATCTTAGAATGTCCTAGACACGCCTAATGGAGTCAAAGATACTGGAACATATCAAGAATACTCTTGTTATCCTCATCTTGAAGCGAACCTAAACCAGCCTCGGGTTGTTCGCTTCTATTCTACCGCAAATAGCTCTTGTCATTATGCTTTCGCTTGGTCTCAGCCATACATGTAATAATTTATACATCTTCTGTTCTATCTTTTCTCTGTCATTCCACTTAGCTATAGCTATAGCTTCACTTAGCTATAGCTTCGTTCTCCACTTCCTGCCGTTCTAGACATGGCGTGATGGATGGCGGTCCCCAACATTGCATTCGTTGCTACTTGATACACCAGCGGGAACGCACTGATGCGCGTTGCGTTGGGGGGATGCTCTATTAGTGCGCTCTTGTAAAATACACGTGGCGGATGGAACGTCGCAGCCCTCAAAAAGTGCCGATAGGCAGCAGGGCAGAATCGCTGTGGACAAGCCTTCAAATTATATATTTATTTTGCAATTTTTTGTTGTATTAATTTATATTTTTTTTTGTATTATTTTATATTTTTCTTTTACTTATATATACTATCTTGATAAGAAAGAATACCAAATTATAGGAAATATATTAACAAGAAAATTTAAATTAATCACAATCACAATACCGTGTGGCTGTAATTCAGAGATTAACATATAATATGAAAAACTGTTTTATATGTTTTTAAAAGACAATGTTTTTGTAGAAAATGATTCTTATGTATCTTATAAGGTGAGCCAACGAATCACATGTAAGCATTCAGAAAGCTTATTTTTGGCGACCTTTACGTAAATGAAATATGTGAAAAAATTGGAGAAAAACGTAGCTTACGTTTATCCTAAAACTCTCAAATATATATGAAATTTTATCACAATGGATGGCTTGACAGAAAGACAGACAGACAGTTCTTACTTTTTTAACAGTGGTACTTGTAGGTACTTACAAAATATATTTTTTTCTGGCGATCCTAATCGAGACAGATACATTTTGTTCAGAATGAATTTTTAAATTTCACGCCAAAATTACATGTTACATTCACTTTTATAATATTAGTATGATATATAAACTATACACTTAAAGTATACATACACTGTGTTTCCTTTCTCCCTTTTTCCCGTCCCGTCCCGGGACCCATCCGTTCAAGTCCCAGACTACCATAAGTCTTTCGGGGTTGAATGATGCCATGTAGATGTGTTTTGCAAGGACTTTGTCTCGAGGCGGTCTCATCGCCTCGATGCGACGGCTCGAGCGAGAACGCCACGAGACACTTTTTTTTTCGAACTTGAGATTAATTTTGTTCGGAATCAATGAGGTTCCAATTTCTGGTCCTGTTCTCGGTTACTATTTTTTTTATACCACTGACATAACTGTTGACTACAGCGTAATTTGAATTTGATTTTATCTAGATCCGTTTCTTGTATATACGGTACGGTACGGCACGGTAGGACTTAAGGTAAAGACGAGACCCAAAAGTTAAAATATTCTTTTGTCCATATTCATCAAGATATTTTGATTGAAGCCAGTCATGGCGCAGGGATTATAAACAGGGCTGGTTGTGTTTACTATTCCCACTTGAGGAAATAAAATATTTATTATTTTGATTTCCTCGCTGGTAACGACGCAAAAACGCGGCGTTGACTTCCAAAATTCAACAGGCAATGCCCCGTAGTAGAAAGTGTAATGAAATGGAAAGGAAACGGAGTTTCTTAACACTAAGTAACCAGGTTCCCTCTGCCTACCTTGGAGCGTGAAGCTAATAAAAAACATTAAGTATTTTTTTTCCACGAGTGAGAGAAAATCGAATCCACAACCATCATGTCAAACACTTTTCCGTTTCGCCAATGGCCCTTTACATTCAGTCCTAATATGCTTCCTTTCAAAATTTTAACAAACAAATATCAGTAAAATAACCTATTTTACATCTTTCATGAGGTGTTTTCCGAAATCAATAAATCCCTGGAAGTTAAATATAGCCCGCTGATGTACTTATTACGGACCGTGCGCTTTGAGTTACTAATAGGTTTTCACTTTTAAAAAGTATTTTTAATATATTTTGTACATTATGAAAGGAAAATATGAAATATTAACATTATTTATATACATATATACGTATTTATATATTCCATGTTTTATTTGTTTATTAAGACACATAGGTACAAAGTTATTATTATGTACGCTCTAATTATTAAGTTTATTTTACATAGCAGGGTAAGCAGAGGGAACCTGGGAATCTAGTGTTAAGACGCCGTTTCCTACTTTCAGCTATATGCTGGAGGCATTGCGAGTTAAGTGTAAACGCGACGGTTCTTTCCACTTGGGTGTACTCTAATAACAAGGCAAAGCGCAGATCCCCACTTACCGTCGAAATGTCAAAAATTTGTCGGAAAGAAAGTGGAGAACCGAATGTCCTGACACTAGATTCCCACAGCCTACCTTAGCTTGCTATATGCGAGTAAAACGTGAAGCTGAAAAAATATATTTAATATATCTCTCAAATTGAGATTCGGATCCACTATCTCCACCGTCATCATTCAGTAATCAGGCCTTAATAGATACTGCAATAAATTCCAATATTATACAGAATGTATATTTTTAAATTATTAATTTTAATATCATATACACACACAGAAGAATATATTATATGATTTTAAATGAAACTATTGTAACCGGATTAATCGCGTATATCGTAAAATATACTAATGTGTAATAATCATGAAAATCAAAGAACTTATTTTATTATATGATTATATTTCGGCGTTACTAGAACGATTTAATATTACAAATAAAAATTTTAAGTTCATTGCTATAGCAGAAAAGAATGGATGCCTTTCATAAAATTACACAGATATATTTAATTGTAACTAAAATATAATTCATCAAAGGTTCGTGTGGGGCGACAAGTCACAAACATGATACTGTAAACGCGACAGGTTGTAGGTTCGATTCCCCCTCGAGGAAATGATTTAATATTTTCATTTCTTCGCTCTGGTGCTGAGGCTAAGTGCGGCGTTGAGTTCCGCCATACAGCACGCAATGCTTCAGAATTCGGCGGAAAATGGGAAGCGGAATGTCTTAGCACTTTGCTCCCGGGAGCTGCAACCTCCTCAAGAGTAAGATCCCTTTTAATTGCACCAGGGACGCAAAAATCAAAGTCTGAACGATCGCTATCGATATCGATACTCTGGTAAATAGTGTTGCAGAAAAGCTCGCAAGACTTATCGTGGATGAGGCCCTAATGACCCATTTTGTGGCGAACGTAATGGCGGCCATATTATCAAACGCCAAGACACTAATACTTATCGGGGACATAAACCAACTACCCTTTATCGACAGATTAAACCTCTCGTGACAACCATCAGTCGAGAGCCAGCGAGATCATGTAGATGTCCACGGTATGTGACATACGCTCAACGAAGTTTATAACGGAATCTACTCAGCCCGACAGTCAACTCGCTCCCTGAGAGAGTCGCGATACATGGGTACTTCCATTCCTATAGATTCCCCCAGTACTCTGTACCTGGTCCATACATGGATTTTAAAACTTTAATATCTTCTAAAATATCTATTTCTATGATATGCTGTAAAACCCTATTTTAATCTGTATAACGCGCACAATGAATCATATAACAAAACATATTTAATCGGATAAGGAATTATACTGTTCTGTCGAAAATAGATATGCAATTATTATTTATTTATGTTTAAGCACAAAAATTTTTACTGTGTGCTACTGGTGGCCTTAAGGGGTTGGCATATTATGTGCTATGGGTTGTGTACGGTGTAAAAATCAAAATCAGCTTCACGCTGTATCCCGCACACAGCAGGGTAGGCAGAAGGAACCTAGTGTTAAGACGCTCCCCTCTAAGTTCCCCATTTTCTGCAGAATTCTGGAGGCATTGCGTGTTGAGTGGCAGAACTTAATATCAGAGCGAAGAAATGGAGATATAAATTTAAGTAAATATTTCATCTCCTCGAGTAGGGATTGAACCCACGACCACACGGTTTCGCAGTCGGTCGGTTTTACAGTCACACTTTGTGCCGCTGCTCCACCACTGGCCTCGTGTATTTCTTTAGTTAACCTTAAACAGCTGAATAACAATAATATTGGACGCCATCAAACCGTGTGCGAGAAAATATATGCACGTACATTGAATTACAGAAATATTCAATTTCATTCGGTATAATAAAAGTCCCCGAGACTGTATCTCTTATAAATAAGTCACAATAAGACATTTTGTGACAAAAATAATTGATAATTGCAAGGTTTCCGTTGCCTTGACGTTTTTATATATATATATATATATATATATATATATATATATGTTTTTATATATATATATATATATATATATATATATATATATATATATATATATATATATATATATATATATATATATATATAATTTATAATATAGTTATGGATGACTCAGAGTAAAGTAGCTCTATCTGTATGTGTGTTACGGTTTCAAACTTATGCAATTAACGAAATGTGATATTTATTTTATCATGACAGATTGAAAGAGCCGGAATAGGGAATAAAATATTAAAACACACACAACCGATTAACGACTTATTTTAGTTGTTATATGAAATATTTAGTATAAAGTAAGTTGCGGCGTTGAGTTCTGCCACTCAACACGCAATGCCTCCAAAATTCGGCAGAAAGTGGGGAACGGAGTGTCTTAACACTAGGTTCCTTCTGCCTACTCTGCTGTGTGCGGGATATAGCGTGAAGCTAATTTAATTTTAATTTAATTTAGTATAAAATATTATAAGTTTATAGAGTGTTGCTAGCTTAGATTAACTAACCAAAAAGTTAATTTTGTTTCGTTAATGAATAAAAAAAAATAACTAGTCTTTTTTGCGAGGCATTGCTCGGAAATATTTACTTATGGAATGAGAGTAACCTGGTTCAATTCAACTCCCAGAAGATACAACCATTAAGAATATCCTATTTGTTGTGTCACCAGTTTTTTGTAAACAATATTCTTATAGCCGCATATTGGGCATATCTTAACGTCTCGAATGACTGCCAACATCGCCTTCCTCTGGAAAGCAAAGCCAAGTTGGCTTCATAGAAACTAGGTGTTATCGGCATAGCGAAAAAGTACTTCACGCTAAAACAATGATTGGCCTTGTGTAGAGCCTAGGCTCTAATTATTGGGGACTCAATGATCTGTAAAAGACACTTTGGGTTTTGACACTTTGGCTTCACGTAGAGATGTTTCCTCGCTGCATTCTCTAACACATTTATCGATGAGGTGTGCTCTGGGAAACTCTTTTACCTCGTAACTGTTGCCGAATTTCCTAACCACACAGTACGTCACAAACAAATATTATCCTCACCATCTTGATACGTAACTAACTACTCTACTCTACTATTGTAGTTGCGTGGGAACTTAGCACGTAGGGTACTAACGCCACCCAACTTTGGAATAGCCAACCTACAGCAATGTCTCCAGGTCAATACGACATGAGTACCTTCAAAATGTTATGGAGTCGCGAGCAGCGGTGATCTTGTCGTTTCCCTAAAAAAGGTTACAATATTTAACATAAAATTATTGTTAGTATCTGTAGGTTCACGGGAAGTACCTATAAGTTATAGGTTTTGATTACGCGGCGAAATTCATACAAACGCAGGAAAAATGCATTTGTACATCTTTTGATTTCGTTAATTTAAAAGCCTTGTTTTAACTATGCCCTAAGGGACCGTAGACCTGAATGTTTCATATTAATTTCAGCTTTATTTCTCCACGCGATCTAGAGATAATTTTTTTTTACGGAAGCCTAATGACTTACGAATATAAGTAAGTAATCTATTAAAAAAAATCGCTTTTTCCATTATAAAATGTACGTATTTACTAAAACATAAAGACACTACTTCTTATCTTTATTTACTTAAGCCTAAGGAAAATTTTATATTATTACAAAAGAAAAGATAAAACGTGTCCTAAAATACGCACTTACAATATTTGAATTAGATAACGCATCACATCGCTTTTATTACAATTATGTACATAGGTGTAAATTTCAAAGCCAGTTGTGGCGCAGGGGCACAAGAGAGCGACTATAAACGCGACAGGTTTTGAGTTCAATTCCCTTGAAATTAAAATAGAATATTTTCAGGCTTTCAGAATTCGGCAGAAAATGGAAATCAGTAACCTGTTAATAAAAACGGAGGTCTTAACACTAGGTTCCCAAGTTCCCTTCGCCTATCTTCCTATGTGCGGGATACGGTGTGAAGCTAAAAAAATATTTTCATATGTTGTTGTCCTACACTGCTTGATAATTCAAATCTTTCTGGAAATTAATGCTATGTTACTGTTACCTTCGCGCTAATTTCACATCCAGAATTCGGCGGAAAGTGGAGAGTTGAGTGTCTTAACACTAATCTGCCCTCAGGCTACATGCTACTAATATATATAATTCCTTTATTAACAAATTATTGAATAATGGTATGCTTAGTTATGTTTTGATTACAAATTTCCAAAACAATGTGCAAATATTTGCTACCCTTAAGATATACTGCAGCCGGTTTATCTCAGGCCCGTCTTGAAGCAACATTTACCGAGTCACTGACTCGTCCGATAACAATACACATTGTACTAGCCTTGTCTACATATGTAGTATATATACATAAATGTATGTATGTATGTATGTATAGCCGAGTGTTTCATGTAATTACCAGCACGGCCTAGCGGGATTTGTATCTAATATAACCCTTGTATAACAGTAAAACCTGGTTTATTAGGATCAGTTTTGATCCTGATGGTCGAGGTTTTTTTTTTTTATTCTGAGTTCAAAAATTATTAAGATAAATTATAACATTTTGAGGCCGGTCGTGGCGCAGCGGCACAAAGTGTGACTGTAAAACCGACTGGTTGTGAGTTCGAGCCCCACTCGAGGAGATGAAATATTTACTTAAATTTATATTTCCATTTCTTCGCTCTGGTGTCGAGGACAAGCGCGGCGTTGAGTTCTGCCACTTAACACGCAATGCCTCCAGAATTTGGCAGAAAGTGGGGAACGGAGTGTCTTTCACTAAGTTCCCTCTGCCTACCCTGCTGTGTGCGGGATACAGCGTGAAGCTGATTTGATTTGATTTTATAACATTTGTACATTAGGAAATAAAATTTATGTTGTTTTCTAAACTTCGATGATTTAATTATAATTGATTTGCAGAAAAACTCATTGAACTAATTTTTTATGTTATTCAGAGATATAGAACACAAAATTACTAAAAATAACCTTGTAATTGGTATTTTGATTTTTGATTGCATAAAGACGGCTATATGTTTGCCGCCTCTCCCGCCAACTGTTAGAGGGACTGTCTTTAAGAGGCCGTGGCGTGAGACGTCGTGGCGCAAGGACACAAGCATGTGACTGTAAGCGCTACGAGTTGTGGGTTCAATTACCACTCGATGTAATTAAATATTTAATATTTTCATTTCTTCGCTCTCGTGTCAAGGCGAACCGTGGGCGTTGTGTTCCGCCACTCAACACGCAATGCGTCCAGAAATCGATCGACGGAAAGTGCATAAAGAAGTGACTTCACATTAGGTTCCCTCTGTCTGCTCTGCTATATGCTATAAGTCATTTGTCTATAAGTCCTCAAGTATGTTGTGAAAACTGAAGGTCACAAGAGGTGAAGGTGTTTCAATTTAATCAGGACAGAATTCCATAAAAGGATGACGTACTTGCCGCCTCTAGAGGCTATATACTCGTACAGTGTTAAAGGCTTTTATAGTGAGTGTCACGCTGATGGGTTTCATTGTTACAATACAAAGTATCAATCAATATGTGTGAGGCTATCGTGATCTATAGTGGGACGGCGTCAGACTGTAAAAGCGATGGTTGTGGTTTGGATTCATTCTCAGTAAATAAATTTGTTTTTGTTTTTAGCTTTATTCTCATTGAATATAGGAGCCTAGTGTTAAGACAATCCGTTTCTCTTTAAGATACTTTCGACTTTTCGTTATTCACTTTCCGCCGAACTCTTGCGTGTTGAGCGGCAGAGCTTAACTCATCGCTTTGCCTCGTTGGCAGTGCGGGAGAGAATTCAAATTCAAAATATTCTTTATTCAATGATTGTATGCACCTTTGAATCGTCGAATGAACATACAAAAAAGCCACCATTTTAAATATTAAAATTTCATTCTCGCGAATGGAAATCGAATCCACACCCTTCGCATTCACAGACGCACGCTTGTGCCTCTCCGCCACAGTAGCATAATTATATTTAAATTATTTTTATTCTCCATTGTAGTGGATACAGCGCGTAGTGGAGCCCCGCCACTTAACACACAATGTCACAATACAAGAAAATATAAAAAAAACCACGAGGAAGCAACCATCTTGTTTTGTAATATGGAAATATGTAAAATATAATAAAATAAAAAAAACGTCAACATCTATTTTATTATCATCATATTCATCAACGCCGATCTAATTAACAACGTACGAGCTAACTAAAGATACAGACTTGTAATGCTGTTACAGATCTACGCTGAAGGGTGACCTTTATGTAGAAAAGCTAAGGCAAATCGAATTATTCAAGTTCTATATTTATCCTATCCACTACCTCCTACAAAGTACTTCTGCGACTAAAAATATATCAACACAATATCGTGCTACATAGAAAAACATATTATTGTGAGTTGGATCCCATAAATTTTCATTTTTCTGTACTCGAGAGGCGCGGCGTTAAGTTCCGCCATTTAACTATTAGCGGAGATTGGGTATTTTTGGTTGGATTGGTGTTTTGATCTAGTATAAAGTTTTGCCTAACCTTTTTTTATGCTAGGTAGGTCCCTCCCACGATAGTTGTGCACCTCGCGACTGTACGCTAGTTCGGAATGTAGGTACTCTGGCAAGCAGTCCCCCTGTAGTCCCCAAGGCACCTGCCAAGAGAGTGGACACTGTACGAATTGCTCTAACTACTATAACCTTCTGCGCTTTCCGTAATAGCCATACAAAACCATAGATCACAACAAGCCTTCATGCGGAATCTGCTACTAACTTCTGAGCGAGCTAAGCAAATAGCGATGTAAGTAACCATCGTCCAACCAGGGTCAGTCCACCTTTTGTCCCAGGATGCACAGAGTAGCCCTACGAACCCCTTTATCTCAGGAACGCTTGGAGTTATCGAGTTGAAATTCGGCCCCATGCTTTCCTGATAAAGAAAACATATTTCTATATTTACTAAAAAAAAAATGGCTGTTTATATCGGCAAAATAAGCGTTTTTCGACACTGTACAGAGAGTCAAAATTAACAGAATACTTCCGGTTGACATAGAATTATGAAATTTAACAGGTAGCATCTACAGGTAGTACTTATTCAGGAAACAAGTCTGAAAACTATACATTTGTGGTTAAATCCTAAAAAATAATATCCTTAAAAGAGGACAAAATTTGATATTAAAGCCGCTACTTCAAGTGAGGTATCAGATGAAAGGGTTCTGGCTAAGCTAAGCTAAGGTAAGAATTTCAGAAAAAACTCGAGACCTCCAATTTTTATACGGAGCCCTCGGTGGGTGAACCCGACTCGCGCTTGTTGCGCGCGCTTAGAAGTAACTTATATTTAAGATGTGGATATTGTCTCAGTGTTCAGCATTCATAAAGTTTGACATTGTACTTTGACAGCTAGCTCATACGTGTCTGTAAATAAATTAAAATGACTATTGACAGAATGAATATTCTACTAGAAATAGATTATAAGTATAAAAAATAGACGATATAAGAGATTTTATTTAAATTTTTACAAAAAGAAATGTGAAATCCCTGGCATGACAGCTTGCAGACTAAAATTTTGTATGGCACTGAAACTCTGACATTGACAAATCATTGAGTTGACAAACTGTTCTGTCCTTCGCTAGCTGTTCGTTATCGAGTGGTGAAAAATAAGGCCGCATTTTCGTTTCCAAATTACAGACATATTTATGAAAATGTACGAAGGAATTGAACCTGCAACCAGCCCATGGATTACTTATAAGACAACATTTCTAGAGCCGGTCAAACATTATGCCAGAAATTCAAATTAAATATTTAATACGAATGCCGTCGTGGCGCAAGGACTGTGACTGTAACGCGACGGCTGGGGTTCGATCTACATACGGAAGAAATAATTATTAATATTATATATTCAAGGTAAAAGCCCGGCGTTAAGTTCCGCCACTTAAAATGCAATGCCTGGAAAAATTGCACAGAAAGTGGAGAACGGAGTGTCTTAACTCCAAGTTCCCTGTGCTATATGTACGATACAACGTGAAGCTATTTTTTTTTAAATTCTATAATATTTGTGTTGATTTGTATAAAATCATAATATTATAATATGACGCTTTCGTCACTATCACGAAATCAAGTTAATCGATTAGTACGAAGCAGCATGCCTGTCAGAATATTAGCGGTGCGATGGAGGAAAATCAAATAACGAGGACGGCGTGTGGGCGAACAACCGACGGCCACAGAACAGTAAGATACCTACGAGTTAAATGGGTAAGACTTGGGATTATGGGTTCAGAGTACATTTAAATTAATATTTTCTTAAATATATATATACATCTTATCATACTCTACACATGAACACTCTATATAGCACTAAGTGATAATTAAATATGTGTATATAAAATTTTTAGAAACCTCCAGTACAGTTGTATAATTAATTTAAAAAATAAGTCCCGCTGAGTTTCTTGCGCCCGTTCTTCTCAGAGATATTAACTTTAGTAAATTATTTGACGTTAAAAAAATGAAGCACTTCTTATTTTGAATAATAAACACTATTTGACTTTGTTGCACAACGTGTGACTGTAAAAACAGCGACGGGTTCGATTCTCATTCGAGGCAAAAAATTGTGAGGAGTGTCGGGAATGGCATGTTAACTGGAAATGGAATGTCAGGTTTAGCAGATGTGCTTGATACAACTTCCTAATTATATAATCATAGCATTCATACCATCGAGTAATCATTTAGAAAATGTCTTAAATCTATATTATTTAATGTATATATAATATAATTATTTAATATATATATATATATAATATATCTTTATAATATAAAAACTATATTATTTTTAAATAAATTAGCTTCACGCTGTATCCCGCACACAGCGGGGTAGGCAGAGGGAACCTAGTGTTACGACACTCCGTTCCCCAGTTTCTGCCGAATTCTGGAGGCATTGCGTGTTGAGTGGCAGAATTCAACGCCGCGGTTAGCCTCGACACCAGGGCGAAGAAATGGAAATATAAATTTAAGTAAATATTTCATCTCCTCGAGTGGGGATCGAACCCACAACCAGTCGGTGCTACAGTATGTAATAATTATATGAATATAATAATTATATGAAATAATTATATGAATATAATATTTATCATAAAACGATAGTTAGCGGTGACGTCGTAAGTCATAAACGCTGCATAATATTCATTTTACGTTGAAAATACTTTAATGTGAAAGTGTTAGCATAGTGACTATTTCAGCATAGCATTCACGTAACTTATATTATATAAATTCTTAAGGTACCGTGCCTCAAAAGGCGAAAACGGAACTACGTAGGAATTAAGATGAAATGTTCGGGTTTCGGTCCTTTGGAACACAAAAAAAAATGAAGCGTCTAAGTGAACGCAATTAAAAGATACGAGCGTAATTCAAAACCTGTAAAGTACTTCCTGTGTATCTACAGTTTTAAAATTGGCACAAAGTGCCAACTTACCTAATAGAAATAAAGGAAAAAAATCCAAAATATTAAAACTGATTGCAGTTCGTTTCATACAAAATCAGTACATACACCCGCAAACTTAAATTTGTCAACTTTGTCCTCCGCGTAATCGTAACATATAGAGATACTTCCTATAAATCTACAATTATGAAATTGGAAACGAAGTAAGACAATGCAGTACACAACAAAAAAAATCATACATTTATATAATTAAAAAAAAAACATCAGATAATATGAAAATATAGCAATAGAAAGGTACTTTTACCAAGCGAATATAAACATGACTATCAAAATGTTAAAAATGCATATAAATTACGTTTTATGTCATATTACCTCACTCCGTGTCGGCTCGAAAATGTGAAAACTGATTAGCATGTCTCCAAAACAACCTGTTCTTGCAAAAATATCGCGTTTTGTTGTCAACTTTAGTCGTACTCAAAAGATTTTTTTTTATTTAATTCTTAATATAATTCCTAACATGCTATTTTTCAAAACCTATTAAATAAAAAAGTCTGCAAAAAGTACACATTTTTATTTATATTATTTCGGATATATTGGGATGAGAACAACATAACAAAACACTATAATATAGGTATATTATTATAATAATCAAATAAATAAGTAAAATCAACTTCGTGCTGTATCATGCCCACAGCAGGGTAGGCAGAGGGAGCCTAGTGTTAAGACACTCCGTTCCCCGCTTTCCACCGGATTCTGGAGGCAATGCGTCCGCCACTCAACTGCGGAACTCATCGCCGCGCTTTGCCTCGACACCAAAGCGAAGAAATGAAATTATTAATGTAAATAAATATTTCATTCCCTCGAATGGTGATAGAACCCACAACCAGTCGATTTTACAGTCACATTTTGTACTCTATCGCCACGACTGGCCTCAAAGTAAGTTGAATTCTTTTAATAAATATTATAAACATTGTAATAAGCTTACCTACTCGTATAATACATTGTAAGTTATATATATAATTTATAAGGAATTTTATGTTATATTCTTCATCCGTATGTTTTATATACATATATATAAGTGAACAAGCATAAAGATACAATAGTACGTTATTATCCAAGTAATTGTGGTTACGGCATAACTTAATAATCATGGTAAAGTTGTGAGTAAAAATAAATCAGCTTCACGCTGTATGCACACGGCAGGGTAGGTAGAGGGAACCTAATGTTGAGACACTCTGCTCCCCACTTTCTGCCGAATTGACGAAAACGAGGAAAAATTACGGAACTACCGTCATTCAACACGCTGGGCTTGGCTCCCTTTGCCTACCCAGCCACACTGAAGCGTGAATTATAAAACGACCTATATAATTCGACATACATCTTTTGATATAAAATGTAAATTCCATATATCCATTAAAACAAATAGTTCAGCAGAACCCAATTACAGTAATCTCTTGTATATGTGAAAGTTTAGCAGAAACACAATCCCAAACTTCATCAGAACGCTAACTCGCGTAACTATGGCTAGTTTGATTTTATTTCAGCGAGCTCTCTGTAAAGGTTCTATCGCACAATATATATGTATGTATATCTTTGTATGTATATACACTAGCGATCCGCTTTCGGCTTCGTCCGCTATATATATACTATAATAGTATATATTATTCACTAATCTGAATTATTTTCGTGTTCTAATAATGTTGTCATTTTAATGATAATATCCATACATTGAAAACTAGTCTCAGCCAATAAATTTATATTGAAATAACGTTTTTATTTTTGAACAAACACAAAATGTTAAGGAAAATTTGCCAAAATATAATAGTGGAAATTGCATTTAAATCGGTTTAACCGATTCTGAGGTTAGCGGGAACAAAAGCACAGACAAACAGACATTATATGTAATGTAATGTAATCTTTTAAATAAACCTATGAATTTAAAAAACTACACATATTTTATAAAAATAGTTCAGAATGTATGAATAGTAGGCTAAAATTACACTTAACCTGAAATACTCAGTATATTTCACGTTAAATATTTTCATTTCACATTTGCTTTTGAGTCACATCACTATAATTAATGATGCCTGTCTCCAGGCAGTGGGGTAGCGTCTGACCGTAAACACGATGGTAGTTGGGTTCAATTCAACGACCAATCCACTCGTGGGAATGATAATATTCAAGATATTTTCATTTCTCCACACAGGTAGACGAAGCAAATGATGAATGGTGATAAGGACCTTATATTAGGTACACCATGAAAAATAAATTCAAATTATGAAATCTATAGCATTAATTTAAAAGAATGGAGGAGGGTCGTATGGTCCGTGCCTACACCATAATAAATAATTATAAAAGAGACCTTTAAATAAAAATCTGAATAAATCATTATAAAAGAGACCTGACACTTCAAAACTAAAATCAAGGCCCTCCACTGGAAAATATATATACATACGCCCATGCATTTATTGAAAAGAATACTATTATTCTATCCATTCAGAATATTTGTGAATCATTGTAAGTAACCGCTTCATGTTTTCTTTTGTTAAGACACTCCGTTGTACACTTTTCACTAAATTGTCGTAACTGGCTTGGCCGGATTTTAACGCCGCGCTTCATTGTTTAGAGCCTAACAAAATTGTAACTCATCGCGATCTCTACATGGAAGATTAATGAGAAAATCTATTGTTATTATTAAACTTTCGTTAACAAAATTGTTACTAAATATTTTTATTATTGAATTAGATGAAACTATAATTTTCAATTTATGGATATTGATTTTAGAATCATAATGTTAGTGGTGCACTAAAGTAACTCCAAGAAACAAATAAATATTTGTGTAGTTCTTGCGGGCGAAGCCGCGAGCGAGTCGCTCGTATAAAATATTGTTTTCCCTCCGATTAAGAGTGAGAGCTCTCTCTCATCCATTGCGTTTGCATTTATTGGGTATTCAGTCCTGTGTATTCATAGCTACGGCTGTAATCGCGACAGGCTGTGGGTTCGTTTCTCACTCGAGGAATTGAAAAATATGCAATATTTTCATTTACTCGCTAAAATTCGACAGAAAATGAAGAATTGATGGGTCTTAATGGTAAAGGAGAGTCTTAAGACTAGGTTTCCAGATTTTTTCTGTCTACTCAGGATAAAATGTGAAGTTAAAAAACTGTACTATTATTACAAATTATCTCTTAAATTTCTATTACTCTCAGGATTCTAGGCCTTCTTATAAAGTGATGCAACATATAAATCGACAGTAAAAAATAAACCAACATGCATTACACGAACTGTCAAAAATTAAACACTTCATATGGAACCGATCGTAATGAATATTATTAACGAAACCTTATATTATAGAGTTACCTGATTTTCTCATTTAACAAATAGAATATCTTTCTTCATTATTAAAATCCTATCAAAGCGTCGGACTCGATGTACATCATATTTTCAATGTGTGGCAAAATAATGAATTCGCTGAAATAAACCGACATGAATCTGATGGAGAGTATAATTTATTTATGCATATGTTCAGTTTCACACTGTATGTAGGGTAGGCAGAGGGAACCTAGTGTTAATACACTGCGTTCCTCACTTTCTGCTGAATGCTGGATGCATTGCGTGTTGAGTGGCAGAGCTCAATGCCGCGCCTTGACACCAGAAGCGAAGAAATGGAAATTTAAATTTTAAGTAAATATTTCATCTCCTCGAGTGGGGATCGAACCCACAACCAGTCGATTCTACAGTCACACTTTGTGCCCTTGCGCCACGATTGGCCTTGTGTGCATATATTACCTATACATAATACTGTATTACTTTACTTTATGCAGAGTTTCACGTACCTAGTGTTTAATACTCTCCTTCCAATTCTGCAGGCATTCCGTGTTGAGTAGTGGAACTCAACGCCGCGCTTTGCCTCAACATCAGAGCGAAGAAATGAAAAGAATGAAAAAAAATAATTAATAGTTTAAATAGTATGCTACTTTTTTTTCTCCCTTCTCGTAGCAGAACAAAGCGGCGTTGAGTTCCGCCACTCGACATTTATTGTGTCCCAAATTGGGTGGAAATAGAGAACAGAGTTTCGTTAATATTAGGTTCCTGCCTACCCTGTTATATTCGCACAACTAAAACATATGTACCTCGATAAAAATGAAAATGAACAATCTCTGCTGAGTTGAATTTGCTTATCTTCTGTCTATGGCGAAAAAGTCATTTAGCGAAAATGCAGAACTGACTACTACAACACTAATAAATCATCACCAATGAATCAGTGAATGACGTCACCCAACGCCGCGTTTTTTCTTCCTGATTGGGAAAAAATATTTTTAATATAAACATTACCACGACTGAAAATCAAACCTATAGTCAAACGAAACACAATACCGACACTATATACAAAATAAAATATTTATTCAAATTAAGAGATTGTAGCGTAAACTTTATGTACATAGATACATTCATATATTGTTTTTCATTTTAAATGGTTAGGTATATACATTTGTGTGGGCCCACTCGTATTAAAATCAGTACCATTTTTTTTATAAAATGGAATATATGTTAATATGTTTGACCGGTTTTCTTTTGATAAGGCTATTCGATGTATTGACTTGAAATTTTATTTCATTAGTTCTGGATAATAATAATATAATAATAATAATATAGTAATTACTCTATATATTATTTTAATTTCATGCGCCATCAGGTTTTTGCAATCGATTAGCTTGCTATGCACTGAAAATAATATATTTTATTATACTACTTAACTTTTGCTAGTTTCACGCTTTAACCCGTATATAGCAGGTTATGCAGAGGGAATCTAGTGTTAAGACACTCCGTTCCCTACTTACCGCCGAATTTCCGGGGTGTTGCGTGTTGATTGGTGGCGTTTTTTGCCTTGGTATCAGAACGAAATAATGAATCCGAGGGGAATCGTACCCACAGCCGTCGCGGTACAGTTGCACACTTATGCCCTAATTAATAGTTGCAAAATAATAATAATAATGTATGTTTGTACATTAAATTTAACTTCGTATTTGCAAACTGGGAGACAACCACTATTCCGTACAAAGTACAGATTTCAGTATAGCTATAAAACTAAATCTCATGTACTTCCTATTAAAACTTCCTACAAAGTTTCGTACATCGCTGACTCACATGCTGAACTCTTGGCTGTGACCGCTTTAATGATTCATCGAACGACTTAAAACTTCAGCATCCACTGTTCATCAAGAATAATTTTTTATTTCAGTATTTCATATGTACTATATACTAGACCTAAAATTTTTATTTATATAATTTATCTATACTTGTGTTATGGAACCAAAGAGTTTATTTCGTTGAACGCGATAATCTCATTAATTAGTGGTTCAAATCGCAATTTATTTTTTTGTGTTAGTTCATTTATCGAAGGAGATTATTGAATATATTAATTAATCATATTAATCATTTCATGTGAGAAATACTCTTTTAATTATTTGCATTCAACCACCACAGGCGTGAAACCGTAGCTAGTAAAGTAATTAAAACTAAATATGAATAACTAAACAACAAAAATATATAGCAATATTCCTAATATACCATTAGCAATACTGCTATATTTTTCAATCAGGCGCTAAACGTTTTTGCTGATGTATTAGTACTCTAGATACAACCTTTTCCATCATAACCAACTTATACATCGCAAAAACAAGAAAATCCGTATTTAAATTTCAATTTCAATTTTTGTATCAGTGTCTGTGTTTTATTCAAACATCGATATCCAATCATGCCGAAACCGGGAAATGTTTTCAAGCCCTGGACGCGCTAGCGTTGCGTATTTTCAACGCAACGAGTTTTTACCGTACTGCGCGGCTGAATTACAGCAAATATACTACCTACGTACATGTCATCAACTGTTCCAACTGGGCTATCGATTTTATCAAAATGCAGGCTGACCAGTGGCCCAACAATTCGTTTTTACAGTCTGTGGTTACGCCGCGCCTAACATAATTATAGGTAATACGATCAGGGCCATTACCAATATTTACTGTATTATAAGTTCTAGATTTTTATACCTTATTAATATAGAACGTCAAGATATATTGATAATGTGGCATCGCTGTGTCGTGTTACAGTCTATCCGAGTTACAAAGACGAAATTAAATATCTTGATGTATTTAGATTAGCCGTTAGGCCGTTAGGTTTCAACACTGGTCAGTAGTGCAAATAATTATGACATATATAATATGTCAATATACATATACATGAAAAGAGGATTTATATTTTTTTACTTTTGGTTAGTAGTTCACTTTAAATTAATCCTAAAGACAAAGAAACGACTACTTTAGTTGAACAAGTACAAGGGCAATTTCTTTCTATTGATTATCAGTTGTAGAGTGAAGTAGAGTTACATAGATAGGTACTATACCTATCTATAATTCAGCTTTCTTTATTCCTTATTAAGTATTTATTTTTTCTAAGAAACAAACAAAATATGATAAAAATATATTTAAATTCATTTCAGGATATTATACCAAAAATCTTTTTAATATTTGATTACTGTGCTACCCTCTATGATTGTAGCTTTAACTTAAGAAAAAAATGACGGGGGATTAAGTGTGAAAACGAAATATATGACTAATATTTTGTTTTCTATAAACTCATCTGGCGATTCATGATATTGAAAATCAGATGAATCTGAGAAACACTTCCGATAAGATGAAAAATCTAAAAAAAAATAGCACGTCTATCTTTATGTAAATTTAAGTTACCTGTATTAATAAATGAACATACCAATACATCCTCGGGTAATATATATTTTTCAGCTTCACATTGTATTGTAGCGGAGTAGATAGAGGGAACCTGGTAACCTAGAGTCGAGACATTCCTTACCTATTAAAACAATTGCGCCCCCCACTTTCAGCTAAATTTTCGAAACATTGAGTGTCAAGGGCACAACTCAACGCCAAGCTTTGCCACATTACCAAAGGCTAGTAATTGAAAATATAAAATACTTCATTATCCCGAGTGGAAATCGAATCCATAGCCGTCGTTTACACTCGCGTTTGTTGATATAGGAATAATTAATTATTTATAACACAACAGTTCTCTCCGTGCTTACTTCGAAACATGCAATTTTTGCATGAATAAATAAAAAAATATGACCTACGTGATTTTACATACATTTACAAATTTTATATGGTCATACCAACAGTATCTCATAAAACAACATCCAACAACAACGACAAAACATTCAAAAGAAACACCAAGCAGTTTATTAAAGTATAAATCAGAACTCTCCAAGCGCGGACTCTACCTAGTAGAGTCTTATTCAATTTACTCCAGACTTAACGTCCGGTTATTCCACAAAGCGGTCGTTTATAGCAACCTCGCTAACGTAGCAAGTAAGTCGCCCGGGCCGAGACTAGAGTGTTTCTAAGGTAGAGATTTGCCTGTATCGATTATTTACCCCGGTCTGGGACGGACATTAGGTATCACATTAGCGTATGTGAAGCTCATTTTCTTTGTATATGCTTTGAAAATATTGAATTATGTATGTATAACTAGTTTTTATTGCGCTTAGTTGTATTAAGTTCGTTTTATAATACTTTTCTTATATTAGAAAATGGGAAAGTTCTGCAAAAAAATATAAATAAAAGAATATCATTATATTATTTTATTATATAATTAAAAAATTGTCAACGACGTTGTTGTTTGAAACGTGCCAATTTTTCCAGACTGTAAATGAAGGAAGTAGATAATCAAAAGCCATATGTAATATTAAAACTATAATTTTTTTTTCTTGCGTTACGCTGTACCGCATACATAAGAGGGGGAACCTAGCACCAAGACACTTTGTTCTTCATTTTACGTTAAATTCTGGGAGCATTGCGTGTTGAATGGCGGAACTTAACGCCATGTTTTACCTCAACACCAGAGAATATTTCAATATTTCTTCGAATCCACAACGAGTCGCGTTTACAGTCACACACTTTTACTCCTCTCGCTGGTCTCGAATAAATAAATAAATATCAATCTATATAAACATAAAAATATAATATAAACACAAAACTTCATTAATTGCGATTCGAAATATAACGAATGCGATAAAACCAAATCGATTAATTACTCGGGCAGAGTAATCTTCATTTCAATATCGATATCAATAGTAAAATTTTCATGTTATTATTTGTTTTAATTTTATAAGTGTTCAGCCCACTCTCGTAATCGTAGAACGAGTGCAATTGACAATGACTATCGAGTAAGTGGAACGGAGTACACGATATTTATATACATAAAATTATTACTGTATGTTGGTTTATTTAAAAAAAAGGTTTTTTTTATTTATGCTCAGAATCGTTAACTTTTCGGTTGTACATTAGCGAGATAAGTAGCTTTAAGTGTAGTCTATAGTGTACAATAAAATGTTCTATACTAAGCTATGTATGAGGGATAAAATGCACTGTATATTATGTTGGCTTCCTATTAAATAAATAAATAAATAAATAAATAAATTTTATCAGGAAATCAAGTGTTCGTAGATCTGGGCATATAGTTTGAATTTAAACTCGATATCTCCAGGCGATCCTGAGATAATGGCTCTTGACAGACATACTGACAGACGGACAACAAAGTGATCTTATAAGCGTTCCTTTTTTCCTTCAAAAGTACATAATAGTAGAAAAAAAATGGAAAAAATAAGCTATAAAATCTCTACAATCTTTCAAAGACAACCCATATTTTGACATATATGAAAAACAACAAAAATTTCAACTTAACGACGTTCAAACTACTGTCATATTACATTCAATAATAATGTAAATATATTCCCGTGAAGAATGATCCGAACTTAGACAGAGCACTGAAGACCAGACCAGACATTAGAAAACGTACCACTCACATAAGACCCTTGAAAGTACCTGTATAATATAAACGTATACAACATTATTATTACTCCTTTGCTTAATGTACCGTATGCTTGTACATAGTATGAGAACAAATCTTGTGATATTGTTCATTCGTGTGTTTTTAAAATAATTATACTTTAAAATATCATACAGAAGACATCATGGCGCAGTGGCACTAGATGTGACTGTAAACGAGCTATTTGTGGGTTTGATTATCACACGAGGAAATGAAATATATAATATTTTCATTTCCTTGCTCTTGTAAAGAGGCAAAGCGAGGTGTTGAGTTGCGCCACTGAACATGCAACGCGTCTAGAATTCAGGGTAAAGTGGAGAACGGAAGTGGCTCATTGAGAACAGAGTTTCTTAACTACGTTTCCAGATACTCCCTGCCAATCGTCGATTCATCGTGAAGCTAAAAAAAAGTGATATCATGAAATAATATAAAAACGATATATAAAAGCAAAAAGAAACTTAATAGAACTCCATATCAGACATTATATTTTCTTTCATATACATACTCTTACATACAATATTAAATCTAATTATGAAATTTCTAATACGAAACACGAAAAATTACAGCCGCTACTAAACGAAACCCTAGTATTAAATGTGTATGTGTTAATCCTTATACAGTTAGAATAATCCGGTTACTACGTACGTCTCTTTCTAAAGTTCCCGATATTGACGGAGACGTAGCAAGATGTCTCAATATCGAGTATATCTAGATCGTTAAGGAGAACGTGTGTGTAGAGCTAGATACATCACTTCCGGACCACAAAATACGTGTTAATTATGATTTTTATTTATGAAATAACGAGGCCAGTCGTGGCAAAATGGCACAAAGTGTGGTAAACGCGACTGGTTGTAGATTCGATCCCCACTCGAGGAAATGAAATATAAAAAATATATATTTATTTTTTAAAATTTATAATTTAATTTGTTCGTTCTGGTGTCGACGCTAAGCGCGACTTTGAGCTTCGCCACTCAATTCAACACACAATGGCTTCAGAATTGTATGGAAAGTGGAGAACCAAGTGTCTTAACACTACGTTCCCTCTGCCTACTCTGCTGTGTGTGGGATACAGCTTGTTTTTGATTTTTTTTATTACAGCTTTATTAGTTTTTTTTTGATTACAGCTAATTTATGAAATAATAATTATGTTTTTAAATAATAATTATGGAGGCCAGTCTGTAAAACTGACTGGTTGTAAGTTCGATATTTCCATTTCTTTGCTCTGGTGTCGAGGCAAAAGCGCGACGTTGAGTTCTCGACACACAATGTCTCCAGAATTCGGCAGAAAGTGGGGAACGGAGTATCTTAACACTAGGTTCCCTCTGCCTACCCTGCTGTGTGCGGGATACAGCGTGAAGCTGATAATTACGTTTTTACTTCTTTTAAACATTCCTTTTCGCGACAGATCATTCACCCGGAACATTTGAGGATTGACGGAACAAAAATAGCGGACAGTCTAGCCACAAATACGTACCAACACTGTGTCACCTACTGGTTAGTTACACACTCAACTTTTTTTTTATTAAAGGTGCCAAAAAACTTAAATTTATAAAATAAATCACAATATATGTATTCAATGAATATATGAATAAATTTTCTTGCTCAAAATCATTAATATCTTTTCTTTTTACTTTTTTATATAATTTGGAGACATGTTAGACATGTTTTGTGTGTAATAAGTTAGCGAACTCAATACTATAGTTATGTAAACTAGTGTTCAGGATGTTCCTCCGATAGATTTTACAATCAAAAAATTCTCAAATATATGTATACAAAATCGGGAAGAGAATATCCAGGTCTCTAACTACCCTACTGTAAACGTGATACAGCAAAACATGAAAAATAAAATAATAACAAACTAAAATAATATTACAAAGTCGAACAAGGGACGCTCCACCGTGTCACGAGACTTGATGAATAAAACGACGAACGAGTTTCATTCTTCAGCGTACGTACTGTAACAGTATGTACCTTGGGTATAAGTTGGAAATAAATAAATAAATAGAATGACATATGTGTGGCAATGTGCAAAAAATAACATAGATAAGAATGGGAAATAAATTTTTCACAAACTATATATTATGTTCTTAATGCTATATATTAAAGGAAACTAATTCGTGTATAGTCGTCCCGAGTGTCGCGACCGTCGTTCTGTCTATATAGGTGGTGGTGATGCTCGGAAGGCAGCGGTCGAGTCATACTTTGAAGTACTACGGTACTAATATATATGATGCACATAAAGACTCGTACCAAATGTATAATGAATATAATATGATAATGCGAAATCTATGATGGCACGATCTTTTAGGATCGAATTTCTTATAAAGGCAATATATGTGTAGGGGCGACACATATTGAGGGTCATGAGTGATCCTCGACCATTATTATAATATTAAATGTTGCTTGACGTCGTGAAAGCTGACGTGATGGGCTTATGCGAACTGTTATAGCGACATTAAATATGTCGTGGCTGATGCCGTCTCGCAGTACGCTTGCGATACGTAAGCTATGCTTGTATGGCGTTGGTCATTGATATATTGAATACCACTTCTACGACTTGGTATACGACTAGTAGGTGTGTGATGCTATTTTATGTCCCAGCTCCGGTGTATGTAGTAGTGTCCGCCTGTCTCCTACGGGTGTGTGGTGCTATTTTATGTCCTGGAACTCTGGTGTATGTAGTAGTGTCCGCCTACGGTTCGAGACACGACTGTGGGGTGTGTGCCGTGCGTTTATTTAACATATCGGCCGCCTTACGGTAGTGCGTTCGTTCCAACGACTTATATTGATCTCACAAATCAATCGACATCACGAATCACCATTCTAATACAATCTTAATATAAACAAGCGTAACAAGTACCTTCAGACTGATCACACACAAACGTCCCGGAGGGTTCATTAAGACTGTTGCAGCCGCAGTCTGGTAGGAATTCACGGTGTAGGGGCGGGGCGGTGCCCGTACTCTTTCTTCCTTTTATTATAACTAGTTCGCAGTTATAGTGAAGAGGAAGATAGGACGCGCTCTTGGCTTTTCTTCGGACGAGCTTCGAGTTATGACAATGTCATATTGTCGAGTTTCAGTTATCTAGATAACTGACACAAGAACAACTTCTGATGGCAAATATATTATTAAAGCGAAACCTTCTAATGGCATAAATATAATTCTTAACACTGTTACCTCTGAATCTCTAAAAGATCTTGGATTACTTACGTTCACAAGTATAAACGGTTCTAACCACTAGACACATTACTCGCCCAGGCATTATTTATTAAATAATATTTTAAAAGGAGTTTGGGATGTCAGTTACAATTTGGTGCCGTGACCAGGATGGTCAAACGGCTTTGTAATAAGAATATATATAAATACAAATAGGCATACGCCTACAATTTGTTGTCCGTGAAATGGAGTGAGATAGATGAGGTTCACAGTGTAAGGAATTTTTATGTTTGGGAATTGTCAAAACAAAGCATTGTTAAGTTGAGGGCTTGCCCAATCTGGGGGTTGGTAATAAATGAATAAATAAAATAAATAAATAAATAAATAAGAAAGGTAAATTCTATTTCGATGAACTCCATAGAATTTAGGGGGTTGAATGTAACAGTATGTACCTTGGGTATAAGTTGGAAATAAATAAATAAATAGAATGACATATGTGTGGCAATGTGCAAAAAATAACATAGATAAGAATGGGAAATAAATTTTTCACAAACTATATATTATGTTCTTAATGCTATATATTAAAGGAAACTAATTCGTGTATAGTCGTCCCGAGTGTCGCGACCGTCGTTCTGTCTATATAGGTGGTGGTGATGCTCGGAAGGCAGCGGTCGAGTCATACTTTGAAGTACTACGGTACTAATATATATGATGCACATAAAGACTCGTACCAAATGTATAATGAATATAATATGATAATGCGAAATCTATGATGGCACGATCTTTTAGGATCGAATTTCTTATAAAGGCAATATATGTGTAGGGGCGACACATATTGAGGGTCATGAGTGATCCTCGACCATTATTATAATATTAAATGTTGCTTGACGTCGTGAAAGCTGACGTGATGGGCTTATGCGAACTGTTATAGCGACATTAAATATGTCGTGGCTGATGCCGTCTCGCAGTACGCTTGCGATACGTAAGCTATGCTTGTATGGCGTTGGTCATTGATATATTGAATACCACTTCTACGACTTGGTATACGACTAGTAGGTGTGTGATGCTATTTTATGTCCCAGCTCCGGTGTATGTAGTAGTGTCCGCCTGTCTCCTACGGGTGTGTGGTGCTATTTTATGTCCTGGAACTCTGGTGTATGTAGTAGTGTCCGCCTACGGTTCGAGACACGACTGTGGGGTGTGTGCCGTGCGTTTATTTAACATATCGGCCGCCTTACGGTAGTGCGTTCGTTCCAACGACTTATATTGATCTCACAAATCAATCGACATCACGAATCACCATTCTAATACAATCTTAATATAAACAAGCGTAACAAGTACCTTCAGACTGATCACACACAAACGTCCCGGAGGGTTCATTAAGACTGTTGCAGCCGCAGTCTGGTAGGAATTCACGGTGTAGGGGCGGGGCGGTGCCCGTACTCTTTCTTCCTTTTATTATAACTAGTTCGCAGTTATAGTGAAGAGGAAGATAGGACGCGCTCTTGGCTTTTCTTCGGACGAGCTTCGAGTTATGACAATGTCATATTGTCGAGTTTCAGTTATCTAGATAACTGACACAAGAACAACTTCTGATGGCAAATATATTATTAAAGCGAAACCTTCTAATGGCATAAATATAATTCTTAACACTGTTACCTCTGAATCTCTAAAAGATCTTGGATTACTTACGTTCACAAGTATAAACGGTTCTAACCACTAGACACATTACTCGCCCAGGCATTATTTATTAAATAATATTTTAAAAGGAGTTTGGGATGTCAGTTACAATTTGGTGCCGTGACCAGGATGGTCAAACGGCTTTGTAATAAGAATATATATAAATACAAATAGGCATACGCCTACAATTTGTTGTCCGTGAAATGGAGTGAGATAGATGAGGTTCACAGTGTAAGGAATTTTTATGTTTGGGAATTGTCAAAACAAAGCATTGTTAAGTTGAGGGCTTGCCCAATCTGGGGGTTGGTAATAAATGAATAAATAAAATAAATAAATAAATAAATAAGAAAGGTAAATTCTATTTCGATGAACTCCATAGAATTTAGGGGGTTGAATGTAACAGTATGTACCTTGGGTATAAGTTGGAAATAAATAAATAAATAGAATGACATATGTGTGGCAATGTGCAAAAAATAACATAGATAAGAATGGGAAATAAATTTTTCACAAACTATATATTATGTTCTTAATGCTATATATTAAAGGAAACTAATTCGTGTATAGTCGTCCCGAGTGTCGCGACCGTCGTTCTGTCTATATAGGTGGTGGTGATGCTCGGAAGGCAGCGGTCGAGTCATACTTTGAAGTACTACGGTACTAATATATATGATGCACATAAAGACTCGTACCAAATGTATAATGAATATAATATGATAATGCGAAATCTATGATGGCACGATCTTTTAGGATCGAATTTCTTATAAAGGCAATATATGTGTAGGGGCGACACATATTGAGGGTCATGAGTGATCCTCGACCATTATTATAATATTAAATGTTGCTTGACGTCGTGAAAGCTGACGTGATGGGCTTATGCGAACTGTTATAGCGACATTAAATATGTCGTGGCTGATGCCGTCTCGCAGTACGCTTGCGATACGTAAGCTATGCTTGTATGGCGTTGGTCATTGATATATTGAATACCACTTCTACGACTTGGTATACGACTAGTAGGTGTGTGATGCTATTTTATGTCCCAGCTCCGGTGTATGTAGTAGTGTCCGCCTGTCTCCTACGGGTGTGTGGTGCTATTTTATGTCCTGGAACTCTGGTGTATGTAGTAGTGTCCGCCTACGGTTCGAGACACGACTGTGGGGTGTGTGCCGTGCGTTTATTTAACATATCGGCCGCCTTACGGTAGTGCGTTCGTTCCAACGACTTATATTGATCTCACAAATCAATCGACATCACGAATCACCATTCTAATACAATCTTAATATAAACAAGCGTAACAAGTACCTTCAGACTGATCACACACAAACGTCCCGGAGGGTTCATTAAGACTGTTGCAGCCGCAGTCTGGTAGGAATTCACGGTGTAGGGGCGGGGCGGTGCCCGTACTCTTTCTTCCTTTTATTATAACTAGTTCGCAGTTATAGTGAAGAGGAAGATAGGACGCGCTCTTGGCTTTTCTTCGGACGAGCTTCGAGTTATGACAATGTCATATTGTCGAGTTTCAGTTATCTAGATAACTGACACAAGAACAACTTCTGATGGCAAATATATTATTAAAGCGAAACCTTCTAATGGCATAAATATAATTCTTAACACTGTTACCTCTGAATCTCTAAAAGATCTTGGATTACTTACGTTCACAAGTATAAACGGTTCTAACCACTAGACACATTACTCGCCCAGGCATTATTTATTAAATAATATTTTAAAAGGAGTTTGGGATGTCAGTTACAATTTGGTGCCGTGACCAGGATGGTCAAACGGCTTTGTAATAAGAATATATATAAATACAAATAGGCATACGCCTACAATTTGTTGTCCGTGAAATGGAGTGAGATAGATGAGGTTCACAGTGTAAGGAATTTTTATGTTTGGGAATTGTCAAAACAAAGCATTGTTAAGTTGAGGGCTTGCCCAATCTGGGGGTTGGTAATAAATGAATAAATAAAATAAATAAATAAATAAATAAGAAAGGTAAATTCTATTTCGATGAACTCCATAGAATTTAGGGGGTTGAATGTAACAGTATGTACCTTGGGTATAAGTTGGAAATAAATAAATAAATAGAATGACATATGTGTGGCAATGTGCAAAAAATAACATAGATAAGAATGGGAAATAAATTTTTCACAAACTATATATTATGTTCTTAATGCTATATATTAAAGGAAACTAATTCGTGTATAGTCGTCCCGAGTGTCGCGACCGTCGTTCTGTCTATATAGGTGGTGGTGATGCTCGGAAGGCAGCGGTCGAGTCATACTTTGAAGTACTACGGTACTAATATATATGATGCACATAAAGACTCGTACCAAATGTATAATGAATATAATATGATAATGCGAAATCTATGATGGCACGATCTTTTAGGATCGAATTTCTTATAAAGGCAATATATGTGTAGGGGCGACACATATTGAGGGTCATGAGTGATCCTCGACCATTATTATAATATTAAATGTTGCTTGACGTCGTGAAAGCTGACGTGATGGGCTTATGCGAACTGTTATAGCGACATTAAATATGTCGTGGCTGATGCCGTCTCGCAGTACGCTTGCGATACGTAAGCTATGCTTGTATGGCGTTGGTCATTGATATATTGAATACCACTTCTACGACTTGGTATACGACTAGTAGGTGTGTGATGCTATTTTATGTCCCAGCTCCGGTGTATGTAGTAGTGTCCGCCTGTCTCCTACGGGTGTGTGGTGCTATTTTATGTCCTGGAACTCTGGTGTATGTAGTAGTGTCCGCCTACGGTTCGAGACACGACTGTGGGGTGTGTGCCGTGCGTTTATTTAACATATCGGCCGCCTTACGGTAGTGCGTTCGTTCCAACGACTTATATTGATCTCACAAATCAATCGACATCACGAATCACCATTCTAATACAATCTTAATATAAACAAGCGTAACAAGTACCTTCAGACTGATCACACACAAACGTCCCGGAGGGTTCATTAAGACTGTTGCAGCCGCAGTCTGGTAGGAATTCACGGTGTAGGGGCGGGGCGGTGCCCGTACTCTTTCTTCCTTTTATTATAACTAGTTCGCAGTTATAGTGAAGAGGAAGATAGGACGCGCTCTTGGCTTTTCTTCGGACGAGCTTCGAGTTATGACAATGTCATATTGTCGAGTTTCAGTTATCTAGATAACTGACACAAGAACAACTTCTGATGGCAAATATATTATTAAAGCGAAACCTTCTAATGGCATAAATATAATTCTTAACACTGTTACCTCTGAATCTCTAAAAGATCTTGGATTACTTACGTTCACAAGTATAAACGGTTCTAACCACTAGACACATTACTCGCCCAGGCATTATTTATTAAATAATATTTTAAAAGGAGTTTGGGATGTCAGTTACAGTACGTCGGCTAGACTGTGCAGCAAACCTTTAATTACACTGGAGTTTTATTTTATAACTTAAGCATATTCACAAAAATAAAATAAATTGTTTTACTTCACTACTAATATCTTGATATATAGGAGTATACATATTTACTTATATTTTGATATTGTACAGAGGAAAACGCCGCCGGAGGTTACGGGTTCATTTTCCACTCGGGGAATGAATTATTATTTGTTAGTATTTTCATTTCTTTGCTTTGGTGTAAAGACAGAACGACAGCTCTGAGTCACTCCAAACTCAATGACTAGAAAATTCGGCGGTAAGCGGGAAATGGAGTGTCTTAACATTAGATTCTCTTTGTCCGACATACTACACAGCGGGAAGCAGAAAAAATATATATTGTACGCTTTCGATTTGCAATATTTTTAAATTTCACAGTGAGTGAAACTATCGTGGCGCAGGGTGACATGTAACGTAAAAGCGATGGTAGTGGATTTAATCCACAACAAATGAATCCAAAAAAATCATTCCCAACAGGGAACAATATTGACGATAAGTCGATTTTTGGCAGCTTATACTAGCTAACACCACCTTAAAAATAATTTATTTTTGGTATACCTCTATTTTATTATTTATAAAAAATATAGGTAATAAATATATAAATTATAATAAATTAACTTCACGCAGTATCCTGCACATTTAAGACACTTCCGTACACTACTTTCCGCCGAATTCCGGAGACATTGCGTGTTGAGTGGCAAAACTCAACGCCACGCTTAACCTCGTTACCAGAGCGAGAAAACGAAAATATTAAATACTTTCCGGGTGATAATCGATCCCACGACCGTCGCGTTACAGTCACACGCTTGTGCCACTGCGCCACGACGGCTTGACGTGTTTTAATAGGTATAAAATTTAAATAATGCATTATAAAATGATATTTTTGGTGTATATTAATTATTGTATTAACTATTAACGAGAAAACATTTCGGAAATTTATAATTATTGAATTAGAATATAGCAAACTGATCCCTTTATTTAATTATAATAACATTATAATGTCTGTCTGTCTTGTTAATCGTTGACAATTTTAATTTTAATTATGTATATTAAAGTAGTTTTTTTTAGCTTTAAGCTGTATTCACCAAAGAGAGAACCTAACCTGTTGGAGGTTAAATTGCGTTTGTATGGCGAAACTCAACACTGCGCTTAGCCTTGTTTCTGTAGCGAGAAATTGGAAATTATGCAATGCCCTGAATGCACCACGACCACCATTTAATTGTGTATAATACTTGTGTTATTTTTAAAAATCTACTAATATATTAAGTATTTGTGAGGATGAACCACGCGACAACTACTGAACAGATTTAGGTGAAACTTTGCAGTAAAATAGCATCAGAATAAGACATAAGCTACAATTTGTATAAAGATATTGTATAATATAAAAATAAATTTAAGCGGACGGAGCCGCGTGTGGGCTGCTTGTTTGTTATAATGTAATCAAGGAGATGTGATAGATAGTGACTCCTAACATCAAATCAATTAAACGCTGTATCCAGACACGTTTCTAGGTACGTTCTAGACGTTACTTTGGACTGAAATATACATATGTATAAGGCATAACAAACAATAAGGCAATATAAACAACATAACATATTCAGATTTATATATATTGTTTTAATTTTTAAATAGTAAGCATAACACAGGCAATTTTATAGTTACAGTGTGTCAGCGTCAAGTCTGACGGTAAAAGCGATGGGTGTGGGTTCGATTCCTACTTGGTAGTATCATGTAAGCATGTATTCAGGGTAAAAAATATATTTGAAGATTTGTCATTCCGTTTCCTTAAAAATTATTTGTTATTTTTTTTTTGCTTTGCGCTGGTTCCAGTATATAGCAGAGTAGGCAGAGAGAACATGGAAAGTTAATGCCAAAACACTCCGTTCGCATTAACCGTCTCCCACTTTCCGCCGAATTTTCCAAACATTGGAGGAAATGAAAATATAAAATTTTTCAATCCCCCAATGGGAATCCAACTCACAAACGTAGCGTTTAGATTCACACGCGTGTGCCCCTGCACCACGACGGTCTATGCATTTTATACAAAACAATTAATTATCCATACGTAAGGTTATGCAGGCAAATACATAACCTTACCGTCATGCACATAACTTTGTAATGTCGATATCGATAACGCACGATTTTTACAAATATGTTTTTCAAATATCGTATTTTTCAAATATTGTATTATGATAAGGCCAGTCGTAGCCTCCACTCAACGAACAATGCTTCCAGAATTTAGCGAAATGTAGAAAGCGGAGTGTCTTAACACTAGCCTCCGTCTGCCTACTGTGCTACATGCGAGAAGCTTAAACAAAGAATTTTAATGTCCAAACTTAATCTTTTAAGGAGTAAAAGCCAAAGACTTAAATAAATGTTATATCATGCGTATTCAATCGTATAAACGCGATGATAACAATTTTATATTAAGCTCAAAAAGTGTTTATACACATATGTATTTAAATTACAGGTATATTTTCGGTGTGGTTTGAACTTGTGGTCTCGAGTTGGACCACTCAACACGAAATTGTGGAACCGCAAATGAGAATAGATATAATAAATATATCTGTTATATTTTTTTAGAAAGCATATAAAAATGTTGAACGCAGCAGGATTTGAACCTGGGCCTCTTGGAAATCGTCAAAGCGCTCTGACCACTAAGCCATACGTTCACAACGTCCTCCTTAGTAGTAGGTGTGGCATAAAACTACAAAATGTAAAAATGCCTATATTTTATTTTTAAGTAAAATAAATTGTAACAGAAAGATTAGTTGTGTTTATTATCATTACATATTTTGGAAATTTACACTTGATTTTTTTTATTCTCACTAATGAAAGTGATAAACATATTTTAAGAATTCTTTAGATTCTGTTCAAACAAGACGATCAGGACTTCTGAATCGAAGACTATTCTCGAAGATTAAACGGATTACTGTTGATTGTAATCGATAACAAAAAATGTGATGCTTTTTGCTTTCTCGATATCATTAGATCTAATCATTAGATTATAAAATTAATACCAATTAAATTACACATAATATAAATAAGTTTTATAATAAAATATTATTATTGCTTTATTTTACAAGAATGTCTAAAGCAAAAACTGACATAAATAATATATAAATAACAAATAGTATTAGAATTCTTTGTGGTATCGAGGCATCGTCTGATTGAATCAATAATAAGAAATATTAAAGGATTCAGAAGGTTTCCAAGAACATATAAATTTTGAACGTAGTGGGACTCGAACTCCCGCCACATACAAATTTTTTGTACGATTTCCAGATATATTCTATTTAGTCAAATTATTTGTTATATATTGGGGAATATAGTATCTTAACAATAGATTATTCTCTGTCTACCGGCATTGCCAGATTACTGTACATTTTAAACAAAAAAAGCGGGACATAAAAATAAAATAATAAGGAGTTAATTCATTATTTATCAATTTTTTGAGTTTTAAAATAAAACCCAATGGTGACAGATATCAATATACAATATTTTTTAGTAGAAAAATGGTACTATACTTAAACGATATTGTGTTTACCAATTATGGTAAACCACAACAATATCGTTTAATATATAAGGCAGCTAAGTCTTCAGAATATTTATAAGTAATTTACGATTATATTTATTTCTATTTCTATGGAATTATTAATAACTTATTAAAATCTTAAGAAATAAAGATTTTTCACAGTACGTAAAATAATCCGTGAAAAGCGGGACAATGCCTGTCCCGATCGGGACTTTTAATTTTCGGGCTACAAATCGGGACATTTGACAACGCTGCTGTCTACCTGGCTTTGTTCGGGATACACCATGAAGTATAGATAAATATATATATTTTCATTATTCCGGTTCTGGTCAGATATAAGAGCGACGTTGAGCCAAAAATGTGAAACGGAGTACTTTGACACTAGGTACTCTCTAGTGACGATTCTATTAACAATGTAATAATACACGTGAAGCTGAAATATAAAGAATTGAAAATATATAATTTTTTTTTAAAGTTACGTCGACAATAATAAAAATGCAAGAGAAACGTGGACAAAATTATTATATAAGAATTAATAATTGATGCCAAAATATTATATCAAAATTAATAATTGACGCATTTATAAAATAAGAAGATGATGAAAATAAGAGATGAGGCGTGGCGCAGCAGCACAAAGTTTGACTGTATAACGGACTGGTTGTGGGTTCGATCCCCACTCGAGGAGATTAAATATTTACTTAAATTTATATTTTCATTTCTTCGCTCTGATATTGAGTTCTGCCACTCAACACCCTCCATGCCTACAGAATTCTGCAGAAAGTGGGGAACGGAGCGTCTTAACACTAGGTTCCCTCTGTCTAACCTGCTGTGTGCGGGATACAGCGTGAAGCTGGATTAATTTAATTAATAAATTTAGAATTTATTTTTGCATTTGCATTCAAAAGAAGACTGACCTAGTCACAATTTATGTTAAGGTCATGTATAACTTACACTGAGGATGGTCATTATTCATTCATGTATTAGATACAAATGTTTTTTTTATTTTCATTTCTCCCGGATGTAGCCGGGTAAATAGAGAAAAACCGGTTAAGATACTTTTTTCTAAACTTTCCATACATTTGTAGAGACATACGTGTCTACTGCGGATAAATTTTAATATTTATGATATCCAAATAATTTAAAAAATACATATTCAGCATATACCAAATAAGCTACATAGGCTAATTAATTAATTTACAAAAATCTATTTACAATATATTTTATGAGTTACTATTACAATATGAATATCGAAATTCTATCTGTCCTTTAAGTAAGTAAACTTTCATACAAATGTATAAAAAAGTACCCATATACAAAACGCTGGTGTTTAATGTCTTAATACAAAGAAATAAAGATTTTAGAGGTGATCATCAATATCTATGTCATTATTTATAATAAGTAAAGTCGTAAACCTTCAGCCTTCAACCTTCAGCTTGTGTTTACCAAATGTCAATTTTTTCAAATATTTTATTGCCAAAGAAATTATGTTTTATATTTAACTTTACAAATATAAATATGTATATGTTTGTTTAACACAAAATCAACAACAATAAAAAAAAATAATGTGGTATATTTTTTAATTGAAAACAGATTTTTTTTTTAATTATAAATCATCCATAGAAAATCGTGGGCTAGTATATACTAGCGGCCCACGATTTTCTCACTTTCACGAAAAATATCCAATGTTAAATAGTTTACAACAGTCGCAGGTTCAAATTTTTATTTGTTTTTTCTAAAAAAAAGTATCTTATTTTCTAAATGTAGAATAACGCTTTAATCTTAATATTATCATTAAGATTTTTGTTAATAAATAGTAAGAAATAAAATAAAATAATTAATTTAAAAATATAACACTTTTTTTTGCCAATCAGTAAAATGAATAAACGTTCTAATTAATAGTTTACCTTATAATTAATAGTCACTCTAATGTCGCACATACAATTCTTATACATGAATTATATACATTTAGATAAACCGTAATTGGTCTCCATATAAAAATGCTTGGAAATTTATATGAACATAAACATTTCCTTTAATTTGTATGAAAATATGTGTTGATAATAAATAACTTTATTTCACATTTAATTTTAAGTGAAATAGTTACTTTGCACAATTATATAAATATACACAAATAATAAATATGAAATATAGATAATGTACTAGAAAATTTTGACATTAGTTCCTAATTGTTCCTAAAAAAAGACATAACTTCAAAAAATATTATAAATTGATTTTTTAAATACTTTAAAAAAAAAACAATTATTAACAATGTTTAAGCACGGCGGCGATTGTGGGTCTATTCCTACTCGAGGAAATGAGATATTTAATATTTTCATTTTTTCACTCTGATTTTGAGTAGTGCAACACTAGGCTCCCTCTGCCTACCCTACTATACACGAATATGAAGCTAAAAAAAAATTAAATTAATAAAAAAAAACCATTATACCGCTTAAATCATCAATATTAAAGATCACAATTTTCTCAAATACGCAAGACAAGAAATTCGCTATCGTTATCACAAGAGATGCGCGGGCGCAATCATTTAACGCGTTCTACCAACCTGAAAATGCAGTAGCGTGCCAACCACCGGCTGAGGTGCACGTGTTAAGTGTTCAAAATAAGCACCTCGTGGCCGGAGAACTTGGAAAATAATTAAAATGGTAAGTTTACTGTGCATTTATTAATTATCAATAGTTAATGTGATACATCGAATAGCACCAAAACAGTTTTAGTGGAAACCATTTGCGGTATTCAAAAACTAATGCATGCACCGGCTCTAATTGCAACTTCAATTTGTCTACGAGTATAAATATTATATTCTAATTATGCACTTGCTTGATGCATATATGAAAAAAATTATATACTTATAATTTATTATTAAATATATAAAATCGTGGCGAGTCGTGGCACAGGGGCATAAGCGTGTGCCTGTAATCGCGATAGGTTATGGGTTCGATTCCTTCGTGACAAGATGAAATATTTAATATTTTTATTTTAAAGTGGTAAGTGTAATGTCTTAACACTCCCTCTGTAATCAGAGGTCAGAGGGTAATAATCCCTGCTAATATATTAAATTTTATTAAAATAGGTTATTGGTGCGTGTTGAGTTTATTATATATTTTATGTTGAAATAAACATTTTTTACTTAATGTTGATATTAAAACTTACGAATTGTACTAGTAACACGTTTTCGATTTCGAGGTTTCAATTTTTTACTATACACTAGTCTTATACCATTCATTATATGAATATCCATATTATATTACGGTCATTACGCTATAACCATTTTAACAAGGCCGAGGAGCACGTGGCTTGCAGTAAATCGATCACGCTTCGAGCATTTAAAAAATAATTTTTCTTATTGTTATAAGTTGATAACTTATAATAAATGGATTATGATAAAGTAAAATACGTATCCGGAAATATATTTTAATTCAGTATCACAAAGCAAAAGATAAGTCTTAACAAAACTAAAGAAGCGGAACATAACTACGAATAATATTACAACTGTTATATAATGGAGGCATTGCGTGTTGCGTAGACACTAGAGCGAAGAAATGAAAATATAAATTTAAATAAATATTTCCTTTTCTCAAGTGGGGATCGAACCCACAAGCAGTCGTGTTTACAGTCACATTTTGGACATATATATAATATTACAACTATAATATTCAAGTGACATTTAAAAATACTCTTCTTTGATTGCCTCTTTTAAAATCTACGTGGATAAGACCGTAATAGTTAATTGAAATAGACGCCTGTCCCAGTAGTGAAAATAGCCTGTGAACCCACACAATAGCCATACGAATCGAGTACGTTTTATAAATATTTTTTTAAAAAAATCAGCTTCACGCTGTATCCCGCACACAGCAGGGTAGGCAGAGGGAACCTTTTGTTAAGACACTCCTTTCCCCACTTTCTGTCCAATTCTGGAGGGATTGCGTGTTACGTGGCAGAACTCAATGCCACGCTTTGCCTCGACACCAGAGCGAAGAAGAAATATAAATTTGAGTAAATATTTCATCTCATCGAGTGGGAATCAAACCCACAACCAGTCGGTTTTACAGTCACACTTTGCGCCACGACTGGCCTCGTAAATAATACTTGTTTAACAAAAATCCTTTTGTATTATTAAATTAAATATATGTCCATATATTAGAAGAATACAATTTAGTTCTTCACATAAAAAAAAACTAAGTGCGCTTTAAAATGTTAACAAAGAAGTATCGTAGGTTTTCAAGCACTCCTCCATCGCATATTATATAGAAAATGAAAATAAACCTATTCAATCTCCATTGGAGATGAAATAAATGTTGATATAATAAATCATCATTATTTTCGAGTACATCACTAGTATAGCGAAACTCATTAATTACGGGCATATAAAATAAACATTAATTTCGTTATTGTGTTAGCGGTCAAAGGGACTTAAAACCTATCTCGATTAAAATATTATAATTATATAGTGATGGGAAAAAAATTGTCTGACAACAATTATGCATGCTCGCTTGATCTGTGCTCGGAATCGGCAATTTAATAGTGATGTGCCTAATAACTGTATTATTAGGGTAATTACGATATTTTTCCTTTTGAAAAGATAAATATTAAAGATAAGCTTCATTGTTTGTTATAATAAAGATTTATCTTCTGTCATACAGTTTAAATAGAGTATTATCTTTCAGTTTATATTTATAATAGTGTGTATAAATGATGATGAGGCCAGTGCACAAATGTGTGACTTTTAACGCGACAGGTTGTAGGTTCGATCCCCATTGCAAGAAATATTTTCATTTCTGAGCTCTGATAACGAGGCAAAGCACGGCGTTGTATTCCGCCAGTTAAATTGCAACGTCTCTACAATTTGGCTAAAAGTGAAGAACAGAAGGGTCTTTAAGAACGAAGTGCCTTAATACCAGGTAACCAAGTTCCCTCTGACTAGCCTGCTAGGAGCGGGATACAGCGTGAATCTAAAAAAAAAGTAAAAATTTTGTTTTATTAGAAAAAGTGTATTTATACATATATTTACTTACGGTTTATATAGAAAACTGCGTATTTATACTACTTTCTATATGTCATAATCATTTGAAAGTGACCAAAAATCCCTTTTTACGGCTAAATTATGAAACTTAAGTGGAATAACCAGTTTGCGCTTAACCTCAAGTAGGACTCGCATAAATCTTGATTGTTTAAAGTTTTAAAGTAAAGTAAATCGTCTAATAACTTTATATTTTTTATTACTATGTTCATCCATTTAAATTTTATCGAAAAGAATTAATTTGTTTTTTTTTTATTCCAAGAATATTTTTAAATTTTTTCATAAAAGCTAAAGCTTAATCTTTTAAAAGCTTCATATGCAGCTTTTGAAATTCAATAAATTTTCAGTGATGGTTATACTATTTTTAATAAAAAAAAACCAGACATGCGCGAATCCGACTCGCCCACCGAGGGTTCCGCACAAAAATTGAAGGTCCCGAGCTCCTCTGAAATTCAGCTACCAATATCAAGTTCTTTCATCTGTTACCTCACTTAAACTAGCTTTAATACCAATTATTCCCCGACAAAAAACCGACTGGTTGTGAGTTCGATCCCCACTTGAGGAAGTGAAATATTTACTTAAATTTATATTTCCATTTTCTCCGCTCTGGTGTCGACGCAAACCGCGGCATTGAGTTCTACCACTCAATACGGAATGCCTCCAGAATTCGGCAGGCTTAAAAGCTTGATTTTTCTCGTGATAATAATCTTGACACAGCACTGATCCTGTGTTATGGGTGCCGTTTTCTCCTTGTGGGATACGGAACCCTAAAAATCTAAAAAGCTATATCACTAACTTCAACAAAGTGATTTATCCCAACATTTTTACTACTACAGTCTGTCGTTACTTGTAACCGATCTCAGCTGGGAAACAGAATAAGCGGAAATATCATGCCGTTATATCCTCCTTTTTGCTCTTGATGTGTGCTTATAATATACCGGATATTAAATGGATGTGTACAAGTTGATATCCCTGAACGACCGATTTGTATAACATTGGTCGTTACATAATCGTATAATAAGTCTTTGTGTAAAATATTCAAAATCATTTTTTTTTAGCATCACGCTGTATCCCGTACAGGGCAGGATAAGCAGATGGTACCTATAGCTAAGACTCTCCGTTCCCCATTTTCCGTTGAATTTTGGAAATGTTGAATGACGAAATTCAACGCCACGCTTTACCTTGTTGTCATGGCAAAAATATTAAACATTTAATTTCCTCTAGTCAGAATTGAACTTACGCTCAACAACCTTACGCTCTATACCACTGTGCAACGATCAAAACATTTTATTTTATTTATTTGTATAAGTAAAATATTCAGTACTAGTTAAACCATCAAAAGAAAAAAATAAAGGTTTTAGTTATTATCCTTTAATTAGCCTAATTTATTATATATTAAATTATTTAATCGAAATAAAAAAAAAACTTAACACCATTTTTTTATAATTGCACTCAGTGTTTCACAGTTGACATAATGTTAAAACGAAATATCCTCTTACATAATTTCTTCATCGTACTCAGTACAGTCTTATTTGAACTCGTTTTGTTTCCTGTCGAGTGTGTCTCACTTATTTTATATTTTTTTGGCGAACAATAAGCATTCTTCAATAAGAAATTGAAGTTGGAGGAAATACATTTATAAAATCAGTTTCACGCACACAGCAGCGTAGGCAGAGGGAACCTAGTGTTAAGACACTCCGTTCGCCACTTTCTGCCGGATTTTGGAGACATTGCGTGTTGAGTGGCAGAACTCAACGCCGCGCTTTGCCTCGACACCAGAGAGAAGAAAATGGAAATACAAATTTAAACAAATATTTCATCTCCTCGAGTGAGAATCGAACCCACAACCAGTCGGTTTAAAGTCAAACTTGGGGCACAGCGCCACGACTGACCTCATAAATAAATTTATATAAATGATATATCTCGATCTTTAAAAAAATATTTTTCTTATAAATCCATAGTTTTTCTTTTATGCGATATCGTTACATTTATTTAAAGCTTTTGTATAGAAATACGTGATATACCTATATTGTCATCGTGGCGCAGTAGGCCAGCATCTGCGATGGTTGCGGGTTCGATTCTTTTTACGAAAGAATGTATATATTTTTTCATATTGTCGTTTGAGAATGACAAAGCGCGACATTGAGTTGGTTTATTTCCGCTGCTAATAATAGTGTAATATTTCTCTGCCTAAATATGACTCGTGAAGCTAACGCCTTTTATACAAACAATTTAATAGATTTTTTTAAATTAGAAATTAGTACTTTAATAATATTTCATTTTATTTTATTTATCTTTCTGAGGGTTTTTAAATTTAGTATTTGATAGCATAATTTTAAAAAATCAACCTTGACCTCTTTACTCATCGACCAACCGTATACTAACTTATAAAATACATTTTTATTCACCTCCTCGATTTTGCCTAACGCATGTGGGTACATACTATTCAGCAGCTTTTAATGACTATGTCTGTCTATTTCCAACTTGAACTTACATAACGTCCGAAAAATTCATATTGCCACTGAATTTAAATGGATTTTATGAAACTAATGTTTTAAAACTGTTTGCATTTTTTTTCTATAATATAACAATAAATAAAAATCTATAATACGTAATTTTTATAAGTAATCAGTTGATAAAACAGGCAGTAACTTGAACAAAATAGCAGCGGGTTCGATGCCCACTCGAATGGGGGAAATGAATAATTTCCGGTGTTGCATATGGCGTAAAATACTGCAACAAAAATTTCAACGTATCTGATTCGGGAAACGCGGAGAACGGAGTGTCTAGACACTATCTATACCATCGCTGCTATACTTAAACGCAATATATTTAAGTTAAATGTAACTAATTACAAGGTTTTTTCAATCACAGCCACAAGAGCTAAAAGAAACGTGATATAAAGAAAGGTAATAACATTAAATATAACCTCTTCTGAGAAAACTTGATTAAATATTATCATAAGAGCAATTAAATATACATTCAGACTGACATTATGAATAGAAGAGATGACAACATTCAAATATCACATTCTAGGACACATGTGAACAAATAGACTTGTATTTAGTTAAGTAACGAACATAATATGTAACTGCAATGTGTAAAAGTAGAGTACGGGTACGTAAATGGTAACCATTTTCATTTATTTTTATTTAAATTATAGCTTTCCGGTACATATTGATATTGCAAATTGTTATTTTGACGTTTTATCACTGTTTTATATTGAGTACATTTGAAATTAAAAACACCGGTGGTATTACTTTTTTTTTTATATTCAGTTAAAAAAAATTAAATAAAATAAATCCTCCTCCTCCTCCTTTTTCAGGTTTCGCGCATTCGTAGAAAGTAGATAGTGGCAGCACCCATAGCTCCCATTGCGTAAACAAATCTATAAACATTGTTAATAAACTTCTTCATAATTAAAATATAATATGTGAAGTTGAATTTATTCCCATCACGTTATCACGTGATGCCTCCAGAATTCAACGAAAAATGGAGAACAGAAATGTCTTGATGTAAACAAAGTATATTAACAAACACTAAGATCCCAGGTCTCATATGCGTAAAAATATGTTCATTTCATCGTGCAACGTCAACACAAATAAAATTATCTATTTATTTCATTACTATGAGGCCATCATGACGTAGTGGAGCAATCTGAACCCGATAGTTATAAATTCAGTTTGAACGTTAGGGAGAATATTGTCACTTACCCACCCTGGCAATGCTTATTGATGTTCTCTAAGGCACTCCAGGCGTTGGCCCGAAAATAAAGGAAGAAAGAAAGAAGAATAAAGTGTCTTGCACTAGGCATTCTAGACCTATACTGCTATATGCTAAGAGAAACGAGAAGTAGAAAGTAAAATACTATAGTTTTGTAGAGAATATCAACTCTGAATTCCTACACCTGTATTTTAATTACAAGACATAATCATCATATATTATAATAATGCTTCAAAGAAGCTAGCCTATATATATAGTATACATGTCTATATGAGTTTGAAGTATTTTCTTTTCATCGTGCAATAATTTATCTTGTCGCCGCCAGAAAGGGGAAAATGAAAATATTAAATATTTTATTTCCTGGACTGGGAAGCGAACCCACAAGCTGTTACGTTTACAATCGCACTCGTGCCCCGGCACCGCAGCTGACTACATTTATTGTTCAATATTATATTTAAAATAATATATTTTTTATTGAAAGTAAATATTTTTGTAGATCTGTAATAAATGAGCCATTATCAAATTTGCCTAGCATTATCTTTATGGAGGTATATATTTATATCTTGTATTTATAACCTATATATCATAATATTAGATTATGCTTAGAAGTATTTCGTAAAACAAAGACCGTACTATAATCCAATTAAAATATTAATGTTAATATGATATATATATATATATATATATATATATATATATATATATATATAACTAAAATTCAAAGCGCGGCGTTGAGTTCCGCCAGTCAATACACAATGTCTCCATATTTAGAAAGTGGAGAGTGGATGTGTCTTAATGGGAACGAAGTGTGTTAACGCTAGGTTACCGTGTTTCCTTTGCCTACCCTGCATAGTGTGGGGATACGGCGTGAAGCTAAAAAAAAATATTTCGCGTACTCAAAATTTAATGAAACATATTAAAAGTATAAAACGAAATGAGCAGAGCCTAACAAAATAAACCTAATGATGAGTTATATAAAAAACTTATAAAAACAATTTGAATACTTCCATTGTTATTGAATTTGTACGGTTTTTATTAGCCACCAAGCTAACAAAAAGACTGACATCTTAGACCAAATAATGATCTGTAGATTAAAAAATAACTTGAACTATTTGTTCTTCGCTTCAATGGATTTATTAGGACCGTATAATATTATATATACAATGAATACTACTAAAGACAATTTTCTCTGAATTCTTATATATGACAGAAATTCCTAGAATGCTTACAACTAAACAGAATACTAAATTCCATACTATCCAAGCCTTATCACGTTTTGAACGTCTACATAAAAATCCTGTCTTTTTAACTCTCAGTAACTTACAATAAAAAGAATTGCTTATTATTGCAATTTACGTTTTGTTTTTAATTATTTAGTTATTTTTAGGATTCCGTACCTTTTAAAGAAAAACAGAACCCTATAAGGGTTCTTTTTTCTTCATCACATTATTGTGCGTCTATGTGTCTGTCAGTCTGTCAAGAGCCTTTATCTCAGAAATGCTGGGAGATATCGAGTTGAAATTCAATCATGTTCCTATTAAAAACTGTACAAAAAGATCTACGGCCCCGTGATTTCCTGAAAAAAAAATGGATTTGTACATTTATTTAAAATAGATATGGGCGTTTATATAGCAAAAAATGCATATTTCGACACTATAAAAGAAATCAATATTAATAGTTAAGCTAAGTTAAGCTAAGCCTGAATTTCAAACAAGCTCGAGATCTGTAATTTTTGTACGGACCCTCGATAGGCGAGCCCGACTTGCGCTTGTCTGTTTTTTATAATTTACGTTCAAAATACTTTCTATGTTAATGTTTACGAATGATTGACGATTATAGTTTTTTTTCACGTAATATAGCCACTCCAAAATATATTATCCTAACACTGCAGTCTACATAAACAAAATAGTATATAATGAGCAAAAACGACTTGACTATAAATGCGACTTGTTGTGGGTTTGATTTCCACTCGATGCTCTGGTATCCAGGAAAAACGCTTCATTGAGTCCCTCCACTCAACAAGAAATGACTAATAAAATCGCTGGAATGGAGTGTTTTAACAATGGGTTCCCTCTGCCCACCTTGCTGTGTGCGGGATACAGCGTGAAGCTGAAAAAAAAACTATCACGGTTACGGTAACGTAACATAACATTAACATGTAAGATTTTAAATTAAACTGTACTTGAATTCTAACAATCGTGACAAGATTGTTTGTTAAAAAAAACGTATTTTTTACGCACGAGAAACTAATTATAATTAATTACTGCGCATAAATAAAAAATATATTGTTGATTATAATCACTTGGAGCGTTTAATTGATTATTTTAAATTTAATTGTGATTTAATTCATTAAAAAATATACGTAAAATAAACCCTAATTTTAGAATTTTACTTATGACTTGAATGATCTTTCCTTTTGACGTATGGACAGTAAAAATATTGTAAGAATTTTTCTAAATCAAAATATTTTTAATAATTCGATACCCATATAGAAATATATAAATTTCTTTCTATATTATACGTTTTTTATTAGGCCATGACGGTCTATACACTATTTTAATATTATAGTGGATTTTCCAAAAGAAACTAATTTACTAGGTAAATAAATGTTTTAATGAAATACACAGCCATAATGAGATAACCATAGTATTGCTTGATAAGACAATATACATTCTTAATTCTTATATCTTATCTAACATATGTAATATATGTTATCGTCTTGTCAAACTACATTAAGTGATAACAGATAAAATTACAAAATAAAAATATACGTAATAAAATTAATTCTTTAAAATAGTACAATAGCAATGGATTTTATAAAGTTTTCACTTTAAATTGAAGTTAATACAATATTTAAATTATATTTACTAACATCATTAATAATGTAGCGGGATATTAACTCTTAACTCTTGGTAACCGTCCAAATATTATTACCACCAAAGCCATACGCTCTCATCAAGCTACTTAGAAATCCATTTACGTTCTTTACAATTTATTTATGTTATTGGCACCACCAGAGCTCAGTGTGCTTGGACGGTTTCCAAAAGGCATGGGATCAAAGCCCGTTACCTTAAAAACTATATATGTATTCTAAAATAGAATTTTTCCTTCCAATATATGGAATAAAATGTGGCAAACATTTTATGTATAAATTAATATCACTAGCGTGTTTGTGTCTGCCCAATAAAATTTATACATATCACATGTGTAAAAATATATACATAATTGAATGATTCGATACATTATATAATGTCTTATATCTTTTTTTAGCTTATCGCTGTATCCTGCACATATGAAAGTAGGCAGAGGGTACCTAGAAACCTATTATCAAGACACGCCGTTCCCATTCAGAAACTTCAGATCCCCACTTTTCGCCGAATTACGAAGGCAACGTGTTTACTGTGGGAATCTAACCCACAACTTGTTACGTTAACAGTCACACGTTTATACTCCTTCGCTATCAATGACCTCAAAATCTCATTAATAAATAAAAAAATTATTAATAAATATTACTATACATATATTATATTATGAGTGTCAAAACACTAGCTTCTCTCTGCGAGCCCTGCTATATGACTACAACAACTAAATATAAACAATAACTTAACAATATATATATCCTAATTCTATTTAATAGCTACAGAGATCTGCCACACAACACGCAATACCTCTAGAATTCGGCAGAAAGTGAAGAACGGAGTGTCTCAACACTAACGTGTCTTAACCTCTCCCTACTCTGCTGTGTGCGGGATACAGCGTGAAGCTGATTTAATAGTAACCTAATATGTATTTATCTCTACATTGTATGTGGCTTAGGAGTTAGGAGCAAGTGTCTCGGCAGAACCAAGTGCCGTACATTTTCCGTGTAAGTACCTACTTCGACGTGATACTGACATAAATTGTACGTCGAGAAAGTGACTTAACTCGTTTTTTTTTTTAAATTTTTATCTAGTTAACATTATAAATGTGAAAGTAGATCTGCTTTGTTGACTTGATGACATTTGTTAAACTGTATATAAATTAACACTATATTTTAAATTAAAGGTAGTTTTCTTGTAATAAATAACTATTAACATAACAGATTAATAGAGACCGTCGTGGCGCAGCGGCTCAAGCGTGCGTAAGTGCGAGTACAGTAGATTTGATTCCCTCTTGCGGAAATGAAATATTTAAAATTTACATTTCCTCACTCTGGTAAAAATACAAAGAGCGGCGTTAATTTCCGGAGTGAGTTCCCAGGTCCCCTTTGCATACAATAAAAAAACAAGCACTAAATAAACTTAAAAATATTGCGTAAACTTCACATAAATATATTATCGGTAATGAAGACCTCAACAAAAACCAAAACCTTAATTTTGTACGCAATACGTTTTTGAGTAGGTAGTACACCATCAAGCAATTGATACAACAAGGTCATATTATTATGTCATAGTATAAAAAAAACAGATTTTTCTCATTCGTTTTTATATAAAATCTTTTTTGCTAAACCTTAGTCAAATACTTTGTTCTCTTGCTATAGTACATCCATTTCTATGTTCTTAAAGGGAAATTGATACTAATGAATCAATGTAGATGATAATTTCTATTAATAACGCCACGTAAGCTTTTAAGGGTTAATAGTATCAATTAACTACGAAGTGATATATCTAAAGAGTATATAAAATCCATCAGCCTTTCAAGTTTCCTTTCAAGTATTAAATTTCACATCGGGTAATACCGACATATTTAATTTATTACAATTTTTTTTACAATTTTAAAGTGTTATTCCACACCTTAGAAAAACATTTTTTTTTTGTTTAATAAAAAATAATCACAATTTTTCTGACGTTATTGTCAGAAAACTTATCATCACGAACCAGTGTCTTAAACATTGTACTCGTATCTTTTAAGCATTGACTTGGCTGAGCTAACTCCCATATTGACACATTTTTCTTAAGGTGCTACGTTAGTCTCTTATACTAACTAACCTTCCGGTATTTAGTCTTTTGATATAAATTATAGCCTATATATTGTCAAGTATATATTGTCAAGGACTAATTTTTGTTTTTACAATACAGAAGTTTTTGCGCGAATCACTCGCAACAGATCGACAGACAGACAGATAGACAAAAAATATATTTCAATGTATTGATCTCTTCTGATGTTTTGTTAAATTATAGATTAATTTAACTAGTTTCTATCATCACGATACATTAAAGAGTTCGTCTATAAGAATAGAAGATATTTTTTTTCTACAATAGCGATTCATGACATTAATTATTCAATCAAATCAAATTAGCTTCACAGGTATGCATGAAGGAATCTAGTGTTAGGACACTCTGTGTCCGAATTATAGAGGCATTGCGTATTGAGTGACGCAAACGTAAAGTGAAGAAATGGATATATAAATTTAAATACCTCCAGTAGCGTTTACAGTCGCACTTTGTGCCCCTGCGCCACGACTGGCCTCAAATTTAAAATCAATCATTTATTATCAAAATGTGAAATAAAAACAATAATTGCTCTAATTTTTATCGATGAATCGCCTGAGCGAAGATCTGTTTCACGGTCAAGACATCGTTTATTTCTATAAGTCTTTATAAACAAAATATATAAACAATTAAATCAGCTTCGTAGTAAAGTAAGTAGTATGTGTTAAAACATTCCATTCCCCACTTTCCGCCGAGGTCTGGAGACATTGCGTGTTGAACGGAGGAACTCAACGCCGCACCTTGCGTCGACACCAGAGAGAAATGAAAATATAAATGTAAATAAATATTTCACATCCTCGAATGGGGATCGAACCCGCAACCAGTCGATTTTACAGTCAGTCACACTTTACGCCTCTGCGCCACAACTGGCCTCATATCAGTCCTTATAACATACCTGTTTTTAAATTATACAAGTAATTACATGAGTTTTTATCCGTCTGCGTTACAAGCATATATTATTTAATTATAAAATTAAATAAGATTACGATAAAAAATCGATTTATTCGATATTTTTATATTCAATTATTATACCTTATAGGAATCATCGAATCGAATTTATGATTTGGTATTTTTAATATCTTGCTTGACCGTAACATATCTAACTTAAGCTAATAGACAAATGAGTATATTTCAACGTTTCATCCCTTCAGTGTAGGACAACAGTTCAGTTGGTTTGGTAGCAAAATCTAAAACTTCAATTAATTGAAATAAAATTAATAAATACTTAATAATGTCTTAGCACTAGATTCTCTCTGCCTGTCCTGCTGTGTGCGGGATGCAGCATGAAGCTGATAAAAAAAGTATTTATTTTTCCTCTCTTCATAGATCAGGAAAAGGATATCCATTTATAATAGATTTTCATGTTTTTTTTCGATGTTTACGCGATTTCATTTGACTTAAATTTTGTCTTTCATATTAAATTCGTATACACTCCAAAATATTTATGTGACTAAGGTTCTTTTTTAACCTAAATACTTACAAAAACACTTACAAAAATAACTACGAAAATAAGAACTAAGTACTTACAAAAATAAATAAATAAATAGTTAAGCAATTAACTAAGAATATTTAAACGCTAAAACTAGCGTTTTAGATAATAAGAATTACAAACCAATTGAAATCAATCAACAAAATTTCGAAATTCAATACTAAAGTTGAGCGTTGAAGTTAAACTAGATATGATTTATTCTGTTACTAGTGCGAGCTAGTCTCCAGTCGCAAGATCGATGCGTCTTATCCAAGCCGGTGACCTACATACGCCTTCGTGTTTCCTAGAAATTACCTCTGTTACATTGAAAGCTCGATCTGAATTTTCTTTGAAAGCTTCATGAAACGATTTTGTATCTTTTCATATTGTATTCCATATACAGAATATTATATAAAATACAAAAAACATAAGAAAACTCATTGTTAAGAGTTAAGTAGTAGTATGTATTATATTTATATTTTAAGTTGATTCTTACTCTCTACTATCTAGCTTAAAGTAAATAAGGACATAATGGAACATAGAAACATTTCATTTATTGGGGAAGTCTATATTTTTCTATTGCGAGATTCCCGAGTTAGGTTATACTCTACGTACTGACACATGATTTTATTTAAAATATATACAAAGAATATATACAAACCTGTTACTCGATTGTATTTTTCAGTACTGCAAGCTTTATTTCACCTGAATATTCACATTTTAGTAGCTTCAGGCGAAATCTAGTGGAAAGGTGTTACTGTGTCCGCTTAAAAGTATTTGTATGTTGTGTAAATATCAAAACATACTGCAATTCGATTGCAAATGGATTGCTATTATATATTTTTTTAAATAAATAATAATAAAGAAATTTATAAGTTAAATCTAGCTTAAACAGTCCACGGAAAGTAAATGCAATATTTAGTTTTACAATTAAAGTAATCTACTTACGAAAACAAAAAAAAACGAATATGATTTTCATTTTCACACAAATTCTGCTCGAGGCAGACTGATACAATGTGTTAATTAAGGACAAATGTGAAGTTGGCAAACAGTTCGTTCAGCTAGCTCATCTTGACAATATATCTAGTGTATCTAGTTCTAAAGTTGCATGTACAGAGGCGAAGTAAACAAAACAAATTAAATCAAATAAGGCCATCACTATTAGAACCATTGAAAGCCTTGAACAAATAAATGAAAAACGCGTCACACGGTTGTTGATTTGTATTCATTAAAACTCAATTATTTACTTCATTGATAGTTAATAATTAGTAAGTATACACAAATACTTTGAGTCTAGTTGTGGTGCGCAAGTGTGCGACTGTAAATACGATCGGTTGTGGGTTTGATTTCCACTCGCAAAAATAGAATAACGAGAAAATAGTAACGTAACAAAGCGCAACCATGAGTGTCGCCACTCAAAACGAAATGGCTTCAGAATTCAGCGGAAAGTTAGGAAAGGAAATGTCTTATTGGGAACGCAGTATCTTAACATTAGGTTCCCAGATTGCTTCTGTCGACCCTGTTATGTGCGGGATACAGACTTAAGAAAAAAATTCCCATATTACAATTATAATAATTATCCCAAAACTGAACTCAAATATAACGTAATAAAAAAGTTTTGATAAAACTTTTAAATGGTGAACCATCTACATGATAAGAGAAGCAAATGTAAATGTATTTCAACTTTGAAATTTAGTAAATGCCACGACCTGATATTTGCTCCAATGTGAACTTTTCCCTATTTAGTTTAAGGCGAAAACGAAATTTCAGCTTATGATGACGAGTTGCTGGAAAATGAAAATTTTCAGGCACTTCCGTTTCATTTATATTACGTGCATTTTGTACATGTGTTTTGAATTACATATAGAATATTAAATATACAGATAAATTATATATTGTTAGAAATTGGAAGCGGTTATAGTTTTTAAAATACACGATAAATACACACATCGTCTATATGTTTTTAAACTATTTCGGAAAGGGATACCACGTAATTGCAATAAGTGATATGTATCACAATACCTAACAATACTTCACACTAGTTTCCTTCCAATAAGGGCCGTTGCCAACAAGCAATTGCCCCTGATTGACACAATTCCACTGCTTTTATCATTTTTTTCACCTAAATCTATTCTCTTTTACACGAGTATGCTAACAATATATATAAAGCTTCTTCTTCTTCAGCTTCACGCTGTATGCCGCACACAGCAGAGTAGGCAGAGGAAACCTAGTGTTAAGACTCACCGTCCCCCACTTTCCACCCAGTTCTGGAGGTGTTGTGTATTGGGTGGCGGAACTCAACGCCGCGCGTAGCCTCGACACCAGAGCGACGAAATAAAAATATAAATGTTAATGAATATTTCATTTCCTCGAGTGGGGATCGAACCCACAGCCAGTCGATTTTAAAGTCACACTTTGTGCCCCTGCGCCATGACTGGCCTTGGGGATATATAGATATAAATAAAATATGAACGAGATACATATATACTATAATTATACTTACTTGTGATAGTTTTTTTCCATTATATTGTTATAATTTTGGTCTTGCTTATTCATACATACCACCTCGAAGAAATTCTACAAAATTTAAATTAAATTTTATATATTGAATTTTTATGTTATATTTAAAATTTTATTTTTATTTTTTCATATCGATTACAAATACACCAATAACTAATTCGCTTTTATAAATTGATATTTGTATTTTTTTTACCCCTTTTTTACGGTTATCAGTACAGGAAAGTTGTTTAATTTTTGATAAAGAAGACGTGCGTTTATCGTATAAAAATAAATGGTAATTACCACCACGAAACAATTAGTAATATATATTATTAACTTTAAATGTATAAATTAATTAGATGTCGATAAATTTCAATAAAATTTGTGTGACTCAATTTTTTTTAATTTGTTGCCACTTTTTAGATATCAAGTTGAAATTCAAACCATATACTCGTACACAGAACTCTATGATTTCGTGAAAAAAAAAATCTATATTTACTTGCAAGAAAATATATAATAGCTTTCAAAAAGAGGCTAAATTTGGTATTAAAGCTAGTGAGGTGGTATCAGATGAAAGGGACTCTGACTAAGCTAAAACTGTGTGAGCCGACTCGCGCTTGTCCTGTTTTATTTTTTTGGGTAGGCAGAGGGAACCTAGAGTTAAGAATTAAGACACTCCGTCCTCTATTTTTCGCCGAATTCTGGAGGCATTGCGTGTTGAGTGAGGGAACTAAAACAGACTTTTTAAACATTTCATTTCTCCGAATGAGAATCGAACTCACAACCTACCCAGTCTAACGGGCACAGTTTGTGACTCTGCACTACGACCGGTCTCACTTTTTTTTCAAATAATACTATTATCCATCAAACTAAATGATAAGTACAAAAAATAAAAATTGCGGGTAGTTTTATATATCGCTTATCATCTTTTACAGTAACTATTTCTATGTTATTTATATTTAAAAAAACCACAAATATATAACTTAAGTTACGTAACCTGGGGATTGGCCATCAGATTTCCAAATAACATCTATAACTCCACCGTTAATCTTGCCAGAAATTGACATGAGAGGATATGAGACCTTAAGCCTCCTATTGATATGGAACAAAAGTAACAGTATCTAAAATTTGTTATATAGATTCTAATTAAGCCATATTTATATAAGTAAATCCTAATAATCCGTATTTCTACTATATAACCATTTTGGAGGTGGAACTTAACGCCGCAGTTTGTCTGACCAGAAAAATGGAAACATTTCAACACGCTGTGTCACTCTTGGGTTTATTAAATACTAAAAAAATATTTTGTATTTCAAATAAAAATATAACAGAACTAGACATTATGAAAATTATTATATGTAGTTATAAGAAGAATTATCCATTATTTGATTATTGAATGTACAAACAAAGGGTTTTATTATAAAGTAGTGGGATTTGTACTACGTGACCAGTTAACATCGGATAGGATAATTTTCATTCCTCTTCTAAGAGTGTCCGTGTTTTTTAAATTTTCGTAACGAAATATTTAATACTTTCAGATTCCTCGCTCTACATCTGGTAAAAAGACAAAGGCTGGCGTTAAGTTCCGCCACTCAACACGCAATGTCTCAAAAATTCGATGGAAAGTGGAGAACGGGATAGTCTTACCCATGAACCCATAAAGACACAACAACAGTGTTTTTATACTAGGTTCCCAGGTCCCCTCAGCTTTCCCGTTCTATGTGTGGGATACGGAGGAAAGCGGTAAAAAACATAAGATAAAAATTAGATAAAAAAATAATAATACGATATATTTTAGTATAGAAAACATACATATAGAAAATTATGCCGTCAGTCTCAAATTGCTAGTGACCACAGGTTCGATTTTCATACCGATCACATATCAGAAATCCTGTTATCATATAGTTACATTTGCTTACGATATTAAATTGGCATTGCTCGATGACTGAATTAGTATATATTCTATATTTAAATTTAAAAAATCGGCAGAAAATAGGGGCAACGGATTGATTTAATACTAGGTTCCCTCTACTTACCCTGCTGTGGACGGTATACCGCGTAGTACTAAATAAATATTTATATTATAAAAAACACAGTATAAACTGGGGGCCCCCGTGTGGCTTTTTTTTCAGCTATACGCTTTATTCCACATTTAGCAGGGTAGTAACAGGATAGATGGCAACCTAGTGTTAAAATTAAAACACTGCTTTCCACTTCCCACCGAAATTTCCAAGGCATTGCGTGTTAAGTGGCGGAACTTAACACCGTGCATTTTTCCTAGGTACCAACCAGAGTGGAAAAAAATAAATATTAATAAATAACAATTCATTCCCCCGAGTGACAATCAAACCCACAACCATTGCGTTACAGTCACACGCTTGTGCCCCTGCGGCCCAACTGGCCATATAACCTTATATTTATACTACATAAATAAATCAGCTTCACGCTGTATCCCGCACACAGCAGGGTAGGCGGAGGGAACCTAGTATTAAGACACTCCGTTCCCCACTTTCTGCCAACTATTACGTGTTGAGTGGCAGAACTCAACGCCGTGGTTAGCGTCGACACCAGAGCAAAGAAATGGAAATATAAATTTAAGTAAATATTTCATCTCCCCGAGTGGGGATCGAACCTACAACCAGTTAGTTTTACAGTCAGACTTCGTGCCGTTGCGCCACGACTCATACATACTTTTGTAAAATTTTGCAATGATTTAACCTATAGCGTATAGTCTAAGAACCATAGAATTAAATCTCCTATCTCTGTCGAGCAAGCAAATGTCATTTATTTAATATATCGTGAACCGTAAAGGGCCAGTCGTTAACTCACTCCACACACAAAATTTAAGCAGCCGTACGTGTATTATCAATCATCTATGAAAATCGTCGAAGATTATTGATTTTATCGTAATTTTTATGAACTATAACTTTTTTAGAAGCTACAACTACGTTTGAATTTTAATAACATCCTTATTTCACAATGATGACGCACATAGGAAATATTTGTATGTTTGTTTATCTATACTTATAATAAAATTGTATATGAAAATATAATAAATAAATAAATCAGCTTCACGCTGTATCCTGCACACAGCAGGGTAGGCAGAGGGAACCTAGTGTTAAGACACTCCGTTTCCCACTTTCCACCGAGTTCTAGTGGCGTGTTTAATGGCGGAACTCAACGCCGCACTTTGCCTCGAACATATGTAAAAAAATGTTTTAGTGAGCCTTTCTTAATGTAAAGTATACCAATACCTACTTATAAGTAAGAAAGCCGTAGCCGTAAAGTAAACTAGCCAAGTAGGTCGATAATATACTCTCAATTCTTAACAGCTGTATGGTTTCCTTCCTTATCACGTCCTCGATAATCTATAATTTGAAATAGAAACACAGGTTTTTTTATTATTTTCCTCTTTTTCTAATGGAATTTGTGAAACATTGCATCAAAGCTTTTCGTACCTTTTATGTATAATGTTTTCCTTGTCTATTAAAGTAAATATTAAATAATTTTAATTAAATGTGTATCCTTCGAGGCCAGTTGCCTACGAGGCCGGTTGTGGCGCAGGGGCACAAAATGTGACTGTAAAATCGACTGGTTGTGGGTTTGATTCCCACTCGAGAAAATGGAATATTTATTTACATTTACTTTTTCATTTTACCGCTCTGGTGTCGAGGCAAAGCGTAATGTTGTGTTCCGCCACTCAACACGCCATGCATCTAGAACTTGGCGGAAAGTGGGGAACGGAGTGTCTTAACACTAGGCTCCCTTTGCCTACCTGTGCATTGTGCGGGATAAAGTGTGAAGCTGATTTAATTTTAATTTTAATTTATATATATAGTGGTCCTGCTCTATTAAAAAGATATTAATTAATTTAAATTAAATATATATCCATTCACATTTCGAATATATAAAATGATAAAATTTATATACGTAGTATGTTTTAATTACATTGGTGCATTAAGACCATGAACTAAATTAAATTTGAAATCATAGACTATATTATCTAAATATCCTTGTACAAGATTTTACAAGGATATTAAGAATAAATAACTTTCTAACTTGTGTATATTTAAAAATATATAAATTTAGTTTTTTCTTGTGCTTATTTGTTTAAATTGTTGATTTCATTTTACGACTATATATCTTTACTTATAATAATATCATAACTAATCGGTGTCTGTACTTGATAAAACATATAAGAATAATGTATGTACGTACGTCATGATCTCATATGTATATCTCGTAACATAACACGATTTTATAACAATATTACACAGAGATATAATAGGTACAAATTTACATATTTAAGGTAAATTAGTAACTAAATTATCTTACACTATTTAAAAGTGGTGTTCACATGTTGAGATATTTTCTTATTAAATTTGATTCTTCCTTGGACGACGTTGTGGCGCAGGGGCTGTAGAGTTCGACCGTAGTCGCGACAGTTGTGGTTTCTATTCTCACTCACGGGAATGAAATGTTTATTATTTTCATTTCTTCGCTCTGGTCCACAGTGAGAAAAAAGCGCGGCGTTGAGTTCCGCCACGCAACGCACTTCTTCCAGAATTCGGTGGAATGTGTGGAACGGAAGTGTCTTAATGGGAACAGACTGTCTTAACATTAAGTTCTCAGGCTATTTCTGTCTACCCTGCTGTGTACGGGATACAGCGTGAAACTGAAAGAAATAGAAAATGGATACTAATATAATTATATATTACAGTACCCCATAACTTTGACGCCTAGTAGAAAAGGTTACTTATAGCTTAATTGACAATAACTTCCATAATTTAATTATATCTTTAAAAAGATTCTATTTAAAAAATATATAACAGACGCAAAGCTCCACACGTCACAAAATAAATAACGGAAAGGAGTTAAGGGAACGCTCAGTCGTTATATGACATTAAATGGACAGTTCTGAGCGCTTATGACATTTTTCATACCGCAATAGTGTATGAAATTGTAAAATGAAGTTATATGTGGCTATATGTATAGAGAAAGATCTACCAAGTTGTACTATATAAAACTTTTGCTTCACGCTGTTACCCGTACACGGCAGGGTGGGAAGACGGAGTGTTAAGGCACTCCGTTCCCCATTTTTCGCTGAATCTTAGAGGCATTGAGTGTTGAGTGGCGAAACTCAACTCCACGCTTTGCATCGACACGAAAGCGAAGAGATGCAAACAATAAATATTTAATTTTCTGGAGTGGAGTTCGTATCCACCACCTGCCGCGTTTACAGTCTCACGCGTAAATGCCTCTGCGCCACGACTGGCCTCGAAGCTGAACCTATATATAGTACTAGTACTTAGTTAATATTGTTAATATAAAACATGTGTCAACAATAAACTATAAAATCATATACATATTTGAACCCATGATACAGGAATACCTAATGGTATAAAATGTAATAAAAATTGTGTACTGTGTGTTATTTTTTTTTTCCTTTTTTTTAATTATTTTTATAACAGTACATTTAATTTGTGAAAAATATGTACCTAAGCACATATTAATTAGAATTGATATTATAATATACAGTTTTTTTTTCAAATTCAAAGTGTTTTCATATTTTGTACTCTCTATTTCCTCGTAAATATATGTATATTCAAAATATACATAATAAGTGCATTACATTCAAAGTCAAAGTCATTAAAATTCTTAAAAAAGATTAAAGCCGCAATAAGATTTTTACCCATCTACGTTCAACATTCCAATCAAAGACCTTTAGCTAGTAAATATATTTATGTAAATATATTACATCTCGTCCAAATTCATTCAAAGTAAAAAAACTCAATCTCCACCGTCCCTAAGAGTGCACCCAGTGGCGCGCAGTTAAAAAATTTCTCTATAAAATTACGAAGACGCCATTACCGAGCCGATACTCCTGAATAGGAACACGCTACGCCTGTGCTGTACTTTCTTTATATTTTTTATTTAGTCTCAAACAGTTAATGAGTTTCTTGGAAGTGTAGGTAGGGAAGGGTACGTGCAGCCATCCTTCCGACATTTCGGGTTCAGTGAACGAGTTTTTTTGCTATGTTGTTATTGTTACCGATTCGCGTCGGTTTTTGGGATGCATTTATATACAATTCATACACTATGCTGCAGTCGGTGACTTTGTTAAATAATAACAAAATACGTGTTGTGCTCTTTACTAGAACGTATAACTTTAAATTGCTTTTAACAATATGTTCAATATGTAGTACATCTAAATAATATTTAAAATGATAACAATGTTGTTCTAAACAATATAATATTTTTAGTACAAAATCGTTATTATATCATTATTTTTTACTTTTTATGATATGCTCATATTTTTACATACGTGTAGCTTCATGCAGGGTAGGCAGAGGAAACCTAGTGTTAAGACACTTCGTTCCCCACTTTCTGCAGAACTGAATGTCGCGCTTTGCCTAGACAATAGAATATTAAATATTTCATCTCCTCGAGTGACAATCGAACCCACAACCTGTGTCGCGTTTATAGTCATAAGCTTGTGCCTGTATGCATACCTACATATCTACAAATATTCCTTTTTTTTAAATATACTTTTCTTTCGCAGTTAAAACTGAAACAATGAAATAATACAATATAACTAGCTTCTGATTGATATAATATAGTATACTAAAAATATTTTTTTTACTCATGACGCAATATCCCATAAAATTGATCGGAAAGTCAGTGTTTCCACTCTACGTTCAATATATCCATAAATAAAAATGGATATTTTCATAATGGTGACTGACACATACAAATGTATGACTCACACATGAAAGAAAAAAATCCCATGCACTTCTATTAGATAACGAGAGGGGATCATTCAACGGATATTTGATTAACTTCCGATACTGCCGCGACGTAACTATCATTGTAGAATTCTCAGTATTGATAAGGTTGTAGTTTAATAAGATGAAGTAGGGAATGTAGTGCTTTATCACTACGAGCTCTCTGCCTACCCTGCTGTGTGCGGAATACAGCGTGAAGCTGACCTTTTTATATTTTTATATCTGAAGAACTGTATCAGTATATGTGTATAAGAACTGTAGAAATTCGACGGAAAGTGGGGATCGTAGTGACTTAACACTAACTAGCTTCCCCTTCCATTGTAGAACTTTTATCCAAACACAAACGACGAAACTACAAATTTTGTATAGTATAACATTTGATATCATAAAAATATTATGTTCTTTTAGAACATTCTATATTTATATATATATGTAATTATTTTATAATAAAAGCTAGCATAAATGTATAAGGGTTCTGAGTTCGATTCCCATTCGAAAAATAAAATATTTTCATTTCTTCGTCCCGGTCACGAAATAAAGCGCGGCGTTTTAATTCCGCCACTCAACATGCAATGCCTCCAGAATTCGGCAGGAAACTAGGAGCGAAATGTGTCTTAACAATAGACTCCCTGCCTACCCTGTTACAAGCGAGATACAGCGTGAAGCTAAAGAAAAAACATATATGTATTTAATTAACAAAATCTTAATATTATTTCAGGCTCGTCTACCTCAAATAACGACGGTGCTAGCTGTAGTAGCGTTTTCCTCAAGCAGCATTGTCAAATCGCCAGAAACCCAAGAAAGTAACTTCGAATTGTTGATATTGCACAATAACGACATGCACGCGAGGTTTGAACAGACATCACAGCTGAGTGGGGCTTGCACCGTCGCTGATAGAGAAGCTGGGAAATGCTACGGGGGGTTCCCTAGGGTTGCTTACGTGTAAGTATATTTTGTTGAACGTTAAGTCTTTTTTTTTACACGCAATGCCTTGGAATTCGGCGGAAAATGGATACGGAGTGTCTGTATGTAATGGGAACGGAGTGTCTTTTTCCTGCATAGAGAGGTCGTCAGGGTGACCCTAATATTAGGACACTACTTTCCCCAATTTCCATCGAATTTCTAAGATATTGCGTATGAAGCGACTAAACTCCACGTTGCACTTTGACTGCACGAGCGGAGAAAAGAAAATAATTTAAATGAAATCATTCCCCCCAGTGGGTCGATCCCGCAACCATAACGTTTATAGTCAGATGCCGTCCGACTACTTTACGACGGTCTCGTGGATCTTTAAATTGTTTATTTATTTATTCAAGTTACTGTATGTATTTAAGGGCATTGCAGACGATAGTAAGTTGTAGGGAATATTTATTATTCATTAAATATTGTATTAAAAGTAAAAAATAGGGAAATATGAACGTAACAGAGATATAATACAATCTGAAAGCATGCACCAAATACACAATTAGTAGGTAGCGTGAAAAAAACGATATTTTTTTAATGAAGCGTATTCAAATGTATATGTAATTATATATGGCGGATAATATGGCGGAGTTATGTAGGGTAAAAATATTATAGCAATTTATTTCTTAATAAATATGGAAACAAGTGTGGGTTCGATCCCCACTCGAAGAATTTCATATTTATTTTCATTTCATCGTTCTGATGTCGAGACAAAAAGTCGTTGAATTCCCGCGTTGAACACGCAATACCTCCAGAACTCCAGAAAGTGGGAAACGGAGTGTCTTACTAGGGAACACTAGGTTCCCTCTTCCTACCCTGCTGTGTGTGGGATACATCGTGAAGCTGACTTTTTATTTTAATACGTAAATTATTATATACTATACATGAGCGTAATAGATGCATATCATATATTATAGAATATATACATATATTCATAAGCTCACTGTAAGCTTGTAAGCTGAGTTTCTCTATGTTAGACGCTCCGCTACGTAGCAGTAGACCGCAAACATTATACTATTTGCTTAAATATCATATTGCCATTGATCATACTGAGATCTGTGCAATATATTATTATTCTTATTTCTAAATTTAGTTAAAAAATATATGGCCGTTTATAGATCAAAAAAACCAAATAACTCTTTATTTGACTTTTTTTATCTATAATCAGAAGTATCCTATTAATTAAAAGTAATAGGATACTTCTGGTTAACCTACAATAATTAAATTTGGTAGCTAGCTTCTGTGGGTAGTACTACTTCAAAAAAAAATTGAAAACTATACATAGCTTTTAAAATTGAAAAGAGGGCAAAATTTGATATTAAATCATCAGATGAAATGTGTCTGGCTGAACTAAGCCTGAATATAAGAAAAAACCTGAGACCTTCAATTTTAGTCCGAACCCTTGGTGGGCGAGCCCGACTCGCGCTTGCCCGGTTTTTTTTACCTAAAAAACTCCAACTGCATTATCCTTCACCTTAATTACTATTTCATTTGGTTATCAGGTTGATTGGTTAGTGTAATTTATACCTAAACGTTCATTATAATTAACAAACGAACTAACATTAAATTTAATTATTATTTTAAAATAAATATAGTTGTAGTAGTACAGTATTTAAAAAAAAACTATTAAAATAATATTTACATTTCTTCGTTCTGGTAACGAGGCAAAGCGCGGCGGTGAGTTCTTCCACCTAACATACAACATCTCCAGAATTTGGCGGAAGGTAGGAACAGGGAAACGGGGAAGTTTCTTAATGAGAATGGACTGTCTTAACACTGGGTTCCCAGGTTCATTCTACCTATAGCAGTTTGCTATATGCGGGATACATAGTGAAGCTAATAAAAAAAATTGTCATATGACATTGTTAGTTAGATCTTGAAAACAAGGTGACTTTCATTTTCTTTACATATTCTGGAGTATATATGGAAAAATAAATAATTTAAACAATTTCTTTTTTTTTATTTAAGCGTGAAAGAGGCGAGAAGAGCAGCTGCAGCTGGTGAAGGTCCACCTGTTCTATACCTGAATGCTGGAGACACGTACACAGGGACCGCATGGTTTACCATATACAAGTGGAAAATTGCCGCCGAATTCCTTAATGCTTTACAACCCGATGCCGTTGTAAGTATAATGCAGTTTTACATATATTTTTTTTCATTATATCAATGCAGTTGCATTTTGTTTTGTTTAAGCGTTTGGTCTATTGATTTGTTTTAATAATCTTATATATAAAGTATATTAAAAATCTGAGGCAACTCAGCTTCTAGTCATTTAAATTTCATAATTATATAAAATAATTTATATTATGTTATAAAATATTATTACTGCACTAGTAATATTAATATTAATAGTAATTTTTTTACATCAAAGAACAACAGCATATTATTAGTAAGATTTATTCCGTCGACATAAAGTGTAAACCTGCTAACAGTCTTATAAGAAAATTATCAGAAGAGACAAAAAACATCTTTAAAAAAACAATGATGATATCAGAAGGTTCTCAAAATTTTGAAAATTGAGCTGTATTCTTTACTATCCTTTTTACTAATATTAGAAAATCAAAAGTCTGTGAGGATGGTTGTTTGTTCCATTTTTACGCAAAAACTATTAAAGGGATTTAGATGAGATAGAATAAAGCTTATATATACATCAGAATAGCACAAGGCTACAATTTATGTAATAAAGTATCTTTTATTAAGCAAGAACTTTAATAGCTAGTATAAAATAAATGTCGATTTTGTATTTTTTTATACATTTTCGAATGAACAAAAAACTGATTTAGTAGGTTTACACTGTAAGCCGGTGATATGGCAATCAACGGAATATGACCATTCGCATGCTTAACGCAAATCCTGTATTATATTGTCCAATAATTGTGTTGTCGCTATAGTGTTGTCTTATTACGCCTCGTTTGTCGCTTGACACACAGCCGAGACAATGAGAAACGTCCACATTATCTATCTAAGATGTGGCGTGTTGACAAAGCTGGCTACATACCACCCACCACCACCACTACCGCCACCACCGCAGGCCTACATATGTAGTACTAGCCTAGTACTGGCCTATCAATACTCTCTGTTTGCTCTCACGTTCAAATGCACTCGCATCGGTATTCATATTGAAATATTTAAAAATAAACCTGTAGATGAATATTTTTAATACAAATATATCGTTTGAAAACATTCAGTTCGTTCTGAAACGTCCATTGAAAATTTTGTGACGTGAATATATATTTACTTCGGAATACGTCGACCGAATAGTTCGGGTCATTTAACTTTAATTTGCTTCAGTTGTATAAATAATGAATTTATGAATAAATTATATATTGGAATGAACCATAATACGATGAAATTTCTTCATTGGACGACGTATGCAAACACGTCGTCCAATGATAAATCGGATTTATGAAATAATAAAAAAAGCATACATTCTAATACGCTTCTCGACGTCTATTTTCATTTCTAATCTTCCATTTCAATATCGAGATATTCCTGCTCATAAATCTCGTGTTATTGAGTAGAAATACTCCTCCTCCTGGTCCTTTGACTTCCCTCGTTGATTATCAAAGATTATTCGCGGGCTGGTATTCAATGTTCCAAATGTGAGGCTGAAAACAGTTCAGAACTAATAAAGCCGGAACACAAAGCTTGAATAAGTCAATCAACGAAATGGCGTGGCATTTTCATAGTGAAATTTTCTATCGATGACAGCGCAGCGAAGCTATATTTAATATTACAGGCTGTGTACATAGAGCGTTATGTACTGTGGAAAATCAATAATTGTTGCGTCATGTCCGCTTACATAATATGAGGTGACAGTTTATATATATATATGTGTGTTTCCTTTATTTGGGAAGGACGACGGGTGGCTACTTCGTATATACGTACACGTACCCTACTAATATTTCTAGGAGATGTCGTCGCTTCAATACACTTGTGACTTGTCCTTGGTCCGAATATGTTATGTTCTAAAATAATAAGAAAATATTTTTTTCATCTAGTTTAATACATTATAAAAATTCTTTCAACTTTTATCCCACAAAATGAGGAGTATTGATACAAAGTCCCACATTTTGTGGGATAGCATAGGCTCAAATCATAAATGATAGTAATTTCATTAAGCTTTTCAGTCGATGGTAATAAAAGAACGTATACGCATCTGCGTAATGTCGCAAAAGTTATCAAAAATTAAAAACTAAGCGAAGAAGAAATTGAAGATAATAAAGTGTTTACAAAGATAATCGTAAGTTATATTTATGGTTTTAAAAAGAAATAAACTATCTAATAACTAACACTAGGTGGTGTTTACTAACAATAACAATTAGAAATTACTTAAGTTTTTGGTTTATTTGATGTCTTTTTCTGCTTATGTGTATGTCTTTTCATCCATCATTTGTGGTGGTTTTCAATGATTATAAGGCTTTTTTTTCAAAAAAGTATAATAAAACATTATTTGACGTATGTTTGATTTTTTTTACAAAAAAGTATAATAAAACAAAAGAATGCCCTATTTTTAACCATACATGAAACCATGATGAGACACTCGAGAAAATGAAGTATTTTTATTTTCTTCGCTCTGGTGTCAACGACAGCGCAGCGTTGAGTTCCGTCTCTCAACATTCAAGGCCTCCAAAGTTCAGCGGACTGTTGCTGAGGTCCAGATATAGCGTAAAGCGGAAAAAAAAAGAATGAAATGATAATTCATAGTTATGTTCAAAATGATTATTAATATTTTAAACATTATAATTAATGTACATTACTAACAAACTAACAGTCTCTATTATTTACGTCTTTTCGTACTTTTATGTTAATAATTTCATACTTTAACAACAATTATCACTACGTAGTATTCTACTAACTCCCCATGATATATAAATTCCGTATTTAACATGTATTTTATTATGTTTTTTACTTTTCAGAATTTCGCAAACGACGACCTTGTTAAAGGAGTCTCTAAACTTACACCTTTCGTCGAAAACATAGAAACAAGTATCTTAGCTGCCAATATTGTTATAAATTCTGAATTTGCTAAGCAGAAGATACAAAAATCTATTATTAAAGAAATACAAGGCATTAAAATAGGTATAGTTGGTTTTATTACTCCAAAATCTGAAATTTTGGATAGTATAGGCGATATGGAATATATTGATGAAGTAATAGCAGTACAAGAAGAAGTACAAAAACTTAAATTACAAAACGTTAAAATTATAATCGCTTTAGGAAACTCTGATAAAGAAAAAGATTTCGAAATTGCTTCCGAAGTTGACGGTGTTGATCTTGTAATTAGTGGCCATGAAAATGTCTTCTTTTCCAATGGCACAAATGCTGAACTTGACTTTGAGGAAGAAACAAAACCATTTGTAATACAACAAAGAACAGGCAAACAAATACCAGTAATACAGTCACATGCGTACAATAAATATTTTGGCAAAATATTGGCTGTATTTAACGGCAATGGAGACATCATCAGGTATCAAGTTGATCAATTACTTCTTGATGAAACTATAACCCAAGATTCTGAAATCCTCGATATTATCAAAGAATCAGCCGTCAACATGGATTCCTCAAATGTAGCAGTTGGTAACACGGTTGTGACCCTTGATGGAGAAACATGTGGCTTAGAGGAATGTAATTTTGGAAATTTGGTATTAGATTCTATAGTTTTTCATTATGCTTTAAAATTTGAAGGTGACCAATGGACTGATGCTCCTATTGCTATTATAAATGGAGGTGCATTTGCTGGAAAAATCTTACCAAATAATAACCCGATCAGTATATCAGATTTGCTTTCTATTATACCAGAGAACGACGTCTTAGTGACTGTTAGTATGAATGGGACTATACTTAACCACATCTTAGAGTACTCTGTCTCTAGTTATAAACAGAATAACAGTTCACATCAGTTTCTACAATTTTCAGGCATTAGAGCGACATTTGACTTAGCTAAAGATCCTAATTCCAGATTAATCAACGCTGTCGTGCGCTGTTGGGATTGTTTGGTTCCACAATTCTTTTCTATTGATGATTGGAGAGAATACAAAATAATAATGCCTTCTTCCTTAGCTCGCGGTAGTAAAGGCTATTCTATATTGGCCGATTTACCGAAAGAGGAGCTCGAGTATGATGTGATAACATGTGTTTCTGATTATATCGAAAGAAGAAGTCCAGTGTACCCTGAAGTAGCTCAACGTATTGTACTTTTAAACCAGGAATCAGCTCCAGATTCTGCTATTGCTCACAGTCCAACGATATTAGTCTTAACTCTTACTTTATTACGATTCTTTGATGTATAATTTTTGCTAATTTTATAAATAATCTAAAACCCTATACGAATGTTTAATTTTATTTCAATCAAATTCCCCGAAATATTACCCGATTTGTTTCCGAAGCAATTACAAATTTTAAGAAAGTGAACAAAACTGGACTATTAATTACTATGTCACATGTTTTATTGTAAGTATAATTTATGTTGCTTTTTATTAACCATCATTTGTATAAATTTATACTAACATTTTACACTGTATTATGTAAATGCTCTTTTTGTTTATTTTATTGTGGTTTATATATAAATCTTAATTATTTTTAGGCATATTTGTATATTACATATAATAATTACCCTGCAGGTCGCAGAAGGGATGTTTATCTTGTTTATCTTTTCTGTTACTTAATGTGGTTATCTCTCTCTCTCTCTCTCTCTCTCTCTCTCTCTCTCTCTCTCTCTATGTAACTCTATATAATGTTTTTTATATTATTTTATATATAACAAAACAATCTAATTTTGGTAGCCACTGACTTAAATAATTATTTTATTTTTTCGTATTATGTGTAAAAGGTTTTCTAGCGGTTGTTCCAATGATTCTATTATATTAATACATGTAATACAAGTTAATAATTAATATATTTATAGTAAATATCTATATAATGAGTAATAACCTTTCTTATTCTAATTTGTTGCAGTCCTTGGGAAACCATGAATTTGATAATGGTATCTCTGGCCTCACACCTTTTATAAAAAATTTGACGTGTCCAGTTCTGGCAGCTAATCTCCTTCTCACAAAGGAACCCGACCTACAAGCAGAACACAATTTAATGAATTCGATTATATTCAATATAAACGGTGTTAAAGTAGGCGTAATTGGGTACCTCACCCCCGACACGCAAATATTGGCCGTCAAAAACAATGTTATTTATATTGAAGAAGTAGTTGCATTAACTAATGAAGTAAAAAAGTTGAAGAATGAAGGTGTTAAAATATTTATAGCCTTAGGACATTCAGGATTTACAAAAGACGTAGAAATAGCAGAAAAAGTTGACGATATCGATCTCGTCATCGGTGGTCACACAAATACATTCTTATGGAATGGCACAACTCCCGATGCAGAAACAGTACAAGGTCCTTATCCTACATTAGTTAAACAGCCTTCATCAGGTAGACTTGTGCCAGTGGTGCAAGCTTATGCGTATACTAAATATTTAGGAAAATTACATCTTGTTTTTAATTCCAAAGGTGAACTAATAAATTATAAAGGAAATCCAATACTATTAAATAATTCCATACCACAAGATCCTGAAGTACTTGCAGTTGTTGATAGATACCGTAAAAATATTATAAAAATATCAGATGTAGTAGTTGGAATGTCATCTGTGGTGCTAGATGGACTTTCGTGCCGTTTACAAGAATGTAATATGGGAAACCTAATAACAGATGCGATTGTAGATAAATATGCTTCAGAGTATGAAGGCGATGGCTGGACGGACGCCCCCGTGGCAGTCGTTCAGGGTGGAGGAATACGAGCATCCATCGCACATGTAGACCAACGGTTTAATGTCTCAAAGGGGGATATGTTTGCAGTTATGCCGTTTGATGGTAACATTGTGAAGATTCAAATCAATGGATCAGGTATTTGGAAAATGCTAGAACATGCCGTTGCAAAGTATAATGTACTACGAGCCCCTGGGCAATTTTTACAAATGTCAGGATTAAAAGTGGAATATGATTTCAAGATGCAACCAGGACACAGAGTTTTAAAAGTTCAAGTTCTGTGTGGATTATGTCAAATTCCTACATATTCGCCAATTAACGTTTCTGAAACTTATTATATATTAACAAATGCATTCCTTTCAATGGGCGGTGATGGATTTTCAATATTTAATGATTTACTTTCAACAAATTTAAATTATAATGAATTATCGTGTACAGTAGAATATATGAACCGAACTAATCCAGTGCACCCAGCCGTCGAGGGTAGAATCGTAATTCACAACAAATCACCTTCAAATAATGCCACTAATAGATTTTTTTCTACCATTTTAATCTTTATATGTGTGTTAGTCTTGTTTAGTTAAATTTACACAATTTAAATTTTGAATAAACTAAAATGCAATTTTTCAAACTGAGAACATTGAATCAGTATTATTACTGTACTTATGTAAATATATACGTAAATATCGTACTTATAGCCATCGGCGTGCAAAGTGGATGAGCCATGTCCACTCCAGAAAGGTCAGGTATCCGCCTCAGATTTTTTTGTAATAAAAAATCACGGTTGAAAACTATACACTAAAAGATTTTTATAATTTAAATTCTAGCATATTTGCGGTTTTTCACAAAATTATATTTACTTATTTAAAAAAATAACAAAAATAAGGATCCCAGTATGAAAAAATCTTCACTCCATCCGTGTTGCGATAAAATAATTCGAGTGAAGGCTTTCTTGTGAATTGATTTCGTAGATTTTACAGTACTAAAAGATCGTAACTACTAAGTGATGACTGGAAACCAGGCCCTCAATAGAATACAGTCTTATACGTATTTTAGGTCTGAATATAGTTTTTTCCAGAATAAGTATTATAATAATAATAATAATAATAAATATACTTTATTGCACATTTAAAAGAAGGAAAACAACTTACAAACATAATAATAATAATAAAAAAGTACAACAAGGCGACCTTATCGCTTAAAGCGATCTCTTCCAGGCAACCTTTGGAACTTGGAGTTGTACAAAAACAAGTGGGCGGTGCATACATAATAATTTTTAATATATATATAAATATATATATACATACAATATACATAAATACACATAAATAGGTATACATATATCTATTAAGACAAATAAATATTATATATTATTATATATATATAAATGTTATACATACACATAAATATTCACATAAATTTATATTTATATATACTAAACATACACATAAAACATAATTTATATACAAAAAAATTATAATAATAATACTATATAAATAAAAAAAAAAATGAATCAATTTAGTGAGGAAATAATGTTATATATTTAAGTAATGACTTTTGAGCATTTTTTTAACACTAAGCCTACCGACAATTCTTGTATATCTATTCCTACCGCGTGCGGTCAAATTGACCGGTAATTAAAAAGTTTCATTTATTTCATTATTCAATGCAGATAATGGTTGATTTGTTGCTAAATGTGTATAAAATAAAAAAAAATCATAAAGTTTCGTCCATTTTATTTTATATAATTTCTAAAATTCTTTATAACAAAAAAACAAATGAAATTAAAGTTTTATACAGAATGTTATGCATACATAATATACTTTATTTGGCTTCCTCGCATTGTTTACAAATTAGTTTAGTCTGAAATGTGCACTTGCCGCAAACATATTTTTCGCATTTCGAACAGATTTTTGTTGTTTTATAACCTTTACAAAATTTTATTTGACAAGTTTTTCGTACGCACAAATCTGTACTTGTGGACGGTGTTGGTAAATGCTGTTTTTCTTTAGATTTTGTATATGCATCCCCAAGTTCTGTAGCTAACTGGAACAAAAATTCCTGCCTGGAAATATTTTCACCCGTCGTTTCTTTATACAAAATCCAGGCATTTATTCCAGCTAGGTCCAAAATGTTGAAGAATACCTGAAGTGGCCACCTACAACTTTTCGACTTCACGCTGTCCTTCCTTCCTTCCCATCTGGTCTGCCACATCTACACCAAATTTTGTACTATTATAAAATCTAATAGTTTCCGGTATGCGTTTGCTGCTTTTTTCTATTTCTATTGAGTTATGTTTGGAACTTAGGACAAGCACTTTTTTTTTCGGCTTACTTTTATACACTGTAAGAGTAATATAATTTGATTTATAGAATTTGCTTGAAAATCTAACCATTTTATCTTTTTTTTCTTTGGCTAACTTTGGTAACTCTCTTTTGTTTCCACGAATTGTTCAAACAATTGTAGTTTTTCTTGCAAGTAATTTCTTGGCTAATGAAACACTCGTAAAAAAATTATCTGTTGTTACAGTTCTTCCGCATCCCGTGAAAGGATCCATTAGCTTTAGAACAACGAACTCCCCAAGTGAAATTGAACAATCTCTCCTTTCATCCTTTCCCAAATAGGGAAACCCATTTATTATATATTTACTGTTGACGTCACATGCCAACCAGAACTTTATTCCAAATTTGTCTGGTTTGTTTGGCATATATTGTGTAAATCTACATCTAGTCTTCGACGGAAACAACTGCTCATCAACAGCAATATATGCACCAGGTTTATAACAATTTTGTGAATTTTCAATAAATCGATCCCATATTGTAGATATCATAGAAAATTTATTAGTTTGTAAACGCTGGCTTCTTTCGCTCTTTTTATCAAATCGTATGTACTTCATAATCTCCGTAAAGTCGTTCCGACTCATTGTTTTTGAAAAAAAAGCGGGTCCCCAATTTTTATTCCACAAATATGAGATATCCAAATTTCTCGCCTCATATGCGCCGCGAGCATATAATAAGGAAATAAATGCATCTAGTTTTGTAGCATTTAGCTCCCATTTAGTCCCCAACACCCTAAATGCTTCTTCTTCTGTACATTTTATAATATGACGTATTATGTGCTGATCAATGATAAGACTAAATGCCGTCTTCATTTGTCCTTTCATTATATGTCGTTTAGCGTATCCTGTTGGTCCTGACATATCCCTAAAAATATTATGCGCTGGTAACCGGCCAAGATTGGGTCTTCCGTCTATTTCTTCCCAGACTGTTCCATCAGCAGCAGTTTCGATGCGTTGATCCTCTAAATCTATTTCACTTTCGGATGACAATAAAACCCTCTTTCTTTTCTGCCCTGAACGCTTATTTATAATATTCTCCTCTTCACTATCGCTTTCTGATTCTAATTCACTTGTAAATAGTTCTTGGTCTATTTCCATGTTTTTTTCAATTACAGAAGTTTCTTGTTCATCATGTTCTGAAAATTCTTCTTCTATGTCCGTTATATTTTTTAGGTAATTTGTAATTTTCAAATGCTTTGACATTTTTAGGGTAAATATCTACAACCGATACTTTAGCTTCTCTTCTTCAAATAAATAATGATAAAAAAATTGCAAAAATCCTTTTTAGAAGTGCACTACGTGAGATTGTAATCAATACTATTGTTATCTACTCTTTTCAACTATAAGCGACTCTGAGATAATCGTAAAAAAGTTACTTTGAAATAACTTTATACCAGTTGTTCCCACCGGTCATATTGACCGACCGCGGTAGGTAGGCCACATAACAATTTTTTTTTGGAAAAATAAAAAAATAACTTAAAGTAAAGAGTGAAGAAAATATTATATGCAAATTCTAAGAATTATCATATAGTTTGATAACAATATTATAACATTAAAACTGTGTAAATTGGACAAAAAGTCTCAAAACGGTCAATTTGACCGCTACTGGTAGGTTTAGTGTTAAAAACATAGAGGCTTTTAGCACGTCTGATGTCGATAGGTAAGCAATTCCAAAGACGAGCAGCTTTAATAGTAAAAGAATTGGAGAAAAAGGAGGAAGAGTGAAGAGGAATTTCTAGTAAAAGATTGTTGTCGGAGCGTAGAGAACGTAGATGAGTGTCATGAAGAAACATAAACTGTTTCTTCAAGTAAGGAGGAGTAAAAGGACTAAACAGCACAGAATAGAGAACGTGAAGTATATGAGTATTCCTGCGAAGGCGGATAGGGAGCCACTTAAGCTTATTTCGAAACTCGGAAATGTGATCATATTTACGTATACCAAATATGAACCTGATGCAAAGATTTTGGAGTCGCTCAAGTTTATTTAATTGCTCCTCTTTAAGATCAAGATAACATACATCCGCATAATCAAGAATTGGTAATAGGAGAGAGTTTGCCAGCGCAATTTTGGTCGGTATTGGTAGGAAATTGCGCAGCCTTCGCAAAGACGCAGAGGCAGCATAAACCTTTCTACTTACCTCTCCTACTTGTGTTTCCCAAGACAGATGTTGGTCTATAACTATACCTAGGTTCTTTACAGTCTCGCTATATGGAATAGTAACCCCATCGATTATTAAAGGTGCAATCTGTGAGTTATCAATTTTTTTCAATAATCTAGGACTGCCGATCAAAATAGATTGACTTTTAAAAGGATTTACCGTCAGTCCAAAACATTTACTCCAAATAGAAACTTGCGTAAGGTCGTTGTTTATTCTTGCAATAGTACCAGGCAGTTCAGTGAGAGTTCCTTGTGCGTAAATTTGTAAATCATCAGCATACAGGTGGTAGAGAGAAGAGATTTTAGGACATATTGAATTAATAAAAATTGAAAATAAAAGAGGAGACAACACGCCACCTTGAGGGACGCCAGTACTGGTTAAGGACCATTCAGAATAGGAATCTTCTATTCGAATGCACTGTTGGCGTCCGTACAAGTAAGAATGAAACCAATCAACCACCTCAGGAGATATGTTAAGAGAGCGCAGTACAGCAAGTAGTATGTCAAAATCAACAGTGTTGAAGGCGTTACTAAAGTCTAGCAAAGTCAGCACCGTAATCTTTTGATCATCCATACCTTGTCTGATATCATCGGTGATCTTGACTAAAGCAGTAGTCGTACTATGACCATGGCGAAAGCCGGATTGTAGTGGATTTAACAGATTATGCTTTGAAAGGAATGTGCTCAATTGATTGTGAACGAGACGTTCTAGCACTTTTGATAACAAAGGAAGAATGGAAATAGGACGATAATCAGAATAAGAAGACGGATTAGGTTTCTTAGGTAGTGGGATGATTTGGGCTTTTTTCCAAGTGGAAGGGAAATCGCCTTGGAGTAATGAGTGGTTCAAAATGGTTGTGATTACAGGAGTTAACAGGTCTATTATAGGAATGATCATTTTACGACTAACGCTGTCAGCACCGACTGCATTAGACTTAACAGCTATAATGTTTCTCTTAACATCACATTCAGTGAATTGATTAAATTTAAAGGGAGAAACCTCAGGAGTGGGTAAAGTGGAAATATAATTTAATGTTTTTAATTTATTTGTACTATCAATTGCACTGAAAGAAGTGAAATGTTTATTAAGAGAATTGATATCTAGAGAATTCTGAGTAGCATTATGTTTTGCTTTCCCGACTCCAAGGGTTTTGAGAAAATTCCAGACTTTAGCTGGATCATCTTCATCAATTATTGACTTATAGATATGGCGTCGTTGACTATCTCTACAAACCCTGTTGCAACGATTACGAGCCCTCACAAATTTCTCTCTATTGCTGTCACTTGCGTCAGAAACATATTTAGATTTGGCTCGGTTCTTTTTTAATTGAAGTTTTTTAATGTCTGCAGTAAGCCAAGGTGCAGGGAGATGCTTCATCCGGACTGGTCGGACTGGTGCATGGGTATCGTAGAGTTTTATTAAAAAAGAGTTAAAAATATCTACTTTTTCATCAACTGTATTATACAGCTGTGTGTATTATACAGCTATACAATTTAACTCTATGCTTAGGTTTAATTTAAAATGTCCAATTAATTTACGACAAACGTTATCCCAGATTAAATTTTCATGTATTATATTTTCATGTATTTTATGTATTATAAATGCAAATCTAATATAGTTCCCAACTTTCCCTCAGTGAACAACAACATAGTCAGTGATATTGCTACTACTACTACTATTACTACTAACCATTACCAGTAACCATCTCAGAAATATATATGAAAGAAGAAATATTAACATTATTTACGTGAAGATATTTGTTAACTTCTAATCCTTCTAAGAAATTATAGTGATTTATTAAATTAAAGCATATGAAATTTATGTATATTTACACAAATGATATTTTATTACAATTTTAAACGTGTATGAAACAATACAAATATATAAAATCCAACTGATTGTTCTTTCTTTTAATTCCTTTTCAACTGCCACTCTCGGACGTTCATCAACGGTTAGTTGATATTTATTTAGCAGCGAAATATTTTAACTCCATTAAAAATCTAATTTACAAGACTTCTATTAGTTCTTTTTTTTCAGCTTCACGCAAGTAAGCACTGTATCGGCCAAGTAGCAGGGTAGGCCTAAAGCCTAGTGTTAAGACATTCCTTATCCACTTTCCGCCGGATTCTGGCTGTGTAACTGTAACGCAACGGTTGTGGGTTTAATCCCCATTCGAAGGAATAAATCATTATTTCTTAATATTTCCATTTCTTCGCTCTGACACCAAGGTAAAAGCCAAGTGATAAGTTTCGCCACTCGGCGGAAAGTATGGAACAGAGTTCTTAACACAAGGTTCCCCCTACCTACCCTGCGGGATACAGCGTGAAACTGATAATTTTCCTAACATAAAATGTGAAATATAGTCCTCTAAACGCTGCCCTCGATCTGACACTTCATTCAATAGACATACGGGACAAACGCCATGTGATGCCGGCATTAATAATGAAACGACCTGACCAGCTGACCGTCGGCTGACAACAAAAGTGCTTGTTACCTAATTCAATGAAGTATTTTGATTTGGAAAACAATTCACGCTCGTTGGCAAAATTTTAGTAATTAGAACTATAATAAGTTCGCAGTCGGTTCGCGTTGTGGCGCTGTGTCACAAGCTCGTGGCTGTAAACGCGGCAGTCGTGGGTTCTGTCCCCACTCGTGGGAAGGAATTTTAAAATTATTCATTATTTTACAAGGAAAACCGCGGCCTTCGGTTCCGCCACTCAACACGTATTGAATCGAAAGTTCGACAGGAATTGGGAAATGGAGTGTCTCAACACTAAGTTCCCTGTTATATACGCCGGATACAGCGTAAAAAAATGTATCTCAAAGTTACGTTATTTTTAAATGTTTGCGGATGTCAATTTCGTTATTTTATTATCTTTGATTGATTGATTTCTTAAGTTATGGCACATTTCATTTCGCCAATGTCACGTTGTACGGGAGACAGACGAGGAAATTTTACCGGGAAAAGAAAAAGTAACTCTATACAAAATAAATAAATCAGCTTCACGCTGTATCCCGCACACTGCAGGGTAGGCAGAGGGAATGAAGTGAAGGACACTCCGTTCCCCACTTTCTGCCGAATTCCGGAGGCATAGCGTGTTAAGTGGCAGAACTGAACGCCGCGCTTTACCTCGACACTGACTCGACTGTTATAGAATACATGTAAAAAAGAGATCCAGTTAACGTACATCCTCCACCTAGCACAAAACAAACACATATTTACAGTATGTACAGTATAATAGGTTAGTAATTTATTATCTTTAACAATTGAATTTGAATATGTCATACCCATCTTACTGTCTTTGTTACAGAGGAAATCAAATCTAAAATGTTATATTAAGCGTTTTGACTGATATGAAATTGAACATCATTCATCCTATATTATTTCTTAAAGATTTTAAAATACTCGAGAATTAAATTTTGATCATAAGTAAGAGATAATGCGTTTATTTGGCAGTGGAACTCAATTTTTTATTCATTTTACCAATAATGTCAAAAATCGTATAAACAAAAACAATATCAAAACATTATCAATTATATCAATGTTGTTACACGATGCGTATATTTAATTTTCAGGTTTAATATGTTTCCATTTATACTAATAATTTAAGTTTACTCTGTTATTATTGCTTTACAACATGAAATGTACAGCTTTTGGCAATCAATAATCTATGTTTTTACACAAACTTTTAAAATTGATGGTTCATGAATAATCATCTCGCAGCGAAGACTAATTCTAGGTGTTTTTCTTACTAAAACTATCCAAGTATAAATCTACAATTTTTTCCAAGGGTTGCTTTCAAAGATCAAATTCATCTCACTCTTATTGATTAAACTAGGAACAAAAGCTAGTAAGTAATCAACAGGGGGCTATACACATACAGGTTTCATTTCTTTACAATTTGAAACTGTCCTAACTTTGGTGGAACCTCGATATCAGATTGATAAGTCCACTGTACTACCTGCCTTTGTACAAGGGAATTACCGTTATGCATTTCTTGTCATACATATTTCAGTTTCAAATTGAACAAATATTTTTTTGTTATTTATTTTAAAAATATATATATATTTAGTTGAACATTAGGCTGTTAAAATTACATAAACTTCTAATGGTATATATCTGTGTGTACGTATGGCAATCTTTTTAATTTAGATTTTCTATAAAATACCTAGACAATGTACAAAACACATGGGACGTTCAAGCAATGTATGTAGGTAATGTATACATTACCTACGAATTATATAGAGACCAAAAGATTATGCGGATTGCCGGTAACATACATAATATAGATTAGACGCTAATTGACATTAAATTAATGTTAATTTTTAATTAGAATTATGAGCACGTGACCAAATTTACATTTTCGTACTGAAATGTACTTTAATGTATTAGGACAACGCAAGTACATCGTTTTAATTATTTATATCACGCATTCACATATCCAATCATTTTATCATTCATCATTCATTAACATTTTTCATTAACAAACATATTCATTTCACAAACATGATTCAATTAAATTTTAATGATCATTTTCTTAACCTTCCATTTTAATATAAGACATATGAAACAACTTTACTCATTGAAACTTAACACAAATTAGTATGTGGGATTAAAATTAATATTATAGTAATGACATAGGTATCATTGGTAAATCGTAACAGAAAAATGGGAAAAAAAATTATGATAGAATGTAATTTTTTAGGTTTGTAATTATTGTTTATAGTTCCGATTAATAATTTACCTTTAAATATATTACAAATTTCTTAATTAAGATATTTAGACAACTACGTTATGAACTACTCTAGGCAATATAGTTCAACTGTGTTTGATTGATATAGAAAGATACACAGATTTATGACTACATAATGTAATATAAAATTAAGGCCGTCGCCTCGACGCAGGGGCACAAGCATGCGTCTGGACAGCGGAAGCGTCATGGCGAAGGGTTCGATTGCCCCTCGCCGGATAGTAATATTAGGGCAAACCGCAGCGTTGAATTCCGCCACTCGTCACGCAATGCCTAAAGAATTCCGCAAAGTGGGAAACGAAAGTGTCTTAACACTAGTTTCCTTCAGTTAACCCAACTATATGCAACATACAGCGTGAAACTAAAAGACAACGTTACAATATAAAAGCACTACATTATCAGTTTCATATCCCACGATGGTAGTTTTGTTTGAAGAGGTAATAATATTCGCCGTATACATATACATACGTAGTTACTTTAAGAACTTCGATACTTATCTTGTCTAACTTTTAAGTATAGCTATTAGGTTTTGATGTTTTAATAACAATTTTGTTTGTAATATTATTAAATCAAATCCGCTTCACGCTGTATCCCGCAAACAGCACGATAGACAGAGGTAACCTAGTGTTAAGACACTCCGTCCCCAGGTTTCCGCTGAGTTCTGGAGGACGAAACTCAACGCCGCGCTTTGCGTCAACACCAGAGCGAAGAAATGAAAATATAAAAATAAATAAATATTTAATCTCCTCGAATGGGAGGGTAAATCAAACTCCATAACCACGACTGGCCTCAATAATTGACTTGTAATATTATATGTAAAGCTTGTAATATAATATTAAAAGCCTTATTTATATTTCTAATCTGGGACTTAATCCATTCACTTTAACTAATATAATCATACCCGCTATCATTTTACGATCACTTAAATCATAATTAATATTTTCTTACTAAATAAATGTTTATGTATAATTATAACAATGCATTAATAAGGGGGATATTTACTTGTCACTAAATACTTCTTCAATATTATTTAAAAATAACATCTTTATATTTCAGCTGTAAGAAAACGTGTAGTTTGATGTTTTTTGTTTTAAATCAGATATCCCCTTTATTTTTTTAATTCCGTCGCATGACTCTCAACTTATCCATGTTGTATTTGAATGCCAGACCAAGAATACCAATGACAATATTTTTTTTTATTGTTTCAGTCACTTGGAAACCACGAATTCGACCACGGCGTCGGCGGGTTGACCCCATTCATAAATAATCTCACTTGTCCTGTGTTGGCTGCCAATCTAATATTGACTCATGTCCCTGAACTAGAAAAAGAAACAAATTTGAAGAAATCCGTCATATTTAATATATCTGGTACATCAATCGGGGTGGTGGGTTATTTAACACCGGAAACAAAAATATTAGCCGTGAAAAACGACGTGGAATACGTTGATGAAATAACTGCACTTAAAGATGAAGTGAAAAAATTGAAAGACGAAGGCGTTCACATCATTATTGGTCTTGGTCACTCAGGATATATAAAAGATTTACAAATAGCAAAGGAAGTACAAGGTTTAAATTTAGTGATTGGAGGACATTCTAATACTTTTCTTTGGAACGGCACAAGTCCAGATTCAGAAGTATCCCTGGGACCTTATCCCACATACGTAACCCAAGCATCGGGTAAACAAGTGCCCGTAGTACAAGCATACGCCTATACTAAGTATCTAGGTAAATTGCATATGGTTTTTAACGATAAAGGTGAACTAGTCAGTGCCGATGGAATTCCTATACTTTTAGATCAAAATGTTCCCCAAGATCCTGATGTGCTGAAGATTGTGGATCGTTACCGTACCGAGGTTTTAAACTACACGGAAGACGTTATTGGTACCACAAACGTGGTGTTAGACGGATTAAGTTGTCAGCATAAAGAATGTAATATGGGAAACCTAATTGCTGATGCTATGGTATATTATTATGCTTCAGAATACGACGGCAAAGATCATTGGACAGATGTTCCGATGGCAATTATACAAGGAGGTGGAATAAGGTCCTCCATAGCACACGCAAATATGCCTATAGCTATAACTAAAGGAGATTTAATAGGAGTAATGCCATTTGAAGGCAACCTTGTCGTAGTCAGTGTGAATGGAAGTGTATTATTACAAATGTTGGAACATTCTATAGAAAATCTAAACGAATTAGATTATCCCGGGGAATTCCTACAAATGTCAGGTATTAAAACGGTTTACGATGTCCGAAGAATGGTTGGATCAAAAGTAGTTCACGCCGAGGTGAGGTGTTGGAACTGTTCCATCCCAACATATAACGAAATAAATGAGAATGAAGGATACAACGTGATGATGCCTCAGTTCATATCGAATGGTGGCGATGGATACTCGATGCTCCACGGACTCCCCACGCGTGTTTTAAATTACAGCGAGCTAATATGTACAATGCAATATATCAAACAGCACAGTCCTATTTATCCAGAAATAGAAGGAAGAGTGACAATCTTAAACCAAAAAAACGGCGGCTGTACTCATAGACTGTCAAAATCGTTGTTCCTATATTTAATATATCAAATTTATAGATACTTTAGCCTATAATAAGTAACTTTAGCGTTAGATTATAAATAAGCAAAGACAAATGAAGGACCTGAAGGTATTTGTGACGTATAAATATTTCTTAAGTATAAGTGAAGTTGTTAATGTGATAAACTAAGACATGAATCACAGAGTATTATATTTAAGTATTATTTGTGTTAAACTTTTGTAATGTAAAATTTTAATTAAAATGAAAGAAAATTGTATCATTTAGTTTTATTCCTGTTAATCATTAAGATACATTATAGTAGATATGTGGTATTACCATTGATTTTTAATATCATCTTCAGTTTGCAGCAAAGAAGGAAGAAGAAACTTTATTGAAAATTATACAATTCATTGCTGCCTATTTTAAAAACACTATTTTAATACCTGTTTGTATTACCTACCAGACAAAAAATAAATAAATTTTGAATAATTTATTCGCGAATATATCTACGAATAATTATAGTAGACAATTTTTGCTCCAATACAATGAAAGATAAGATAAATATTACCAAGGATTCGGTACTAATTTCAGGATTGTAGGTCAACGGAAAATTGGTACAACATATAAAAGTTAACAAACTAAATTTTGCAGGTGTATAAATAAAATTGTATTATTGAAAAAAGATATTTATAGTAAAAAAACATTACAAAACTTATATTTGTAGTTCGTTTTATACAAAACTAGTACACACCCCAGCCGCAAACTTAAGTTTGTCTACTAAAGTAAAAACCTATTAGTTGTACTTTCCAATGATCTAAGACTGTATGATCATGAAATTGACACGGAACCCTCGGTGGGCGAGTCTGACTCACACTTGACCGGTTTTGCCAATAAATGCGCCATGTTCGTAATATAATAAAAATATAAAACAACACTTAAACCGAACCCAACTGAACGGGCACATACCCAAACCGTGTCAACCTGACATACTTTTCTAACACCAGGTGATTTTAAAAGTGTCACTCATCTGCTGCTATTAAAAATCCATTGTCCAGTGAAAGACTATTTTAGTAACAAATGGCATCTTTACGTGGTTGAGTCATGAATATCTTGCCTTGGATACGTAGAAATGGATATTGTATTCATATACCACTGTTGAAACTTCAAAGAATTTTAAAAATCTTAAAATCGAAATGGGAAATTATAAATTTTTTGCAATAAATTTTCGATTATTTTTTTCGTCTACAATTATACTTGTGTTAAATTTAAATTATTTCTAAACTATTTTTAATTTTACTTTTCTTTCAGTCACTTGGAAATCACGAGTTCGATGAAGACGTCGACGGACTCATACCTTTTATTAGGAGCCTCACATTTCCCACTGTGACCGCCAATTTAATATTAAATAAAGTACCCGAGCTTAAAAAGGAACCCAATTTACACAATTCAATCGTACTTAACACAAATGGCGTCAAAATTGGTATAATTGGATATTTAACGCCGGATACAAAATTTCTAGCACCTAAAAATGATGTCGAATATGAAGATGAAATTACTGCTATTAAGAGAGAGGTCCAAAAGTTAAAATTAAAGGGTGTTAAAATACTTATAGCTCTCGGCCATTCTGGATTCTATAAAGATTTGGATATTGCTGAAAATGTTGAAGATTTAGATTTAGTTATAGGTGGCCATTCCAATACGTTCCTGACAAATCAAAATAATACGAACGAAATGCCTGAATACCGTCAAGGCCCTTATCCAACTGTAGTCGAACAAAAGTCTGGTAGAAAAGTTTTAGTGGTACAAGCGTATGCATATACAAAATATTTAGGAAAACTTTCCTTGACTTTTAATAATGAAGGTGAGGTTACTAATTATAGTGGAGAGCCCTTATTATTAGATGCAAAGGTACCAGAAGACCCAGAAGTATTACATTTAGTTGATAGTTACCGAAATGACGTAGATGAAATATACAACGAAATTGTTGGAAGCTCTTCAGTGCTTCTAGATGGAGACTCGTGTCGCCTAAGAGAGTGTAACTTAGGCAATTTTATTAATGATGCAATTATTAACTACACAAAGAAAAATTGTAATGAACATTCGGATATCAATATATCCATTATCCAAGGAGGCAGGATAAGAAGTTCCATCAGTCATCCTGGATATCCCTTTAACATAACCAAAGGAGATATGATCACCGTTATGCCTTTTTCTGATAATCTGTGCATAATAACAATGAATGGTACTATTCTGAAGAAGGCTCTAGAACATTCGGTTGCACATTGGAGAAAAATCGACGCTCCTGGACAGTTTCTGCAGTATTCTGGTATTGAAGTAATATACGATTTATCCCAGAGTCCAGGCTCTAGGATTGTTACCGCCAAAGGAATGTGCATAACTTGTTCAGAACTCAATGACATTACTGACGATCTTCAGTACAAAATAATGACATCCGTTTTCATAGCTGATGGTGGCGATGGGTACACTATATTCCAGAATCTTCCGAGAGAAATACTAACTTACAACGAAGTCACTTGTACCATAGATTATTTGCGCAGTTATAGTCCAATAAAACCCTTCGTTTCTAAACGAATAGTCATTTTAAACGAGGATAAAATACAAAACTTTGTACTTTCGAATGCACATTGTATCAATATAAGTTCAATGTCATTATTTATAATCTGTATATTTATAATGTTATAAAATAGTAATTTAATTAACTATAGGTACAAATGAACAAAACTTTCATAGAATTACATTCCTACTGTCATGAAATGGCAATAACAAGTTTTAAATAAAGAATGTAAAAATATTATATTTTTATTTGCTTAACTCACAATACAATAACTTAATTATATCAAGTTATCAACAGCAACATATAATGTATGAACATTAGAAAAACAAAATATGAATATTATCCAAGTACACAGAAAAACAAGTCACTAAATTTCAAAGTCAATAAACAAAATTACAAAAGTAAATATTGCTATAAGTATTATACACATAAGAAATAATTACAATATAATAAATATGTAAGGCACAGTAAGTAACATATGTTAATAATTAATTTAAATCAATAAAGCTGATTCACAAAAAATATCTATATTCTGTCATTATGATAAATTAATATTTCTAAAGTTAACATTTCAAAATATTTTTTAAAAAAATAATTGCAATATAAAAGGTCCAGCTGGATAGGGATGTTGCGTCGCTATTTCAAACAAAAAGCAATATAATTAGTTAAAAACAATTCATTAGAAGCCAGTGCAGCTTTCCCATCCTTATCCACCTAGACCCTTTATATTGCAATTATTTTTGCTTAACAATAAAATATAAAATAACTATATTTAATCAATAACGAGGTTTTAAAATAATTGTTTTTCCACCATTAAATCAGAACCATAAGGAACATGTCCCTCGAAGATAGATAGGCATTGTTTCAAGGCCTCTTGGCATTCACAGAGTTCCACACAGGGTGCATAATCCTCTAAACTTTCAGAAAGTTTGCAAAGTTTATGATACACTTCAAATGCAGTGTCCAGTTTCCCATATTGTAACTCGTTTATTACTTTCATGGGCAATAATTTTTTTCTGGCTGCTAAAATTTTATTGGGCACTTTTGTTGATTTTCTCAAATTCAGTTCCATGTACGTAGGCCAATTGTCTACACAAGCCTCACAAACACAAATAAATTTATATTGACTTTTAAGTGAGCTGTGGCGAGATCTGCGGTCCATTACCGCATGATGAAACCTAAAAAAATATTATTACACATTTTAATTGAGTATATTGAATCAAAAAATAGTAGATCACAAATTACATTAATATTACTAATATAAAGTACAAATTATTTTTTGTAAGACTTTTTAATTTGTAACATATTAATATCAGACTTTATGTTTAACATTTTCATTCATTCATTTTTCATTTAATTAATTTTTCCATTTCATTCCAAAATTAGGAATTAAATGGTAACAAGGCAAAGTACAGCATTGAGTTTTGCTACTCAACATGCAATGTCTTCAGAATTTGGTGTAATGTGAGAAATAGAAGTGTCCTACTAGAAATAGGTTGTCCCTAACACTAAGCTCCCAGGTTCTCTCTTCCTACGCTATGTGCGGGATACAGCGTGATTCCAGAACAAAATATTATTGTGCTATATATAATGTTTAAGTTATATATAATAACAAAATAATAAGCCTTACCCATAGTTATCAAATATTTGCATTCCCTTTTTAATGGGCCTTAAGGCAATCACCAACATCTTTCCAGTCCCCAATTTTGTGCATCTAGTCACATTTGGAGCACAGGAGTGATTTAGTAAACTACAAAATGCATATGGGGCGCATCCCAAATTTATTTCATCCACACTTTTTCCACTTTTGTCTCCTATGTTAGAAGCAATAGAATGCATATTTGTGGGAGTTGTCATTTCATGTATCAATAACAACCTTGCAACACATTGTAAAATTCTATCTTGTTGATCTTCACAATCGTGTACCATAAAGGTTGTGTTGTGTCTCAAAAATTTCAAGAAAACTGCTGCAGTTACCGCTTTCTGAAAAATATCTGAAATTGATCTCTTGTTCACATTTGTGGCTAGCGAATGTATAGATGCATAGTATTTCGAATCATACGTCCAATTGTCCCCAACTTTCACTTGTCCATGGAACTTAGTATTGTTAAGAGCATCGGCGGCTTCTATTGTTTTAAACAAATCATTCCAATTTAAATGATCTGTACGAGCTCTTATAACAGTTCTTAAGGCTAATAGCTCAAGTTTAGTGAAATCCATCTGAAATAAAGTAGCCATTAAGGGACATTCAATTTCATGAAATTCTTTCCAAGCCTTTACTTTACATTCATTGCTGCAATATAAACAGAAACAGCAAGTGTCACACGGCATAAGATTAAGACATCTTGATAAACAGTAACTACATGCAACTAAATGCTGATTTTTCAACAAAATGGTTAAATAAGGTTCTTCTTCAACAATAATTTCACCCACATCTATATTTTCTTTGGCTACAACATGTCTACCCATATCTTCACTGTGCATAACTTTCAGCTTCGAACTTGCAGCAATAAAAATGGGATCCTTTTGTGTTTTCATTTTTAAAATATCTTCTATTATAATGTTATTTGTTGTAGTTGTTTCTTTTTCAGACAAAGCGTTATTACATGACACTTTTCTTTTATTCAACTTTTCTTGAAGTTTTTTAGGATATGGCAGTGAAAAAACTGTATCTATATCTTTTATACACTCATTGTATTTTTGAAGCTCAAAAAAAACTGCTGAACGATTGGACAATGCAATGCAAAAGTTTTCTGAATTGTTTATAGCATAAAGAAGAGACAAATTATAGTACTGCCATGCTTTATGAAATTCTGATTTGTTAAAGAATAGGTTACCACGGTTACGGTAACATACAGACAGCTTCTCATTCTTCTTAACCTCTTTAACAGAAGGGAAAGCATTAAGTTCTTCTATAATATTATACACAAACAACACACGTTCATTTTCCGTTTTTAGTGCTAACAACTTATTAGAAATTTCCTTTATTTTATTTTCTGATGTCAATTTAGCAATAACGCCTTCATAGCAAGAATCAATACTCATTTTGCTATATTTATATTCTTGATTATCAAACAGAATTTGAAGTAAATATGTCTCACTTTGCCACACCGTTTATAGTGATCAATTTAGGTTGTGAAATGATATATGTTATTGATCAGAGGTTGAAAACTCAGAACATTCCTTTGGATAAGTCTGAAAAAGGCAAGATATTTTTTAATCATTTATTTAAGCACTTTATGTCACAATATAAAATCATTATCAACAACTAATTTAAGAATTCACCTATATAATATAAAATATCTATAAAGAAACTTTTTTTTAGTCCTCACAGACATAGTTGCTGTGTTACTACATCCCAAGCTGTTGGACGAACTATTTATACCTCAACCAGTCGCCACCCATGCAGTCATAAAGCAACTACTACAAGACATTTCAGCTACATCCATTATGAAACTAGACGATTATTCTATGGGAAAATTGTGGGACTTAATGACAATGATATTCAAATGGCAGCTATCGGTGGCAACAAATCAAAATATATTTGACATAAGCCGGCGACATTTACGTTGCGTAGCTTCTCTCATGCCCGAATATCTTACAAAAACGCTGTTCGAAAATGCATTGAAAAAAATCGAATTGTTAGCAAGTGATTTCACAAACGAAAATTACAACTGTTTGTGCAACACGTTAATTATTTGGTTTTCAGAATATCACACAAAAATTTCAGTTTTACTAAGGCTGGGCTTGCAAAACAAAGATGGCACATTTTGCTTACCTTCCACTATTAACTCGAAATTTTTGAAAGATTTAGGGGACAATATTTATAAATATGAAAGTAATAAAAAAATATATAATTACAAAAATTATTGTCTTGAAACAAACGAAATTAATTATATTGTAGAATCTATTGAAAAATCATCGTCTAAGACACATCAAGTGGAACTGCGGCTACCGATTCATTTTGGGAATGAAAAATTGAAAAGTAAAGTTTTGAGAATTAATAAAGATATCAAATATGAAAATATCACAGCACTTGTAAAAAATACAAGCAAAAATGATGATCTCACGTTTGTAGCAAATTATCCGAAGTCTCCACAGGAAGATCTTTTGGATATGTTGCAGGAATCGTCTTTAAATAATTAGCTATTTTACTATGCTTTAGGCAAGTATGTTTAGTTAACTTACCATAGTACTAGAAATGCAGCGAAATGCGAAATTTTTACCTTGCTCTATGGAACTGGACTCTACAGCGACGCCGGGCTTCGTGAGGCCGAGCTAGAAAATTGCAGACCTTCGCTTGGTGAAATTTTAATATGCATTTTGTGTACTTATTACAAACCGCTTGATTATCGGGGAAGACCAAACCATAACCCCTTAGCACTTTACCACAGACTATAATGTATTATATTTATAAACCAAACTAATCATTAACTTTTAGGTAAATATAAAATATTACTTCGTAGTTTTGGTTAGGATAGGTCACAGGAAACGTCTTTAAATAATTAATTATTCTATTTAAAGTTGGATGTTATAACAAACAGATAATATAATTAAATATAAATTTCTAATGTTCTAATCATTATTTATTTTCAACACTGACTGTTATTTATAATATTCATTATCTGCTATGAAAATGGCGTGTGCTAGCATCGGGCATTCCTAGTAATTATAGAATATATTTAAAAGTGATATGTATAACTAAGTTGCTGTAGTAATTTCTGTATATACTAAATGTTAGTGTGCATTTCTTATATATAAATAAATTATTAACTTCACGCTGTACCCCGCACACAGCAGGGTAGGCAGAGGAAACCTAGTGTTACGATACTCCGTTCCCCACTTTCTGCCGAATTTTGGAGGCATTGTGTGTTGAGTGGCAGAACTCAACGCCGCGCTTTGCCTCGACACCAAAGCAAAGAAATGGAAATATAAATTTAAGTAAATATTTCAGTTTTACAGTCACACTTTGTGCCACTGCGCCACGGCTGGCCTCTATATAAATATTACAAATCAATTAAATACTGTAGGCTGATATAAAAGTAACTCTATCCTCCATAGGTTCGGGGAAGAAGGAACCATTATCACTTAACACTAATCATAGACTATAAAAATATTTATAAAAACAAAAACCCCGACTGCATAAAACTAAAAAGAAAATAAGCAAGCCCAATAGTTTATTAGGATTAACAGTCGGGACCTCTTTAAATTATATTAAAGATTTTATTGATTGAAGAATTACTTATAAGTCATAGATTTTTCCGCTTAACTGTGTGCCCCACATAGACAGAGGGGGCATAGTGTTGAGACACTCCGCTCACCGCTTTCCGCCGAATTCTGAAGACATTGCGTGTTGAGTGGCGGAACTCAACTTCGCAACTTCGCGTTTTGACTCGACACCAAAGCAAAGAAATGAAAATATGAAATAATTTCTCGAGTAGAAGTCCAACCCATAACCTGTCGCGGTTACAGTCACACTTTGTGCCCCTGCGTATTAGCGTTAATATATTCGCCCCTCATTAGCGTTAATATATTTTAGACCTAAATAACAACTGCAATATTAAGTAATTATTTTACATAATTCATTCAAAAACAAAACGATAGTATAAAAATATTTTATTCACATCACATGTTTTACATTACCAATACAAAAAAAAACAAATAATAAGATCTAAAATTAACCTAAAACCATACCAGTATTCTAAATAAATAGTTGTACGACCGTGACATCTCAAATTTAATGAGATCTTTTTAAATACAATTCTAAATATATTTTATGTGTTGCTTCTGACACTTACAGTTGAAACTGTTAAAAATATAATTCAAAATATGTCAATGTGGATTGTTAACAAGTATTACGTAAAGAGTTTTTTTTGGTTTTGACCTCCACCGACAGCCCTCTTTTTTTTCCTCCAAATTCTAGAGGGATTGCATGTTGAGTAGCGGAACTCAACTTCACATTTGACACCAGAGCGAAGAAATAAAAATATAAAAAAAAGGAGGTCGGAGAGCAAGGTGTCGAACCCACAACCAGTTGCGTTTACAGTCACACACTTGTGCCCCGACGCCACTACTGCCAGCAAATTTCAATTGTATGATGTTATAAACGCTAAGCGAGCTTTTAAGGAAAAATCTTTAATGAAAGGAGTAACAGTTAAACCTAGCCACATACATATTTACAAAAAAAGGAACACAATAATGTTAATTAAAAACAATATAAAACTAAAGCTAAAGTATAAGAGATGATAATTCACTCATTTTAATCGAAGACCAATTTTAATTTTAATAAAAATAATTAAAGCCTTTGATAAACTTCCTGATAAATCTTAATTATTGTTAACACAATAGAAATATTGTGACTAATGTTTATTTTCGAAATGATAAGTGACTTTCTTCATATTAATAAGAACAGTATCATATAATATGTTATAATATAACAAACAAGAGACTGTTGTCACACAGGCACTATATAACATATTAATTTTTACTGTAAAATATATTTTTTGGCATGTTTCCTAGACTTACACAAAAATTATATGTATAATTTTTTGGCAAAAAAAAATTATGCATATAATTTTTGTATAAGTCTAGGATTTTTTTGTTTTTGCAATTCGACAATTAAATTAACTGTAAGTCAAATTAAAATTACTGAATGTTATCTTGACCCAGTTTTTTTGTAAATTTCTATTTTTTATTAGCTTCATGCTGTATCCTGCAGACAGCAGGGTCTCTTCACTCTGCTTACTTAGAAGAAACCTAGTGTTAAGACACTTCATTCACCATTTTCCGCCGAATTGTGTTGGCATTGCCTGTTGAGTGTAGTGAAAAAATGAAAATATAAATTTAAATAGTTACATTTCCTCGAGTGGATATCGAACCCACAACTAGTCGCACTTACTGTCGCACATTTGTACACCTGCGCCACAACTGGCCTCTTACTCAATACAGTCATTAGATATAAGTACATAATACTTGACGATTTTTTTACAAAGTTACCTAAGTTTATAAAAAGAAAAATATAAAGTAGATACTCAAATGCTATCGAAATATTCTAACTTATGTACTTTTCATTCATAACATTAAACCATGTTAGTAATTATAAAAGAAATATACGAAATACGTTCAAATAGTTTTTTTTATTTTCATGAAATTCACACATTTCCGAGGTTGATTTATTTAAGTCATTAGTCATTAATAGTCAATCCATTCTCCACTCCCTAACAATTAATAGTTATTGCATTAAATCTTTACCTCACTAGATCAGATAACCACATTATTTAATAAATACAATATTTTCCCTTAAGTGGGACTCGAATTTACAACTATCGCGAACGCCGCGTTGGCCCATATTTGTATTTTACAATTACAATTATTGATTTTTTTATCAGTCAATAATAAATTTTAAAGTAGTATAAGCAAACCAATTTACTATGACAAGCTTATATAATGCAAGATAACAGTATCATCGACAAATCGTGACCACTCTGAAGTTAGATGTGGGTGGCTGCTCAGATTTAAATTTAGGTTTTTTTTATTTCTTTCTTGAGTGAACAATGTACAAAATTGAGACCTAACTTTCAGGTTGCCACAATTTGTGAACCGCTTGTAATTTGTTCTATATTTAAAATTTATTTAATACACACTATTTACACATTAAGATAACAAAACAATAATTATTTTTTAATATTGTTCAATAGCACTTGTTAGTGTCAATGTGTTAAAATAAAAAAAAATAAATGTAATATGTAAGATAGTTAATTGCAAGTTACTGGAGAATTGGTAAATGTTGCTTACATTAATTACACGTAAACTGTTTTAATCTGTTACAATGTTTTTAAGAATGGCAGTCCTAAATCATAAATAACTATCAGTAATAAATAGATTTTTTATTATGACCTGCTCCTTGATTGAGGGATCACCACTAAATTGGTTGGCACAAACTCAAAGTTCAGTTCAATTATTTGATACAGTCACATATTAAGATAATAATACAAAACAACTTGACACACGATACTGTTAGCCATATATTATTGTAACACACCATGCCATTTGACATGCTTGGTAGTCCATTAAAACGGTGTTTGTTATTTTTTTCCCTTCCTTTTAACCTCAAAGTCGTTTTTAATAAAACAGACTATTATAAGAATCTTGAGTGTATCCGTGTAGAATTTGGCGAGAAGCTTGCATCTGGTAACATGCTGGTGTCTCCATATACAGGTGAGGAAGGTCCACCGGCAGAGTATGGACTTCTCGACCATGTCCTGCTCCTCAGTTGAGGGGTCTCTGGTAAAATGGTTTGTACTGGTTCAGTTGGTAAACGGATTTGGCCTTTCTTTTGTAGTCTTGATTGTACTGAAGAAAAAAAATTACATGTTAATATATAAGAATTTGAGAATATCACAAAAACTAAACTTCTTGTAAATTTTTAACTAATTAATTTTCATAACTCGCCATAGACGAATTCTGAAAACTAGTACAATTCAAAGATTAGATATTAGCAATAAAAAATCTAATAATACAATGAAACATTGGTAAATTACATATATTAAATATGTATGCAAACAACCATTTTCTAATTACGATACCTCCTTGTCCACATGATATCTTTTTTGTGTTTGGCACTTACGACAATTATGTTAAGAATAATGGTTAATCATATTTTAAAAAAACCCATAACCGGTTTAAACAAGCTTACCATATAAATATCCAGCTGCAATCGCAGCCACCGTCAAGAGAGTAGGTAAATACGGCAACAATATAGCAAAAATGGCGCCTAATAGTGTGCCACAGGCGATTTCATATTCCCTTTCCACTTCCACTCTTAGATCTTGAGACGTCAGCTTCGATATAACATTAATCCATCCCATACCACAAATAACGGTCTCACTTTTAACCTGAACATTTATTTCTGAATCACTACTGCTAATTTCTAATTTCAATCCTGGAGAGGGTACCATTTTCACCATTTTCAATGCTTGAGGGTGCCCATTAATTATGAAAGTCGCTGGAGGGCTTAAAAGTGATATTTTAGATTGGGTTATTCTTATTGGTGGCAAGAGCAGTACTTTGGTGCAAGTGCGGAATACGTCCCATTCAGCGCATAGTTCTACTTCAGATGGATCTGTTATTTGAGTTGCTGGAATTACTGAACAACCGAGTTGACCTGTAATCAAAAATAAATTATATTTTTTGATATTACTGAATTTTTTCTTGCACTTCACTGTTTTATACAAACTAAGACTGTTCTAAAATTAAGTAAACGTAAAACGCTTTAAAAGGCAGAATAAATATATTAAATTAAAATACAGTAGAACTGTTGATAATATGTTTATGTGCTCTTAACCAGAGATATGGGTTCAATCCCCACTATAAATAAAAACCGGACAATGACGAGTCAGGCTCACCCACCGAGGGTTCCATAAAAATTGGAGTTCTTTTTTGAAATTCAGGCTTAACTTAGCTAGAGCCCTTTCATTTGGTTCTTTAATGCCCCCTTTTTAAGGCTATTATTTTTTAAGATTTAACCACAAATATATACTAGTACTACCTGTAGATGCTAGTTGCCAAACTTCATAATTCTAGGTTAACTGGAAGTACTCTATTAATTTTGATTCCGTTTATAGCGTCGAAATAAACGGTTTTTTGCGTTATAAACGGCCATATCTTTTTTTAAGTAAATATAGAAATATCTTTTTTATCAGGAAATCATGAGGACGTAGATCTAGGTATATGGTTTGAATTCAAACTCGATATCTCCAAGCATTCCTAAGATAAAGGATATTGACAGACAGACAGGCGGAGAACAAAGTGATTTTATAAAGGTTCTTTTTTTCCCTAAAAGGGTACGGAACCCTGAAAAAAGAGTGTATTTCTTAATGTGTTTGCATACATTTTAAATATTATAAACATAATATATTTTACCATTATTTATATCAAGAACTGCTTTCGCGGTATGTGGAGCTTTGGTTCTGCATGAATAAGGTAATTCGACTTCAATGCCTTCTAAAGCATATTTCTGTTCTTCCGTACATAGTAGGGGACCGGTGGTTAGCCCCTCCCCTTGTATGGACAATGGCACTAAAGTGTATGGCCATTCACCAGGTAAAAATTCCATCTGTAATAATATGATTAATTTTTTTCATTTAGATTGTAAAATGTACAAGTCTTTGGTGTTTTATGCTTGGTATGTTTTCATAAATTGTTGTAAAACATAAATAATAAGAAATCAAAAGTTTAGTCGGGTAAACAATATTTAAATTAAGATAATTGAAAGAGATTAGTCATGATATAGAGGCTATAAACGCTACAAGTTACGAGTTCAATTTCCATTAACGTCATAGTGTATAAAAAAATATATTCTCTAATTTCAAGTTTACAGACACCGGTACTATAATTTTACATTTATGGCATATAATGTAACTGAAGAATTCTACGAATATATTACTTTTAAAAACTATTGTATTATTCTTTTTTAAGACCAGTAGTGGCGCAGGGCACAAGCGTGTGACTGTAAACGCCACAGGTTGTGGGCTTGATTTCACTTGAATAAATGAAATATTCCATATTTTCAGCCTTTGGTAAGAACACAAAGTGCGGCGTTGAATTTCGCCACTCAACACTAAATGTGTTGATATTTCGGCAGAAAATGGGGGACGAAAGTCGCTTAATAGGAACCTAATATCTTAATCAGGCCAGTCGTGGCGAAAGGGCATAAAGTGTAACTCTAAAATTGACTGGTTGTGGGTTCGATCCCCATTTGAGGAAATGAAATATATATTTATATTTTCATTTGTTCACTCAACACGCAAGAGGGCGGCGGCGTACCTTGGCGAGCGGCACCTGGTGCACGGCGTAGAGCAGCGGCGGGCGGTCGAGGCGCAGCGCGAGGCGCGCGGGCGCGTGCGCGCGCAGCACGGCCAGCGTCACGCCCGCGCCCGCCGCCAGCGCCACCGCGGCCGGCGCGCGCCAGCCCACGCCCTCCAGGCACAGCGCCCAGCCGCCTGTGGCTGAATACAAAATACATTTTTATAGTACATTATTATCTTGTTATTTACATTTACAACATGTCTCTATGTTCAAATTCATAATCATATCAATTCATATCATAACAGAACCATAAATCCAAAATATTTACCTATAATCTTATTAGAACTTGTATCGGAGCCTGCGACCCATACTTCGTCGGTCACAGTCACACCGCCTATAGATGCTTGGAAACTCAAGAATGCACCGGCCGAATCTAAACCACTTACAACAAGTTCATTACCCAGGGCACTGAAATAAAATAATATTTTATTTCAACAACTAATACTAACAAAATACATATTTTCATAATAAGTTCTTTGATTTTCACGATTATTACACATTGTAAATGAAACTATTTTAACCGGATTAATCGCGTATATTTTGTATTTTATACATTTTTGGGGAACCCGACGTTTCGTTTCGACGTTTCGACGTGGTCACGGGTCTACCCGTGACCACGGACTACTGTAAAGTGTTCGAAACGTCGGGTTCCCCAAAAATGTATAAAATACAAAATATACGCGATTAATCCGGTTAAAATAGTTTCATTTACAATACATATTTTCAACTAAAAATTTTCAATTAACAAATCCTTTATGATTAATATACTAATTTCGATTGTGTAGACATAAAAAGGCCATTTTATATAAAGTTTTAAAATAATGTTTGGAGAGTGTACATTTTATTTCTCTTTTATAAAATTTACATAATATTACACAATAAAACAATAAAGAACGTTATATTATTTGTTCTATATAATTTATACCAAAGAAATCTCTATTAGAGTTTGTATATGGTAAACTAACAATATTACAATTTTTTGTTTTGAATAATGTTACATAAAAACCGGTTAAGAGCGAGTCCACTGAGGATTCCGTACTAATTTCAGGATTATAGTACGACGTGACAAGTGGACATATGCATTAATTTTGTATGAATGGAAGTACAAACATAAGTTAACGATGATTTTTTTTCTACAAAAAACCTATAAATTTCATTTTTTGGTTTTTTTCCTTTATTTTTATTGTAAGTTCTCACTTCTTCAAACCTGTAGATGCACGGGAAATACTTAAGCTTTTGGTTAATATTAAGTTCGGCTTGATACCTCCACGCTAATTTTGAGATAAAAAATGGTACAAATGTGCAAAAGTGCAAAATTATACTATAAGAGTTCCGTTTTTATACTTCGAGGTATGGAACCCTAAATAGAGTACATATACAGGCTAACTATAGGCAATAACAGATAAATCAACTTAAGCTACCATATTTTATAACAATAAACACATATAATACCTCTCGTAAGAGCGACGTAAACGCACACTGCGGCTATCACCAACTGAAACATTGGCTTGAGGCGCTAGCAGCTGCCTTCCGGTGGCACTTCTTAGAACTAGCCGTAAAGCCTCATCGGAGCCCGCCTCCACCGTACAGTATGCTGGATGGGATATTTCTACGTGGATTATCTGTGGGATTGAAGTTCATTATTAATTTTAACCTAATGTTAAGATAATGTAAGGCCGTCGTGGCTTAACAAGGGTAACAAGGGTGTGACTGTAACACGACAAACACAACACGGAAAATGAGGCTAGATTCCCTCTGCCTACCCGAGTACCTCGAGTAACGGAATTCAGAAAGAGAAAATTCTAGTTTTAATCGAACCCGCATCGTGTTTACAGTCAGTGGCTGCGCCGTTACGCCACGACTATCTAAGTCCATTTTAGGTTCTTTATTAGGTGAAAGATTTTAAGCGTGACGTATAAAAGATACAGAAATATCCTGTGTTTTTTATAATTATATTTACTACATCTGCCCCAAAAAACAATTGAAATAGAATATAAATATGTATAAACTAAATAGTTTGTTGTTAAATAACAACACTTACCGCTTCCCTCTCAATATTATTCCTTTCATCTTTATGTTTAACAAATATAACTCCATGACCTGGCTTAATAGCTTTCACGTCTCCATTTTTAATTTCAAATGATCCATCATTATATGACGACCACACACCTCTTGGCAAGGACTTTAATATAACACTGGCACCAACTGCTAATGCCAGACGATCCCCAGAAGCCAATTCCTTTGATAAACCATCAACTGATGTACGAATGTCCGATATACCTAGGATCTCGATTGAACTGTCCCAGGATCTTGTTTCTGCCATCTACGAAAATAATAAATAAATTGCAAACTTTCCTTTATTTGTTTAATGCTTACGTTAAGTTTTTGACGCAATTTATTTTAGGAAAACATACAAAGTAAATTCCAAATAAAAATAAAACAGAGTTATGACTAAAAATAACATTGAAAAGACAATAGAATATAAAAAAAATATTAAAAAAAAAAAGTAATTCCGCTATATTATCTATACTTATAATAAAATCGCAACGAAAAAGAAAAAAGGTACGAAACTTTACTTTTCGAAGCCCTAAGGTAAAAAAAAGTACGTTCCACTACTTTTCGCCTATTTTTCGTGGCATTGCGTGTTGAGTGAAGGAACTGAACGCCAGGCTTTTGCCTTGGTGCGAAGAAATTAAAATATTCATAAATAAAGATTCATTCACTTGCGAGGGGATCGAACCCACAGCCGTCGCGTTACGATCTCGCCTTTGTGCCCTTGGGCCATGACACAACAAAGAAATTATATTATTAGAAAAAGAAGGTAATGCAAAATAGTAAATTTATAACTATGTAGTTCGAGTGGCTGAAGCCTCATGGCGGGTCGAAGTAATTAATATAATCGAATGTTTTTTTTTATATAATTGATTTAATAAAAAGTCCCGCTGAGTTGGTTTCGCCGGTTCTTTACAGATCTGAGGCATTAACTTTAGTTAACTGATGGTAAATTTCTTCACGTTTAAAAAATGAATGAATTTTTTAAATAAAATTATTTGAAATTAATAAATTTTTTAAAAACAATTTTAATGCGCTTTTAAATTTAAACATTAATATATTGATTTTCTTTATTGCTATTAATAGCGTTAGCGTTTCGTTAACGAAAATATTATATATTTATTACCTGGCCTAAGTTGCGTACTCTCACGTCTAATGTTATGACACCCGGCTTTAATGGCACCACTCTAACTGCTAGTCCTTCTGCTACTGACCTTTCTAACATATCTAAAAGTAAAAAAATAAAAATATTATTGTTTAATGTAGGACAGAAACTTAATATAATTTTTATATTTTACTTTGTTTGTTTAAAATGTAATATTTCTGACACATGGAAGAATAGAAACAGACTAACAGGACGAATTTATAATGGATTCTTATTTTTTATTAGGTTACAGAACACTAATTAAGCCTTTTTTGTCTATATATGTTTTAATCTTATTATATAATAGCTGAGGTTTGTAAAGCCATCTTACAGAGGAGTTACCAAATATTGTCATATTTGCTTAAAAAAATCTATGTGTGTAAGGAATACATAAAGGTGACAATTTTAGAATATCGTCGGCTTAAAGTGTAACACCAGATTAAGCATATTATCATAAGACTTTACAATTTGTGTTCTCTGCTATATGAAATAAAATGAAGGCCAATTTAGTTTTTTTTTACATTTCATATTGTACAAAAATTCATACAACGAAAACAAAACAAAACGGATTTAGTAGGTTGACACTGTAAGCTGACGATATGGGCGTCTAGCATATTGAAAATGCAATATTAAAATGTGTATACAGCCTCTAGCACCCACCATCAACATGAGTGGTATATATCCTGGCGGAGGAGGGGTCGCGCAGCGTCCACGTGACGCGCGGCGGCGGCTGCAGCGACGCCAGCGCCGCCGCGCCCAGCGCGCCCGCCGCCAGCCGCGCCGGCGCCGGCCGCCCCACCAGCAGCGCCTGCGTGCCCGCCACCACGCGCAGGTTGGATATCGGCACTATCTGCGGACGGTGAGAGAACACAAGTGTATAAATTATATACATATAATAAAAAATAAATTACATTGTAGTAAACAGTATTATAATTTTTTTTAGTATTACCATTTTTGATGGAATAAAAAATAATTCAGTCTTATAGTTATTGTTTGGAAAATAATAATTTTGTTACACACCAAAACACAAAATACAAGATTTTTAACAACAGTAATTTCGTAAGTATTAGACTAGTAGCATTTTATTTGTTAACATCAATAAAAAAAAGACTCATATAAATAATATAAAAACTGATTACGCATTACATATAAGTATATATATATATATTAAAATAGAACTAACTTCAATTTCAGCTTCAGCAGTCGCTAATTCCATATTAGCAAAATCGGACGCGACGAGTTTTACTCGAGCTTTGCCAGTGCTCACACCTTGTACCAACCCAGAAGAAGATACCTAGACAAATAAATTCATTAATATTTACTGTTACATAGAAAACATTTTACGATTTAAAAGTTAAAATTTAATAATAAGCAAATAATGATAAACATAGAATAAAAAATCCAAATAACAATTATGCTTCCAGCATAGTTTTGTCCATAGTAAAATAATGTATTATATGTATTTTTTTTATTTTCTCAATTTTTTTATGATAAAGTAAAACCATAATATAACTTATGTGGTATATAATAAATAAACAAATCTATTTTATAGACTGTAGTAATGTTAACAAAATACGACATATTTATTAATTTTAATCATTCCAACCCATAAACTAATAAATCAAATATCTTCCTAATAAAAAATACTACACAATTTAAAAAATCATACGGCAACCATAAACAAAGAAACAAAACATAAAATTTACCTGTAAATAATCATTTCCGGCCACAGCTTGATAATTCAAAGTGGCCTAAATGCGACGGAGGTCCACCTATATGCCGCAATTGCACCCTCCCACCCTGCTGGGAGGCGAGACCTCTCCGGTACTATTTGTAAAGCTGGGAACACTGTTATCTGAAAGAAAATAGTTGATACCTTAGTAATTAGCTCCATAATTTGTTCTTCCCAACATACCAATAAGTAAAATATGAGCAAATAAATAAAAGACACAATATAAATATGTGGAATACATAAGAAATATACCACTTACATCAACTTCGGGACTCCACACACCACTGAAAGCCGCTCTAACCCTTCCAGAACCTTCTTTAATTCCGCATAAGACGCCATCTTTAATCGCAACTTGGCCTACAGTCTTCCAGTCAGGGTCTCGACTTGTGGTCAGGTATCTATGGGATATTCCTTTTATTACAGCACTGATCGGCACACAGCTTCCTACACACACAGCTCTGGCTGTAGATACTTCTACACTGAGTACTTCTTCTACATTCACCTGTAAAGATATCAAATTGTTAGTAAAATTCTCGCCCTAAAGTTGGCTTAAGCTCCAAAACTTTAGTGCAAATAAAATAATCAAAAATAAGAAAAAATTGATATCCATCATTCGTCAGCCCTACTTTTAATATTGTTAGAAAATTGAGGTAGTCTTTAATGATCAAATTGAGTATAAAAATAATAATATTTAAGAGCTTCATAACAATGTGTGCTCAAACTGCAGATATTTTCAATATACATTTAAAACATATATTTAAGTGGATTCATTCAAATTAATCTTTTAATATACAATTAAATGTACTTTTTTGCATTTTGCAATTGCTATAACTTAAAATTCATGTCGTACTATTTCTATGTATAGTTTTCGAGTTTCGATTGTGAAATGTAATATCTCTGCACTCTCTTACCCATAACTTTGGGAAACGACTTCTTATTGCTCATTTCCAAGAAAGATCTCGCACACAAGAGGGAACCTAGTGTTAATACACTTTTTTCCCCATTTTTCACAGAATTTTGGAGAAAAAATAGGAATACAATTTAAACATATATTTCGACTATAATACAATAAAAACTCGAGGACTTGGGATTGAACCCACAACCGGCCGCTTTTACAGTCACACTTCGTGCTGTCTGTCGTGCAATAGTAAATAATAAAAAAAAGTTTTACTCATACATACATCTCGCTGTTTGCAGTAGTCTATGGAAATATCACGTGGAAGTGAACGTTCACACAACGGCACCACTCACGTAGTTATTTATTACCGTAATATCGTGTATCAACTACCCACCAATTCATATGTGAAACGTCATATTAGTCAGTACATGTATTTTAGTCATTATTTAGTATGAAATGACTACATACCTCAAGCAACAGCCTCTCCCCGCCCGCGCACAGGTCGCCCAGCAGCAGGTCGAAGGCGCCGGGCGCGGGCACGAGCGCGCTCAGCACGCTGCCCGCCACCGACGCCGACACGCCCTTGGGCGCCTCCACGCTGTACGCGCCGCTGCCGCCCGATATCGTGGCTATGTTTTGTATGGATTCACCTTCCCATGCTATGTTCACCTAAAATATATACACGTAGATGATCAAATTATAGTTACTTCAAATTAATGTATCTGTAAGGCGTGCGACAGTAAGCGTGACGATTGTAGGTTCGATTTTGCTCGGAATAATGAACTATTATTATTTTTTTTCATTTCCCTGCTCAGATGACGAGGCAATGCACAGCGTTGAGTTCCCTTTCTCAACATGCAAAGCCTAGAGAACTCAGTGGAAATTGGGGAACAGAATTATTTTAACATTAAACATCCATATTCCCTCTGTCTGTGAATTTGGATTTGTTTATCAAAATATTTAAGTAAGGATTCATCATGCCATGGAACTAATACTAACACAGAGCGCTCTTGTGCACACACACTCAAGGATTTAGCAGTATAAAAAAAAAAAAGATATATTCAATGAATATAACTATTTCAAAAAGGATAGTAGTACATAATTTACCTTCAAAGGATCACATTTTAAAGGAGCTACAACTTTAGCTTGAACTATCGCAGTTGCATCTGGAATACTAGCTTTTATTCCTCCACTCCAACCAATAGCTTGTTCATTCGCTTCCACCAACTAAAAAATGTTAAAAAATCACTAAAACAATAGCAGAATAGTAGATATGTAATTATGAATTTATAAATCCACCAATCCATCTAATATGTTTTAGCTTCACACTGTATCCCGTGTTTAGCATGAAAACAAAGACACTATATGGACCCTCTTTATGGAAAGAATCGGAGGTCCGCGGAACTGTATGGTACAGTTGTCTACATTACGCGTTAAGTGACAAAAACATGGAAACTAAACTAAAATTAACTTAAAAAAATTAAATTAAATCAATTAAATCAGCTTCACGCTGTATCCCGCACACAGCAGGGTAGGCAGAGGGAACCTAGTGTTAAGACACTACGTTCCAAACTTTCTGCCGAATTCTGGAGGCATTGCGTGTTGAGTGGCAGAACTCAACGCCGCGCTTAGCCTCGACACCAGAGCGAAGAAATGGAAATATAAATTTAAGTAAATATTTCATCTCCTCGAGTGGGGATCGAACCCATAACCAGTCGGTTTTTACATTCACACTTTGTGCCGCTGCGCCACGACCGGCCTCAACTAAATTAACTTTAAAAAAATTATAATTTACTTACTTGATAATACTTATTAGGTACAGGCACCGGTGCGTACTCGGGATTTGTCTCAACAAACAATCTATCAGTGGACTTAAACTCTATGCCAACGTGATTAGGTTGAAGTTCCCAAAACACACTCGGCCCTTCTTCGTCAAGTAGTTCTCGGCCTATAGCGTCTAGTAATGTGACTTTTAATGTCACTTCTTGCCCTGGACGGAGCCATAATCTGGAATTGATATTTAATTGTGATATTAATATTATTATATATATATTTTTTAATTTTATTTTCTATATTACTTATGAAATAATAAATGAGGATACTGAGTAAGAGGAAAACACCAAAAAAAAAAATTGAAATAAATGGTCAAATATTTGTTTAATGTCAAATATAAAACAAAAGCTTTTTTACGTGTTGGGTTATTATTCTCTAAATGATAATGGGGCATTATAATCTGTTCTCTCTCTGTCTGTCTCAATGTAAATAACTTTCTTTGATAAATTATTTATTCCTACCAAGGTAGACGGAAAGAAAGATTTTTAAGGATAATTTTTTTTAATTTCTGTTCACTTGCAAAAAAGTCCGTACACAAACCTTTATTATTTTAATTATTATGAAAAAATTTGAATTGGGCTCCATTCTATTTTCTTAATTTTATTTATTTTCTTTCCAAGTGATCAATGCGCGAATAAATTAATTTCAGGGCGGGCATGACTCGACTATCCTACTATACATATTAAAAACATAGCTTACCTAGGTCCTCCAGAACAATTTCCAGGAGTATCGGGCGGTTCTAAGCGTATTCTGGACACATGTGGAGCACAAACTGATTCAAACTCTACGGACTCACGTTCCTCATCAGTGTATGATAATAGTTCGAGACGAGAATCACCTTTCTGGAATTGAATTTGAACTAAAATGTGAGTGTATTTTATATAAGGAGAGATACGCCAAGTCTCATATGTATATTTCCATTTTTAACATTTAACACTGTTTTGGATTAATTCGCTTAGAACATTAAAGATTGAGTTTATTTTTTTATCAGCTTCACACTGTATCCCACTGTGTGTGAGAGGGAATCTAGTGTTAAGACACTCCAATCTCCATGTTTCGCCGAATTCTGGAGGCAATGCGTTTTGAGTGGCGGATTTCAACGCCGAGCATTGCCTCGACACCAGAGCGACTAAATGAAAATATTAATTTGAATGAATATTTCGTTCCCTTAAGTGGAGATAGAACCCACAAGCAGTGGAGTTAACAGTCACACATATGTACCTCTGCGCCACAACTGGCCTCGAGTTTAATTAATATAATTAAAGTGCAGTACCTAAAATAAAAGAGTATTTTCTTGTTCCATCTCACTAAATGTAAAAATTAAAATTAAATCAGCTTGAGGCTGTATCCTGCACACAGCAGGGTAGGCAGAGAGAACCAAGACACTCCATTCCCCAATCTGGAGGCAATTTTGTGTTGAGTGGCGGAAATCAACACCGAGCTTTGCCTCAACACCGAAGCGAAAATATAAATTTAAATTAATATGTCATGTCGAGTGTGAATCGGACCCACAACCAGTGGATTTTGCAGTCACACTTTGTGCCCCTGCGTCACGACTGTTGTCATCACTAAATATATTTTATTTAGAAGCATTCTTGAGATTATTATAGATTTAGATAAATCAAGCATACCCACCCTTTTACAATTGACAGTAAATAGCTGTGCATCAGGATATTTGTGAGGCGGTTCACCCCCACGCACGGTCAGTTCTGCTATGCGAGGCTCACTGGATTGAGGACTAAGGGCTTCGCCCTCTGCTATCACCTGAAATTGTGTAATTATTATTATAGATTGAGATCCCAGGGCCTCCAGATCTACGTTATTTTAGCAACCCTAAAATTTTGAGGATTAATAGTCCAATATGTAGTTAGGACTGTATGCATTCTCACTAACTTTCTTTTCTTTCTGAGATAGCACCAACTTAAGTAGAAGTAGAAGTCTTCGTATTTAAATATATTTTTAAGAATAATGTAAAAAATGTATGTTTTTTTTCCTACTATATTTATATCAGGCCCTTTACGTGGGACTTTATTCCTACCAGACATAGTAAAGGTTGTTTAAAATTGGGGCAAAGTAAGTTATACTAACAAGCTTTAACTTTACATATAAGAAATCTAGATATAAGAATAAATTAAAAAAGGGTACGGACCAAGTGTTCGCCCTACACTTACCGGCAAAGTGCCGCCCACAAGCGCGGCCACGGCGCGCGGCCACAGCAGCGCGGGCGCGGCGCGCACGGCCACGCGCGCGCTGTCGCCGGCGCGCCCGCGCGCCGCGCGCACCGTGCTCGTGCCGCGCGCGCGCCACGTGCACTGCACCACGCAGCATGCGCCGTCTGATACATCACAACTTATTGTAATTACTTACGTATACATTTGTTAGGTCGATACACTTGATAAATAATAAAGTATTTTTAAACATTTTTAAAGTGTTAATCCACACTTAGGAAAGATAAATACTTAATTAGAAAACATATAAAAATTTGAACGTAGCGGGACTCGAACCCGCGCCTCCTGGAAACCAACCAGGCGCTCTCACCACTGAGCCATACGTTCTCGCCAAGCTACGTCGAAATTCTTATACGCTTGTTACAACTTATTTATGTTGTTAGCATCTCTGTAGGGAGATTTTTACAAATTTCCGCTACCCAAAGATAATTACTAAGAATTATCGTTTGGCAAGAGAGAATGCTATTTTTTTAAATATTTTTAAACATTTTTAAAGTGTTAATCCACACTTGCTAACAACATAAGATGTAACAAGCGTATAAGAATTTCGACGTAGCTTGGCAAGAACGTATGGCTCAGTGGTCAGAGCGCCTGGTCGGTTTCCAGGAGGCGCGGGTTCGAGTCCCGCTACGTTCAAATTTTTATACGTTTTCTAATTAAGTAAATAATAAAGTGTTTGATAAATAATAATTTCACGTTGCATCCCACACATAGAGGAGTAGGCAGAGGGAACCTGTGTCCCCAGTGTTAAGACACTCCGTTCTCTATTTCCGCCGAATTTTGGATGCATTGCGTATTAAATAGCAGAAATCAACGACGCACTTTGCTTAAACACTATAGTGAAGAAATGAGAATATTAAATATTTCATTTCCTCAAGTGGAAGTCGAACTCATTACTTGTCGCTTTTACAACCACACTTGTTTGTGCCCCTGCGTTATAACTAGCCTTATATATTAGGTTATGATTATTAATAGTTTATAAAAATACCGGCTGGTTGTATCCATGGAGCTGCTGTCACATTATAGGGTTCTGGTCCCTCTATTAAAGATAGAGTAAAAGAATCACAGTTGCACCTGAAAATTATAGATTGTTATAATAATAAAATACTGTTATTTCCCACTATTGTTCCTAGGAAAACAAATTATATTTGCAAAAGAAAGTAAACTTTATACAACCAGTCACTTATACTATAATAACATACTAATCAAAGAGAAAAAAAATATATAGTAACCATTCAAATTTTGCTATATAAAATTTTTTATATATCATAAAAAACAGTATCACCAATAATAATAAAATAGAAATTAAGTACATAATCACATAACAATTCTCATTGATGGCAAATACTTACACATGAAAATTATAAAGTTCTCCTGTAGCTGTGTGTGTCGCTGTGAGGGCTATGTGCAGATGGTGGGGGCGACCCACTCGGGCGTATCCCGTACTTGACAGCTGCACGAGCTCTGGTACCGCTGACCATACTCTGTAAGCATAAGCCATACGGCAGCAGTGTAAGCAAAGGGGACCTGAGAAACTAATGTTAGGACTCTCTGTTCCCATTAAGTCACTTCTGTACCTCACTATTCGCCGAGGTATTTTGTGTTGCGCGGCAGAAGTCAATGCCGCGCGTTGCCTTATTACCAGAGTGAAAAAATGAAAAAATATAATAAAATGAAAATATATAAAGATTTCATTTAATTTATTTAACATGAAAATGTTCAATATAATTGCACAAATGCACATATTGGATTATCAAATAAGAATTTTAAGGCCATCGAGGCGCATGTTGTGGGTTCAATTCAACTCGAAGGAATAAATTATGTAATATTTTCATTTCTTTGCTCTGGGATTAAAGATAAACATGAAGTGGAGTTCCACCTCTCTTCACATTGAGTTCCACCAAACAATATCTTATAAAATCGATGGAAAAAGGGGAAGCGAGTGGTTTAGAAGTTAGCACTAAGTACACTCAGTCTATATTGATACTTTGTGAACCAACATTATAAAAATAAAAAAAAATCCATACTACCACCAATATCTTTAAGCTATGTCGTTATAAATAAAATAATAATAATAAAATCTTACCTTCCACTAGCCCACACATGTGGGAACTGGGTCAAGTGTACTCTAACATTGAGCTGTCCTGTACCCCGTACGGACACATCACCAGTGGGTGTGAGCGAGATAGCACTAGCACTAGCCGTCTCACTCTCCGACCATGCCACTTGCTCTGTACCACCACCAGTGTGGTTGAGCTGTATGTCTCTGTAAATAATGTAAAGGATTTAATTTTTTTTAAGTAGGTTTCTTTTAACTTTCTTTTAAGTAGCTTCACACTGTAAACTACAAAACAAATGTATCTTGTATATAGCAGGATAGGCAGGAGAATTTAGTGTTAACACAGGGTTGGCCCACTTTCCAACAATTTTTCGATGTATTGCATATTGAGTGAGAGTACCTAACACCGCATTTTGTCTTGTTGCCAAATCAAGGCAATTTTTATACACAATTCTTTTTGAAATCAAAGTTTCTTGACAATAGGTAAACACGATCAATTGTGAAGCTAATATAATTTAATATGTAATATTAACTGTCATTTTATATAACAATACATACAGTATAGCATCTGTCCATGCCACAAACAATTCTGGTGGTACTACTTGCAATGGATCCACAGCAACTGCTGAAGCTTGACCCTCAACCTAAAACACATTTACATTGCATATGCATATAAACAGTTTTTATGTAAAATTAATTTTCTATAGGTACATATAAAAAAGATAAATAATGAAATATAGCCAAAACAAATGATTAAAATTAACAGTAATGAAATTACAAAAAATGTAGTAGAAGAAAAATGATGAAAAAATAGATAACCACAAATACCAAAAAGTGTCATATATTAATTTGCTATTAAGTCACCAAAGAAAAAAAAACTTGTTTATATCAAGCATCACATTTACCTTTCTTGACAATGTCCTTCCAGCAATGCTATATAATTTTGCTACAACGGCAAAGTCCCCTGCATTTTGAGCCACTGCATTAGTTATTGTACCATTTTCATTAGATCTTAGCAAATCTACATTGGCTGGACCATCTACAGTTAATCTAATCAACATTTCCTGTCCAGCTATCAAATTATGACCTTCTTCATCGAACACAACACAGTGAATAATAAATTCTTCTCCACTTATTACTAAATTTGCTGGTCTTATACTGATTTTAATTGAATAAGGTTCAACAACATGCAATGTCGCTTTTGCAACTTCTGTAACTCCTGATAAAAGTTGTATTGATGTTGCACCCAGATCCAATCCTTTTACTAAACTCGTGTTATCTTCTAAGTTAGCTATTCCAACTTCTGGTACTTTAATATTGTATAGCGTATCTTCTACATTTTGTATTGCGAGACGACCAGCACGCACTCTGACAACTCTAAAATATGAAATCAAATGTTAAATGTATATTGTTTTTGGTACATTTAACCGAACGAATTGTTTTCATAGCAGAACAAGGAAATGAAAATAATTAATTTTAGTTTACTTCACTAAGGTAAGGTACCAATACATAAAGGTGAAACATATACTCACTTATATCTCAAAGTGTCACCAGGGGCAATATAAGCAGTTGTAGGAGTCAAAACAACACTTGCAACCACTTGTAAGTCAAAGTCAGTACATATTTGATACAAACAGACAGTGACACGACATTCTCCCATTGCTTGTCCATAGAGTAGCACTGAATGTGAACGTAGATTTAGGGCTTCAAGTTCTGCGACACTACGAGGTGCTTCATAGCCCGTGTCGCTCCATCGAACAAGGCTGAAAACCAAAATATTTATTTCTTATATAATAGAAACTCAATTCACCAGACAAATTGTTAGGCATTTAGATAATCATAACTTCAGATAACTTCAATACACAAAGAATAGCAGGTTTTGTGCATATTTTGTACATATTGTTAGGTGTTTATTAAAAAGTACAAATACTTTTTTTAGAATCACTCGTGATTCACTTTCCACTGAAATTCTAGAAGCATTGTGTGGTAAGTGGGAGAAGTTAACACCTAGCTTTGCCTCAACACCAGAACAAAGAAATAAAAATATTTAAATTCTCATTTGCTTTTGTGTCCAAAAGGTCTTAAATACTTACGTTACCAAAGGGTCCTCTCCATAATTGCTTCCAATATTTTCTATTGTCCATGTAAAGCTTACTCCTTCTAAAGTTGAAAACTTATTGCCTAAAATATAAAACAATTACAAACTATATAAGAAGGAATGACTTACTTATTCAGTTTTCAGCTCATAATCATATGCAATGTGTATTTTATGAAAATAAAAGAAAAATAAATGTACTGCTAACCTGTATCATCATATGCTATTACTTCAAAAGCTTCTGGTGCTTCTTCTAAGTAAAGATTCCATGTAGTACTCATTACTTTCAGAGAACTTATTTTGTCAATATCTACATCTCCTCTTAAAATCTGAAGAAATAAAATTAAGTGATTTTTTTTAAACTTATAAAGTCTATCACTCAAAAGAAACAAAGATTCGCGCCAATTTACACAAAAGCGGTTACCTCTCCGGTATTGACTTCTTCGGCTAAAATTATAACAGAGCCAGGTGGTACACACAATTTCGAAACAGATACACGAGCAGCATGTGAACAATGTCCCCATGAATCGTCGTACAAGGGCTCAAGATTGATGATGTCATCCCGAGACAAACTCCTAAAGAAATAATGTAAGTTTTGACAAAATATTCTAATTTAATTACTTAATATGATCTTAGTAACAATAACTTACCAAGTATAGCATCCACCTTCGTTAATTTCGAATGTAAAGTTAACATTTAAATTTTCAAACCATGGAAGTAATACTCTTGGTGTGTTTATTTTTGCACTATCACACGAGTAAGCTAATAGACACAATGATATCAAAAAAGTAATAGTCCGTATGAAATTCCCCATTGTAAAGTCTGCAGAAATTACATGAGAAATGTCTTTTAAAACACTGAAAAAGCGTAATCTAACCTACAATCTTGATAGTCAATATGATTTTAATTTTTAGCGTTTAGCGGGAGTTCTGCGGCTTTAATTGTCATTGTCATATAGGTAAAATGTCAACTTCATATTAAGTTGAACGCAATTTTCGATGAAACAGGAGATAAATCATTTATTCTGTTACGATACTTACAATTTACATATTATTAAAATTATAATTTATGCAAATTTAAACGGGAAATAAATGTATTTACATGTTTATACAATATACAGCATGAATAATAAAGGCAAATACTATACTGTAAAAATTCAGCTAGAATAATACTAACTTTAAAACATGTAAAACACATAATTTTCATTTATAAATAAAAATATATTAATGTATAATATATTATGGAAATCTTTTATTATGTACCGTAATTAATAATTATAAAAGTTTATATTCTTACTTATTTTCTGATTCTGAACGTTTCTTTGAATATGTCAAAATGTTACAAATGGCTGCTTTGTGTTCGTTTTATTATGAGCCGTATTTGAGTGTGATTCATTTAATAAAACTTTAAAATGTGATCATGATCAATGAAATGTAAACGATATCACTGCATACAGCGTGCACATTTGACAAATAAGCAAGAATAACGGAATTTATGATGTCGCACGACAAGGCTACAGACATTAAAAGCAAAGAGATCGATAAAATCAAACGTCGTCATAAAACTGACGACACTAATGTTGCAACAGTGTTTAGAGGTAATGAAGATACATTCCAGTGCACTAAAATGGAAAACTTTGATGAAAATGCTGGGAAACCTACAGAGTTATTCTTACAAAGCAACACCCATCTCGCATCTAGTACGACCAGCAGCCTGGCTGATACGCCCGGTGATTCTGGTGTTTTATGCTTAGACAGTGAAGCTTCTGAGGCTACAAGTCAAGCTCTTATGTCTCACAGCCTTATTGGTGCAGAAGAGTTGACTTGTGACAGTATTTATGATGCTGCCCCTTCTGGATCACAGGATATGATTAAAAGCACAAACAGCAGTATTATGACTCGTAGTGATATTGATAATCAAAATGTAGGTGCCCCTGATGACATTGTCCCTGAACTTTTGGTCGAAACACATAAAAAACCAATGTATGAAAATTTACCTGATGTAGTTTTAAAAGCATTAGAAAGTGAAAAAGTTTGCACAGAAGAAATAAAGAAATCGGCATTGAGAACTACTGAACCAAAAAAATCTTTATCTGAAGATATTGTTTATAGAAGACGATGTAGAAAAAAATCTCAGAGTGGGCCAAGTTCACAAAAAAAGAGAGTATCATTTCATGAAGACATTTTGAATAACACAAGAACAGATAATATCCATATAGAGAAAGGTTTTATTTCATATGGTCAAGATAGTTCTTACTGTGATAGATTTAAACAAAAAAATGGTATTAATGATAGATTCTCATGGTGTGCTTCAGGAGATAGGACCCCAAAGTATGCTGCTGATGTCACTCAGCAAACTATGTCAGACATACTAACTTATGGTGATTCAAAGCATGACAGGAGTGGTATTTTTGAATACAACAAAGTCTTTGAGAAAAATGACCAAGATCAAGATAAAGATATAGTGAACAATAATGAAAGTAAATTGTCTCACGATAAACTATATGCCTGTGACTCTAACAGTTCAGATTCAAATTTTAGTTGTGATTCTGAATCTTCTAGTGAATCATCTTCTTCACACTCTAACAAAACAGAAACATCTCCAGTCCGAAAGAAAAGTGACAAAACTCAGAAATCATATTCATGTGATGGGTTTGAAAACGGTGGGCATGTTGCTTTTATAAGAAAAACATATTTTTCTGAAGCAGACATTGACCAAACCCATGATCGCAAGAAGAAACCACTTGAAGTTACCCAGAGTCCTATAACAGTGAAGTCAGTCTTGAAGAAGAAAAGATACATTACTACTAATATTGTAGAAGAAAGGAAACACAACAAAAAAGTGCTGAGTTTACTAGATACCAATAATATCATTGATTCTTTAAAGAACTTCTATAAAAATTTTAATTTCAACTTTGCACCTGAAAAAGGATTGCCAGAATCTACTTTTGAATTGAATAATGTAGTAGAAGCTTTGCCATGTGATGTTAACCAAAATAAAAAACTATCAAAAAGTTTGGACTCCGGTTTTCAAAACGAGGATGAAGATGATTTTGTTGAAATCAATCTTAACTCCCAACATTTAGATGTTAACAAACCTAAAGATATAAAAAGTCCAGTTACAGGAGATCGGACACCAAATGAAGGATCTCCTCGTCATAAGCTAACTTTAAATATGAAGGCACCACATGATAAAAAGCTAGTAAACAAATGTGACATACTACCACCCTTAAGTAAATATGTTGTAAATTGTGAAAGTACTGTTTATGAACATAAAGGTGTCTCTTACAGCTATGTGCATGACACATTTCAAACAGCTTTTGAAGCACCAAAAGAAACATTTGTTCCTATTCCTGAATCTACTCCAGTAAAAGAACTAACCTCAAGTTCAAGTAAACTAGATCTTACTTCAAAACAGTCAGACAATGACAACTCAAGTAGAACATCGACACCGAAGAGGCAGTTTAATAAGAATGTTCAAGAAGAAACTGAACAAAAGAATGGACTGTCAAAACATCTCTCGTCGCCGAAAAAGCAAAACGTCAACCGATACAGTCGTAAATCGGCATCGACAGTCCAAAAGGCCGACGAAACGCAACAGCCGATTAGCGATAATTGTTCCAACACAGACAACTCAACCTTGAAGGGCGCCGAAGATTTCAATGATGAATTTTTCGACAGTCCCTCTAATCAAAAGTTGCAATCTAATAAATCCGCTTTACTAAATAGATATCTGCGAAATGTGTGTCAGAAAAAGGACCTTGAACTGAAAATAAAGAACAATAAGTTCTTCCAATTTAAACTGAAAATGGAAAAAGGTTTTCCGAGCATTATATTCCCGTTCAAAGACGTATCGGCGACGTATCACACTTCCGCAGCGAGGATGTCCCAGCTCATCGACAAAGAAGTGATAGAAAACAAAAGGCTTTCAGTGCGACTGCTCACGGCCGAGGAGCCCTCATACTTTGACAGTTTCGAAGATAACGTCGCCATTGAATGCAATGAGAAATTAAGGCTTCAAATATTTTCGTATCCCAACGAAACGTTGAACAGAGTAAGGAGTTTTTGTATTATAATTGTGACAAGGTCTTTTCGTAATGAAAAGACCTTGTCCTTGAATTTCGCATTTCATAATATTATATATCTTTCTGGTTGTTTTGAAATTAAAGACATTCTATTTATTAAATAAAACAAAAGTTAATTTTCCAACAAACTTTTGTGACATATTTTAAATATACTAATTATATAATGTTTTCAGATGATGAAAGTTCAATCTCCATACAACATGGACGACGGTTCGTGGACACCTCTTCTAGTTTTCATAACTGACTATGCTCTGTACGTTGCCGCCGTGAAGCCTGGTGGAGCAGAATACGATATACTCTGCCGGTTACCACATAATGAACTAGATGCTATCGCGGTATGTTTATTTTAATTTTATATTTCAAGTACAAAAATATTATTTTATAGTATATCTTACGCCAAAATCTTCAACTTACATATAAGAATAAGTTAAATTAAGAACTCATTACAAACAATTTCCTTTGTAAGTCATTATAACAACTTGGCTAACCAGTTAAGTGCAGTTAAGTAATACCAACATACTAACTACGTTGTTTCTATATGATTACTAATCATCTTTTTAAAATATAAATTAAAATATTTGTAAATTTAATATTATAATATTTAAGAGTAACTAAAAGTATTTCACATTTACATTAAATTCAAATGAAATTGATGTTAAAAATTTTAATAAATTTTTACTAAAGTAACACACTTCAAAAGAACGGGAAAAACGTTTCCTCCATTATTATAATTTATAACAATAAATAAAAAAAACTATTTTTTAATTCTATGCATGTGTATAAGATAATACAATCTTTTCTCAACAACAACAATTATATAAAAATAGTTTGACCTTAAAAGTGTTGTGTCAGGGCAAAAAGAAGTCTTACTGATAACGGTTCAATCTACAAGTCAATGCCTTATTTATATATCAGAAAAAATTAATCATGTTAATTATCCTTTGTATTAGCAATAATTATAATCGTTAAAACAATTCTCGCTTTTACAATAATTGGTCGTGTAACATGTTCCAAGTCAAGATCGTAATGTTTGATTGAAATTCACGTATGTAATAAGTACGTCTCGTGACGGTCTTGACTCACTGGCTCTAGCGTGTGACTGTAACCGCGACAATTGTGGGTTCAATTCCAATTATTTATGCCTTACTTCGTTGTAGTTAAAAGACAAAGCACGTTAATCGTTTAGTTTCACCATTCAACATGAATGCATGTCCTCGAAAATGGGAAACAATGTATCTTAATACCAGATTACCTAGACCTACATAGCTATTTTCATAATACAGCGTGAAACTATAAAAAACATACCTACGTACCAATTCAGATACAACGTATCAGATACATACAGATATTTTAAATGGCATGTATAATACAATTGACGCCATAAAAATAAAACCGTCGCTATATTTACATTCTACTTTGATTTATTAACAAAAGGTTCTATTTCTGGTCATAAAATGTCACTGCGTATATTACGAGTCTGCGAAATGCTTTTTGAAACTGCACTGGCAAGGGTCCAAGTATAGTATTTTCACTGTGATTACTTTCTTTTGTGCGATCAATAAAGTGATTTGCATATACACGTATAAGACATTCTTGTACGCGTTACGTTGTATTGCTGCTGGGAGCCTAGTGTTAAGACACTCCGTTCTCCAGTTTCTGCTGAATTCTGAAGGCAACGCATGTTGAGTGGCGCAACTCAACGCCACCCTTAGCGTCAACACCAAAGCGAAGAAAATGAAAATATTAAATATTTTATTATCTCTAGTGGGAATCGGAGCCACAATCTATCGCGTCATACTTTGTGCCCCTGTAATTGTAATTTAACATGAAAAAAAATCAGCTTCACGCTGTATCCTGCACACAGCAGGGTAGGCAGAGGGAACCTAGTGTTAAAACACTCCGTTCCCCACATTCCGCCGAGGCATGGCGTGCTAAGTGGCGGAGCTCAACGCCAACGAAGTCGTAGTCTTTTCAAATTGTTTTGTTGTTGGGGATAAATAAATCTTACGTTTTATATGCAGAATAATAAATATAAACATTTTTATGATGATTCATTTCCCCCCTCGTAAAAACTGAGACCAACAGTCTGCGTCACACGCAACACTTGCGTGTCGTCCTTATATAGACATTCTCGAGTGTATGCTCCACTTGATTTTGTAGCATGGGACTACATATTAAATCCGTATGTCACCTAATTTGTAAATTAAGTTGTTTTGTATTGGTTTTATTAAGATTATTATTTTTATTTTATAAAATTACTAGTTAAAATTATGCTATAAACTATAATATACTTAGTTATCTTTAGCAAGGATGTGACTGTAATGACGGTTGTAAGTTCGATCCGCACTCGATGGAATTAATTATTATTTATTAATATTTTCATTTCTTTGCTCTGGCAACAAGGCAAAAGTCAGGCGTTGTATTCCGCCACACAACAAAAATCCGGAGGAAAATGGGGAACGGAGCGCCTTAACACTCCGTCTGCCTACCCTGCTGAAATGCGGGATACAGCGTGAGGCTGTTGTTATTTTATTATATTTATATTACTAGTTATTTTTTATTTTTAACTTTATCTAGCATTTCTTATTTAATAAGAAATAAAATGAAGCTGAATGACATAATACAAACTCAAGCTTAAGTCATGGTGAAATCCATGTTCTAGTTTTTCTACATTTCAAATGAGTAATCTTTATTATATATATTGGAAGCCCTACTTACAGTGATGTTTATCGTAGATCAGTCCAGAAACATAATACTTCAAAGTTATAGATATATACATAATATCTGGTAATACGATGTAGTATGTAACTATAATTTCGATATAATCACGTCCACTTTCAGAAACGTGAACAATCTTAAATTTAAAATCGTTTTCCAATTAATTTAATCTGCTTTTCTGGTATTTGAACACGTAATCTTTCATTCAATGAATATGCATTTGTTCCTGAAGCACAATGCATCCAAGTCATAGACATAGCTGGTGACATAGACTGTTTGTGGTGGCGGTGGCGGGGGAGGTGCCTCTCTCTTGGGACGACGCTCATGTAGAGACTTAAAAAAACTTATTTTTTTATTACCAAATCTAAAGACTAGGTCTCTTATATCTTTGTATATATATTTTTGTGTATTTGTATAATTATTATTTACCTCTCGTATTTGAACACGTAATAATTGGTAAAATGAATATGTGATTTTTTTATCAGCTTCATGCTGTATTCCGTATATGGCAGCTTAGGTAGAGGAAACCTACTGTTATTACAATCCGTTGCCCACTTTCTGCAGAATTTTCGAGGCATCACGTGTTGAGTGGCGGAACTCAACGCCGTGTTTTGCCTTGGGTACCAGAGCCACAAACTAAAAACATTTATAATAATTTCCAATAATATTTCTCTCAGGTGGGTCCCGAAGCGCAATACATCCAAGTGATAGACATAGCTGGTAACGTGGCGTGTTCGGTGGTGACGGGGGAGGCGTCGCTGGGCGCGAGGCTGGCGTCCTCCCTGGAGTGGAGCGCGCGCACCTCTCCGCTGCGCATACAGCGCCCGCCCGCCATGCTGCCTCTCAACTGTCGACACCTGGCCTCCGCCGTTACTAGGCAGAGGCATGAGAAACGAGTGAGTGCTTGTTTTGTTGTATATTGTAAATTTAATGTAATAGAAGAGATCATGTGAAAAGTTGAGTTGTGTCACTAGGTTTTATTTATGCTGCAATATATCATAAATTCTCTGAATAAAAATCCTGTTAAACTTACGGGCAAAAAATTATTTTTATCATAGACTTGAACGTAATTGTTTTCAAGTTATTTTCCAAAAACACACAACTATACATTGTTAAATTTCAAATTCGAAGGTTAATTGATATATTAATTAATAAAATTGCCTTAAAAGCGCTCCAGACATTTTAAATACTCAAATGTACCTCATACTTATACAATACTGCATAGTGTGAATAATAATTAAATTTACAGTGCAAAATTATGGACGTAATAAAGTTATATGTAATGCTCGTGGTCTTATATACTCCTTGTTTTGTAGTAGACCCTAAGTATATAAATTATAAATTAATATTTATACAGAAATATAACAATTTAAATGACTTGAATCAAGTTTAAGTCTCCAATTGAATTTGTATCTTTAGGAGACTTTTAAAATTTTACAAATATATTGCTATATTCTTAGGTACCACCAATCCTATTCTACGGACGAGCGTGTTCCGGCGATGCTGAAGACAGACTCATAGAAGCCCCCGGCGCCTTCGCCCCTCCATTGGAAGGCTATCTTATGTGCAAGACTGAGAAAAGCAAGCGTTTTGAGCCATGCTACTTTTTACTTAGGTATGTTGTTTTTTTAGGGTCCCGTAACTCAGAAGGAAAAAGGTATAATCGTTATATGATCACTTTGATGTCCGTCTGTCAAGACTTTATTTCTAGATCGGGTGGAGGAATGTTTATAGATATTTCTCAGAAAAAAAAAATTATTATAAATTTATAATTGTAGTTCATTTTATACAAAATGAGTGAATAAAGTGAGTCCGCAGAGTTGAGCATGTCAACTTTTATAAACTGTACTTCCCATTGACATACAATCCTGAAATTGATAGGGAACCCTTGGTATGCGAGTTTGACTCGCATTTGACTGGATTTGATTTAAGCTTCACACTATATCTTACATATCAGGGTAGACAAAGGGAGCTTAGTGTTAAGACTCTCCATCAGAGGATGGAGGATTTTCCGTACAACATTTAGAGACATTGCACGATTAATAGCGGAAGTAAACACCGCGTCTAGTTTGTAACTAAAGCGAAAAAATAATTAATTTCATTGAATGAGAATCGTATCCACAACCGTTATGTTTACAGTCAGACGACCTCGCTTTAAATAAGTGTAATTAAAAAACACACAAACAGGCATTTGTATGTCTCATTAATTTTATTGATGTCCATTTACTCATAATATTAATTATATAAATGTCAAATTTAGTTTAAAAGAATACACCTCTGTTAAAAGTATTTTTTTATATTTATAATATTATATATTATTATTATTTATACAAATAATCTATATAGTCTGTCTGTTTTTATTATCAAAGCATGTATTGTAATTAAATGGACCAGCTCATATTTTATACAATCAATGTAATTAAATGCCTCAATAAAAGCGATAACTTTATTAGATGCAATTAAAAAATAAATTATCAAATCGATAATATTTATATAGTAAGGTTGAGGAGGAGGAATATGTTATTATTTATTAATATTTTCATTTCTACGCTTTGGTACGAACGCAATAGAACGGCGTTAAGTTCCGCCACTCAACACACATTGCCTCGAAAATTCTGAAAGTGGGGAATGGAATGTCTTAACACTTTATATTATATCGTTTCGAAATAAGCGGAATATAAAGAAAATAAAAAATTATAATATATACAAATATACTGTTTACTTTTTTTTCAAAAACAAGTTTCAGTTTATGGTGATTCCAAAAATAATTCTAAAACATACAAAAAAATATAAAAACATACTTTTTTAAGATGCGTCATGGAAATTAAATCTTTATAGCAGCGTAACAAATTCTAACGAGGAGATTAAGTGAAAGGCAAATGAGTGAAACTATTAAAGATGGCAAATGAATGTACATTTTTAAATATCATCATTTTAAAACTATGTTACAATTATCGTTTGTTTGGTATAAATATGGTTTGTATTATTGTTATGAGTCTATTTTATTAGTTATCGCGTTTTTAATTCAGGACGAAAGTTGTATCGCGTGTCGAGCGGCGTTAAGTTCCGTTTCAACACCCAAAATATTGCGGGATAAAGCGTGGATTTGTAGAAAAATATTAATAATGATCATAAATCATTCATAAAGACTATAATAAAATAATCAGCACTTATTGCTGAACGTGTTACAATCTGCACCATAAATGGCTATCTACATATATTATAATTCCATTAGATATGTTTCTCGTTTAACAGAATCATCAAAAATGCTACAAATTCTTGACTTTTAACTAACATTATTATAAACAATATTTTTAACGTTTTTAAATGTTATTTGTCGTTGAGAATATAATTTTTTTTTTTGAATATGTATAAACATTTAAACGTAGTGGGATTCAAACCCGCGCCTCTTGGAAACCGATCAAATCTTTTTGACCAATAAGCAATACACCTTTTTATCAAGTCATGTATCTACGTCGAAATTCTTATAGGTTTGTTACCAAGATATGTATATTATTTAATAAAGATACTGTAGAACAATAAAATAATTATAATGATTTATGATAATTTAATTAACTTTTCATACAAATACGATCTACGATAAAAACAAAACACGACTCTACTGTAGAGCGAAATTAAAATATGTTTATCTGTACACGCGATAGTTGTAAATTCATTCCCCGCCCAGGGAATTGCCTATATTTTTTATATTATTACCTATATTTAAATTATAGTAGAGTGAGATCAGTCGTAGGGCAGGGGCACAACAGGTGTGCGACTGCAAACGCGTTTGGTTGCAGGTTCGATCTCCACTCGAGAAAATGAAAAATTTATTTGCTTATTTTTTGAATTTGAATTTCGTCACTAGCAATGCCTCCGGAACTCGGCAGAAAGCGGAGAACGGAGCGTCTTAACACTAGGTTCCCTCTGCCTACCCTGCTGTGTGTGGAATACAGCGTGATGCTGACTTTATTTTTTATTTAATTTTAAATATAGTATGGTAAAATATAGCGTGTCCTTAGATATCATACTATTATTTCTTATAAGGACAAAAAATGTGAACTAAAATAATAGTTGATATGGAACTTGCAGGGCGGGCGTCCTGCACTGGGGCGCGCACTCGCCCGACGGCACGCCGCTGCCGCACAACATCGCGCTGCGCTCGGTGCTGGGCGTGCGGCGCCACCTCGACCCGTCGCGGCGCCCGCACTGCTTCGAGATCGCGATGCGCGACTGCAGGCTGCTGCTGGCGGCGCCCGACGACCCCACCGCCTCGTCGTGGCTGCAGTCGCTGCTCTTGCACGCGGCACAAGTGAGACTCATTTTGAATTTGTTAGGATTTAGAATTTATTTTTCGAACATTTATAGGTAGACAATATATTTTTTATATTTTCATTTCTTCGTTCTGGTAACAATGGTGAATGGTGAATTCACTCAATACGCAATATGTTGACGATTAGGCAGGAACTGGAGAACACAGTGTTTGAACGTTTCCTCTAAATATGCGGAAAAATACATGCATGACATTTGAAAAAAATAAATGTATTGCAATATTTTTTACTATAATTTTATTTCACTCTCTCTGTCTCTCTCTTTCTCTGGTAACAATCTCGAATGGTTAATTCTTTTAAGGCTTTAGAAGAAAAGGACGGTGCGAAGAAATCGGAGCGGTCCGGCCCGCCTCCAGGTTGTACTGTGTTAGTAACTCCTCACGAGGTGATCAGCCTCAGAGACACCTTGGACCTGGCGTTTGTGGCGGGCGCCTCGGCCTACTTGAAGGATAGGGGCTCCGATGCCTTGTTGAGAGGTACAGAATCATTCTAATCGTAACTCTTTAACCGGATGCATCTTCTTTATTTTATTATTATACATTTTTTGAAGCCCAACGTTTCAAAAACAAGATATAATGTTAAATCTTATTAAAAAAATCGTTTAGGCACCTGCACGCTTTATTATAGATAACTGGGCATATATAGAGACCCAAGTGTCAGGACGCCTTGTTTTTCACTTTGTTCTAATTCGAAATTAACGTTCGAATTATAGAGTTCGAGTAACAGAATGAAATGGGGCACAAACTCACAAACTTAAATGCTATATTAGAAAAAAATTCTGAAATGTTAATGGGTCAATGACATGACAATAATAAAGTGTATTCATTAATAAAAGTATACACAACAAACAAGCAAAAAAACTGCTGGTAGAGTTGATTTATATTAAATTTGTTATGATCTCATCTCATTATAATAAAAAACTCATTTAATTTTGCTTAAGCTATCTTTGTATTCTGCATTAGTTAAATATGAATATTTTCATTTTTGTAGAATACATCGAGGATATGAGGACGGATATAGAAATATTAGCGTGTGGCTCCATTAAGAATTTGACAGCGTTCAAGATTCCCGACACGGACGAGAACTGGTGTTGTCTGGTAAATTCTTTACTTATTTATATTTATTGCTTTTTTTTAATTTGAACTTCATTAAACAACTTTCTAAATGTTATGTCTTTGAAGTACTATGTACAAACTAGATGCGAATATAAGTCTCGATTGACATTAAATTTATTTTAAAAAGGCTTATGAATGTGATATAAACCGATTTCGCCGAAACAAAATCTTCATGGTCAAATAAAACGATGCAATAATCACTTACTAGTTGTAACATGTTAATTAAAATTTATTATTAATATAGGCGGCGTTAAGTTCCGTCATTCACCGCGTAATATATGATATATACAGGATACAGTATGAAGGTATAAATGTTAATATCCTAAAATAAATCATTTTGATGAGGTCGTCATGGGGCAGTGGTACAACTTGTGACCATAAACGCGACGGTAATGGATTCGGAATTGGGGGAAAGAATTATTTAATATTTTCACATTTCCTACCAAGGCCAAGCGCCTTCTTGAGTTCCATTATTCCCTTTGCCCACCCTGCTATATACTGTGGAAGACAGCACAAAGCCTAATAGATTTTTTTAAATATTTTCCAGGAATGGAGTGTGTGCGAGGCTCGCGAGCGCGGCACGGGGCTGGCGCTAGTGCTGCCCAGCGGCGCGGAACTGGAACGCTTAATTGCGACGCTAGAAACCGCATACAACAGACTTACGGTACTACAGTTCATATGTGGTTTTGTTAGAAAATCATAATTATCATTAACAAAAGAAAACATACTATAGATAAATCATATTAAAAATTTATTTTATATATATATATGTATATATACATATATATATATATATATATATATATATATATATATATATATATATATGATGTTGATTTTGTCATTGTAATATTTCTTTCATCTGTCCGAAATAGTAGTAACAGATTCAAAAATTGTTATATTTAATGTTACATTTACTTAATTTAAAATTTTTCATTGTATTTATCATTTTTCCTTTCTAATTCAGCACGAGCCTTTCCCCCTAAGTGTGGTAGAGGCAAACAAGTACGCGTGCAGCACCGCTCATACAAAATATGAAACGGCCTGGTCCCACATGCTGCCACAACAGTAAACTTATTAATATATGAATAATAATATGATAATCAGGTACTTATTATATCTATTTTAATAATCTACAGTTTAGAGTAAAATGTTTTTTTTTTATTTTCTTTATTTTTGGGTTATTTTTTTTTACTTTACACATTTTCCTCTAAACTGAAGATGTATAGTAGATTCTCCATATGAAGGTTTCAACGCTGGTCGTATATATATTGCTTTGTGATATAAGTAGTGATATCGAATAAAATATCTCGAAAATATGATAGTGAAAATTAAAATATTCTTTACTCAATTAGGTCAATACGAGCTCATTTGAATCGATCAAGTAAGAAAATGTCAGTAGTGTTATATTATTTTATCTTATACTTGATGAATAATTTTTTTTTTAATAGATACTCGATAAAAAAATGGTTAAATCCGTTTGAAATTATTTTCACCTAAATAGAATTGGAGACTATAAAATAATATATTTTTTATCTTTGTGGTTGTTAGAAAAAAAGTGTTGCATCTTTATTTTAGTTCTGTTCTGTTCTGTTAATTAAGTTAATCACCTTACATTAAATTTATTTAAAAAATCAAAGGTATTTATTTAATTTCTATAATTATAAAGTTTTTTTTTTGAGTTATGACACTTTTCTTTTTAATGATCACAAGTATGATATATCAATTATTATCACACTTATATTATTAACCTACTATTGTTTTATTTATTTATGAAATTATTATTGTTGTTTAAATAAAATAAATCGTATATTTCGTAAAAATGTAAAAATATTGACACAATAAATGTTCAACGATACTCAATTGTCACAAAATATTTTGATAAGCTTAGAACATATATTTTCATATTATTTAAGCCTAAATCATATTATAATTTAAATTGTATGAATAATTTCACATATAATCCTACTTTGTATTTAGTAATATACTAGTACCAGACCCATGTCCAAGACGCCATTCACCAGAGGCCCAACTGGCTCGTAAGTATATACAATGTAATATGTTTAACTTTCCATCTGGGCTGTATATATCATCAAGGCATCAAGGTAAAAAAAATCCTATGTGACCTACAAGTCCTAGAACCCTACTTGTCCTAAAACAGCATGACTGACAGTAAAGATTCTTAGTAAGATGAATAGAAAAAAAATCTATTAAATTTAAAGAATAAATTATGCTGTACACAAATGACAATATGGCGTCTTGTCATTTCATTTGTTGCTAATGTCATTGATATAATTGATTTTGTGAAATTATTCATTACCTATTATTCTAAAATTAATATTCACTTACTTGATTAGCATTTATAGCTTGGGCAGCTTTATTTATTGATTTATACTGAAAGTCAATATAATTTATTCAATACAATCTAATTTTAAGAATTTCTTCATAATAAAAATCTATTTAGAATATCTTAACATGCCTATATTTTTGTATTAGTTAGTGCAAGTTTTTAAATATTAATTTCATTTGATATATTTTTTTTGTTTAAATAAATTCAAACGAGGATATATTTTAAAATTGAAATTGTATGAACTAACATTAATAATCAAAAAATTATAAAAGATAATGAAGTTATTCTTATTGTTAGATCTGAAATATTTTACCGCAATTGCCTACTTAGCAAAGATATATTTCAATTAAAGCATAATATGAGAGATATTCATATATCTTATAATAATTAATATGCAATATGCAAATAAATCGGTATTCATATTGAAAATAATATTATTATACATTCGTCGTGGGATAATGGAAAAGGAATAATACTAAAAGGCACACTTGAAAATATGGCGGAAAGCACAATATAGTTTTATTAAATGTTAAAATTTCAATGCTTTTATGATTATAGTGAATACTTTAGTTAGCTGCGTACATGATTGCTGCTTAGATAGATTCAATGTTTCGTAGATTAGCACGTTTGGAAATATATAATACACACATACATACCGTCGGCGTCACTGCAGGACCTTGTTATTTTAATTTGAAATTTTTTTCATCTTCATGTTTTCTTGAAAACGAATGAAGTATCCGTCTAGCTCATCGGTTCCCAACCAGTGGTCCGCAGCAGCTAAAATATGGGCCGCGAATGATTTAAATTTTGGTGGTGTTACAAACAGTTAAGTTGCTTCCTCAGTAAAACAAAATATTTTGACATTTAAATTTAATATACTTTGAAATTCATTGATTATTAATATTTACTTAAAAAATCACACACCCCATTATACAAAATGTCAGAATTTTTACCTTTTGACTTTGAAATTAATGTTTCTTTTATTTATTATTTTTTTTTTTAATTTTACCTACAAAGTGGTCCCTGCTAACAAGAATTCTATAAAAGTGGTCCCTGATCAAAAAAAGATTGGGAACCCCTGGTCAAGGTCGATAAAACAGTTGAATCTCAGCCTTTAATTTTTTCATGTATTCACGTTTAGTTCCTGCACTGACGACGACGATACATACACACATGTAATTTATAATAGTAATGACGTGTCTACCATTGATGCTATTCTATAAATTCTACACAGAAAATGGCTTAATTCAAATTTTGCAATTATTTACAGCTTCGTGGCCGTTTTTGGTTTGTGTTTGTATATATATATATATTTTTTTAATATTAGGCCATTTTTGTACTATCGGCGTCAAATATGGTTATATTATATGTAGTGAGAATAAATGAATATCCCGTCTGATTACTGTATAACCGTATATTATAAATAAAAATAAAACTACTTCTTGATTTGAAAAAAAAACTATGCATATATCTCTTCGTAGGGTTACTATTTTGATATTAAAATGGTTTTCGTCTTTTGCATTATTAAAACAGTATTGTAAAGATGACTTTTCTTACTCATAGGATATTTTCAAAATGGTTTTACACATTTAAAATTGTAAAAGAATTGTAAAGTTTCGAATCTAGTTTTGTTAATAACAAATAATGTTGTAACAACTTACTAATAGCTTTCTTAGCTAAAATCCTATGTTCGAAATTTTATATTTCTTCAAATATAATTCAATGTTTAATTTGCGTAGATATACATATTTTTATTACATACAAAATTCTGTGTATATATAAATTATCGAAAGTGAATTTTCTTAAATTCTATATAATACTTTAGTACCTGAACATTTATTTCTGCTATTTGTATACTCTACTAGTATATTCTTCATATCACTTTCGATATTTTACACGATGGATTGCCTCAATTTTTGTTTAAAACATTTTTGGAGAAGCATTTTATGGAGAAAGAATTATTCTGAAACTTGAATAGAAAGAATGTGTAATTATTTTGGATTCAAAATCGAATCCAGTACGACGTTCGTTCGCAAGTTTCAACAGAATAAAGACTGTTTCAGACGCGACGCTTTGTAGATTTTGTACAAGAAAAAGTGTTTTTTTTTTATCGCGGGCCTTTTGTAGCTTTATTATTTAAAGTTACGTATAACGGTTGCGTTATTTTTTTTCTACGTTGGCAATATTTTTTTTTTTTGTTAAATTAAAAAAACACATTGAAATGCAAATAATTCAATGTCGAACGCCTATTATATTATATTATTATATGAATTAAAACTATGGTTGTTTTACATACTGCTTCTTATTGTTACCTATATCATTGTATGATATCAGTAATGTGTATATTGGGCCGGTGTAGGCCATGTGATATTATTGTACTATAAGGGTAGACTTAGGATCGAGTGTGCCTCGGAAGCTTAACTTTTTATTGTGAAACTTGGTTCACGTTGCCTTGAAATTTGATTAATTATTTTATGTTGTTATTTATTTTCAGATTGAAAAATTAATTTTGAAAACAATATTAAATGCCTTTTATAAATATTTCTTCACTCTTTCTAATACTTTAGTTTTTTGCTTCAGTTACCACTAATTTAATTAAGTCATTATTGGACTTTCATTCGTTTCACATTACCTAACAAATTAATAATGTATTGTATTGCTCAGTTGTTTTTGAAGGGAATATCAACGTTCAAAATTGTTTCAATTTTTTTTCTAACTGTAACTGTTGTACTTTTTTTTCTAACCGTAATTTTTAAGGGTAATGTTGACTAAGTTTTACTATGCGTAATTGTAAGAATCTATCTAATCTATTCATTACTTTATTTGATACTAAGCTTATTTGGTACATATTCTTCTGGGCAGTGTATAATGTCTATTGAAATACAATAAATGTTACACTTTTGAGGCACTTTGTGTAAGTTTCGTAAACTTTTTAGTTCGTAATTATTGCAATATCTCAGTGTCGTTTTTTTTATTGTGTTTAAATCAATTAATTTATTTTTTTTACATATTTTTTTTAAATTGAAGAATGAACTGAAATTTATGATTTTAGCCAATTTTTTTCTGTATTTCATTTTTGTATATTTTCTATTAGATATTATTGTAATATTTGTTAGCTATAAGAAGCCTTTTAGTACAGTGACAATATTGTATGTCTGTCTGTCTGTTTAGTTTTAGAGTGCGCTTATAGTGTTTGTTCTGTGATTCATGATGTGTATATTTGTTTGATTGTACTGTACTTTTGTTGTTCTGCGTAATAATCATTATTAGACCAATCTTTACCATAATTGTCTTTGAATTGAGATAATTCGTGATTTATTTTTACCAAAAAAATTATGTTTGGTTGAGATGAGAATATTTCTGTTAAAGTTATTCGTTTGTATAAATTGATAATGATGAATTGGTTTCTTTTATGAAAAGAGGTTTAGATTGCTTTTTGTATTACATTTGTGTTACCGAACAATAAAGTTAATATTATGATAATTTTAAGGTTCCCCGTCGAAAATATTACTGTATTAATACTGATCTAAGAAACCATCTTACGTTGGCGAAGTAAAACTGGAAAAAGTTTATATTTAATTGTATATTATTTGTGTTTTCTTTCGCAAATTTTTTAGTGCGTACTAATGCGTGCGTATAATAACAATATGTCTTCCTCTTTTTTTGGAAAAAAAAGGAAAGAAAACTAGAAATATTTTCATCTCGACGTTTACGAACACGTACTTGTTGTTGTTGTCGAAATTAAAAAAAAATACTCGTTTAATATTTTTCATGGAAAATTAAATTTTTATTGGCTTTTATTATTTGTTTTTGCCAAATGTATATTAGGGTGTTTGTCCAAATGTATGCTAAAGTATTAATAAGAACAATAATAAATTTAAATACATACATATTCGTAGCAATTTTTGATGCATTCAGTATAATTTCGCAATAGAATACATTGTATGATACAACTAGACGTTTACCTATGTATATTCCGAAACGTTTTCCAATAGAGTTTTGAATTAAATAATAATCAGATAACCTTCACAGTGGTTTTATTTAGATCCTTTCCTTTTTTCGTTTTTTCAGTTTATTAAATTTATTCGTCGTCGGCGTCGTTTTTGACTATTATATGCACTTTTGTGTGCCGCCAAATTTTGCAAATATATAATAATGTTAATATTACTAAATTATATCATTTAAAACGAAAAATACTTTTAACGTGAATATATATTTAAATCCACAAAAAAAATATTATTATTTAATAATTTATTATTATAAAATTTTGGTCATAAACTATTTATGCAGTGTTGTAGTAAGTCAATAATTTTTATCGTTTTCTTTGTGTGCCGCCAAATTTTTAAATCGTTAAAACAAAACGCAACAAAAAAAAGGTTGAGAATCACTGCTGTAGAATATAGAATATATAAAGTAGTTTATCACAGCTACGTAAACTATAAATATACAAGTGAATGTTGATGGCTGACAATGTTTTCCAATGTCATCTTGTAAACAGAAAACAAGTTTTACAATTTATTGTATTTTATAGTTAATGAAAAGAGATTGCGATTGTTTATAAAATTACAATTATATAATACGCTACAGTTTCCTAATAACAAAAATGGTTTTATTTAAGCTTATAATTAGCCCTTTAATACGTTACTTTCAGTAATCGGGCTGTATTTTATATAATTTTGAAACCAGTTTATTTCCATACTTGTGTTTACGACTTCTTTAGGCTCATTTATACTTAATTACTTATTCATCTTGACTATAAACTATAAATATGTCTATAAAACGAGATTCTAACTCTCCACCGTGACCGTGACCGTAAATATTAATAAAAATGATAGGTATTTTTTAAAATTTGTTGTTTTTATATAAAGTTTAATAAAATAATTTTCTGTGAAAATGTTGTTGTTGTTTATCATATTCTATAACTACATCTTCGTCTAGCTCTATCTACCTTTTGCGTGAAAAAGACTGCTTATTCTATAAACATTCTAATTAATAGATCAGCTTCATGCTGTATCCCACACACAGCAGGATTGGCAGAGGGAACCGAGTGTTGAGACACTCCGTTCCCCTTTTTCTGCCGAATTCTTCGAGGCATTGCGTGTTGACTGGCGAAACTCAACGCCGGGCTTTCGTCTGGTTAGCCAGAGCGAAGAAATGTAAATATTAGGAAATAAATATTAATTCCTTTGAGAAGGGATCGAATCCACAACCTTCGCGTTACAGTCACGTCCTTGTACCCTTGCGCTACGACGGCCTCAACATTCTATTTATAACTAATTCACCCATACATACAACAACAATTGTGCTTAAACAACAATATAATAAAATTCCTTAGATTGCGCCATATCTTGCAATGCGTGTTATTTTGACGCCGATACCAGTTCTAGTTAATAAACAAGCAGGATTCATTTGCATACCCGCTGATATTCTACATAAAACCAACAAATATCTCGCATTTAAGTCACGCAGCATCACGAGACGCTCGACTTTTAGGTATTAAAAATATGGAAGAGTTAAAGGTTAGTGCTTTACTAAGTACTACATTATTTTTGTTAAAGCAAAAAATAGTTCATTTGTTTGTGCATACATAGTATTTATTATTGACGTTTACTTAATAAAAGCACGAAAAATCGTTTTTATGTTGTATTTTAACCCGCGCTACTCAAATACTGTTCAAATCAATTTCTTTCTTCATAGACACTCTTTAAATCCAGCTAGGTTAAAACTTTGGATACGTCACTTTAATATATATTTTTTTCTAAAATGTTAAAAGTGATAAATTTTAGTATCTATCCGGCTTCGGATCGGAGTTCGCAAGTGAAGATCCGCGGAGGCCCGGCGCGCTGCCAGTCGGTCAGAACAGTCCGCAACAATGTGTTTACGGCTTATACGCGGAACAGTTGTCTGGAAGCGCTTTTACCGCCCCTCGCCATGATAACAAACGATCTTGGTTTTATAGGTAAGTTCATTTTGTATACTAAGTTTATCTAATTACTAGTGATCTCATATTATAATTTTAAGGACAATATCCATACGTTTTAAACCAGTCGTGGCGCAATGGCACAAGCGTGAGTAATGCGGCATTTACAGTAATGCTGCTTTTTGGTTTTGAGTTCGATTCCCATTCTGGAAGATGAACTTTTTGATATTTTCATAATAAATTGTAATATATTTTAATACAATGTTTGCTCAAATTGTTAGCTTAATAACTACAGAATTATAAATATAATATGTATATAATGTAAAATGTACGTAAATTGGTGTGTTTTAGAATTCGCCCATCTGTTGTACACAAGCCGTTCAAACGAAGTCACAGTGCAAAATATTTAACTAATAATTGGAATGAAGCGGAACCAGATCCAAACCAGGTAAATTTTCTATAAATAAATATATCTTTATTGATTGTACTATGGCATGGTACTATGATTATGGCGATCCGAGCGTGTTAGATAGAATATATCACTTCGCCAATGTGTGGAGAAGACACGAAGGAAGTCGTACCTGCGGTAAAAAGAGCTAATATTACAAAATAGGAGAATTCACGTTAAAAATAATAATAATAAACTCTTTATTGTACACGCAAAAACGAAATATAAGAATACAAATAAAAGAATATGTACAATTGCCGACCTTACCGCTGAAAAAGCGATTTCTTTCAGGCAGCCTTTTATGGTTGAAAATTGCTTTCAGTTATAAAAAAATTAAAATCAATATACGCTTTAGAGGGTTAGTAATAATTGATTATATTATGTGAGCTGTTAATGATACAATGTCAAGTCTTATTGTTTATCCCAGACTCGAGAACGGTTTATGAATACGGGCCTAAGTCCGCAAATCTGGAATCCAAATATTATTAAGATATTCTTATCGCTCTACACAGTCAAAATGATATCGTTGTGTAATAAATACAACATACTTACTACATTCCATAAGACATACCGGTATATGATTGTTGATATCGATTTACATAAGATATATATTTTTGATATAATGAATAATAGAGGTCATTCGTAGCGCAGAGGCACAAAGTGGTTGTTAGTTCGATTCCCGCTCAAGGAAATTATATTTTAATAGTTCCATTTCCTTCACTCTGGAGTCAAGTTAAAACTCGAGTTCCGCCACCCAGCACGCCACGCTTACAGAATTCGGCAGAAACTGGGGAAAATTGGGTAACCTCTGCCTATCCGCGTGACGCTATTAAAAACAATACACCTACAACACTAATATTTTTTTTCTTACGACAGTCTCGCTGGCTGCCATTCGATATTCCTTCTTCAGAAAATATAGATTTCGTAGCAGGATTACACACAGTATGCGGGGCGGGTGACCCTCGCTCCAGGCATGGAATAGCTATACACATGTACCTATGTAACGCTTCTATGGACAATAGTGCTTTCTATAATGCAGATGGAGATTTGCTTATTGGTAATTAGTTTAATTTATTATAGGATAGTATAGATTATTGTTTTTAAGCAGAGAATTCCGGTGTTCGCGGCGTTGAGTTCCGCCACTCGACAAACAATGGCGCCAGAATTCGGTGGAAAATGCAGAACGAATTGCTTAACACTGCCCCTGCCTATTCTTCTACATGCGGGATACAGCGTGAAACTGAAAAAAAATGAAGCATGAATGAAACTGTTAATATTTTAAATATATTTTTCTCCTTTAGTGCCTCAACAAGGTGTTCTAAAAATAAAAACTGAGTTCGGAAAAATGGTAATCCGGCCAAATGAAATAGCTGTTTTACAACTTGGCATGCGGTTTTCAGTTTCAGTGGATGGACCAGCACGGTAAAGAAATAAATTATATAAATATTTATTACTTATCTATATTTAGTATATTATACAGAGTCCTGGAGTACCTACAGATCCTTTTAGGGGAGCAAAATATAGGGTAATATTTTAAACCCATATCTTAAAGAAATAATCAAGATTTGTCAACAGTTTAGATGTAGGATTTTTTTTTTCATTTCAGGATTTTTATTAACACGCTGTATTACGTATGACGCATTTATGAATAGTAACAATAACATAAATATCTACTACTACAAAACTACTGCTAAACGTTGCCAATCTGTCGCTTTCATTCCCAAAAAACATACCAGACCGAGAAAGGGATATCTCGTTCTATTCTACGCAATTAACAAATGGCGTTTTATTTTACAACGATAAATGTATGATTTATTTTGTTGGAAAAAACATTTTTTAACAAAATCTAATTTATTTTAATTATGTTCGGATTTTATAGAGTTGTTACAAGTATGTTTTCATTTAAAGTGGTGATTACAAAAAAAACTCTGTATATATGTGATTTTTTGGTCTAAAATTTAATGTTAATAATTATTATAATTAATTTATCTATATATTATATAACATTGTTTAGGGGATATATTTTGGAGGTGTTCGACGGCCACTTCAAGTTGCCAGATTTGGGGCCAATTGGTGCCAATGGTTTGGCCAACCCCAGAGACTTTCTTACGCCGGTAGCGCATTATGAAGATGTGGATATACCTGGTGAGTACGCAATCAAAGTATCTCGTTCTGGTCTTTTACTAATAAATATTTTCTACTCTCTAGCTATACGTACGTTAACGATAACGTAACCGTAGTTTAATTTTAAGAAATCTTACAAATCATATTATTATATTTTGTGAGGCCAGTCGGTGTTCAGGGGCACAAGCGTGTGACTGTAAACGCGACAGGTTGTGGGTTCGCTTTCCAGTCGAAATTACAATATACAATTTAAATATTGTATATTTTAATTTCTTCACTCTGGTGTCAAGGCAAAGCGCAGCGTTGAATTCCGCTACGCAGTGACATAGCGATACCGAGGGAAACCATGTAAAACGGTAATCTAGAGTAATGAAACATACCTTGAATTTTACAATGAAACACGCCTTGAATTTTATTATTAACAATTTTTGTAGGGTTCAAAATAATAAGCAAGTATCAGGGCGCTCTCTTCGAAGCGGAGCAGGACCACTCGCCCTTCGACGTGGTAGCGTGGCACGGCAACTACGCGCCGTACAAGTACGACCTCAGCAAGTTTATGGTCATCAATTCCGTATCCTTCGACCATTGTGTAAGTGTTGGGTTTTATTTTTAATATTTTTAACACTTTTTTTGAATCTATTGGCATCACATGCAGTGGCCGCTTTACACATAGATTTACATGTTGACTGGTTCTGATGAGGACATTGTAATCACAACCGTGTGACTGTAAACTTAACGGTTGTAGGTTCGATTCCCACTCGTGAATTTATTATTTTTGTATATATTTTTTTCTCTGGTAATAAGACAATGCACGGCGTTCAGTTCCACTACTCAAAACCATGGGCGTAAGAAAGGGAGGCGCCGAGTGGTCCGTGACCATCCCAGAATAGTCTGGTGTCCACCCTAGAAATTTTATTTACAACAAAATTTGCATCTGTTGAAAGCTAAAGTCCAGGGTCTCCCTAGAAAATATCTCTAGATACGCTAATGCTCAAAACGAAAACACCTTGAAAATTCAATGGAAAGTGGGTACCTGAGTGGTGTGCTTGTGAGTGGTGAGACCATGCTATATGCAGGATACAACGAGAACCTGAAAAAAAGTATAATGACTTACGCTGTCCCGCCGCAGCAGGAAGTGAACCGATGTTGAACTATTCTGTGATCATTTTTAATAAAAATCTAGAATGTGTTAGAGTTATATAAATTACATATAATTGTTTAGACATTGTTTTCGTGTACTTGTCAATACTTGTAGATTCAGTTTAATATATTATTATTTATCTACCCACTTAATATTTTGTTTAAGATTTCTTATAAAGTATTTTGTAATTGGTAAAGCAGTTCGGCTTGAGAAGTAGCAGTGGACGTACGAATAAAGCATTTTACTAAATCATACTTTTATTCTGAGCCCCTATTATAAATGTAACAAGAATTTGTAAAACAACTACATTTTAACAAATTTTACTATTAAAATTTGTGCTCTATAGCACCTAATTCAAATAATTTAAAATGATAGAAGGATAAAATAAAAACAAAAAAAATTCAAACCTCTTTCTTTAATTATACATAGTAATATTTACTATATTGATCATATAAACATATAAAAATACATATTTTATTACAGGATCCGTCGATATTCACAGTCTTAACATGCCCTTCTAATAAGCCAGGAGTGGCGATCGCGGACTTCGTCATCTTCCCACCACGCTGGTCTGTACAAGAAAATACTTTTCGGCCTCCTTATTACCACAGTAAGCACAGTTATATTAAATTAAAATATTGGAATATTTCTGAATATAGTATATTTTTTTAACTTTTAAAGTCTTGTAGAGGAGGCCAGTCGTGATGCAAGCGTATGACTGTAAACGCGAAAGGTTGTAGGTTGGATTTTTTAATATTTTCATTTCTTCGATCTAATGTCAAGGCTAAGCTCGGCATTGAGTTACTCGACACGCAAGGCCTAAAAAATTCGGCAGAGAATTTTAACACTAGGTTCACTTTGCCTATCCTGCTGTGTGCGGGAATAGAGCGTGAAGCTAAAAAGAAAAAACCGACATATACTTACAGCTCGCGCCTCTATAGAAATTATGGACAGAATAATATTACAAATAAGTACTATACTATATAGATTCCTTATTTACTTTTACTTACAAATTATACATATATGCTTGCCAAATTCTGAAGAAAATTCTAAAATTTCTTTATAGGTAAAGGAAACTTTATTTCCTTTCATATCATCTCTCAGCTTAAAGTGTTTAACCTACTTGTTTCTACTATTTTATAATATAGATATTTTACAATGACAATACCCATATCTAATTATACCCATACTCTTTATTGGCACGAACGCTTTTGAATATTAACTAAAAAAATAATTTAAATACATAAATATTAAGCTTTCGTGACGAAGTACATTAGTTCACACCCATATAATTTAAAATGTTTATATTAATTACACATTCATTCTCTCTCACCCTCTATAACATAAATTGTATTTAATATAAACTCCAGAAATTTACAATAATTTTGCAATAATTCCACCTAGTATTTACGGTTCTACAAGAACCGTTGTACGTTTTTTTCTCTTTTGAGGTACACTTCAAAAGGAAAAACGAAAAACTTGAACGGAACGAGACGTTTATGGGATCATTTTAATGTCCGTCTGTCAAAACTATTTATTCTGAGATCGCGTGGAGGTATCAAGCTGCAATTAATATCAAATATTTAGGTTTACGGTCTCTGCTTTAGCAGAATAAAAAAATTTCAAGCGTCCAAGTTAATGCTATCAAAAGATAAGAACATTTAACAACGTTTTTACTTAATTTTGTGTGAAATTTCCCTCGTAATCAAGACCTATAAAATACTTCTCGAGGACTTGTCTGTCTGTTATGTTCTTGAATTTGCCATAAAGTGATGACTTACAATACAAATAAAAAAATCGGAAAACCCCTAGTCAGACTTGTCCATTGTGGATTCTGTACAAAAGTTGGAGATCTCGAGATTTTTCTGAAAATCAAGCTTGGCTTAGCCAGAGCCCTTTCATCAGATCATAACAATTACAAACTTATATTTGTAGTTAATTTTATACAAAATGAGTGCATACGCACGCAACCTCGTTGCACTTCCCGTTGGCCTTCAATCTTGAAATTGGTACAAAACCCTCGGTGGGAGAGTTCGAGCCTTTTTCTTATTAGTTAAGTGATTGTAGGGTTTTCAGGCAAATAGGTATTTTAAACGCATAGAACTCATTTTTAGCTAATGGTTAAGCGTTTTTAATTATATTGTTTATTCTTTTTAGTAACTAATTAGTAGAATAGATGCTACATTTTTGATCCGAATTTAACATATTTTATCAAATTTATTCATTTTGATTCAATTTACTTAGGAAACTGTATGAGTGAATTTATGGGACTCATATTGGGATCATACGAGGCTAAAGAAGGTGGATTTTTGCCTGGAGGAGCCTCCCTTCACTCCATGATGACGCCTCACGGACCTGATGTACAATGCTTTGAATCCGCGACCAAAGCAGAATTGGTACCACAAAAAATCGCTGTCGGTACACAAGTAAGAAAATTATTTATTTAAATGTAATAAACAATTATTAAAATAAGAGATCATGTTATCAAGTTCAATCTAGTAAAGCTTTAATAAAAGGGTCAACAAAATAATTGATATATTGTTCTTTCAGGCGTTCATGTTCGAGTCCTCTTTGAGTATGGCAATTACGAAATGGGGCTTGGAGACCTGTCAAAAATTGGACTCTAAATACTACGAATGTTGGCAACAGTTACCTAAGCTCTTCGCTGATAAATTACATTCTTAATTATATAATTGTATTAAGTATTAAAAAGATGTAAAAAATATATTTACCACAAAATAAACGTTATTAAAACAGAAATGAGAACTGTCATTGATAATATACGTGAACACCCATTATAATATCGCAAAGATCTAGTGGCATATTCCTGCAATAGACTACAATCCACTTTTCTTTTTAATTGTGAAGAATCTCTAGAAATGCGAATCATGTAACACGCCATTTCTGGTTTTACAACTATAGAAGGTCCTTTAACTTGAAGAGCGTCAACTACAGTCGTATTCTGAATGTTAATTACCGTGATATTACCGTCTCTAGTAACATTTTGTACGACACTAACAGTTCTTGTTAAAACATTTTTTCTTTGCGCTTCATGTTTGCTTTCAGCCTCCCATATAAAACTAGACATCAATTTACAGTCGATTCGGGTTTCTTCATATTCACCATTTGTTTTATCTATAACAAGCTTACAAATTTCTCCAGGATTCCCCCGATATTCTCGTTGGTAATTGTTATCTCTATAGTGATCATGATTCGATGACATTCTGCCTAAGTTATACAATGCGAGTCCTGTTAATAAAGTATCAAAGCGACTTCCGGAATCTCTGTATTGATAAACATAAGTTGGAGGTTGTCCTTGAAAAACAGGATGTTGAGTAGATCCATAACTTATATGCTGAGGTGGCGAATAGTGGTAGTGATGGTGTACTTGATTGTATCTGTAGCCTTGTGAATGGGAATTCCCCGAGAGTCCAGGAGTATGAGGATAATTATGACTTTGTGTTGCTTGAGGGTAACCATGAGCTTGAGATAAGCGAGTTTGAGGTTGGTGAGGATAAGAATGGGGGTAGCTCGGATAGTGGTGAATATTAGTACCCGAGCCGCCTCTTCTAGCAAACACAGATAAGAGATTGATTAAATACCAAAATAAGAAGATTAAAAATTTCCACGACATTTCGTCAGTGCTTAAAGCTTTCAACTGCAAAAGTAGATGCGTGTTCCAGGCGATGCTCCACTCCCTGTGGACTAAAGCAATCACATAAACTGTTGCTTCTAGGGTTGACAATATCTTAGTATAACAAAATATTTAATAGGCACCTAAATTTTGTTTTAATTTATAAAATTTACATGAAATAAAGTATAGGTAATTGCTTAACTATCTATGTTCCTACCTATATATCCTTGTTTGAGAACAAGCCAGTATTCTGTCTACGTGGTACTCAACACCTTACAGGATATAGTTTATACGTGAAGGATGGTAAGCAAAGTGAGCCTAGTGTTAAGACACTCCGCTTCGGACTTAGCGTTTAATTCTAGAGGCATTGCGTATTGTATGGCGGTATTCAACGCCGCGGCGACACTCTAAGCGAGAAAATGAAAATAGTACATCTTTAGTAATTATTTTTTCTCTTCGACACCCCTGATGGTGACGCAGGCAGACGCGGGCGGTGTCAAACACAGTAAACATGGGGGTGGAGTGATCCAATTGAAATTAAAAACGAGGCGGCCGCGTTAAAACAACACTCACGCAAATAACTCCAATGTCAATTAACCTTAATAGATTATTTACTGAAACCACCAAAAAATACGTAGTAGTTTTAATTTTAGTAGAATTTTAGCTTAATTATTGATGGGGAACGGAGTGTCTTAACACTAGGTTCAATCTGCCTACCCTGCTGTGTGCGGAATACAGCGTGGAGCTGATTTATTTTTATTAATTATTGGTATTAATTGCTATTGTAGTATAGTTAAGGTCACGCACACCTTGCACAAATTAGTCTAAATTCGAATACTATTTGGGAATATGTTCACATATTAGTAGTTCAATTTTCCTTAGTTTATTTTCAATGTTTTTAGTACACATTAACATCGAGATTGCGATTCTTGGGAAGTTTCTAGAAAAGCAGATTTTATTCCTGCTGCGTTCAAATTTTTATACGTTTTCTAAAATATTGGCCATCCTGACGCAAGGGCACATGCGTACGGTTGTGGATTCACTTCCAACTCAAGGGAATAAAATCTGGTAAATGTCTCAAAAGTTCCGTGGAAAGTGTGTAACGGATGTTACACACTTTCAGCTTAACATTAGGGTCCTTCTAGGACCTATCCTACTATGAGTGAAATACAGCGTGAAGCTGTATAAAAACTAAAATATTGGGACAAAGATAAATGTATATAAATAAATAAATTGCAATATGTAATAACTTAAACTAGTAATTAATGTTTTGTCAGAAAATATAAAGAAACAACCAGCATTAAACAAGATGCATGTAAATAACAGATTATTTCTTGTTTTTTTAATAGTTTTCATATCCTTGCTTGAGATAGTATTTTGTTTTAAATAGTGTTAGTTTATTACAACTAGGAACTAAAAGAAATAGATCAAGGAATACATTAATGTGATCATTTTACTATTATCACATTAATGTATATTTATATTACATTTATATTTATTTTAAAAATGGCGTTCGACATCATATTTTAATATACAATGTCCACAATACCTGTGCTCTATAATTTATTATAGTAGTTTATTTTTATAGTATTAAAATGCGTCTCAAGTTTGAGAACAAGTAGACGTTTGGTTGTTTTTACATGTCAAGTATTTAAAAAATATTTAAAAAAATTAAGAAATTAATTATGATATTTATGATACCGTATATGAAGGTATGTATTTGAAATTATATTCTTACAATGTTTTTGATTTTAACTATGAAAACAATCTTTATTTTTGGATATTATATTCGTTTCTTTTTGCTTAAAATTTTATAAAATTGCATATTGTACACGTGAAATTTAATAAAATTTTAAAATATAATAATAACTATCAATTCATTATCGATGAAACCGATAAATTAATATTAAGTTACATCAATCGTGACCACCTTTTTATAATTTGTTTTATCTTTCATCTCAAACCTTCGTAAATAGGATATTATCTTTCCTGGACTTTAGATAGAGACGTAACTGTAAATTAAGTTTTTTTATTTTTAGGGGCAAATATTTAACTATGCGCTAAGGACGGACCACTGCGGTCCTCTTATACCTAAGCCAGTCTCCAAGACGATATTAAAATATATTTTTTATGGAAAAGACGAGGCAAACGAGCGTTCGGGTCACCTGATGGTAAGTGACTACCGCCGCCGCCTACTACAGGTCCGTTGCCGGCCGACAAGGTGGGTTGGGCGAGGCGATTACCTGATGCCAAACGCAGTGGCATAAAGCCACTACTAATAATAACTACACGGGTTGAAAATAACTCAATAAAACAACGACAATACTCGAGATAATTTTAATCGTAATAATAATTAGCAGAGCTTAAAATTACATTCCATTACTGTAAACATAAATACCATCGTCAGCCACTCTCTTACTGTGACTCATAACTTAGGACGCGTCGAGGCTGGACAACTTAAAATAACTTAAAAGAAAACATTTTAAAAAAATGTTACTAATTGAAAATAATTATAATCTAATATTAGGTTATTTCACTATATCACTGAACAAGTTTTTGACAAATGCTTTGGAATGCCTTTATATTTGTGACTGTTAGTTTGATATTTTTCTGTATTTTTCATAACATTTTTGAGACAGAAATAATTATTTTTCTTACATTAGATTATAATTATTGAATTAAAATATAAAACTAAAATTAACTCTCATGGGAAAATCAATGTGCCCATTCATTAGCAAAATTTGGTTGCTAGTCTCTATTATAAAAAAATAATTATTTAAATGCGTACATGTCTATGCCTCGAAATATAAAAAAAAATGGAACGAAATGTGAAAAAAAAATGTAACAAAAATACTCTTCTTTGAACAAAATGTATATATGTTGTGTATCCCTCAGAGATTCTTGTGCATTCACTCACGTACAATATACAGCCTTCAGTGTTTTAGTCCAGAACCAAGAACACCGTTATAAAATTTAGAACACCTAACGTATAATAGTTTAAAAACTTTTATAAAAAGTGTCGCATTTTAAAATCTCAATTGAATTCTTATTTGTATCATTTTAAAATTCTCGAATCTATCTATGGATGTTCCTAGTACTGGAGTAAAAACCGGGCCCATTAAGAACATAACACAAACATTTAAAAAAAACATATGCACATAGAAACGAGAATATTTTACCACATAATTTTCAATATCCGATCCGAATGTCACCAGAAAATATTCATCTATATAAAAATTCAATTTTACAATTTTGTACAAAATGGTCGTCTTCACCCGTTACATGCAAAAATGTGGTAAAGAAATCAAATGTAAAATATTCATTTTTTTTAATACTTTAGAAAATGTTCCATGAATTTAAAGTGTCATATGTATTAGGATTAGCCATGGTTGACGTTGACTCCGGACTCCAGCTCGGACGCGGGCGTCTCTGGCTCCTCGTCGTTGTAAATGTTCTCCGCCATTTGCCACACCTAAGTTGTTCAAAAGTATTTAATTACAACTCCATATTTGTATTTTCTTTTAAAATTTGGAACTTAAAACAATAAATTAAAAAAAGTTAATTATCTTTGGGTAGCGAAAATTTGTAAAAATCTTCCTACAGAGCAGCAACATAAATAAGTTGTAACAAGCGTATAAGAATTTCGGCGTGGCTCGGTGAGAACGTATGGCTTAGTTGGTCAGAGCGCTTGGTTTCTAAAGAGGCGGTGGTTCAAATCTCGCTACGTTCAAATTTTCAAAGGTTTTCTTAATAAGTAGTCAAAAAAAATTGTAGACTCGAAGTCGCGCTTCTATAGACACCCAAGCAAATCTATTAAATTCATAGCCCAATGTCATCTAAAATTAACGTCGATTTACTTTTGGAATATCAATATTTGTGGCTAAGGTTTTTGAGATAAAGATTCGGCCTTTATTTATTTTGACCATAGATTTCGGCCTTTCAACATAACATAATATACAAAAAGATTTTTACCTATCCAACTGCTACTGCCAGGCATTCAAATATTTAGCCGTTTCAAACATTACAAATCAACTTTATAAAAGTAAAAATTAAAAGGAACTACAAACCTGCATAATATTATCCTCAGAAACAGAACATATAACCCAAGGCTCATTAGGATTCCAGGAGAAATCAGATATCTTGGCAGTGTGGCCTCCGTGTATGAACAGTAACTCTGGTGGTCCGTCCTCAGCATCTTCTGCTGTCTGCTCTTCACCTATCTTAGATAGATCCCATACGTGCAGTCTGGAACAATAAGTTCATGCAATTATATGTATACTAAAATAATATTCTAAAACAATTCATAATTCACAATATTTTAAATTTATACTTAAATGTATAAAAACTATATTAAAACATTACTTTATCAATAACTAGTATAATTAGAAAAATGTCATCATAATATAATATCATGGCGAGGCGACAATGTCTGACTCTAAATGCTACGGTAATGTGTTCGATTCCCACTCTGGGGGAATAATTTTTCCAACCAACCCGATATCTACAAAATTGGACCCTTCGTTGGAATTGCCTTATCACTGGGTTCCCCTAGCCTACCCTGCTAAACGCGGGATACAGCGTAAAGTTAGTAAATAAATAATAAATACTCCACATATCCATTATTACGGAATACATCACATATGTATTATTTCTTTATAAATAAATACCTTCTATCAGTGCCGCTGGAAGCAAGAATAGTTTCGTTGTGCGGTGACCACTGCACTTGGAAGATTTCGTCCTTGTGCGACTCAAACGAGTGGAGCTTCAGTTTCAAATTACGTAAGTCCCAAAGCGCCACCTAAAGTATATATTGAGTTTAAATCCATACCTCCACATTATAAATTCGAAAGTAACTCTGTCTGTCTGTCTGTCTTTTACGCAATCAGGGCCAAACCGCTAATTCAATTGTGATAAAATACTCATATAGAGATACTTGAGGATCTCGGGATGAACATAGTATACTTTATTTTTCTCATGATTGTAGTTTTTTCGATATATATTGATATATAAAATTATATTTCAATTTCACAAGCAATTTATTCTGCCATATTAATAACAACCGTCGCTAAGCAACCGTTTTAACAAAAAATTGCCCAAAATGGGTTTCCTGAACACTTCTCACTTGCGCTGCCTCAACCTTAAGAGACATAATATAAAAATAATGTTTTATAAAAATATTGTCCTTAAAAAAATCTAATGAATAAGTCTGCGATAGTAGTTAATAGTATTAAGTTAATACTTATAGTAGTAGGAACAATTTTAATATATTTAATTTAAATTTATCGGATTATTGTTAATGTTTTTTCTATAATTTGGTATTCATCCTTATCAAAATAAATATAATAGTCACCTTTAGCATCTTACCTAAATTAAAATTATATTTTACTATACATCATTCTAATAAATACTTAAGGCGATATCACTGATTCAAAATGTGTTAGCCTCCGAGCCGCGCGGTATGACTGACTCGAACAGGCAGACGACGTTGATGGTTTTGTAAATTTTCATACATTTTGGTGTAAGTTTCATTATGGTGTAAGTTTCAGTTCTGGTTTTATAATAACATTTCAAATTTTATAAAATTGCACATGGACCATTTGCACTTTTATAAGATTTGAAGTGAAAAAAATCGAAAACCAAAATCAAAAATAAAGATTGTTTCATATTTAAAGCCAGGAACATCAATTTTAAAATCTAAAAATGTTATATTCATCCCATTTTACGCTATCATAAATGCCTTAAATTTTCTTAATTTTTAATAATAATATTTTTTAAATAGTTGCCATATAATAACACCCAAAAACCAATTTGTTTTCAACCTTGAGACATATTTTAATATTACAAACAATTATAAATAAACTATTATCATGAATTATAGAGCTCAGGTACTGCTGAGGTACTGAATATTTTACATTAACATGTGATGGTTTGCCACTGGTCTGATAATATAAGCGATTTTTACTATCAGTCAACTTGTTGATAAGACAGTACAGTTTCAAAAACAGTATTTCTTTGTTAACATTTTGAGTCATGATTAAATAAATATATACTATAGGTTCCCTCTGCCTACCCTGCCGTATGCGGAATACAGTACAGTATCGTAAGTGGTCCTAAATAAAACAAAAAAAAATAACTGTAATAATAATAATCCTTTAATAATGAATACTAACCGTTTTATCAGCGCTACCAGTTGCTAGTATAAATTCGGAATAGGGATTGAAACTCAAACAGTTAACTTCTGCTGTATGCGCGTCCACCGTGTGGGAAGGCTTGGACGTATTGTTACACCTGCAAATAACAATAGTTACTGTAAAACGTCGATTATTAGAACTTATTAGGAGACATGGTGGGAAATTGGTAAAATATTCATACTGTATTGATCCAGCCCTACCTTTATCCGCAAGGAAAACCAATAAAAACCATATTAAAGTATATAATTATATCTTGAAAGATAAATTGGAATTAAATATGAATTGGATTCCTATAACAAAACATTTGACATAAAAATGGTGCTTAAAGAAAAAAAAATTTTTCATCTAACACACGAATTGATTTCAGAAGTTGCAATAAGCGTTCGTTGGGTTTATGTACGATACATTTTTCGGTTCTGTACTATATTTGTTATTTTAGCACTTAATATTTCCTCTCCATTTCCTCTTTTTTAGTCATAGAAAACATAGACTGTAATCCATTTTCAGTTTAACGAGATATGTATTGCAGTTTGGATGATTACTATATTCATATATCTCAAAAAATTATTAAAAATTTTTAGTAACCTAAAAATGTTACTAAATGAATGATTTTTTATTTATAGTAGACCATAAGTAGTTATAAATATAAAAGAGAATGAAGAGAAACATGATCATCTTTTCAAAATAAATTTTAACATAATATCTATAGATACGATCTATTTACTATCTTTTACTATAATATATTATAATATACCTACTACTTATAATTAATTTTAAGTATTTGAAAATCTTTTCAAAAATTTAAGTTTCCATTATTTCTCTTTATATTATACTTTTAAAACAGACTAATTTAATCCACAAACACAATAATAAAATGAATACCAACCTAGTATCCCAAATCATCAGTTTCTGATCGTCAGCAACAGACCCGAAGAGGGACTCGTGCAGGAGGTGCCACGCGACGTCCTCCACCACCGCCGTGTGCCCCGTGAACACCGACTTGGCCTCTATGACACGGCCCTCCTTGGGGGTGGCGTTGATGTCCCACAGGCAAATTGTGTGGTCATCGCTGTAATGGAAAAGGGATTTTTCTTTAAAAGATAAAGGTGTTGAGACTAGGTTTCCTCTGGCTATCGTGATATATGCAGGATACAACAACATACAGCGTGAAGCTAAAAAAATACAACAAATACTGATGACGCATTTTGTACTCGCAAAATGAAAAACTTTCGAACATTGCGGGTTGAATGGCGATACTCAATGTCACCCTTTGATCTGCCAGCAACCACAGCGAATAACTTAAAAATAATAGATTTACCTGAGTGGAAATCGAACCTACAATCGCCGCGGTTGCGCTGCGGCACGAATAACGTTCATAAATCACCTTAATATATAATTATATATAAAGGTGTTAATATTAAATACCTTTACTATATTTTTCATGTATTAATATTGCTTTTTTATCATAAATTATTGTAAGTGTAAGACTAAATGAATCTATGGTTTTAAAAAATATTGTTTGTCGGTTTGTACATGCACATTTTCTGAACTACTGGACAGATTTGGATAAAAAAAATATTGTTACATAGTTACAAAACCCTGGACAAGATTAATATACATATGTAGGGAATAACATCTGAAAACCGAAAATATATGAAAATAACATCTAAAACCAGAAATACTGATGCTGATGCTCTAATTGATTTTATGTTAACTACAATCATCGAGTAAAATTATACACTGTTATTAAAAATTAGTGTTTTACAAGCTTTTGTTAAGACACTCCAGTCTCCACTTTTCGTCGAATTTTTTCGAGGCATTGCGTGTTGATTGGCGGCACCCAACGCCGGCCGTTTGTCTCGGTGCCAGAGCGAAGAAATGAAAATATTAATAAACAATAATTCATACCACCGAGTAAACCCACAACCGGCGCATTACAGCCACATCCTTGTGCCCCTGCACCATAATGGCCTTACTTAATTAAAATCCACCTAGACCTGATACTAGATAGTAGATGTTTCTAACATACCATATACCCATAAGGCAAGAGATAACTATAGTTTTTAAAAAAATACATCAAAACCAGTTCACCCATTCAAAAGTTCTGAGGTAACATGAAAAAAAAAATGGAGTGGAATTGATAACCTCCTCCTTAGGTCAGTTAATAAAACATAAGCTTAAAATATATCATTGGCATGATGAATAAACATGATTTTTGAACGTTCATATATCCCTAGTTTCATATCATAAGACAACAAACACTAAAATGAAATAGTTAAAGAAAAAAATATAACTACAAAAACACCAAATCGCACAAAAAACGAATAAAAGTTGAGTCTGCCCGAATTTTCATTTTCGTCATTTTGTAAATAATGTATTTATATATTATTGTTAAAATCTATCAAAAAAGTCAGTTTAGTTCAGTCAGAGTCACTCTGGTATAACAGAAAGCGTAGCATTGATTTCTGCCACTCAACACCCAATGTACGGTGGTGTGTGGGAAAGAGTCTTACCACTAGATCCCCTTTACGTTCTCTGTAATTTGCATAATATAATATACTAAAATCAAAAACCAGCTTCACGCTGTATCCCCCACACAGCAGGGTAGGCAGAGGGAACCTAGTGTTAAGACACTCCGTTCCCTACTTTCTGCCGAATTCTAGAGGCATTGCATGTTGAGTTGCAGAACTCAACGCCGCGCTTAGCCTCGACACCAGAGCAAAGAAATGGAAATATAAATTTAAGTAAATATTTCATCTCCTCGAGTGGGGATCCAACCCACAACAAGTCGGTTTTGCAGTCACATTTTGTGCCGCTGTGCCACGACCGGCCTGCTAATATACTAATATACTATTTTTAAAAAAATACAATTAAACTTATATCATTAGATATGACTGGAAAAAAATATTTTACCTTGCAGATAGAAGATAACCGTTAAGGTTGGGATTCCATGATAAACCATAGCCTTCTTTTTGGTGACCACGCAATCTGGAAAGTTAATAAGAAATTAGATTTAAGTAAACGTTGTTATAAATAATAATAATAATTATTATTATATTATGTAGTTAATAAAACTGTGGGGCCATTGTGAGACAGGTTCTAAAGCAGTAGTTAGATGTTAGTTCAATTCTCACTGAAAGTGAGTGAAATGAATTATTTTCATATCTCAAAACAAAAAATTGGCTTCCCCTGATACTGTTCTTAATTGAATATTTAGTTTTCTATCTGTTTAGTAAAATAATTTTAATACCTGAGATCAGGGTGACATTCTCCAGAAGGCTCGGGTTTAGAGGGATGCTTGGTATAATCAAACACTAGTACATCAGAAGAAGGTGTCTTTGTTGCTATGACGCAAGGATTCTGTGGCATGTATCTCGCTCTGTTCACCTCACCCTCGTGATTAATTTTAATCTCTATGTCTATTTTACCAGAAACTGATCCAAAACCACCAAATTCTAAAATAATAAAAAACAGAAAGATATAGTGACAGTTCTAGTATATTACACAATTTAAAATTAAAATCAAACTTTATTTACACCTACCGCCCTTATCATTATCATAATGACTGGCATCAAATTGTGCATCTTCATTAGGAAGTTGAACACTTGCAATCAGAAGATGGTTTTGTTCATCTGATGTATGTGTTCCCAATATTAATCTGTAAAATATTGCAATTATTACATATACAGTCCAAAGTATTGTTTTCTAAGCTGTTAACTGCACTTAGAACAACAAAAAGAAAGGTCCAATAAACCAATATACAAAATAAAGTAGCACCTATGAACAGAATAATCCTTTCCTTCGGGTCTGGTGACATCTGGAAGCCACTGCGCCGTCAAAGAGGGCCATTCCAGTGCGTGTGTCATGACCAGGTCGTACAGGAATGGGGTATTCTTTTTCCATATTTTATACTCTTCGTTAATAACTCTCTCTTCAACCGCATCGTCAAAAGTTTCTGCAGTAGAAATAATGACAAATAAGTACTAATTAAGAAAATACACAACTGATAACCAACAAAAAAATCATAAGCGGCCTGTCAAGAATAACTCTAACAAAGAATTGTGTATATTGCTTGAATAAGTTGCGCTTAAATCTAATATTACCTCCATCTCCTTTATCACCCATATTAATGCTATTCGCGAACTTTAGTTCGCAATTTTAAAGATATTTTATCACAAAAACCCAACCGGCCCCGTAAAGGCGCCAAACAACAATCCTTTTCTAGCGTTGCTTGTGTTGCCATTACCTAGTTTCAAAAAATGCTATTTACACTACGGTACATTTTTTAAATTATAATGTATTATAATTATTTCAATTAATATTAGCATTATTAGAGTTTGTTTTTATTTAATATAATTTGTTTTAATGCACAATGATCTAAAAATAAATAATTAAGCTCTATTATAATATATATAAAAAATATATATAAGCTCTATTAGTAGGCTAATAAATATAAATATTTATTGGCTCATAAGTTAACTCGCTTAATGAATTTATCTAGGGCGTTCATCGATTTATAATTCGTTATCATATCAAAAATTATTTCATTGAAAATTTCCCACGCACTAATAAAAAGTCAAATTAAAAAAAAATATAAAATAATTTTTCAGATCGTTATTTTTATATATTTTTTTAATTTGACTTTTTATTAGTGCGTGGGAAATTTTCAATGAATAGTTTTTGACATCATAACGTCTTATAAATCGATGAACGCTGGCTGTACGAACGAACAAGCAAGACTCATTGTCGCGTTCCGCCTGTGCCGAGAGCGCAAGCGAGAGCGAGGGACAAGTCATAGGCTAGCCGCATACACACAATACTGTCAATAATATTGTTCAATATATGGCCCCACACACAGTAGGGTAATCAGAGCGAACCTAATATTAAGGACCCCGTTCCCCATTTTCCGCTGAATTCTGGAAACTGAGTTTAATAATTTCAATATTTCAGTTTTTATCTCATCCAGTCCTTGATCATTTTTAGTGCCATTTTTTGACATAGTATGCATAAAAAAGAATCAATGTTTATAAAAAATATTATCTCCATTCGGTTAGATTTTTTTGTACATATCGAGTAGTTAAGATAATAGAAAATAAAGTCAAGAAAAATAGTGCGCTAAAAACGCACTATTTTTCTTGATTTTATTGTCATATGCTTTAATTGATATATTCCATAGCTCTGAATAAGTTTCCTATGTTTTAATGTAGTTAATGTAGTTTTTCCGTGGAAGTAGTAATAACAACATTATTTTCACCGTTTACACCGTTTTTCGTCTTCTTTGAAGTCTTTTTTTTCAACTAAAATATTGCCGCACGCCCACACGCGACTATATTATTGACAATAACCCTGATGTTGTCGTGACAAAAACAGAATTTCAAGATATCTACAACAATATTGAAATATCGGCCATACAAACACACACATACAATATTATTGACAATGTGTACTTTATTGTCAATATTATTGTACGTCTGCGGCTAACATTGGCGAGATTAGTGCTCGCCCGCTACGCCATAAACAGGTAACTACAACGTCTATCTCATAAACATGCAAGTTAAAAAAGTCTACGTAATTTTAAAATAAAAATAATTTGTAATATAATCGTACTATCAACTATTTAGTTTATGTATTGTCTATATTAGATTTTTTGTTGGTCATATTGTAATTGTCACTACACTTGTCAAATTGCTAATATGGCTGATGCAGCAACGGCTCGTCGAGAGGCTCGAAGAAGAAAAATATTAGAGAATTCTCACAATAGACTTCAACGTATTTCGGGAAAAAATGGTAGTGAACTTTGTGAACGTAAGTGTGATTTTATATGCTTTTTATATCATTAGCCATGCTCTAGTTTTTCCACTAATGTAAATTGTTACATACAAACTTTACAGAAACGCCAAGCAAATCACCGATACCTGAGCCAAATTATGAAAACTCCGTTCCGAAAGAGAGTAGCACTTCCAATAAGTGTTTCCTCAATAATGGTGTGATAAATACCGGAGTTGACCCATTTAGAATGATGTCAACAAATCTTGAAAATTTTGCGATTGGAGATGGAGATGTCATTCTTCCAAATCACGATTTACCATCTTTTACATGCCCTACACCAGATATACCCCCACCATCGACGCCTACTGTAGAGAAATTTGTTAACAGTAAATATGACATAGTAATATTATCAATTTTAATACAATTGTTCTATAGCTTTTCAGTTACATTTGAAGGAACATATTTGTTTCTCCCATTATTACTATATTGTGTCACAAAATCAGTTCTGTACCCTAAACAGCAAAGCTCTAATGTTAATATTGCAGATATACTTTTGCTTTTAAATGGTGTATCAACTAGTAAATATCAAAAAATATTTTCCATAATGCAGTGGACCAGTGCATTTTCACAGGATGTATGTATTTTTTTATTTACAACTGTTTGTATGCAATCACTTTGGCAGGCTTTAGAGGATACCTGGGTGTAGGTTCATTTTGTACTTTTTATACACACAAAAGGCATTTTGATGACTGACAAGTTTCTATTATTAGCAAGCTAGTTATCGGAAATGTTTGATTGCTTGTGCCTTTTTAAATATTATGTAAGAGAGAGAGATGTGACAAGTGTGCGTTTTAGTCACATATTGCCATTTTAGTTTATATTTGTAATTTTGTACATAATGAAATAGTTTTTGTAATATGAATGTTTGTTAAATTATACTGCAAGAATCACAAGCAGTTTTTGTTAATATATGTCCCTTTACTGATGGACTCTTTTAACAACGAGAGCTGTGATGCAAACAATGTTTTATTAATTAATAGTAATAGTAATCTATAATGTTAAAATATTGTCACTATCTAATTTTCCAGATGCTGCATTTACTAAATATTCATATATATTTTTGTAAAATTCATTATAAGCATGCATAAACTTATAAAATATGTGAACATTAATTTCTGGATTTAGTCATTTTAATGTATATTTATTACCAATTACTATTTTTAAAAGTTTAGTCTGGTTATCTTAAAAATATCTAATGAATGATGTAAACAATTATAATTGTTACTAGATTTCACTTGAACTGCTGTATACAATTACATTTATTAGTTTTTTTTTATAATAATACAGATAATATTGTCTTCCAAAGTAAATATTTTTAAGATTACCAGATTATATATTAAATAAAGTAATGTAACATATGTCAACCATGGCAGTTTGTGACTGAAAATTTATAATTCATTGGCAATGTTACACATATTATTGTAGCTTCATTCTATGCTCAACCATTATTTTTTACTTATTCATACATATTTGCACTTGTTATATCTTCAATGTATGAAAGCTATAATATAATTAATGACAATTTGTAACATGGGGTGTAGTGGGTTTTTTTATTATTATGGTACAACAGACAATTAAGCTGGCAACAAACCAAAGAATAGCAATAACTTGTATAAATATGTAGAGGGGGACTAATATAGTGAAAACAAGCATTACTAAATATGGTATGAGGCAACTCCCCTCCCACTTTAAACTTTTTGGACAATGCTTGGTTTTCCTCTCCTACAACACCATGGGCTTAGCACTTGCATGATCTATCTGTGAAGATACTTTAGATGATACATCTTATTTACCGAAATTTTATATAAATAATACTTTATTTATTATCATGCTACTCCTCGAAAACATCTGGACTGAATTGAGTGTAATTTTTTGTTTTTTATTTTATTGGGCTTCTATGATTCATAAATATGATTGTACCTAGCATGCATTACAGAAGGATAGGACAATGTCTGTGTGGCCCACACTTTTATTTTATATAAAAATATGGGCCGCACAGGCAATGTTTTGGCCCATTCTTTTTAATAAAATATTTTTTTAAATGTTATTGCCATATATGCCAGATGTAAATCTTCCTAGTTTGGCTTAAATCAAAATAATTTATTTGCTTTATAGCGTTTTTTTTGTTATTAACAAATTATTATAGAACTATTTTTAGTTTCAATTATTCCACACCAGCTTAATGCCTGTTGTTGTAAATTAATAATGAAATATAAATGGAGAAAAATTATTTTAATTATATTTTGTAACAAGTTTTTAAAATAAAAAATGACTATAACAATGTTTTCTTGATTTTCATTTTGGATTCCTTTTTTGGAAAACTGTAATGGAAAATTAAGTTTATTAATAGAAATTTCTCTTGAGAGTAATATGAATTTAAATGGTTTTAAAGATATATCAGTCAAAAATATCTCACTAGTTTACCGAAATAATTTAGTTTTTAATCAAAATTGCTTTTTAACATTTTCACATTGTTTTTATTGGACAAAGAAATAAAAAGAACATGTGCCCTGAGTAATAGAACTGAATGCCACACTTTATTTACCAGATGGGGAGGTGAAAATAAATAAAAAATTTCCCCCAAGTGAGCCTTGACTAGTGTTGCTACATTATCTTGCTGAAAAACAGGATTTTCAATAATTATTTAATGTATTGTATATCCCTTTATTCAAGTATTTCATAAAGTTTCCAATTGTGATAAATAATAATATAAAACGTTTTTATAATGGAAAATTATCACTAGGTATACTTTAACAATATCGTTTTGTTAAACCCTGTAAGGCAATTAAGTCTTAAGAGTATTTTTACATAACTACGATACAAATATATTTATTTGTAATTATTCAAAACTTATAGTAATAAAAAAATATTTTTCACAATATGTTGAATAATCTGTGAAAAGCGGGACTACTCCTGCCTCCATCGGTACATTCTGTCAGAATCGGGACGTGGCAATGCTGGGATTGACCCACACCATCTATCACACTTACACTCACATATATTTTTAAAGATTTAAAGTGTATAAATTTTTATCCTTCTAAATGAAAAAAAAACATATATGAATAATATGTAACATAAATTTAATGAAGAAAATATATGTTAAGCAATATGAGTCGCATAAGAGAAAAACCAAAATTTGTATGGAACAAAAATACAACTAAATATCTTAATAAGGATGAAATAAAACCAAGATGAAATAAAACCAAGATTATTAATTGATAATGATAAGTTTTTATGACTTTCACACATTATACATAAGGTGATATTATATAATGAAAAAGAAATTATGTCAACACTAAATGCAAACTAAATGTAATTAAAATTAGAATTTAAAGAAGCTTTTAATACTATTTAAGATATTCTTACTGTTTTCATCACTATTTTTAGAGGTATTTTCTGATTTATTATTGTCACTCGTGCTCTGACGTTTTTCTGATTTGTCATTTCTATTATCTCCATTTAAAATTTCATTTGTATAAAATTTTGGCAAATCATTTAATTCTCTCTTCTCGTCTTCATTATTTTGTAATTTTTTATCTTTATTGAAACTAGTATTTGTATTTATTGTACTTATGGCATCAGTTAAGTCATCAGAGCACCCGAATTCCTATTGTGATTCTACCTTTTTTGTTTTCTTTTGTCTTAAGGGTTTTTGTCGGACAAGATCTGTGCGTCCAATTGAAACCATTTTTATTTCCCATACCTCTATATCTTTTCTGAAAAATGAATAAAAAAAATAATGGGTATGACAGGTCTATTAATTTTATAAGAATAGTAAATAACATATTTATAATAAAGACACCCAACAAAAAATTTAGCCTCACATTTTATTTTACATGTGCAGGTTCTCCAGTTTCTACTTAAAATTTTAATATTGTACATTAAGTAATAGAACTCTACAACTTTTGTTTGTAATGAAAATAATTTATTGCCTTGAACCTTGGCCTTGCTCCTGTTGTGGCACAATAGTGTTAAGATACTTACTTATACTTATTCATTAGTTCTTGAGCCTGTTTTTCAAATTTAACCCTTTCATTCTCTGATAGTTTTAACCAGTCTGCCTTGACTTTCTCCTGATAGTCTTTCATTTGTTGACCAACTAGTGTATCTTTTCTTGATCGAGCATAAAGTAAGTAAGAAGACATAGGCCTCTTTGGACGACCTAATTCTTTATATTCCTGTTAAATAGATACAAAATATGTAAATATTTTTCAATTTACTAAAAAAATAGGTTTAGTGCAATACAGGGTAGGCAGAAGGAATCAAGTATTAAGACTTTTGTAGCCCTATTTTTCTTTCAAGTTTTGGTGTAATTGTTAAGTGGCAAAACTCAATGCTGCACTTTGTAAATTTAAGCAGAATACTAATTTATTATTCATTTAATAAAACGAATTCGATTTCATGATGTTTTGTAAAATTATTTAAATAAATAAATAAAAATAAATCAGCTTAACCCCTGGATCCCGCACAAAGCAGGGTAGACTCCATTCTCCACTTACAGCTGAATTTTGGAGGCATTGTGTGTTGAGTGGCAGAACTCAACACCATAGTTTGTCTGGACCCAGAGCCAAATGGAAATATAAATTTAAATAAATATTTCATTTCCTTGAGTTGGGATTAAAATCGCAACCATTTGCATGTACAATCACACTTTTTGCCGCTGTACCATGATTGGCCTAAAATGATTTATATTACAATAATTTTTACCAATTTTCAACTTCCTTTTTTCTTTGGCTGCAGCTATTTCCTCTTTCACTCTTTTAATATCATCTTTTTGCTGTTCTGTGAGTGAAGATTCATAAATCTGTTTGATTTTTTTGTAGTCCTCCAAATCTTTTTCATATTCCTTTACCATTTGTGACTTAGTCTTGTAAAATAAAAACATATTAGAAAAAAACACCACGATTAAAAATAATAAACCTTTAATACACTGTATGTACCTCACTATCAAGTTGTTGCCAGTGCTTGGAACTCCAAGCTATAGCTTCTTTGGAACTTATACCTGGATTTTTGGCGAGAAGTGCAGGCCGCATTTGTGTCATAAATTTAAAGAATGGTGTTAACGGCCTTTTTGGCTTTTCTATTCCTAATCTCTCTTCTGCTGATTTTTTCGTGTAGTTACACGTTTGTAGTGGATTAAGTCCACTTGCTCTAAAAGTTTTAGGTGTAATAAAATTTATTTATTTTTACTTCATATCTGTTAGAATTATAGCATTCATAAACATACAAGCGTCATAACCTCAATCTTACCTTCCAAGTATAACATTCCTATAACTACCTGTTAAAGTGGCACTAAGCCGACAAATATTATTTAAAAGATACATTACAATTATGTTTTAAGAAAATATCATAGATAAATACCACTACTTATTACTATTTAAAAGAAATCTCATAAAAATTGAAACGATGAGTTTCAAGTGAAACCAAACAAGATTGACGTTTCGTAAAATTGTCATTTTTATTATTTGGATAATAAATGAACAGATAATAAAAATCTACATATAAATGTTGCATATTTTTAATTTTATGCGTTGTACGGCATTTATTTTAATTTTATATGTATATGGTAGCTATTTTAATTTTAGCCTATTTTAATTTTAGACTAGGTAGTAATCTTCAACTCGAGCAAAACTAATTTACATTTTATTGAGCAATAGTTGAATACAGTAAAGATAAAACTATAAGAAATTTTGTTAATTGAACCAGCGATAAATTATCGACTAAGTTACATTAATTAACCAGAATTTAGAGTAGTGAGTTTATGCCCTGAATCTATCAGGAGAGCGGTAAATTATATATCGATAATTAATAACAAATAATTGATCGTTATGAGTTATGACGAGACTATAAGAGAGTTGAAACAGAAGTACGTAAACCTATAATGTATAATTTCTGGTCTGTTGACCAGAAAGAACTTTTTCAAAATAAGATCCATCTCGGCCTCAAAAACATAAATTTGGAAGATAAGATTTTCAGCGGCAGCTATTTTCTAACAGATTTATCCTTTTTTTTAAGTCAGGAATAATTATCACGATCGGTATGACATGATCATAGATTTTCTGATTTCCTGATTTTGCAAATAAACAGAGGAATTATTTTAAGAAAACTTCTTATAATTAATCAAGATGCAGTTTCAATCATTCTACTATAAGAGTATGTTTTATTTTGTGTGCTGATCTAGCTACGATTAGGCGTTCAAAATTTGAGTTTTACATGTAAAGATTTCCGCTTACCACGATATAGTAAAGTACTTTAAATAATATCATACTTATATTCATGATTAGATTTATCTCTAGTTACTCATATCCATGGACTACAAAGATCCATTAGAAAGATTTTTTTAATTAATGAATTAGAAAGTTTAAGATTAGTATTTCTAACTAATTAAAGTAATATTTAGACATAAATACATTTTGTATAATATTGACCAATTTTGAGGTATATTTCACCTGTGTGCGTCGAGTTTCCAAAAACTTATAATACTAAATATACGCGTATACAACATGTAACTACAAAGACATTACTTTATCATCCTTATAAAGATTGATAATTATAAAAAAATATATAAAATCTATGTAATTATTTATTATAAATGCTTTTTTTTTTCAAATTATTCCACTAAAATTAAAATGCAATAAAGAAAATTTATCCTTATTGTGTTTATCATGAATCCTTAAAAAAAACAGTATACCGCATACAGCAGGGTAGGTAAAAGGAACCTAGTGTTAAGATAATATCTTAGAGCAAAATATTTTAATTCTGATAACACTTCAGTCGGTAAAAATAAAATAATTTTCTTATTAATTAATTAATTCTTTATTCATAATAAATATGTACAAAAACAATACTTTCTAGTATACTTATTTTTTTGTATTTACAAAACTTGTCTTATTTCTTTATTTCTTTTCTCAGTATACATAATAATTACATAAATTCTAAAATAACTTTGCTATATTTCAACACTATTTACAATGAACATAACATATGTTTATTCTATGAAGAAAATTATTAGTTTTATTAAATATTAATAAGATTTTACATTTAATCAGTTCATCATAATTACAACTTACTTATATCAAATTACGGAAATCGTATATTCTATTTAATTTCTTTTGTTAATTGTAAGAAAAATATCTTTGAATAGATAATTATACTAAAATTAAAGAAAATACAATGTTATTTACATTTGTTTGTCTCTTTAAATAGAACAAATGCCAATAATTGCGAAAAAAATATTTAAAAAATCATAAACATAAAAAATAACAATATTTATTTTTTAGACGCAAAATCGTTTCTTAAACCAACTTAATAAAACATTTTATTCTACACTTATTACACAAAAATTAAATGCACAAAATATTGACACGAGTTTGTTATAAGTAAAACAGTTAAATATTCATACAATTTAGTCAAAGCAAGAAGATAGAAGATATGCTATTTACTTTTACTATTGAATATGTTTTTAAAAATGGCACATTTAAATATATTTATACTTTATCATAGTAAATGCATGTAAGAGGCGTGCCTCTGTATGAAAATCATCATTAGGGTCATAGAATGGTTTCTCCAGCTGAATAGTGATAATGCCTAGGTTTTCTATAAGATTGTTGTTGTGGTGGTCTGTATGTAGCATACTTCTGTGGATGTCGGGTTAACGTGTGTGGATGGGTGGAATAGCAATGTAACGTCAAAGGGGCCTGAGGTGGTCCAGCTGGACATTTGGGTAAGACTGGTTTCCTCGGCCCCGTTATCCTCCTCCACAGCGCTTTTAAACGAGGCGTTGCAATCCACACTGCGATCATAACACCTAATATTTGTGTTGCAAATATTCTAAAGAGGAAAACCCAGAACGCTGGGCGTGGATGTGTTGAAGGTTCAAGAGATGGTACTGGAGCCGACAGCCAATCTTCTCTCAGAACATATTCATATACCCATGTTGCAAGTATACATGCAGATGGTACAGCGTATAATGTGGCGAATGCTCCCAATCTCAGTAAGCTCTGATCTGGATGAACTTGAGGAGGACTGTTCAACAGCGCTGCTGGGGCTGGTATAGGTACAGGCCGTCGCAGCACCGCTCGAAGTCCAGAGGCAAGGAAAACGGTGCCCAACAACAGGCAAATCGCTTCAGGTACAATAACCAAAGCCAATAACGATTTACTCGACTGGTTCCCCACGAAACATGTACCTGAAATAAAGAAAAAACTAAATTATTTTTTGTTCTTAGCCAGCACAATACGTTTAACGGACACGGATTCTCCCGCGCATAGAACAACATTCATATTTCCAATAAAGCTGCCCTCAATGCGAACACCTACACAAACAGACGGCAAGAAAAAAGGCTGCATTAATAAGGCAGTGGTTAAAAAGGACCGATTTAAAATTGAAATACGAGTATGCGAGGAGGAAAGGTGTCGTATTTAACGGCTCAAACAATGGCCGCGCATTTCTTTCGCTCGATATAATGGAAGTTGAAATAATAAAAATAAAAGAACAATAACCTGGTTATGATTGAAACTGCAATATGCCTGAGAATCGTATCGTATCTTAGTCCTTTGACGAAACAAGTTAAAAATATAAATATTTTAAGGATTATACTTTAATTCCTATTTGTATCTATCACATGACGAAACGATTTTATAAGCTCTTCTTATCGGTCAAGACGTACGTAGGTTGCACAACTGAAGATATAAATATTTTTGTATAAGGATTTTTTTGGTGGATTATTTTGTTATAAATCAGTCTACTTAAATTTACAAAGAAATTATAATATTTAAATCCACATGTTTTATCTTCAGATTTCTAGCTTTTATAAGAAGCCGTCGACATATCTGCTTTATCTAGTCGGCGGTTTTCTTTTTTTACATTTGTAAGTAGATACTTATGCCACGGCATTCTTTTCAAGATTTTAGAATATTATCATAGCGGCTTTCTTTAAATGTATATGTGTTGATATTAAATTTAGAATTAAATACTTTCAAGCTTACGTGATAAGAGGTTTTGTTTGATAATTTTCGTAATGTATAGCGTGCCGCGCTATTTATATACGCGCTACGTTCTGCTAAATAAGCAATATAGAATATTATGCTTTAGAATTTAATGCAAAATATAGATTCTTTATAAAAATCTAACTATGTATTACCTTTTCAGAACAATAAGAGATAAATTAAATATTTAATGTTGGGAAACTGGTTGGGCGCAGGGGAACAAACGTGCGACTGCAAACGCGACAGGTTTTGAATTCGATAGCCGCTCGGGGGAATGAAATATTTTATATTTTCTAGCTCCGGTAACGAAGCTAAGCGTGGCCAATCAATACGCAATGCCTCCAGAAATCGGCTGAAATTAAACGGATTGTCTTGGTACATACACTAGGTTCCCGGGTACCACCAGCCCAGACAAGACATTTAGTGGGCATATGATTGATATAAAGACGCCAACATTCCTTCATAACGATCTGCCATTCCTTGAATCGCACGTAGCCGAGTCGTCTCATTGAGAACACATGTAGGCACTACAATGGAGCGGCAGTTCCACAAATACTCAATGCTAAACCCATGAATGCGTGCTCCCGTGCACTCGTACGAGATGTAATCTCTTTGAAAACGCCGCCGATTGAGTCGAAGCAGTATTAAACCAAGAAACGCCAAGATTGATTATGATATTGCGATACGGATGTGTATTAGAATTGCATCGGTTCGTAAAGCTGGAACAATACGGCTCGCGACTATTCAAAGGATCTGGCACGCAAAAAAATGTATTTATTAGATTCTTTTTTTTCAGCTTCACGTATGTATCAGCATATAGCAGGGTAGGCAGAGGGAACTTAATGTTAAGACACTCCGTTCTCCACTTTCGAGGAATTTAGTGTTGATGTTAGAACTCTACGCCTGGCTTTTGCCTTGAAGCCAAAACAAAGAAATGAAAATATTAATATATCATTAATATTAATAATCAGCTTCACGCTGTATCCCGCACACTGCAGGGTAGGCAGAGGGAACCTAGTGTTTTAGACACTCCGTTCCCCACTTTCTGCCGAATTCTGGAGGCAATACGTATTGAGTGGCAGAACTCAACGCCGCGTTTTGCCTCGGCACCAGAGCGAAGAAATGGAAATATAAATTTAAGTAAATATTTCATCTCTTCGAGTGGGGATCGAACCCACAACCAGTCGATTTGCAGTCACACTTCGTGCCGCTGCGCTAAGACTGGCCTCTATTTATGATTTATTTTTTATTTATTAATAATTCATTCTCCCGAGTGAGGATCGAACCTGTAACCGTCGCGTACAATCATACCTTTGTGCAAATGCGCCACGACGAAGGCCTCAAGATTATTATATATGTATGTGTATTTGATATGACTCGTATACTATATATTGAAAATAGAGCGTGCTGTCTAAATTGTTGTGTTCAAAATATTTATACAGACATTTTAATTACATACAAATGTATGCGTTTATTTCGAAATTTTTCATGTTTAGTAGCGGCGTAGGCGAAAAGAACATCTATTATATTTGGAGACTGGAGTCACATAAAGAGTAAAGAATTATCCACCATACCTTATCTAACATAATTTTAAAAATAACAATCCAATCTATTTAGACCATAAATATTCTTTTAAGTGACAATTCAGTACAAAGGCAACTTTAGGTATTTAAAAAATAATAATATTACATAATCTAACCTGTCAGTTCATCTGCATCAACGTCTCTTGTGACCAGTACAGCGGCAGCCAGCGCTGCTGGAACTCCCCAAGCTGCTAATTGTAACAGTGACGAGTGACGATCGTTCCTCGCACTTGATGCGGTAGGTGGACGTAAAACACTAGCTCTCCATGCACCAGCCACGACAACCCACCTGAAATGAATAAAAAATAGGATTAGATACTCTATAAATAGTATAAGTGCAATATTTTTATTGTAAAATATTTTGCATTTTTTTCTGGTCAAGTGCGAGTGTGATACGCTCACCGAGGGTTCCGTACCAATTTCAGGATTGTAGGTAAACAGGAAGTTCAAATAATATCTAATATTTGACTAACTTAATCTATCTGCGCTATTCATTCTTTCTGTGTTAAATCGACAAATAAAAGACGAAAAAACGGATAGACGGCCGACGACGACGACAGGATAAACAAAGTGATACTGGTTTCGTTTTTTTCCTTTCGAGGTATGCAACCCTAAAAACAAAGTAACATTCATACTCTCTAATAGAATATAATAATAAAAAGTTCTGTTCTAAACAAACAGAATAGATACAAATATGTTTAGCGTTATTTTTATTGACAAATACTTCACAAGTCACTACCGCAATACGTAGTAAATAATTTCAAATGTCACTCGTGGTCGTGGCACTTATAAATGATTAGGTTATGTGACACAACATTAACCAAAACTCCTAAAATAGAATACACTATGCTTAGCTATTCTATTCAGTTCAAGTAAGGATAGTAGGATCCGAAAATAGTCAATAATTTAAATGGTACTCGGCGATGCTACATAAAAAAAACTCAGCTGTTGGCGGCAGGTGAGTTTTGTTGATTGCTGGAGAGAACTATCATACCGTATTTGGATTAAAACTATTGTTAAATATTTTTAAAACGAAGCACGTTAATGAGCTACTCGATGACAAGAATTATACAAGTAAGGAAAATATTTAATTAAATAGAAGTTTGAGCATAACAGAACATAGCTGCGTGGGCAGGGGGGAACCTGAGAATCTAGTTTTGAAACCATCCGCTTCCATTTGGACTTACTTTATCCCCATGTTCGCCGAATTCTGGAGGTTATTGTGTGTTGAGTGAAGGAACTCAACGCCGCGCTTTGCCTTGTTGCCAGAGCGAGGACATGAAAGTGTTAAATCTTTCATTTTCCCGAGCGGGACTCGAACTCACAACCGAAACGCCGGCTACGACCGCCTCAATACTATGCTGTGTATTAAACACAACTCTTAGTGATTTCCATTTTACCACACCGGCAAAGCAGGCAAAAGTTAGTATATTATAAAAGAAAACTAGAACTATCTAGTACCAGGCACTGTATCTTTAGACAACCAACGAGTTCATTATTAATTTTAATGCCTTTAGATAATTATTATTTACGACTGAGAGCGGTATTTTAAATATGCCGTGCTATATGACGACAAAGTTTTGAACTCTCATATTTTTAATTATATGCTATATTTAGAAGAAGCGGATGAAGTGATACAGGGACATTTAGTTCTTGATTAATTATAACAATAATTAATAAATATAACAATTATGTAATGTAATATGTGCGTAATTTGTTATATTTAGAAAAAATATGATAAGAATTGAAATATATATTCCTAGCTAGAGGTATAAAGTTGTCAGTCGGTTCTAGCCTTACTTAAGTTAAAACAGATGTGTTACCCTAAAATAAATTTTTTAAGCCTTTGTTGGGTTTACTTACATTAAAAAATGAATATATCAAGAGAGCCTTTACCTAAGCTCGTTGAAATCTGTGACAGGTAAATCCTTAAGGCACAAGAAAGGTGTCGCCTTGTTTTACCGACGCCATTATAAATTGAGCCGCGGCAAGTGAACAAAATGCACGATAGGAAGTGGATTTAGGGGTTACCTCGAAGGCAAAGTCAAGGTGGTCTCAAGTCCCAGCAGTGGCGTGTCTCTGGCACTTGAACAAATAACGGTCCCTATTTGAACAGAGCCAAAAGTGGCGATAGTCCAAACACCAATGTTTACACACTCGCGTGTTTGATCCGGCCTCCGACCAGCATATGTTGTGTCGGCTAACATTTTACTAATATTTGTACGATTTGCATTGTAATAATTAGATACCGGTTCGATGCGACAGATAGTGAATATCTTTGGATATCTTTTGGAGACTGTATAGACTACTTACGTACGTCTTAATTAATACAAGTATTTCATATTTTTCAGAAATCGTAAAAAAAATATTTATTTATTCAACTTTTTAATTATTTTTAGAAATTTTTGAGGGCTTAAAGTTTGTTTTGTATATTAAAAGATATTAAGTATATTTAAAGGAGGATCGCTAAATGAAATGGAAATATAAATGTTATTACAACCGAGGCGTGAACGCTCTTTGCTCTTAAATTTATTTTTTTATTTTATGTGTGCCGTGTCGCGCCACGGCCGGCCATTAAACGATAATATAATCTCAGTGGTACGATTCCTTTCACGCTATAAAATAAAATATAAATGTTTATTCATCTGCAATTTGTAAATATAATTCAAAAATAACTTTCAACAAAATAATTATCCTTGTATCCTCGCTATTACAATTTATTTTAATCTACAAATTTGAGTAATACCTACTTATCTAAAAAGAATATTTTTGTATTAAAATTATATTTTAAAATATATTGTATTATAGAATTTTAGATACATTTCATAATTTTTCATAGTGGCATCTTTACGAGGCCACACACGCCGCTAAGTCATATTCTTATTTCGAATCTGTCGGGCGTCGTAAACGTCAGCATGACATACGTTGGTCGGCCTCGGCCTTCGTTTCACTTCCATTTAATTTAGTACGTATTTTACGGACGATGTACAACCGAAAAAAATAATAATGAATAAAGTAAATCTATGTGCCATATTTTACGTGTCTTATGGCTATAAATTGTAGTTGGAACGTACAGTTAAAGCATTTAAAATTTCTAGAATAAATAAATCAAATCGGCTTCACGCTGTATCCCGCAGAGTATGTATGGATAGGCAGAGGGAACCTAGTTTTAATACACTTCCTTCCCCAGTTTGCGTCGAATTTTTCGAAGCATCGCGTATTGAGTGCCGGAACTTAACGTTGAGCTTTTTCCTTTTTGCGAAGAAAGAAAATATTCATAAATAATTTCATTCTCTGAGTTGGGATTGAATCCACAGCCGTCGCGTTACGGTCACATCTGTGTGCGCCTGCGCCACGACGGCCTCATATTTCTAGAAGCTGAGAACATATGCGTGTATAAATATGTATAAGCAAATACGACACCATAAATGAAACCCTGAAGCTAACGAGCTATAAGAACTGGTTCTAAGCTCATACGGCGCAGTTCGCAGTACTGTGGCCAATCAATATTTATCAGTTCAAAGAAAAATGTAGAAAGGCAATTAAATACTGTTACAGGGAAAAACTAAACGAAAAGGAAAAACGCGTACTACATATTGTATCTCAGCGCAACTACTCTGATAATTTCATTAGGTTTTCAAGTAAAAAAATATATTACCTAAAATATATACATTAACGAGGCCGGCCGTGGCGCAGTGGCACGAAGTGTGACTGTAAAACCGACTGGTTGTGGGTTCGATCCCCACTCGAGGAGATGAAAATATTTACTTAAATTTATATTTCCATTTCTTCGCTCTGGTGTCAAGGCAAAGCGCGGCGTTGAGTTCTGCCACTCAACACGCAATGCCTCCAAAATTCGGCAGAAAGTGGGGAACGGAGTGTCTTAACACCAGGTTCCCTCTGCCTACCCTGCTGTGTGCGGGATATAGCGTGAAGCTAATTTAATTTTTAATTTTTATATACATTTTCCTCCGTATTTTGATGGTGGAAATCAAACGGCCGCGACGACACTAGAGCGAAGAAATGGAAATTTTATATATTTTATTTTCTAGAGCGGGAATCGAAGCTACAATATTTTTTTTGTGCTCCAGCGCCACTACTGGCGTCATATACATATAAGAGTTAAAACTGGTAACATTTCAAAACTCGTTTCAAAAACTTACTAATCTATTTACATACTTTAATTTATTTTTGTAACTTCAACCATCAATCATCCCAATATCGCTGATCGAATACCCACTCCAAGTAAATATGACCAAAGATAAGGACCCTCGATGGTAGCTTTTTCATAGCCATAAAATTTAACAGCCGGACGACTTTTACGGGTCTAATACGGTTGGTTGGAGCAACGCACCACGCCTTCAAATTTTTACTGCATCCATATTTAGCCACCTGCTGTGAACTTGTTCCTCACTTTGGGAACCAAAAGGTGCATTTCTCGTAACTTGAAACTTAACTGCCTTAGACGTATATGAATATTAATTTTAGGACGTGGGTACTTCGTAATGAGTGATTTTGTATTAAATTAAAAAAAAACGGGACAGTCGCTTCAAATGTCAGTTTTAACATAAAAATTTACAATATAAATATTTAACAGTCTTAAGAAGGCCACTTAATGTTACATTAGGAATGAAGATGTATGTTTTTACTAGAGTCTCTAATGTGTTTAAAAAATAACAAGAGAACAGTCGTGGCGCAGAGACACAAGTTCGTGAAGTAAGCGCAACGGGTTGTGGGATCGATCCCACTCGAAGAAATTAAATATTTAATATTTTATTTCATCACGCTGGTGTCGAGGCAATGTGCGGCGTTGAGTCCCGCCACTCAATTTCTCCAGAATTCGGTGGAAATTGGGGAGCGAATTGTCTTAACACTACATTCCCTTTGCCTACCCTACCCTTTGTGCGGGATATAGCGTGAAGCTGAAAAAAAAATACACGAAAGCTCTTCAAACGTGCAGAGCAAATTTATATTCAGCAGCACATTTATATCATATACAATTATACAGGTCCCTGTCAGAGCGACGCGCAACAGAAATAGTGCATCCTGTTTCAACGCGCTGCAGACGCTCAGAGACGTATACGAATTGGAGGGATAATCGATTTTATGGGTTCCCAAAATAAACTGGGTCCCTCCTCGCATGCATCATCTTGTGTTCCGGCCTATATATCGCGAGTTACTAATAAACTTTGTAAGTCATAACAACGTCACGGAACTAGGTCTGATAAATCATATAAAATTGTGGAAATAAAAACGAATTATTACCAATCATAAATATGAATAAATCTCTTTGTATGTTTGATATTTGTATAATATTTAAATATTATAGTTTGATAGTGATGAAAGTGTAGATTGTAGGCCAAGAAAATAATATACAGTATATTTTACATATTCCAAACTGGCTGAATAAAATGAAATACGTATTTTAATTTTAAAACTATACAACCTAAAAGTTTACATATTTTATTTTTTTTTCATTATCACTTTTAAAAACAAAAACAAAATTAACTATAATATGAGTATGTCTTAAAAACATAAAAAAAAACATTAGTGATACCTACAAATAACATTATAGGAATAGTTAGAATGAGATCCAAAGCAATAAATAAACCCGTTCACCTAAATAGTGCAGTGGGTGTTACATTTTATTGTTACGACCGTCAGCGTTTTAACGATGCTGTTTTATAGGCACCTTCGGGCTGCCTGCATCTAGTTACACCATCGAAAGTTTCTAACCTTTTGTACGTATCGCATATAAAATATTAAATAATGTACATAAATAATAGAGAATCTAGTGTGACTGTGAACGCGACTGGTTGTTGGTTCGATCCCCATTTGAGGAAATGAAATATTTATTTAAATTTATAGGTATTTTAATTTCTCCGTTCTGGTGTCGAGTACTCAACACGTAACACGTATGCAATACAAAAGGAGTGTCTTGATACATATAGCGTAAAAACTGATTAATTTTAATAATATAGAATCCAAATATTTTTAGACAATATCAGGGGGCACGTTCTTAATTTTTAATTGCGAAATTGCAATTAAAAATGCATGTCATGTGGTACCTTAGTGTTTTTTTCAATATTAATAATAAGAGTTTTGTGAAAACCCTAATAAATATATGTATATGCCATAGTTTTTTCTAATAAGTATGTAGTGATTTTTTTTTAATTTCTAGAGAGCACCAACTTCATAGTTACAACACCGAGTCTATGTCATTAATTTAAAAAATAAAGTCAATAAATCTCCAGATAAAAGATATCTAGATATCAGCCACTCACTCAAGTTGCAATGTACTGGTGGCAGTTCCAGTTTAAGACCGGTAATAAAGTGATACTTGTTTGTGAATTGATACGTCTGTGTCCGTTAGAGTTGCGATTAATCTAATAAGTAATACTTATCTATTCATCTATTATCCACTGATTAGTTGGGGCTACTGCTTACTTATTAGCAAGATAGCTATAGATATATATTGCACGTATCTATTTATATATATTATATCTAGCTATAGTGTAACAGATAATATCATACCTCGCATTACACCACCCGCTGTTTAATACAATTATATTGTCTTATACTTCAATATGAGTTAATTAACAATAATAATATATGATGATGATTATAATATACATAATAATAATAATAAAATATAATCAATAATTATTTAGTATTAGCATATAGAGTATAGTACTTTTATTATTTTTAAGTATAATTATTTGATATCGAGAAATGGAACGTGTCTAAATATAAATAGTAAAAGTGGGTAATTGTATTTTAACAAGAGTATAAAATAGCATGTATCGGTTATACGAGACACACAAATTTGTAAACCTCGGAATATAAATATAGTTGCTGTTTCTCTTGTTTTATTTCCGTCCCACGGAAGAACTCTCGCCATCCACCTTCGTCATAATAGATATCTTTTGTACCTATCTATAGATATTTATTCTATCGCCATCAACTTGACGCAGTAAGGCGCATAGGAAAAGATAACTCTTAGATACTACCAATAACCTCAAGGATCCTCAAGGGTGTGGAAATAAGAGCTTCCGGGTAGGCCGTGTCCAGGAATAGTTTGGTGCCCACCCCAGGAATTTTACTAACAAAAAAAGTGAAAAAAAAAAACTATATTTACATGAACATATCTGTATGAAGATAAAGTACAGACAGTACGAGAGGGATCTCGAGAAAATATCTCTAGATGCGCCCTCAAAACTACAATTAAAACTAGTAGTAAATTACTTTTATGTATTATAATTTTGTGAATCTGGTTTCTCAGGCGAAAAATTAATACAATACATAAATTAGAATCAATTATATATTCTACAAAGCCGCTCTAGTTTTAATGAGCTTCCTTGAAATATTATAATCTTAGACATATGTTATTACATTTAGCTTTAAGATTTTTTTGGTATGGTAAGAAATATATCTTCGGTGTAAACCTTTACAACTTCACTATTTAATTAATACCTTTTTAGCAAATTTTCAGGAAAGACAAAAGAGTTTTAAAAAATCCTGTGTATCCTATATACGTATATTATTATAAGGTTTACATTAAATGAAATAAATACTAAATGAAATAAAGTATAGGCCGATTACATATTTTTTTACATAACGAAAAAAAACTGATTTAGTCGATTTACACTCTAAGCCGACGGACGACATGTCGAAATTAAACTCTAAATAAAATTTATAAAACAGTTAATTATTTAAAACACTAAATCATTATTTCAGCGATAAAAAATGTTATTTACATAATGGTTCACGAGATAGGCTCACAAAATGATTATATAGCGTATAAAATAGTTGTATTTACATTTCTTTTTACGTTGATCATCACCGCTGATTGGCGGCCATGCTCTCTTGAATCTTAATCAGATCGTTACTGTGTGTTTACCTAATTATATATTTAAATATAATTTAGATTGTTGTATAAGTAGGTCTTGATTTCTGTAGATTGAATTATTTTATATTTCATTTTATAATATATTTTTATGCCATACTATATACTTTTAATATGTCGTGGCCTTACTCCGCCGTATTAATTTTTTTTATACAATAAAGTAATTCTTTTTTTTTTTGGATTTTAAAACGCTTTGTCCCCAATAAAAATTGATCGACTGACAGTGTTGAGACCCTCAGTTTCTGCTTCCTCTCTTAATTTCCAGACACTGCTAGAACTGGAAAATTGAAATATTCATTCTTGTGATTTGGGACCAAACCCGATACTATCCCGTTTTTACTGTCCCACTGCGACGTTACGGACTTTAGTTTTATTTATAACAAAAACTAAATAATATAAATGTATATAGTTTGAAACCAAAGAAGCGCAAGACTATACGTTTTTTTATTACAAGAGATATAGCCATGTGATTTTAAATCAATCACGACACATGGATCCTTTTATAAACGAACGTTTCATGCAATTTTATTTTTATTTATTCATTAAATTTCAAGTGTTTTTATTAAAATCAGTTTTTATCATAATAGTACCTTAAATATTTATATAAGTATAAACAAAGAATTTATATTCTGATCATTAATAATTCATAAAGGCGCAAAAAAATTTTTTTTATTATTAACGGCGTGACGATTAACAAACTATTTACTTCAATTAGACAAAAATACATGCTTGTTTTGCGCTACATAATAACTTAAAAATCATTGACACATAAAATTTATCACTCGGACACTAACAAATAAAAAAAGATGTTTATTGCAGCAATGCCTCCAGAATTCGTAGAAAAGTGGGGAATGGAGTGTCTTAACTCTAGGGTCCCTCGGGATACAGCGTTCACGCTGCTCAGCTGGTCAGCTTCAGCTTCAGCGCTGATCAGCTTCAGCTGATTTTAATTTAAAATTTCTTATGCTTATATCTCGCCGCTAGGCCGAATGCCAGTCAATATTATTAAAGTAATTTAAAGTAGTTACATTAGAAATGTTTTTAGTTTTATAAAAGGCGATTATCGTTTGATGGATTGACCGGCCACGCCACTTATAGTGCACACACCTACAATATATTGAACAGTTATCTTACGATCCGAATCTAACTAGGATACTTTATTAAGTATTTATAGAGATATAAAACGTATTTTTTTATTCCCGTCTTGTATGTTTGAAAATAAAAAATAATATGACGAGTGAAATCTAAATAGTAGGTTCCTTCTGTCTGCCTTGCGACATGCCAGATACAGTAGCAAGCTGAAAAAACCGTAAACTATTTCATTTAGGAAAATAAATAATTTAAAGAATAAACGAAAATTATCTATTTAATAAATAAAGTAACTGAATATTGTCGTTACAACCCTATCTATTTATATCTGTGGCTCTTCACAGTTTTATAATAGGTGATTACCGCTTGACGGTTGACGGCATCGATCTTATATTTCTTAAGTTTATTGTACTCGAAAATATTTTTATATTTATACCTGGTATACGGCTGAGACTTGTTTCGAAGTGTATATGTGACAAATTGTGATTAAGTCAAAATATTCAAATATTTTGAAAACAATTATTATTTTACCATTTTTATTTCTATTGCCCATATATTATTCATTAATAAACCTTATTGATACCTACTCAATTGTATATTAATATACCTCATCATCATCACATGTATTGTATTATATACAAGAAAATTTGCATTCTATATACAAATTTTATTATATAATTATATACATAGATTGAAACCAAAATCGTCGTTTCACTTTAATACATTTAAATAACAAAAATTGAAATATTATTTACATTGAAAGCGTAACTTTTTTTTCTTAAATTGAAGTGCAACAAATTTTAATTTATATTATTATTGAAACAAATCTTATCAACATAGGTGTTAATCGAATTATGCGTAACGAATAAACTCGATACAAATATGGCATCGATCGGTACGAGTCGATATCGAGTTTTGTCCAACAATACCTTTACCTTTTTTCTCTTCTCATATTTTTCTTCCAGGAGCATTGCCTCCATTATAAATATGTGCATATGCCATGGTTTTCGTTCAATATTTTAGGACATTTATAATTGTTTAAAAAAAAACAGTTAAGAAATTTAAGACATTAAATATGTTTTAATATTTAATTTATTTGAGGCCGGTCGTGGCGCAGCGGCACAAGGTGTGACTGTAAGCCGACTGGTTGTGGGTTCGATCCCCACTCGAGGAGATGAAATATTTACTTAAATTTATATTTCCATTTCTTCGCTCTGGTGTCGAGGCAAAGCGCGGCGTTGAGTTCTGCCACTTAACACGCAATGCCTCCGAAACTCGGCAGAAAGTGGGGAACGGAGTGTCTTTCACTACGTTCCCTCTGCCTACCCTGCAGCGTGCGGGATACAGCGTGAAGCTGATTTAATTTAAACAGTAAGATTTATTTTAAAATATTCTTTATATAATATTTATAAGCTAGCTGTATTATATTAATGCTATACACTATATATACAATATACATAATTTATTGTTACAATATTAATTAAGGCTTATAAAATCATTCTTATTTTTTTATTTTCAATGAATAAAATTTAAATTGTTTAAATTATAATTGTTTAAAAAAAAAATGTATAGGTATCGGTAAGTTAGAGCATTTGCGAGAGACCAATGACAATCACAAGAAATTCTTGATACAAAAATGTAATTTTTATACCTAATTAAATGATAACATCTCATCATTTTCAACACAGTGGTGCAGATTCCTCGATTAATTAATAAATTATCCCGGGCAATGTGATGGAATGGTGTCCGTAGGGGACGAGATAGAGGCATTATTGCGAGTGAGATCGCGTTATAGCCGCAGTGTAGGTGTGAACGGGACACGCGCGATACATGCCTACGCAGCGTATTGGGTTGTTCTCAAACTTAGTTTTTATTGTTTTTCCAAAAAAAAATTGTATTTTTGTATGTATGTAAATGTTATTAATTATAAATTTTATATATAAATATGTATACGAATATTATCTGTATAGTAAAAAGTCTATGACTATTATAATTTGATGTATGATAATATCCTTTTTTTTCTTAGCGCTATGCATATGCTTACCCGTCAGAGAAAATCTAGTCTCAAGGCACTCTGTTCCCTATTTTTCGTTCACAATTTTCAAGACATTGCGTGTTGAGTGGTGAATATCACGTCTTGCTAAGCACCAGAACGAGGAAAAGAAAATATTTAATTCATCATGGTTTTCAAATTTTCAAGAATATCAGATAATGTGATTTAGTATGAGAATAGATATTATAAAATATTTCGATAAACAATAAAAAAATAATCGACCATTTATTGTAGTTTGAGAAGCTCAGACAGGCTCGTGCTTTTCCTTCCACTCCACTCTCGTTAAGAGGCTTTAACGAGCCGACCTTGCCGTAACCACTAGAAAGGGACGGGTATAGTCAAAGTGCAACAAAAGATAAGGACAAAACACCACGCGGTCAACAATAAGCCTCCTAACAAGACGTATCCACTGGTTCGAAAACATCTTAAACGCCATAATTACGCATCGAATTATAAAACTTACCGTGTTTGTTCAGGGTGTGATTTCAAACAACGTATATTATGTATTTATTTGACAGCTGCCAACGCCGCCACTAACGAGAATGACTCAGGTAATACATTGATTCTATAGTATGAACCTTAGTGCGTCACAATTTGATGCAATTTACTTAAAATGGAAGATGTGAAGTTTTTTTATTGGTTTCTGAAATTTATTTAAATTAGTTTTTCATTGTGGTATCCCTAATAGGATGATACTAAAATAGAAAGACGTATTTTATGTTAGTAGATAGTTGGGTATATAAAAAAGGAGCGTACCCTATACCTAAGTACTCATTACTGGAACTGGCTTTGCTAAATCAATCAAAATTAATCACATTGGCCAGCTAAAGTGTTCTAACTAACGTAAAGTAACATATATATATATATATATATATATATATATATATATATATATATATATATATATATATATATATGTGTATATACATGATATTTTTTATATATTATATTATAGAAAAACCAAAACGTCTTCCACATCCAATAAATTTTAACAGCTGACCTCCATTTTTGTAATTTGTACTGCAATTTTATTATCATATTTAAATAATAATTATGCTTCCTACGTATTTTAGTTATTTTTATAAAATAAAACTTGAGTATAAAACATTATTGTTTAATATAAAATAAACTTAAATAAATAAAATATTTTTTTGGCTCCCAATTTACAAGTATAATCCAGTAAAGGTCAACAGTAACGGCGTTGTGTGCGTTTTCGTTTACTAGTGAAAGCGACGGTTGGGAGAAACAAACACTTTAATGCAGCGTGAAACATTCCTTAAAGGCCTTCTTGTTTGCTCATCTGATCTTACAATGTAGGGACGGATCACACTAAAGCTTACTGCAGTGCCTTTTAAGTCTCTTGTATGAAAGTTTCACGTCTCGGGCAGTATATATATAATTTTGAGATCGTTCGTTCGTTCGATTTCGTTGAATTTCCATTTTAGTTACAATTTCTTTAAATGAAATATTAATTTAGTTAAAAAGAGTAGGACTAAATAACGATCATATTTTATGAGGAATTTTCCGATTTTCATAGAGGTAAGGCGGATTTTTCAGAGCACTATTTTAAAAGCACTACTTTAAAAATACATCGAAGTCCACTGCTGGACATAGGCTTCCCCTAATGCTCGCCACTCCATCCGGTCCTGCGCCCTCTGATTGATTGATTATTATTGAACTTAAAATAGTAAATATTTTTGGTTTAGTCAATGAGTTATACTATATTATTTCAAAACTGTTGTTATTCATAATATCGTACTATCGATGTTTATACTATATACCATTCTCCTATCAGCGGAGAAGACAACAGAGACAAAAAAATGGAATAGAATATTACTTGCTCTATAAAAGACATCAACGCGCGTTCAATTAAAGAGTCAACGCTCGAAGGTTTTTAAGCGTAAAAAAAGCACTTGTTTCTCACAAATAGGTATTAACTCACACTCGATATATCGTATAGAATAAACACAGTATTATAAATTTGTCCACTAAATCCTATATACTATACTTTTAATTCGGTTTATTAATATTGACAAAAAGTAGGTAGGACATCGTTGTACATATATCTGTGTGTAACTAGATGAAAAAGATCAACATAATCTTTTTATTAATATGTTTAACATGAACACAATATCTAGTGAATTATTTATAAGTGTAACAAAAAAATATGGGACCCACCTGTCATTCCATGTGTTTCTGTAGTTTAAATTAAAATAAAACGTGAGCCCCGCCGAGTTTGTTTTACGAACGCCGATATTGGAATCCCTATCGTGGCTATTTATCAAATGATTTAACTTTTTACTGAAAAACTGTGCGTGAGCTGTGCCATGTCACTTTTAATTCGAATCTTGTACTTGTTTGCTTTGTCGATGTCGATCCCGCGGCGTTATTTACGAGATTAAATTGGTTGTTGTTTACAATAATTTAGAATTAAATATAATGTTTTAGTTGGAAAAAATCATATAAGTATTTACTATTTTATAAAAAAAACTATAATATCTTCTGTGTGCATTCTGTAAGTTCCAGGTTAGCTATAGAATGTTATACAGTAGTATTGAAATATAAAAAAAGAGTAGTGAGATTTTATTATCATATTGGCGTATGGATATCATAAAATGCATGTAATAACGTTTAAAACGATTACAAGACTATATACGTGTGTAATAAGAGGAGAAACATCACAACACGCCCCCGTCACTCACGCGCACGTCACAGCTCATCTCACCACGGCTAGTTACATGTAATATTTATACGATAGGCTAAAGCAGAGGTGTATAAACTGTTACATTTGTGAATATTCTAATACACACATTTATAACTAAATAATGGCCGCTCGTGAATTCGCTTGTGTGGATCTTATGATCTTTAGTATTAAATTTGTGCAGCACACACAAGTACAATCTAGTGTAGAGACGCTTCGTTCTCCGCTTTCTACCCAAATTCGAGACATAACGGAGAAGGATATGGCTTTGTTTTTCCGGAGCGGAAAAGAAAATCAATTTGAATATATTTATTTCCTTAAGTAGGGATCGAATTCACAACCACCGTAACGGCAGTCAAACGTTGAATTACTCTGAGTGGGAATCAAATTGACAACCACTGTCCTGATAGGTATTATCCAAGTTCATGAGATATTCATGTATGTTATTTACTTTTATAATATTTTCTTTTCGTATATCTCAAAATAAATATAGCTAATGTGAATAGAAAATACAAATGGTGCCAATGTATATTCAAGAACGATTCGATTCTTCCATTAAACAGAACACGATAGAATGTAACATACACGACTAACAAAGTACAAGCCTCGTTAACAAGTAGCATTTTAGCGCCGTCGGCCAGAAAGTTTCGTCGTAGATCAATGGCGGGCCATGATTACCGCTTTGATGTGCCGCCGGAATGCAAAACACCGTTCAAAGGAACCGGCTTCGAGACACTGTTTGGGTGTATTATTAGGGTCTAATATATTATTCACTGAGAACGAGCTGATTTGAGAGGTGATTAGCGTTTGCTAATTATAACGGATATAACGATTTTTATGGCGACACTAAGCTTATAAAAACATAAAATCAAAATGAACATATTCTTTATTCAATTCGGTTCATTACAAGCACTTTTGAGAGTCAAGTTACGTAGAAATATCAGTTGTGTCAGTCCTATAGGAAGTACTACCAGCTCGGAAGGCAGTTCTGCTGAGAAGAGCTCATTTAGCAATATTGCGTATTAATTGTAATTTTTTTTCAGTTCACGCTGTATCCCGCATTGTACATGCAGGGAAGGCAGAGTGAGCCCTATGTTAAAGATGCCACGCAACGCCGCGCTTCGAAATGAAATACTTCATATTTTAATGAGTGGAAATCAAATCCATAGCCTGTTGCGTTTACACTCACACGCTTGGTCCTCTATGTCACGACTGCCCTTAAATATTTTATTGCGCAATTTTTAAATACATTTTTTATAACATAATTATTAAAAAAGTAACGATTAATGTGATGTATAACAAGATTGCGTTCTAATTTAAAGTTGCCTTTTGCTAATTACTTATATTCATATCAGTAGTAAGTATTAACGCCTTATCTATGCCTTTGCAAGATGTTGACATTTAAATATCATCTAATACATTTATTTTTTTAGGCTTCACACTGTATTCCGCATACAGCAGAATATACAGATAGAATCTTGTTAAGACACTCCGTTATCTATTTTCCGCCGAATTGTAGAGTCCTTGGGTGTTGAATGGCGGAACTCAACGCCACACTTTGTCTCGACAACTAAAATATTTCACTTCCTCTTGTGGGAATCGAACCGTCAAATCGTCACACTTTGTACCCCTGCGCCGCAATCAATCAAATCCCATTCAATAAAATCCAATTGATCTTATAATCTTTCAAATATTGTAATAGTGAATTGGGTAAACAAAATAAAATAACTTAAATATTCTGTTCATATAAGCATTAACTGTTATAATTTCAATTAGGTACAGACATACATACAAAATAATTTTAATTGTCAGTTTTAATATATATTAGGTTGTTCAACTCACATGTTAATACTATACCTAATCCAATAAAGCAATAGAAAGTGATTACCGCATTAAACCAGCAAGCATAACAAATAGTTCCAAAACATTAATTTTATATAGACAGAAGTAGCAGCTTGAGCACTTTATAAAAGAAATAAAGCGATTTTTGCTTTTATATTATTATGAAATTTTTATGTATAAATATTTAGTTTAGCAAAACAATATTACATTTTGTGACTGTCTAAGCATATTATTATATATCATAACCACGTTTGATTGACAAGTAGGCAAAGAGTTTCTAGAATATGTAAATCCAAACTGTCCCGTAAATCTTCCCTTTGGAGGAATCTTACCAAAATGCGACCCAACATGGTTTTATTAAGTAACAGTTTTTTGTTTAGCTTCACGCTGCATCCCACACACAGCAGGGTAGGCAGAGGGAATCTAGAGTTTTTTTTTTTTTTTTATTTTATTTCTTAACACTACAGACACTTGGTCCGTACACTTTTTAAATTTATTATTATATCTAATATCCTTATCATATATATTAATTACATTGTCGTTTACATACAATCAATATCTATAATAAGCAAATTATATTTTTATCTTTACATTATTTTACAAAATTTACTTAGATCTAAGGTTAAGCGAGTGTTTATATTTATATATATATTTAACAATTTTACATATTACAATATATATTTAATTACATAATTATAAGTACATGCTACACTTTTATCGTAATTGATTTGGATGTGAGGAATTTTGCACTAGGATAAGGGCATGACCGCTAGAGTTAAGACACTCCGTTCCCCATTTTATGCCCATATCACACCAAAGCGAAGATATCACAATATTAAATATTTCATTTCCTCGTGCGGGAATCAAACCCGTAACCTGCCGTGTTTACAGACACGCTTGTACCACGACTGGCGTACAGTAACAAATAATTTTCAATAATGTATAAAATTAGATAAAATGATTATATTTTCCTCTTGGATTCTATAATAAACAAAACCGTTTATATAAAGTAGTACCAGTACAATTGCTCGGTTTTCATGTAAAAAAATAACATTAGCATGTCGCCTCGAGCCATGTGAGATTCACGCCACATAAATTTCTCAAGAATTAATAATACAAGTGGTTAATTCGTTACAGACCTCTTTCTACAATGATTATGGAGTATTTCGAGAGTAAGTACAGATACGAAGACAATTTTAATATAAACGTTACTTAAATTAATAAAAATAAATAATATAAAAATTAATATTTTTTTATTTAAAGGCCAGTCGTGGCGCAGCAGCACGATGCGTGACTGTAAAACCAACTGGTTGTGGGTTCAATCCCCACTCGAGGAGATGAAATATTTACTTACATTTATATTTCCATTTTCTTCGCTCTGGTGTCGAGGCTAAGCGCGGCGTTGAGTTCTGCCACTCTCACTCAGTGTGAAGCTGATTTATTTTAATATTTTTATCATTTTTAAATAGATATTTCACACTTAACAATCTATGGCTTAGTAGTCAGAGCGCTTGAACGATTTCGAAGAGGTGCCGATTCAAACTTTCATATTACAATATTAGGAAAGGAGGAAGTAGGACGTCACAAAGTTATCAACGCTTGCACTCTTATAGATGCTAAATTATCAAATAAAGCTATTCCCAACACGCTATGCTGACTACGCACATTAACGTTTGCCACGGGCTTCGAATTTAACGCATTCTTCACACGCTCGCAGTTTATTATAGTTATATAATACAATCATGTTAAAATAAGTCAGTTTCACGCTGTATCCCATACACAGCAGGGTAGGTAGAGGGGACCTAGTGTTAAGACACTCTGTTCTCCCCTTTCCTCCGAATTCTGGAGTCATTGCGTGTTGAGTGGCGGAACTCAACGAAGCCCTTTTGCCCTGACACCAGAGAAAAGAATTGAATGTAAATTTAAAGAAATATTTCATTTCCTCGAGTGGGCATCGAACCCCCAACCAGTCGGTTTAGTCAAACTTTGTGCCCCTGCGCCACGATAAGCGTCGCAGTCATGTTAAAAATTGTTCTAAAAAACGTTACAAGTGAAATTATATCGAAATTTCGATTTAGAAGTTATTTAATTTGAGAACATCAGTTGTGACCGCAGGGTACAAGTGTGTGTCTGCAAGCCGGAAAGTTTGTGTGTTCGATTTCCACTTGAGAAAAATAAAATATGTAATATTTTCATTTCCTCACTCTAGCAACTAGGCAAAGTGCGGCGTAGAGTTACGCCTATACGCAATGTCTCCGGAGATGGGCGGAAAGTGGGAGATAGAATTCTACCCACCCTAGGTACAGATTGAAGCTAAAATATTCAAAAAAATACCTAGCTAATGTTTATTATAATTTTACGGTTGTTTTAAGTATCTAATTACTCATAACAAGTAATGTATATAAAATGTATTTACGTTACCTCTATTGTTCTGAGAGAATTTCACATCAAACACAGCGTATAAAGATATATTTAGAAGTATTTATACCGTTACAGTATGAAAAAAATAGCAATAATATACTTATTTATAGAAAACATAAAAATTTTAACGTATCGGGATTCGAACCCGGCGCCTCCTAGAAACCAACCAGGTCTTGATAGTTTTCCAATTCTTATACGTTTTCTAAATAAGTATTTTTCTTTGCTAAATGTGAAATAACACTTAAAAAAAATTAAAAAATGGCAATAATAAATCAACTAAGAGTCTGGGAGGTAAATCACTGTTAGCAGATAGTAGATAGAGACATGTCAAGAACTTTTTTCTTCTCTAGCTAGAGCTAATGATTATACATCAAAATTAAAAAAAATAAACTTCATCAATCAAAATTAAGCCATAAATAAAACTAAAGGTATTTTTATAAATTAACACACTAAATTTATTTTTATTTCAATATATGCATATATCGTTGTGAAGCGTCCCGATTTTGAGAAAATTAAAATGTCCCGAGTGGGATGCACATGGTCTCATTTTTCCTTGAAAATCCTTTAAATTACTTTATTTTCTTACTAACAGTTCCAGAGATAAAAAAACCCTCTTTTCCCGGAGACAAAATCTGGCTATTCTGGCATATATTATATACAATACACATTATAAATACACTCCGTTCTTTTTTTTTCGTGTTTTCTTTTATTATAAATATAATATATTTTATACGTCGAACCTCGCTTCAACCGTTTACGAATAAGGACATTCCGCACATTAAAATTAGTTATGGATACTAAATTTGCGGTGTATACGAGACCCTCGTTTATATTAAATCTTCAATGAATTACAATACTCCGTAGTTAAGTGGGTGTTCGTTACAAGCATAAGTCGGGTAACAAGTAGGTACTTACATTGTAAAAAATTATACCAAGATATTAAATAATATTCTAGTATAAAGTTATTAGAGATCAAGTGAACATTGCGCTTACATTCTATTTAAGCTTTCTAGAACTTATATTGTAGTTTTTTTTAGCTTCACGTTAGCAGAGAAGGCAGAGAAGGCAGAGGAATCTGTAAACCTACTTTTGAGACACTCCGTTTCCGTTAAGACATTTTCGTTCTCCGTTACGGAATTCGACGCTGTGCTTTACTCGAAACCAGAGCGAAGGAATGAAAATATTCAATATTTAATTTTTACGAGTAAGAATCGAACCCAGAACCCACACGAAGGTCACACGCTTATGCTTCCACCTCCACTGATCTCAATTTTAGGTTTCGATGGTATTAAAAAAACCCTGGAAGCCTTATCAATTTTAGTACTTAAGCAAAACTACTTTAAGTGTCACTTTAGCAAATTTGTATGTAAATGTTTGGAAATGCTCGTACGTTAAAAAATATTATACGTATTATTACTAAAACGGTTATAAATTATATTATTTTTACACGTTCAAATTAATATTTTTAAATATTATTATTTAAAAAATAAAATTAGTCAGGTTCATGCTTCAGCATGGGCATACGTCCCGGGTACATCTAACAGGGTAGGCAGAAGGAACCTAGTGTTAAGAAATTCCATTCCACTTTTTACCGATTTTTTTGAGGCATTGCGCGTTGAGTGGGGGAACTGAGCACTAGACCAGGCCAGGCCAAATCAGGTGCCAGAGCAAAGAAATGAAGATATTAATTCCCTCTAATAAGGATCGAACTCAGAACCTACAGTAACACCATTGTGCCACTGCGCCACTTTCATTAAATTTATAAAATAAATTAATATAAAAATATCAATCTTTAATTTAACTCTGACATTGTGTTATATAGTAATGCTTTTTACAAAATTGGCTTACAAAGTACCTAAGTAAGTGTACCTACTGGTTAAAATTCCGCTCGAATGCGCCGCCCTATGTAAACGGTCTCGTTACAACTAAATTTATGAACGTTCCCTTGTTTTGCATACAATCGTGTTTTATTTCTTGAAACATTATAAAATGGCTGAGAATTACATTGTTGTATAAGTTAAGTATTTAATATTATGAAATTTGACGATACATAGTAAAGGTTTATTTGTTTTTTATTAACACAGTTGTTTAACACAGGCTCCCTCTGTCTATTCTACTGTGTACGAGATACAGAGTGAAGACGAAAAAAAATCGTTACTAAGATCGTAATGCGGTAAATATCTTGTTCCTTATAAAATTCTCTGCCTTACTTCTCCTTAATCCACTTTAAAAAAATGTGAAAAGAACAGAGATAATGATAAAAAAAAAGGTGACCGTCAGACATGTGCATCTGCTTAGCGGAATTCTTATAAAAGCGAATTATAAAAGCATAGAATGGACATAATAAGAGTTAGTTTACCTAGTTTATTTTTTTTAGCTTCACGCTGTATCCCTCTCGAGACACACCGTCTATTCTCCGCTAGAATTCGAGACATTGCGTGTTGATCGGCGGAACTCAACGCCGCACATTATCTTATTAATGTAGGAAGAAAGGAAACATTTTGCTATGACATATCTACACATCGCTAGACCTACGTGTAATATACTACTTTTAAAACTTTATACCTACTTTGCAAAGATAATGTGAAAGACCTCAATTATTATGATTATTTTAAAGAATTTATATAACTAAATAATAATAAGATAACATTTAATATATACACAATATTTGAATAATAGCTTAGTTAAAAAAATATATAATAAGATATTTTGAAATTTCGTATTCGCTTAGTTATACGTTACATGGTTTCCTAAAAATATAACTTAAATACTTCATCATTAATCTGTCTAAACATTATAGACTATAGTTTATTTTTCGGTTCGTATGCTTAAAATACGACGGTCGGGATTTCTGCTTATAATCAATAAATCAATAAATATATGTCCGTCTGTGTCCGTCCGTCTACACATAAATGGAAATCACTGTTTGTTTAGGACCGATCCTTGCTTAATGCTAACGGAAGCCAAAAAAAAAGAAAATAGTGAAGTGATGGATACATCCAACAAAAATAGCCAATATACCTAAAAATAATAAAATAATAATATTTTTTTATGTACTACGTGTTTATTTTAACAAAAAAATACTATAATTCATTTTTTTATTTTTAAACATTTTTAAGTGTTAATCCACACTTAGGAAATATAAATACTTATTTAGAAAACGTTCTCATGAGAACGTATGGCTCAGTGGTCAGAGCGCCTGGTCGGTTTCCAGGAGGCGCGGGTTCGAGTCCCGCTACGTTCAAATTTTTATACGTTTTCTAAATAAGTACTGTAATTCATTTTGTTCAATTATATTCATATTTAAAAAAATATATAATGTACTTAAATATACTAAGACGCGCGGTTCCTCCTATGTGAAGAGTTAACTCGGATTACATGTTATACAGTTTCAATGTCTAATTTTATGTTCATGTAAGATAAACATGGCGTGAAGTCATGATTTACAACAGCTTCCCTCAAATATCAAGTTACGTGGCGTGCATTGGTTATTTTTAGATCAGTTAGGGAGCTTACAGTATTATGTGAATGAAAATAAATTTCTAATAAAACATAAATTTTATATTAATGTAGTAATTATTTAAATGTCCTTCAAATTTATTCAAAATAATAAAAATCACTTCACACTGTATCCCGCAAACAGTAGGGGAAACTTTGGTTAACCGTCAAGACATTCCCCATTTTCTGCAGAATTCTGGAGTGTGGTGAAACTCAACGCCGCGCTTAGCTTCATATTTCGCTGTAGTGTTGTGAACTACAGCGCAATATGAAAATATTAAATATTTTATTTCGTCAAGTGGGAATCGAACCTAGAACCTGTCGCTATAGAATCGAACTGTGCCCCTGTGCCCACGATTGGCCACAAAATAAAAAATATATATAGTTAAGTATTAATAAATTTTCAATCATTTATATTATTTTTTCATATTTATTTAAAAAAAAACATTTAAATTAAATACCTTAAGTTAACATAAGAAAGTTTTAGATCATTTAAATTTGGGATAGGACCGAAGCCGATACGTTGGTTTTAAAGACGCCCGGCAACATAAATAAATCTTTACGCGAGCAACAGGTACAAAAAAAATACTACCTGATCCCGAGCCCTGCACAATGCTTCCTTTATTCCGCCGAACGCAACATTTCGACTTCACCCAAACCGAATAATTTACTGACAGACGCCGATTTTCTTAGAAAGAAACTGCAAATCTTAGATCGCAAATTTAAAATTCTGAATGGTTTTTGTTTATATAGGATTTATAGGAGTACCTTCTTTCACTAGGCTTTTATCTTAATATTAGTCTCAGTATATTTGAATTGTTGAAATCCATTTGCTTTAACTTCGATTATGTTTGGTGGTCTGCTTCACTGTTAGGTGATTAGGTTTTTTATATTATATTTATTTTTTTAGTTTTCAGTGGTTAGTAGGGTAGTCAGCTAGAAGCTAGTGCTAAGACACTCCATTGGCCCCAATACCACAGCGAAATTATCAAATATTTTGTTACCTCGAATGGGAATAGAATCCACAACCTGTCGCATTCACAGTGACACGTTTGTGCGACTGCGTCAGGATTTTCCTCCACATAAAACAACAACAATAACAACGACAATATTAAACAACATTTATTATATTCGCGAGATAGTATGAATGTTGTTAAAACGAGCTGCGAATACTTTTTAAGAAACGCAGCGGTCGCCTCGTTTGTGGTAGTAAGCGCTAAATGCACACGCATCCGTTGTTCTGAAGTGTAGGGTTACTATGTTCACTCGAAAGCCTAAGAAAATATTACGTATAAAAATATATTTTTTTTATTAAAAAAAGGTCAATATTTTTATTTTAAAATCGTTTTACAAATTGAATGGTGTCTTATTGTGTTCGATAGTTTGGAGTTTTTTTTTGAGTTAAATTTAATTTAAATGCAGAGAGACAGAGAGATAGAGTTGGTATCCGCCACCGACATATATCTTTATATTAGTAAGAAGAGTAAGTAGATACAAGAAATTATATTATTGATAGATTTTCTTTGCCTAGGTAGCTATGAAAATACCTACGCCTAATATAATCATATTTCAAATAATATGGCAGTACTTGAGGCCGGTCGTGGCGCAGCGGCACAAAGTGTGACTGTAAACCGACTGGTTGTGGGTTCGATCCCCACTCGAGGAGATGAAATATTTACTTAAATTTATATTTCCATTTCTTCGCTCTGGTGTCGAGGCAAAGCGCGGCGTTGAGTTCTGCCACTTTACACGCAAAGCCTCCGAAATTCGGCAGAAAGTGGGGAACGGAGTGTCTTTCACTACTTTCCCTCTGCCTACCCTGCAGTGTGCGGGATACAGCGTGAAGCTGATTTATTCGACTTATTTTATTTTATGGCAGTACTTATACATACTTCTATTAAATAATAAAAAAAACAACTTTACGCTGTTTCCCGCACATAGCAGGGTAGGCAGAGGGAACCTAGTGTATTAAGTAATAAGTGTGCCATTATTACTAAACAGAATTATTCATAGTCAAATAAGTAGATGTGTCACAAAATCTAAACCTAGCATTATAGGTAAAATAAAAATATATATACTTTTAATAGCACTCATAAGTTATTAAGAGAAAGAATAACTTTATTATTATTTTTATAACAGTATTATTTATTTATAATAAATCATTATTTATAAACAGTTTTTATAAGACAATCTATAGGATAATATTCCTTTTGGTTACCCTAGTTCTCAGTTAGCGCTGCACAAGCGATCTTACTGCTTTACACATGGTAAAAGCTTTTACTTGAGTCAGCAACCTAAGATCGCAAATAAAAACATTTCTATATTAAAATAATACTCGCAACTCATTCCAAGAATGAAACATTTGTGTGAATAAATATGCTTGCAATCTGTTGCTACTAAAAATAACAATAAAATGTCATAACAAAACCAATTAAGAATATTTTATCAGCAAGAGTATAGTTATATTATCCTTTGAAATATTTTACTTATGTGGAGGCCGTCGTGGCCCAGGGGCACAAGGGTGTCACTGAAACACGATGGTTGTGGTTTTGATCTCCACTCAAGGGAATAAATTATTATTTCTTAATATTTTCATTTCTTCGCTCTAGCACCAAGACAAAAGACCAGGGATGAGAACCACCACTCAACACGCAATACCTCGAAAAAATCTACGAAAAGTAAGGAACGAAGTGTCTTATTACTATGACCCCTCTGCCTACTCTGCTGTGTTTATTTATTTATTTATTTATTCAGATTCACCAGTGGTAATTACATAAAATTTTACAATAATATTTTTAATTCTAAATTTCTTAACACTAAATGCATTACCTTTTAAGGTGAAGACCGCTTGCAACATTGGAGATTAGTACACAAAAGTTTTTATGTTAATTATTGGTAAAAGATATACATAAAGTCTAATTACATAAATTTAAAATTAATAATTTGTTATAATTACAATGGTAAAAAAGATATAAGGAATAAAAATAAATATCATAAGAGAAATAAGAAAAAAGCAAACATCAAAGGCGTTTCGTTACGTTTCTACGAAATCTAAGCACAGAGGCCCTAAATGGACCTAAGGCGCAATCCACATTTAATATTTTACAAAAGCGAGACATAGGGGAATTTTTACCTAAAATAGATCACCGACAAGGCACTTCATACATTGTTCCCGCGGGAAAATAAGGTTATTCCTTAATGTTCGAGTTTCAATGTGCTCAATTTAATGTCAACCAAATATGTTTTTGGTTCTTTAATAATATGACTGTAAAAATAACATTTCGTATCTGTGCATAATTCGGGAGCGCACACATAGCCATAGAAAATATTTAAAAATAAGTTATAGCTTTTGTTTTCCTTTTTCAAAGTATAAATGCGAAAAAAAGACTTTAGTTATTGCCCATAAAATATTTGTAATTTATATTGAATAATCTACCAATAGGGAAAGTTGCACTAAGTGAACAGGCACTTAAGTACTTCACAACATGATCTTGTACAGTACCTACTCGCAGTTTCCTAGACATAAATAAGGAGCCGATTGCTACAACACACCTAGATATTAAAGTCAATTTTAAAATTCCTGTCAGTTCTGAGGCGGGGCCATAATTACATGGCAATCCATCATCGAAAACCAACAAACGAGGTTGTTTCAGAAAATATAGCCCACCCACTGCCGACAATAATATGTAGGACCTTCGGAACGCGATTTTAGAATAAGATAAGTAGAAAATATAAAATTCGCGGCCTAGGGGCACAAGGGTGTGACTGTAATGCGACGGTTGTGGGTTCAATATTTTCATTTCTTAGATCTGAACCCAACGCAAAAACCCGGCGATAAAATCCACCACTCAACACGGAATGTCTAGAAAAATTCGACGCAAAAGGAGGAACGGAGTGTCTTAACACATAGTGAAGCTGACTTTTTTTTTAAAAGACAAAAAAATCTTTTCTATTTTTGAAAATGTTAAATGTAATATTTGATGATCACAGATAATATAAAATAAAGTAATAAAGAACATTATTGTTTTTTGACATAAGAATTGGTGTATTTATAAATAAAATTTTAAAGAACACAAATGACGCCTCGTAAAAAAGGATTAAACCTACAGATCTCTACAATTTACCGTTGCCCTACATGTACCTATAGGTATAGGTAGGGGAAAGTGATAAATAGTACCAGTCAAGTTCAAAGTCGGGCATATTGTATAACAATGGAGATCGTATCTGGCACCAAGAGCCTGCGTCCGTCGTTTTGTATCATGGCGTGCATCGTACTTAACAAACTTAACACATAACAATATGTATTAAAATATGGAACATATAAGAAAAAAAATATTGAATTGAATAGTTATAAGATAAAAAATATTTCTATTTATACAAACAATTTTTTTTATAATTGTACTTAGTATTTGCAGGATAAGATATTTTTTCTAAGCCATGGCTGGCTTTTCATGTCCAGATAATTATAATTATTCAAAAGTATACGACGATATACATTCAAAAGGCATAAATATATACCCAAATGGAACAAAGCCGCGAGCATCTCTCCGTTACCAATACACTAGCTAACAAAGCATGTTCCAATAATGAGGACTCGATACCATCTCGGACGAGGCGATCCCGTACCAAGATACGCAGAATCCTTTCTCGGCTCCTTTGTGAACCGTAAACACGGCCGTAGATCTTCTTGGTGAGGCCGTGATTGTTCTTGGTGCATTTTTATTTCTAACATACTTTTTCAAGACAAGATAGATTTATTTGACCAGGATTTTTTTTGGGCAACATAAACATAATGAAATTACACCGCTAAAATAAATTGTATCTAGACGTTTGATCATACAGATCTGAAATGTTTAAGAATCTTCATATATTTACTTGTAATTTTTCTACATATAATGGGATTGGAGTTTCAAAATTGTTACTTTTAAAACAAGAATTGAAAATATTGGCTGGTGGTTACAAATGAAAATAATTCTGCCAGTGCAAACTACAGTGATTATGGAGCCTCAGGGTACGTCAGTGCTTATAGCCGGATGATTGAAGACCCTCCGCCTTCGATGCGGCCGTAGTGGGAAAGAGATGGAATGAATGTATACAACGTGAGCGCAAGAGATGGCAACAGTTCAGCATCTGATTAGCATCCCAATTACGGCGCGGGCGCAGTGGGATCGAATCTTTCCAACTAGTGATGTTCTGCTAAATTGTCGATAGTTATTATTTTTTCTTACTATGTTATATAAATATGTGGCTCGAAATTGTTGCATGTGTTTGTATGTCTTAAGATTGAGTTTAAAGATAACATTATTGATATAAATATTTAAAAAGATACAAAAATACATTACTGAAATTTTATTTCATATATTTTAAAACCAATCATGAGGCCAATCGTGGCGCATTCAACACGCAATGCATCCAGAATTCGGCAGAAAGTGGTATTTGATATTTTAAAACTTAACAAATTTTGTACGATCTCATATAATAGTGAGTCAAACTGTAAATGTTTAAATATAAAAGTCACTCGTATGTGAAATGTACATCGATTGTTCCTGGTAACGAGGTACAGGCCTAATAACAAGCGTACGGCAATACAAGGCGGTTTCGTGTTAAGATTACATCGGCAGCCGTAAGGAAATTTAAAATAAACAAGAAATTATAAGCGAGATAACGTTCACAGGTCAATGTGAAAGTCGTTATGATTAAATTTATTAATTAAATGTGAGACAAATTAGTACGTACGTACATTAAAAAGTTATCTGTTTAGAAGTATTATATATATCTAATATTTACTAACTTTATAAATTATACTAAAAAAATATATTTCTATGCTATTAGGTAACAATAATAGATATTAAAGACATTTTCTTATGATATTTAAAATGGATTAGGGATGGTATCCCGCAGAGACAGGAATTTGACATACGTGAGACAGGTTGGAATCGTTTATTTAATTTATATCCTAAGTTAAGTGTATTTAATTTATATCCTATTAAAGAAGTTTAATTTGAAATACTAAGTTATTATTTTTTAATTATGTACATTCATGTTAAAAGATCAAAATTAGTTGAATTCTCTTACCTATGTCAATTTAAATATGCTATGGTTATGTCACTTTGTTATTTTCGGCTGGATAATTCAAACAACATTCTTGGTATTTGATGTTTTTTACAAAAAACCATTTTCATTTTTCATTCAACACTAAGCTTTTAAATCATTAGAGCATCTAACTATTATCTTGTGTAAATATAAAAACACATTTGAAGCGCCATTCCAAGTCATATTTATATCCCAGATGTAACAGTTTATTTTATTACGGCAACGGCCACGGTATTTCATCTAAATGAAAATAAAATTACTGTTATCTACGAATAGTGTAGGTAATATTATGGAGAGATTTAAGTTCTGTAAGCTCAAACGATTATGCTCTACGTACTATTAGGGTTCGTTCACTTTTATGCCGCAGCATTTTTTTTTATGGTTCCATAAATTTTAAAGATTTTTTGTTAAATGTTTATGTTTATATAATTAATCTATATTTAAAATATCTAATCTAATCTATAAATAAAATATTAAGTCAATTAACCAACAATGAAAATTGTAATTTAATTTATACGTATACATATTTCAGAATAAAATTTAGACTTATATTAGGCACAGATAAAAATAAAATTACACAAACCAATTATTTCTAATCTGTGGTAAATTTTTAACATAATATTTGTTATTGAGCATATTAAATGACATGATAGCACTGGCCTTAATGCAACAGATCATCGTACAACGTCCCGACACATAAAGCCAGCGCATGGACACAAAACCAATTTGATATTTCTCATTACGCGCCAACCACAATATGCCGACTAACTAGTTCTGATCTGTCATTATCATAATATACCTATCTTATAAATGAGGTATCTACGTATAGAAATTGAATATTTTGTCCATTACCCCACGCCCGGGCTTAGTTACTTGATATTATATTACAGATTTGTCGATTATGAACAAATATAATTGTATCTTTTATAGGTACTTAAATAAAAAAAAATTGCGTGCACTTCTAATTGGGTAATCTTAACTTAAAAGCTTTCAGTTAAAAAATCTACAGACGAAAAATCGAATATTTTATTTGTATTTAACGTTTACTGTACAATCTTTAAAATCAAAATCAAATTAAATCAGCTTCACGCTGTATCCCTCACAAAAGAGGGTATGCAGAGGGAACCTAATGTAAGACATTCCGTTCCCCACTTTCCGCCGAATTCTGGAGGCATTGCGTGCTGAGCGGCGGAACTCAACGCCGCGCTTTGCCTCGACACCAGACCAGAGCAATGAAATGGAAATATAAATTTACTAAAAATAAATATTTCGTTTCCTCGAGTGAGGATCGAACCCACAACCAGTCGCGTTTACAGTTATACTTTATGTCTCTGCGCCGAGACCTATATAAATTATAAACAAAACTTTATTTATAATTTATATCGAAATAGTAAAAGCAAGTAGATAATTATTGTTCACACACTTAAAATAAAAGCTAAACGTGGACAAAGCTGTAATGAAGAATATTTTAAGAACAAAGTCGTAATTATAGTGTAATTACAATATAAATTGATGATCCTCAAACTGGATTGGCGAAGTGATTGATGGTGTTTTTAACAATATTAATGAGTATGCGTAATACGAAATGCTCTGACGGTCGTTTAAGCAACCCGCTCCATTTTAACATGACCACATTTTAGAGTCAAACACTTAAAGATTTATTTATTTTATTTTAAATGTATTTAAGGTCGAATAGTTTTTATTGCAAAATAATTGCGATTTGAGGTTGTACACTTCTCCAATAATATGATTTACGCAATTAAGAAGTCACCGTACAATTTTTCTAAGAAAATAATTATAATAAATTACAACAAACGGTACGGAACAATATAAATTATCAAGACGGTAAAATTACAACACCACACAATCTTTAAAAATGTTGTGTAAGATAAGAATATGTGAAGCTGATTATTTAAATAAAACAAGATAGCCTTAAGACTATCAGCATATATATACATACTATTAATATCTGTGGCAGGGCGCATCACTGGCTGTGAAAGAACACCGACGCATCATAAATCTACGTAAAATTATCATAACGAGTCGGTCCTATAACAAAATAGAGGCTTTCCGAGAAGTCCGCTACAAAACGACCACTATAACTTTCTTTAGCTCTGTGACGGTACCTTATTAATTGGATGTCGTTGGAAAAAATGGCTAGTTAAAATGAAAACCTGGTGAAATAAAAGTTTATTACTGTCGTTAAAATGATTGCTTAATAGAATGTAAATATACTGATTTCAAAAGTTCCATTTTCGAATCGGCAGAAGTATATGTTGCTGAAGAATTCGATATTCGATATAACCGAGTTTTATACTGAACATCGATTTTGGTGTATAGTTGTTTATTCTAATAATGAAGAATTAGCGCTATTTGGTTATCATTATTATTTTTTACTACTCTCACTATATAAAAAAACATGTTAACGTTTAATGAAAACACACACATTTTTTTTTAGAGATTGTTTTTTCTGCATTAAGTTTTTGGTGTTTTTTCACATAAATTCAATGTTTTATGTGCTCAAAGCTTTATGTTATATACCATAACGGTTTTTGCAAACAAACATTAAATGTTTTTACGAAAAAGTGGTATTTATCATACGTGAAATATGTTTATTGCCACAACTTCACGGACATTAATAGCGAGTGAGATATTAAGATAACTGGTTTTAGGGACATCGACGTGCTATAATTTCACAAAATGTCTTATTTGCTTTTAGTTCCCATGACTGTCATTAAAATAGTGTAGGCATTATGTCAAAAATACGGCTCTTAATCCCTTATCCGTTAAAATAAACAAACTTCAACACATTTAACTCACTCTACTCATTTAAGTTTATATGAGATGGCCAATTAGCCCAAAATTTAAAAAGATATAATAAAAAAATATTACTTTAAGTTCTCCCAACAGTAACTCCATTATGCCGAGAATCACAAAAACATAAATTGCAAAACCATCGATGGAACCGACTGAACCAATAAGTTTCTCGTAATTGAACGAATATTTATGTAGAAATGTAGCAGGGTAGCTTTTTGTTGGACGACCACAATATTGACTTCACAAATTTTGTCTACTCCAACAGAATCTTTTAGTATTTCGATATTGAAGTTGAATTTAAAGCGAAATTTAACTACTTCTACTCGTATACTACTAATTAAATTATCTCGTCTAACTTATTTTATAGATAATAAAATATTTTTGTTTATCTATGCCCATATTGAATTAAATTACATTTTTTTTTATCAGTATCCTTTATATATATGTAAAATCTCTGTATTAAGTTTAGATTTATTCCATTACATTCTATTATATATTATAAATAAAGTTTAGTATAATATTATTTAAGACCATTCAGAATATTACTTAAACAAAAAGAGTTTTTTATCTTTCTCCTAAAACGTTCAAATGCTTATATATATTTTGGGAACGCAATTGCATTCCACGTTTTGTATTGTCCGCTTTCAACTAGTGTAGTTGCCTGTGAAGTGATTTATTAGGCATCGTTTATTTTAGTTCCCAATTCGTTGTTCTTTATGGCCCGACCTTCTTGCTTCACGCTTTTCAGAAACACAATTTCAAAGAACTCGCATGATTTATTTTAATAGTTAAGAAACCCGCTTAGTTAAATTGAAAGTCAGGATTTTGTATAATATAGAATATATTTAACATTTGTTAACTACATACCTATTACCTATAGCCAACATGTCGGACGCGGCAAAGTTAAAACATCAAAGAAGTAACTTAGGTAATGTAGACATAAAACGTAAAATTTTTGTAGTTAAAAATAATGGCCGACTCAGCGTAACTGGACAATAATGCCCCAAACGTTTACGGAGCGTAACTTATTGCTAAGAAAACAAAAGGCAAGCTCCAGTAGCAGTTTGAGGAATCTGAGCTTTACTATTATTATTTAAATGCACCGTTCAGTTAACCTTTCGAACATAAAACAATGGATGAAGCATGAATTATGAATGCTTGGACGAAATTCGATATAGAATAATCACAAAGTGAGCGCATTTACAGTCTCCTAGCAAACGAGGCAGAATACGTCATCCTTCAAAGTTATTCAATACGTACTTACTTTTAATATATTTGGTTTAGAAATGCTTATTGCGAGAATTTTATTATTCTTTGACATTGAAGTGACAAAACATAATTGATTGGTGACAAAAGTTAAGCCAAGGGACTGGATTTCAATGGAGCAGGTATTGGAAATTCAACGTGTAAAAAGATTTGTAGTTAACGCTCTTCTCCGGTTATTTCTATTGTTCATTCAGCATTTTTTTCCTTCGTATTGGTTCGTTTTGCAATTTATGTGTATATTTATTTATTACAATATATAAACAGGCAGGTAATTTGAAACGTTTTATATTAAGACTATTATAAAGTACAAAAATGGTTTGTTGTATGCAGTAGGTAAGTATTTATTTAACATTCTTCACCAAACTTTCTCCTCATGTATTATATTATAATTTTACGTGAATGGCTTTACTACAATTATATTAAGTACCTAGGTATATTAAAATTAAATTAAATCAGCTTCACACTCTATCCCACACAAAGCAGGGTAGGCAGGAATCTAGTGTTAAAACACTCCGTTCTCCACTTCCTCCGCCGAAATCTGGAGGCATTGCATGTTGAGTAGCGGGACAAATCCGCGCTTTGTCCCTACACCAGAGCGAAGAAATGAAAATATAAATTAAATTGAATATTTACTTTTCTCGAGTGGAGATCCAACTCTCAACCATTCGATTTTACAGTCACACTATGCCCCTGCGCCACGACTGTCTTCACCTAGGTATATGTTATTTCAAATGACTAAGGCACATAAGATGTATTTGATAATTTCATGATTTGTGAACTTACCAAACAGACGCTGCCAGGCCAAAGTAGTAGAGTAGTAAAAAGACTACAGCACAGTTAGGATTTTCCAAGCCATCATGGGCGAGTAACATTCTCGTCGGCGATGTGGAATCTTTGGCGCAGCCCGCAGCAGTGCGGCCTGCAGCAGCCCGGACCCCCCAGCCAGCTGCTGCCGCGCATCTGCACAGCGCCACCAAGACCAGGGCCCGTTCTCCAGCACCACCGCGATCCCCACAGGCTAATTGCGCTCCCACAGCCGCCAAAGTACATGCAAAACTTAACGCTGCCCAAGTTGCGAGCCATACTTCTGCAGCCCTGCGCTCGCCCGTCTCCCAAAGCACTTCTGCATCGCAAAACTGAGCACATCTACTGGACCCTCGCACCCATATCCAACTATTAGGTTTCACCAGTCTTCGGCAAGCTCCTCTGCCGACTGTATTCGATGGGTCCAGTGGGATGGTTCCCATTGGTGGCGCTCGCTCGCCCGGTCCCTCCATGCACATGTGCTCATGGTTATTCTCTGCTGGGAACAGAGAGCAATCCAGTTCCGCCGGCCACGGAAAGCCGAAACCTCGAAGCACTGGGAAACATCTAGAGTAAACACTTTCACACAATCCTCGACAGGGTCCGATGGGGACCGCGACCTTATCCGTACACATGGGAACGTAAACCGCACATAAAAACAGATGTAGCTGCGAGGAGCACCCGTACTGCACCAGGGGACTGAACGTTTGGAGAGTCACATCGGCATCCGCCTGTAGAGTGTGGCGAGCCAAGTTCGGCATGCCAGTATGGTTGTATCCAATGTTCTTGCACATGGCCACTTTAATGGGTTCACATGTCCTCACGGTAGCTTCTGCTGCGGTTTCATAAACTAGGGTTACAGTAAAAACTATTGCGAATGCACACTTCATTTTGAATTTTGACATAACTATTTAATTTCAAAACAAAAATAACATTATCGTGAATGTTTACGCGCGCGTTGAATTCACCGACGCGTACGTGCCACTCTAAACGCGTCTAGAGACGTTGTGTTGCGGTCGCTAGTCAGCCCGGGGGGGAGGGGCTGTTACAGGCGGCAGAGAGGGGGGAGCAGGGTCCCACCACAAACAAAAAGGTCGCCAGGTATGCGATAGTATCAAAAGGAAAGGGAGGGAAATGGGTGAGGAGCCGCGGTCGCTGTCCGGAGCGGCGTGAGTCTCGTTAAATGAAACGGCTGTCCTCGCATCCTCGGGGCTCGCTCGTTACTTGTTATCGTGCTGTAAAGCTGTACGCACACTATACTTTACCAAGCTTTAATGTTAAATGGCAGAACTCAACGCCGCGCATTGCCTCGACACCAGAGCGAATAAATGGAAATATAAATTTAAGTAAATATTTCATCTCCTCGAGTGGGGATCGAACCCACCTGCGCCACGACTGGCCTCAACGTCCTAATAATAGAGGGAATCGAATCCAAAACCAGATTGTTTACAGTCGCACGCTTATGCCCCTGTGCCACGATTGGCCTTAAAACAGTTAATCATAAAAAAGGGGAATCTCTTATGTGAACACTGCTTATCATTCAATAGTTCATATCTTTTTGATTTGTCGATATATCGATTTTTAGATAATAATGATAATAAGCAGATTATACATCGTAGATCGAATATTATACTATATTTTTGATAAATTTCAAAAATATATAATAATTTGCAATAAAATACCAGACGTTTCATAATTATTTTATTGTACATAGTTACTACAACAATATGCATACTTTTAACATAAATAGGTAAATATAATGGTGAACTTTATTAGTTTTACAAAAATTGGACCGAAATACAGATTTGTGAGGTCAGAAGCTTACAATAGATACAGAGATACGCAATCGGATAAAAAATAATATTTACAAGGGCTTTGATTACTCCTTCAAAAGAACAATATTCTTACAGTACGACTAAAATAAAAGATACTTTCACAATAATCTTATATTATACAAGTTGTTTCACATTTTGTTTGCTATTCTAATGTTATTTTTAAATATTATATCTTTGCTGAATCAACGTCAGCCCATCTTTTAGAAATTGAAATTTTCACATAAATATTTTCATTTAAGAACTTTTTAAATGGCAATGAGGACAAACATTACCTATCTACATACAAATTACAAATCCCATGTAAACCACATCTCAAAATCTCAAGTCTTTCCATCTTTACATTTACAGAAGCTAACTCTAACGATAATATTATACAACATTCACATAATTTTAGTTAAGATTTTTTTTATTTCGTCATACTTTTCATATATTTATTACAATAAAGCGTAAAAATAAAATTAGGAATGCAATTTAAGCAATACTAGCGCCATTTTCTTTTCAAATATATAAAAATAACTACTTACATTTATATATGCCAAAGCGATTTATTAAATATATAAATGCTGTAAACTTTTATGTGCTTCGTAAGAAATTATTTTTGAAAAATGTGCTTTTTCTTTCGAAAAAAAAAACATCGTTGGCTATGAAAGAATACAAAAATAGACAAAAAAAAATCTCTTTGAAATAATCTAAGGAATCACTGAACACTAAAAATTTCAGCAAAGCCGCAGCAGGCAGCTAAGAAAGTCTAGACAGTAAAAATTTTGAGGTAGTTTTTATTGAACCAATTCACAATAATATTTTGTATAATATATACATTATTTTTGCCAACACTACAGTCTCGCCCAGTTTTCCTACAATACCAGATGGTAATGGCTTAATTTTTCAAATTTTTATATTTCAATTTCAGAACAAAGATAAAGAATAATAAACTATATTAGACAAGTCTATAGCCTCTTAATAACTGACAGCGTTTTAGATTAAATCCATTCATAACATTTATTATTCAAAGAAAGTGTGAATATATTCATTCTTATCTAATATTTTAGTTACAACTTAAATTCAAAATTTTAAAACGTAATAATCGACTCAATTTCTCTAACATTTTAATATATGAAATTGCATTACAATGTTATTAGTTAGGACCAGAGACCTTTAAGCCGTTTTTGAGTACAGCAAGATAACAAAAAAAAATTACATATTTAAATAAAATTAAATAAATATAAACAGTATCGATTACTTTGAGATTACATAAGAAAATGATTACAAAACATAAAATATTTTGGTGAAACAAATTACACGAAATGGAATAACATGGAATATAGTTAAGGTGATATTTGGAGCTGCCAACATACAAGACAAAACTTATAATAGCAACACGTCAACCTTACTACTACATAATATATATATAAAAAAAAGAAACAATAATTAGGTATTTTAAAATTGAAATTTGGAATTGCACGTCGCAGACGCAGCCAGCTGACTAGACGGGTGTGGAGTGCGCGTCGAGGCGCACGCGCAGCCCCTCGCGCTCGCGCTGCACGTCCGCCAGCTCGGCGCAGAGCGCGCGGCACACGCGGTGCAGCACCGCGTTCTGCTCCTGCAGGGACTTCACGTCGGGGTCCGTCTCGCACGAGGACTCCCTCGACGGCTTGCGGTACACCTCGAAGGCGCCGTGCATTTTGGGCGCGTCTTCTCTGTTGTAGCCGAAACCCTCGCCCTCGTACTCTCGCGGGGCGAACGCGTCCGGTGGGAAGGCCGGCTCCCCTTCGCTCCTTTGGTTGACTAGTCGACGAGAAGGTGGCGAAGTAGCTGGTGACATACGTGGAGGAGGTTGGGGCGGTGGCGCTGGAGCCCCTTTAAACCTGTTCAAGTCCAAGGAGCTAGATCGCGTGTGGTTCCTCAGTGGGCGCGGCGGGGGTGGAGGGGGTGGATCCTTCTTGGGTGCGTATTGTAACGACTGAGGGCCCTCTTCCGCATGGACGGAGGACTCTCGCGCAGGGGGAGGAGGGAGGACTCCCACATTTTTGACAGGTTTCTTGGGCTGAGGTCGTTGGATTGATTTTATTTCTGAATTGCCGTTGGGGGGCTGCTCAGGAGGTTGCGAATTTAACCTTTTCGGGCTAGCTAGTTCGAAGGCGTGGGCGAAATCGTCACGGCGGGGGGAGGTACTCGAACGTAGATCTCCTTCGTGCGGCATTGTGTTGGCGTCGGGAGTCACTCTAAGAGCCACAGGATGAAATATTTTAGGATCTCGTTCTAGTGCCGATTTATGGAAATCAAAGTTGACAGGCTTAGGCCCTGGACTGGACACACTAGAAGTCGGTGAATCGACAAACTTGGTCCATTCTTTATTATTGACCTGGGGCTCCGGTTTGGGCGGAGAGAGTGAAGGCTGCCGCTCTTCTGTTTTTTTAGCAGGTTTACTCTCGTAGGGATCAATATTTTCTGCTTTTGAGGCGAAATTGAAGTCGGCCGAAGTTCCAGAACTGAACATATCCGAGCCAAGGTCTACGAGGTCGGTCGTAATCGCTTGTTGAGAAAAATGCGAGTCTACTTTGGGCACGAGGCAGGCGGGCAACGCGTCTGGCACTGGAATATTGTTTCTCCTCAAAACTATCAAGTGCATCGCTATACTGAACTCCTCTAGAGTAAGCATTCCATCTTTAGTGATGTCAGACAGCTGCCAAATTTTTCTTAGATCTGGCACCGATAGACGCGACTTTTCGAAGAATAACCTGTAATAATAAATTGAGTTTTAAAAATATTTATATGAAAATATTTTTTTTTTCATTTCAGTCAATTCAGCCAACGTTTCGACGTTGCACTTTGTTTTGTTACCAGAGCGAAGAAAAAAAATATTTCGGCCGCATGGGACTGTAACCCACAATTGTCGCGTTTACATTCAGACGCTGTGCCACTGGGTCAGTGACACACGACGCTTATTACTTATTAAAACATTAAAGATATGAATTCCTTTTTTTTATATCTCCAGTATGTACATAATTGAACACTATTGTAAATAGATTTGGCATATTTCCCAATAGGAAACGTGAGGTCACAGACAACAATGGCTGTAATATCATATTATATAACTTGTAATTTAAACGTAACAAAGATGGCTTAGCAATCACGTATTTACATAACATTTAATTTTCATTGCCGAATTGATTTTAAATCGCCGTATGCAAATATTATTTATAATTTATATAAAAATTGCGTAGTTTATAGAAAAGTATAGTAATAAATAATAATTATTATTATAAATATTTAGTTGTTTTATTTTTCTCATTTGATTATTTGTCATCCCATTTCATTTATTGAAATACCTACTTGTGAAGTGACGAAATTATAACACAATAACGACGAAAAAAATTAAATTGCTTTTTTTATACTTATATACATATATTGAGGCGGTTTAGACGACTAACCTAATTTTTTTACTATTTAGTCGCCTTATAAGTATTTTAATGAACTAAGTCGTGAAGCAAAACAACATTCATCCAAAATATGTTAAATATGGATATGTAACATCATTTTTTTATGTATTATGTATGTTCAGGTCCACATGGTCTGGTCACATTTTAATTTGGAAACAGGAGCTACAGGTGCGTTGCCGGCCTTTAAGGTGGGTTGGGCGCTGGGGCCCGGCATTACCTGATGCGAAACGCAGTGGCATAAAGCCACTACTTCACGCCGGTTTTAAATGCCGGGGGTGGTAATGATCCGGTCGAGTCTGCCCATGCGTGTTGCCATTGCTGGCGACGTGACTCTACCACACGTACTTTAGTCGCCTCTTACGACACCACCAGTACCAGGATGATCCTATTCTAGGCCGGGATCACACGGCAAAATTTGGACTAAAGTGATGCCTTGTGATATAAGCCTTCCTCAGTAAATGGACTAATGACATAGTAGTAGTAGTAGTTACTGAGATTATCAAAACCAATCAAACATACTCTTAAAACTTACAATATGTATTAACATAAATATTACAAACCTAGCAGTCTGCCCCGATAGTAATCCACGTTCAGGACGCAATTGGGCAAATTGGGTCGCGTAATATCGCGCCTGGACCTCACTTATTTCAAAGACATCGCCGTCACCCTCCCCCTCTTCCTCGGACGAATGACGATCTGACGACTCTTCTTCTGTACCTGGAAATTAAGTTCATATTAGCACATATAGTATAATATTTTTTTAAGCTTCGCATATAGCAAGTTAGGCTTAATGGTAGGACATTCAAGTCGCCCAATTTTCAAGACGATTATCCAAACGTCGTTTTCCCGAACACCCGTTTATCTGAACATTTAAGGTTTTGTTTGTTGACTTGTTACTTACACTCGAGTGTGATAGTTTATAGAAAACGCTCGATAAATAAATCAACAATAAACTAAATTTACTGCATCTCATAGAAAATACCTAAACAATAGTGAACGAACATACGATTTTTTTTGTAAATGAACATATGTAAATGTAGCATGTTTTGTTACAGGTTAACGCTTTATACTTACTAGCAATATTAGTACATTTTTGGGTTTATATAAATCCTCAGATTAGCGGGTTAAAGATAATAAAGTCCCAAATAACGTCTTTAACTTAATAATAATAAATAATATTTCTTTTCCTCAAGTAGGGATCGAACCCACAACCACGATTTTACAATCACACTTTGTGCCCCTGCGCCACGACTGGCCTCATAATATAGAAATAAAAAATTCTATTTGATATGAAAGACATACATAATAATGTATGTAAATATGGTTTTTAGTCAACTGTTCATTCAAACACCCATGTCAATCTCAATTAATTCGGATAATCGATACTCCACCGTATTCAAAAATACAGTTGAGCGTCGATACATAACTATGTCTATTCGTTATACCACATCAGACTACATCAGACACATATAACAAAAAAAAATCTACTTAAAGGCGTTTGGTTAGTCAATTAGGCCAAAATTAACCGACTCCACAGTAAACAATGTTAGTAAACTTCATAATAGGCATAGCAAAATTAATACAAAATGGGCTAAATACTAACATAAAAATTAAATATAAAATAGTACATGGATTCATTAGATATTTCTTGAAAAAAAAACTTTATAAGTTAGCAAAGTATTTGTTTAGTTTTTTGATAGTTGGATTATAGTCCAATTTCAATAATATAATCAGATTAGTTATAACTAAGGCGCGTATTAATAAAACCTTGAGATACCGTTTCTATTCACAGATATATAATTTATGAATTAACAACGGCATTTTAAGATCGATCTCGAACTTGAGAGCGATTTATAAATGCGAGCCTAAAATATCTAATTCGATTTCATACAAAAACCTAACATCACAGCAAAAAACAGGAAGAAATATTGTATACATTTGAAAATATGATTATAATATAAAATTTATAAATAATATATATTATTTTATTTGCTTCACGCTATATCCAGTGCATAGTACAGTAGGCTGAGAGAGCCTAGTTTTAAGACACTCCGTTCCCGATTTTCCGCCGAACTTAAGGCCGCGCTTTACTTCGACAACAGGGCAAAGAAATGAAAATATTAAATATTTCATTTCTAGGAGTGGGTATCGAACTCACAACCTGTCGTGTTTACAGTTACACGCTTGTGCTTCTGAGCCATGACTGACCCTAATAATAATTGATCATATTTCATGACTCATACAAACAGATTACTTTTCAATAAATTATTCAAGACAACTAACATATTAAATATATATTAATACAACAAAGAAATTCGCTAAATATATACATTAAATTTACAAAATGCTTTAAGCTTATACATATTGTAGTCTTGAGTGCTATTTGTATGTACCAATAAAATTTATAAAATCCAGTACTTATTGAAAAATTCTTTAAAACTTATTAAATAAAATTATGATGAAAATAACGATTTATATTAATATATAAATAATAAGAAATTAATTTTAATAAAAAACAAAGAAATCAAATCAGATTTATGAATTTGCTGTTGTTATTAATGTATGTGATATCCATTATACTTTAACTATTTTAATTTTTACCTAAAAGTCTAGTATGTTCTTCAGCAGTATTGGTAGGCCATACACCACGGCCGGTAACACTATGTTCCCATACAGGATGTACTCGTTCTGCCACACTGTTGGTGGGTGTTGGACTCTCACTTGCAGTACTCCATGGCGATCCAGCTTTAGCCCGTCGCTTTATGTAAGAAAAACATATTTTTAAGTTATAGAAAGGCCATTATGGTGCAGGGGCAGAGTATCCGACTATAAACTGGATGGTTGTGGATTTGATTCTTAATAGATGCAATTAATTATTGTCTTTTAATTGTCCTGAGAGGAAGACACAGTACAGCATTTAGTTCTGCCATTCATCACACTTTCTAAAAATTGGACAGTGTGTGGGGAATTGGGTGCCTTAAAACTAGGTTTTCTCTGCCTACCCTGATATATGGTGGATACAGTGCAAAGCTATAAAAAGGAGCTTCGAAAACAACAGGCTTAACTTTATTTTACATAGTTCAAATCAAAAAGTTGTAGATAAGTAATTTAACTTAATAATTTGCATAATTTTTTTCTTTTTTTTTTATGATTTTTTAAATATTTCTATAGAAATGAGTTTTAGCATTAATTGTATCTTGCTTTAGAATTACATCTATAGGGAATTAACACAGAACTCCCTTTACCTACCCTGATATACAATCGTTGGATACAGTGTAAAGCTAAAAAAACACATGTATTAAAATATATTTCCCAACATTTAAGATATGGTAAAAAACTGAAGATTTAATGAAATAATATATTAATAATATATGTCTTATCTAGAAGGAGTAATATTGATCCACTTTGATATATATATAAAGTTTTAAATACATTTTCATCTTGTGTGTCATATTTATTAATATTTTTAAATAGATAAAAACATATTTTTTTTTCTGAACTAGCAAGATATGTGATGAATAGTAAGAAATAAATCATAATAAATAAATATACATAATCAACTTTATGCAATCATCAAAGAATCATTTATAGAGAAATAAAATAATCAATTATAATTTAGACATTAATATCTACTTGCTTAACTTTACTGACTACCAAACTTTATTTAACCTTATTGTATATGTTGATGTACATTAAAGTCATTTTAATTGTATAAATAAGTTATATATAACATTGTAATAAAATAATTTACCAAAAATTTGCTATTGTTATTAATGTATGTGTTACCTAGCACACTTAAATGATGGTGACATTGAGTTCTTATCACATCCCAACATAATGAGTATTCTTTACATATAACTGATAACACTGATGACTTAAATTAAACTCAGGTAACTGAATATAAAAGAAATGTGTAATATCAATATAACATGTAAGGTCCTTAATTTGAAAGTAAAAAGCATCTTCTAACATTCAATAAATTTTGGGTTATAAATATAGTTACTTACACCACATGACCCTGATCTTTGTGAAGCTGTCTCTGACTCCATTTCCGAGTCTGTGCTGAGTGCTTCTGTAGCATCGTGAGATAAAGCTTGAGGTACATCACTATCAGATAAGTTGGATGACAATCTTATAGGCTCATAAGCTCCAAGGTTACCACCCCCAAAATTTCGTTCTCGCTTCGAAATATGTTGCTCCTTAGGTGAATTTGATAACTGAATCAAATCTGCATTAGCATCAGAATTAAGTGCCCAAGTAAACCTTGGAAGAGGTAGGTCTAAAGGTGTTGGCAAAAGTTCAGGCTTTAGAGACATATTAGTTTGATGAGCAGCTATTAATTTTAGAGCCGAATAAAACTGTTTCCTATTCATATGATTAAGTGACGCATATGTATTAGGCGCCACACTTATGTCCATGATCTGTAATATGAAATCATACTCCATAATATAAAATTACAAATCTTGTATACAAAAAATATATGTGCAATATTTACAATGATTACCTGTCGTAATACATCATTTGGTATGTTGGATGACCTAAACAGTTCTGTAGCTTTTAATATCGGTATTTTCCCGTTGGATTCCTCGTCGCAACATAAAAACAAATCGCCGAAATATCTCATTTCGGTCTCTGTCAAATTGAGATCCTCCATTATAATAATACACACAACTATTTTTCTGTAAACACTATCGCAGTTTGTAATACACTTTACGAACAACACTCATAACCACTATCTGTTAATATAAACCATATTCATTAATAAATAGACAAATTTAAAAGTTTAACATCACAAAATTTACACGAAGCAAACGAATATGTCATTGACAGCTGCCCGATATGCTCGTAGCCATTAAATGACATAGATTGTAAATAAATATTTTTTAGACATAAAAAAATGGTATAACAGTTAAAATTTTATAATAATTATTCTTATTGTTAAATAACAAAATTATTTAATTTAAAGTATTATTGAGTGGCGATCACTATCGAGTATCGAGTCATTTTTAGTAACAATTAAGCATAAGTTATGTTCTCTATAATTAACATGAATTAAAATGCATAAGTAGGTTGTTAAATTACTTTAAAAAAAATTGTATTAAGAACTTTAGTTGTGTTTCGTATTTTAATACTGAACCTTTCATAAATAAATCAGAAATGATGGCCCACTTAGTCTCACATGTTTGTTATTATAATAATTAACAAATACGGTACCGTATTGCAATTATTTTATACTTAAAAAAAATTCTTACATTAAATAAAATTAAATCAATAAGCAAGTAAGGTTAAGCGCACTCTTGGTTCTCTTGTATATTATTGGAATTACTTGAAGACTGCAAAAACTAACTAACTCATAGAATATTTGAAATAGAGACATTTTGTGCTTTTAAATATTTCATATGCACAAATATATACTTGTTTTATATCACACTATTTTTTTTTATTTTACATAATTTCTAGTAGGGTATCCACATAAAATAGAGCACCAAATGCTTCAGTACCTTTTTTACTTCACACATTGCTGTCAACCTTAAAGTGGTTGATGTGCCCATGGTCCATATTCAGTTTGGAGTGCATATTCTTATTATTAAACATTCCTTCATCATTTTCACTTCTTTTATTTGATTAATTAATTTTTTCCCTAACTTAATGTGAAATGATCTTTTTGAAATCTTTTCTTTTATATCTATAGGCCTGTAATGTAGTACCATTATTGTTTTCTTATCTTATAACAATTAGATTAGTAATTTCAGTATTTAAGATACAATAGATTGAGGCCAGTCCTGGTGTAGTTGCACGAAGTGCGACTGTAAAACCGACTGGTTATGGGTACGATTTAAGTAAATATTTCAAGATGAAATATTTACATAAATTTATATTTCCATTTCTTTGCTCTGGTGTCAAGGTTAAGCGCGCGTCGAGATCTACCACTGAACACGCAATGCCTCCAGAATTCGGCAGAAAGTGGGAAACAGAGTGTCTTAACACTAGGTTTCCTCTGCTTACCCTGCTGTGCACAGGATACAGTGGGAAAAGCTGTTTTTTTTAAATAGAATTTAGTCAGTTAAGAGAAGTTACATTGTGTCTATAATTAAAAAATATAAATTTACTTGCAAATTATCAATTATGTTGATTAAATAATATTTTGAGATTATTCATCATAGAATATTATTCCTTTATTGTATTATTTTCTAAAGTTTAATGTTGTTAGTTAAATACTTAAAGAAAGTAAATTTAAATAAGTATATTAGTTTTTATATTTATTCACTTTTAATTGAGATTTTTAAAATATAATTAATTATATATTCAGCATTCACAAAAACACATTTGAAAAATAAAAGACAGATATAATTATAGAACAAATTTATTGTTCGCAGTGATTTTTATTTTTAAATTATTTCAATTCTTGTACACAGTTACTGATTAACCAGATAACACAAGCATATCACTACTGTCAAAGTAGTTTAATAATTTAGAATAATACACAGCTACACTTAAAACTTAATAGTTAAATAAGCATTGGTAATCTCAACATTACAATCGCATCTATGTTTCGTTAAAATTAATTAATTTAATCCTTGGTCTGGATGTACTTAATGAGATCGATGACACGGCTGGAGTATCCATATTCATTGTCATACCAGCTGATCAGTTTCACAAAGTTGTCATTTAAAGAGATACCAGCAGCAGCATCAAAGATGGATGAGTGAGAGTCTCCAATGAAATCAGTTGACACAACTTGGTCTTCAGTGTATCCAAGAATGCCTTTCATTGGTCCATTTGCAGCTTCCTTAACCTTTTGTTTGATTGCTTCATAGCTGGCAGGTTTGCCAAGGCGCACTGTAAGGTCAACAACTGACACATTGGCTACAGGCACACGGAAAGCCATACCAGTCAGTTTACCGTTTAAGGCAGGAATAACCTTGCCTACAGCCTTGGCTGCACCAGTTGAGGCTGGAATGATATTTTGTTGGGCACCACGGCCATCACGCCACAGTTTTCCAGAGGGTCCATCAACAGTTTTTTGGGTAGCAGTTGTAGCATGGACTGTGGTCATAAGACCTTCTACAATCTCAAAGTTGTCATGGATGACCTTGGCAAGAGGAGCCAAGCAGTTAGTTGTGCAAGAAGCATTAGAAATAACTTTGAAAGATGGGTCGTATGATTCTTGATTGACGCCAACCACGAACATGGGTGCGTCAGCACTGGGAGCAGAAATAATAACCTTCTTGGCACCACCATCCAAATGAGCAGATGCTTTGTCAATGGTTGTGAAAACACCAGTAGATTCTACAACATATTCAGCTCCAGCCTTGCCCCAAGGTATGGCTTTGGGGTCCCTCTCGGAGAATACGGCGATTTTATTTCCGTTCACAATGAGATTGCCATCGGCAGCTTCAACAGATCCCTTAAAGCGGCCATGGGTGGAGTCGTATTTGAAGAGGTATACCATGTAATCCAAACCAATGAAGGGATCATTAATAGCAACAACTTGAGCTCCTTTCTCAATAGATGCACGGAGCACCAAACGACCAATACGGCCGAATCCGTTGATTCCAATCTTCGACATATTTACTACAACAAAAAAATATATCTATAAATATTTTATATTTTTATCTTAATAAGTAGCAGTATCTGAATAAAATAATATATTTTTGATTTTGTAAATTAATGGAATGTTATATTTTGATTTAGTATATTAATAGAATAATATTTAGTATCGGTATAATTCAACGTTGTGTTTTTATATTATTCTTCTTAACAATATAAAAATGTACAAGTCTTACAAGATTATCGGAAATTTTTTTTATTGATTGCATAGCGGGATGATATTTATAGACTACTTTAATTGTATTCCGCCCTATAGATGTATACCGGTATAGAAAGGTCAAATTAAGGTCACACAATATTACACGACAAGTAGGCAAAAGTTTTTGGCACTATATATTAAAGTGTATATGTTGATAAAAAGATACATTATTCTTGACTGTATTTCCTATAACAAGTACTTCATATATTTTAAAAGTATCATAAACGATTCTCATAGCACTCAGTTTGCGCACGTCTACTGAAATCATGATGTAATGACGAAAAATTATTGTAATTATAAAGCTAATGGCACGTTATTGATAAATTGGTTAAATAATGATAAAATAATAGGTATAGATATAGTTGTAAATGTAATAATACATACCGGATAAATTAAATTAGTTCTTAGAAATATACGACACGTCCACCCACTGTAAGATGGAGAATAGAAATGTCAACTGAAGGACGACCATCAAAGCTAGAAGTTTCAGCTACGTTGAATATAGAGTATAAAAATTATATATAATAAATTATAATTGTTTTAGAAGATGTGGCCTATCGTACGAATATACGAATATTGACCGTATCGTACAGTGAAAAATTGCAATTTCTTGTATTACTGTCTTGAACTACTAACAAGGACAGTTTCCAATTACCTACAGTTTTAAAATTCTTAAATATTTTTTTTATTTTGGAATATTAGTCGTTGAAAAGAGCAATAATAATATTTGTAATTTTTCACTTTCGATACTTTACCTTTTACCGTACGTAGTTACGTACGTCAAAATTTTCGTACCAACATTTTTTATATTATCTTATCTGTGGTTAAATGACAATTGTGCGGGCAATTTGAATATTATTAGAGTAGTGTACAAAATTTTTTTGAATGTACTACGACATACAACTTTCTAAATAGACTATTTGTAAATTTAAAATGATTAAAGTGGGTATAAATGGTTTCGGACGAATTGGACGAGTCATATTTAGAACGTGCATACAAGAAAGTAATTTAGAGGTGTTGCATTCTTTATTATAATTTATGTTTTTATGTGTTTTATCTTCAACTAACAAACCTTAAATTATAATAAAATTGAATGCTACAGTGAAAATTATGCAAATAATTAAATAATATTGTGGGATCATTGATCATAAAATATTATTCCTTCATTGTATTTTTTTTTAAGTTTAAAGTTGTTAGTTAAATACGTATAGAAAGTAAATTTAAATAAGTATTTCATTTTTTATATTTATCCACTTTTAATTGGGATTTTTAAAATATAATTAATTATATAATCAGCATTCACATTACTTAATAAACATGTATCTATTGTAGTATCAAAGAGAATAAGTCTTTCTGTTGGTACTTTTTATACTTTGTACTCTAGTTAATGATCAAAATGCATTATGCAGTAACCTTTAATCTCCATGAAAACAATTAACATTTTAATTTTTCACGCTTATAAGGTTACAGCAATAAACGATCCAGCAGTTGATATCGATTATATATGCTATCTCATTAAATTTGATTCTACTCATGGAAAATTTAAAGGCCAGGTAACATCTACAGTAAAGGGGATAATTGTAAATGGTAATACCATATTTATATAAAATAGAAGTAGATTTTTCTAACATGTAAATAACCTAATAAATAATGTAGGTAAAACAATAAATATTTTTCACGAAAAGATTCCATCAAATATACCCTGGCGATCAGCTGATGTAGAATACGTTGTAGAAGCTTCTGGAATGTTTACAAGCTATGAAAAAGCTATGGTATGCCAATATTTTATTTTATTTTCAAGGTTTATGGATATTAAGGTGAATTTTATATAGATTAAGCTGTTGTTAGAGTAAGTTTTCTTTTATTTTTACGTCTCGATAACGTTATCTTAATAAGTCAAGTAATACTTTACTATACAAAACCATTTATTCAATTCTCGAGTCCCTTAATAAATCATAAATAATAAATACAGCTAAAGAAATATTTAAGTACTTTTATGGTTCACAATATAAGTATTTATTCTGATAAGAATTGGATAAGCTGATATCGATAGCATACATTTTATTTTTCTTATAGAGCTCATAATAGCTCGTTATAAATTTACAACGATCGCAATTATTTATCGTGAATCTAATAGAATAATTTTTAAATAAATGTAACAAAAATCAAAGTTATGATAAAATGGCACAAAAAGACCAGTAGTAGGGCAGGAGCACAAGCGAGTGACTGTAAGCGCGACATGTTGTTGGTTCGATTCCAACTCGAGGATATAAGATATTAAGTGCTTTCATTTAATCTAATATAATGATATATAATTCACCTGTTACTTTTAGTATCTATATGCAGTAATAAGTACATGGGTTTAGGCTCTACCTTATAGTACCGAATCCACTATATATTTACCATGTTCAATAATTATATACTCGACTAAAAAAGTTAAACATAAATTTATATATTTTAGTGTTTCATTTGCTATCATTATATGGTTTATTATTGGCATGTGATTGCCATTAAATTACATTAATATTAATACGATACGAGTTAAAGTTGTACGCAGTATTTAAAGAAATAAAATTAATTCTCCAATTTTCTTTGTTTCTGCTTACTAAATATAGCAATAGTACGCAATAAGTCGTGCGACCACTCCAATAGTCCTATAAGATATTACCATTAGGAAATAAAAAGTTGATTAAGATCATATTTTAATAATTATTTACTTTGCAGTGAAGAATTACCTTATTCTTAAAGAATACATTTCAGGGTCACTTGGCAAGTGAAACTGTGAAACGAGTGATAGTAACAGCCCCCAGTGTAGATATACCAATGCTAATACTAGGGGTCAACGAACATGATATTCACATAGGTTATTATTATATTTTTATCTTATACTTATATAAGTAAAGTGCTTACTATAAAAAATGGTTTTTTATGTTTCTCATTTTGTGAAATAAAACTAAAAAAAACAAGTAAATAAAAATATTTGTTCATGGATATGAACCTGTAATCGTTCGGGCATTCTCTGATATATCTGTCTGTTAGTTTATATTATTAGATTAAGTTTAACTATTCGTAATACTGGCTTTATGTCCGACTCGTTTGTGGTCACTGGAATCAGACTGGAATAATTTACCCGAGTCTATTAGGAGAGCTCCCGGGAGTCATTTAAACGTCAAGTTTTGTACGTGTCTCTACCACACGTACAAAACTCACGTCTCACTCACGTCGCCAGCAATGGCAACACGCATGGGCAGACTCGACCGGATCATTACCACCCCCGGCATTTCAAACCGGCGTGAAGTAGTGGCTTTATGCTACTGCGTTTCGCATCAGGTAATGCCGGGCCCCGGCGCCCAACCCACCTTAAAGGCCGGCAACGCACCTGTAGCTCCTCTGTGGTTGCACGGGGTCGTGGGCGGCGGTAGTCACTTACCATCAGGTGACCCGCACGCTCGTTTGCCGTGTCTTTTCCATAAAAAAAAAAAGTCAAGTTAGACAACTATTCTTGTAAATTCATAGTAATTATATTTATATATGTATGTATATGTATGTATGTATGTATATATATATATATATATATATATATGTATGTGTATTTATCTATATATTGAATATTTATACAGTAGTACATTCTAATTATAAATTTATAAACATATATACTATTCATGTAGTTTATTTTATTACAGTTTATATTGTAAAATATTGTATTTTGTGTATATCACATTGTATTGTATTTTTTTTCTTATTTGCACAGTTAATATATTGTTAACTTAAATGATTGAGCACACCTACACAACTATCTCCCACACAACAAGGTTGGCTGGTAGAGAATGCTTTTTAGCGTTAAGCCCGCCTTTGGTGCATTATTTTTTTATTTTTTTTAAAAATAAATAAATAAATAAATAATAAATTCCTTTCGTAAACTCCCTAGGGAATGATTGAGATGTAATTTTTCCTTATTTATTTGTTTGTTTAGTATTCCTTTTCTAGAATTCTTTGCTTACATTACATTTGTACTAAAAAACAAACTCATTCAAAAGTTCAATGATATAGGTAATCTTCCAGAAGCAATAAGTAGATAAAAGCAAGAAACTTTTGCATATTATATACACAAATTAAATATTTATGATCATTATAAAAAAACATTAGTTATTTTATAAGCAAATAATCCAAGGGACATCATTTCTAAAGATTGTAAATGAAACACATTATATTTTATTAACAATCTTTAGAAATTATATTAATGTTATTAACACATCAAAAAAATTCAAATCGAACCAAAAACGATCGCTTTCAAGTGAAACTTTCAGTAATAACATTATTTCTAAATATTTATTTACAAGCTAAAAATAGAGATAATAGGCGCAGGGGCACAAACGTCACTGTAAGCGCGACTGGTTGTGGGTTCGATTACCACTCGAGGGAAAGAAATATTTGTTATGTTCAGAATTCGATGGAATGTGGGGAATAGAAATGACCTAATGGGAACAGAGTGTCTTAACATTAGGTTCCCATGTTCTCTGTGCCTACATAGCTATGCGCCGGATACATACGTGAAGCTAAAAAACCAAAGTTATTTTAGGATCAGATTAGTTAATGAATTCACGATCTTAAAATTATCTATGTATTTCATAAATATAGGAATTTCAAAAATATTTACGTTCAGATTGCGCTACAGGTTAACGGATATAGGGTCAGAAAAATATATGTATTTTATTTCATCAACTTTACTGTAACGTCATATTTGTATCATCATCAAGGTCCAGGTCTGATGATAAATTGGGTTAAAAGTCAAATTGTTTTAAAGTATTTATATAAATAAGAGGGCGTGGCACTATACAGATAAACGAATAATATGTAAAGAGACAATAGAGTCTCCGTGTCTTCAAAATTTAAACACAATTTCTTGAGGAGTCAGTAGAAAGATGGGAACATTATCAATGGATAGTAAATTTTTGTTAGTTTGACTTTGAAAAATATATATATCTTATTGTATCTTAATTGTTTTATTCTATTTTATTGAGTTTAGTAGGTACCAAGGTACGTTGTACCTTTGGTATATTTTTTGTTTGTTCGCTACACATACAAGAAATGGTGGATTAACTTTACAATTAAATTGTTACTCGAAGATATCTAAAACTTTATTTTTATTCAATATTGTTCAATGTTTATTGATATGTACATTTTCAGATGACAAGATCATATCTTGTGCCTCAAGCACGTTATATTGTTTAGCGCCAATTATAAAGATTTTGGAACAAAACTACGGTGTGTCAGAAGGATTTATAACCAGCATACACGCAATGACACCATCTTTAAAACCTTTAGATGGGTTATGTTTACGTGGAAAGGTATTTATAGCTTGGATATTTTGTAAATATTATCACCTAGCGGGAACATTGGAACCTACAACTTCAGGCTTGCTTTAGGCTAACCATTTAATATTAACAACTGAAAAATATATTATTTATAATACATTATTATATTCGTTTTTTTTTACTTTATTAATTATGTTTTGTGAAACATTCCTTAATCTAAAATTTTTTTGTAGTGGTAGACCACATTTGACAAAAAATATTGAAAAAATATTAAAATATGAGAGCATTTTTTTTATTTAAAAAATAAAATCGTTATTTTTATTATAATACTCCAGCATTGGCGTGATCATAGAAGTATACATCAAAACATAATACCAGCGGCCACTGGCGCTTGTAAGGCTCTTAGTAAAATTATTCCACAAGTTAAAGACAAAATGAACGGAATAGCTTTCAGAGTTCCAATTGTTAACGTTTCAGTACTTGATATAACTATACGGTGAGTATATAAACCTTCTATTACTACCGTGACCTCATGGTTCTGGCTTGAAATCCTGGAGGACTATATATTTTTTTAATATAATTGTTTTGATTTTGGAATACTTTTTATGATTGTAGTTATTGTAGATACAAATATAATTAAATTGTAAAAAATAAATGCCAAAATTTTCTTGTCTTTAGGCTTAAAAAAAATGTATCAATTGAAGATATATTTAAATCTATTGGTATAGAAAGTCAAACGTCAATGAAAAATATACTTAAGTTGTGTACCGATGAAGCTGTTTCATCTGATTTCTTTGGCGATGAACATTCATGTACTTTGGACGTTAAGTCCAGTTTGCAGTTGACACCAAATTTTTTTAAACTCATCTGTTGGTATGAAAACGAGTATTCCTACGCTTGCCGTGTCGTTGATTCTATTAAGTATTCTGAAAAATCTTTCCATGCTCACATGACGTCTAACATACCTTCTACTCTACCATTGTCAAAAAGACTGTTTCAACAAAAATCATCACCATATTGTAGAACTAATTGTTTCCAAAACAACAATTTAAATTCAAATCTGGCTAGCGTTCCGATGAAATTGAACAAGCCGATTATTTTACGTAATCAAAATTCAAATCCTGTAACTTGTGCAATACAAAATAATACTTGTATATTAAAAAACTGGAATAATGAAGCAATCGTAGACTTGCCTTTAGTAAGAGATAATAAAAACGCGCTGTTTCATAGCTGTGTCACTTTTGAGCAATACAATTTAAACCCATTAAATTACACTAAAAATCAAGAACGCCTACAAAAAGTCAAACGGGAGGTTTCCAAAATGATAGATATGACTGATGTGTTACTAAAAAAAGTAAATCTTAGTAGTACAAATGAAATTGCTAATGAAGAAAATAGCTTCGACAAGCAAAGAGAATCCGGATGATCATGAAATATGTAACGCAAATCCAAAGAAAGTTCTACCAAAGATCAAGTAACATTAGTTAATAAGGAAAGTATAGAATTCGATAAAGAAAATAAAAATATTATTGTAGAACATGAAAACACTGGTACTGTATTAGTTCCTATAGCCGATATTAGAGATCACTGTCAATCAAAGGAGAAAATTTTAACAAAAGACGAAATGAGCCATCATATTGAAGATTGTACTTTAGAAGTAAAAATTGATAATAATACTTCAAATATCATAAATGTATCAGAAACGATTGATAATTATGAATCTAAAACCGGCGATACAATATTACTAAAAGATGAAATTAGCGCTGAAGTCATGAATGCCCCTAAAGAGATACCAACGGTACAAGGCAATAAAAAGGAAATAAGAAAGAAGATACTAGAAGGTATTATGAAGAAGCTATCGCTTGAAAATACTTCAAACTCCACCACCGATACAACACTTAAGGAATGTAGCGACAATATTTACGACAAATTAGACAGCGCGAGTAATACTGACTCCGAAAACTCTTTTTTGATGAAGGAAAAAAAGTCACAAGTGTTGGATTTGAACGAATTAACAAATTCCGCTGAAGATTTGTCACGGTTAGACAAAATATGCAGGATTATTGAAATATCTGATGAACTATCAGACAAACTGTTTTCGGCACTGGATGGGGATCAAAGGTATGGAAAACAAGGAGTGGTCATTTAAAGATTTGTGCGAAAGGTTAAAATTAGATGAGTTTTGTAACAATATTTGGACAAAGTAAAACATACATTTTAAAATAAAAATATATTTAAAAAATTATATATTTTTGTTTCAAGGCACTTTGTATTTTTACAATAAATCATAAAAAATGTAGACTAGCTATTTAAGTATATAAAAAAATAATAAAATGCAGGTACAATGGTTTAGATTAAGCGTGTTTTGGATACAAATCATATTATGTCCTCCATGAATATACAAATTAATTTTCATATATTATATAGGCTTAAACTACTGTATTTAATTAAATTAAATATCTTGTACAATACAGTACAATAGACTATATATATGCTATGATATGTTGAATTACATTATTTGTAAAATAAAGAGTATAATATATTTTTTTAGGCTTGTATATACGACATATAGGGAAGGCAAGGAGGGAACCTTGTGATAAGTTCCCCGTGTTTCCTTCAATTTTCAAGACATTACGTGTGGAGTGACGAAACTAAACATCGCGCTTAGTTTTGTTTACAGAATGAGGAAATGAAAATAACTCATTTTCTCTAGTGGGATCGAACCCACAACCGTCACGTTTACATTCAGGCGCTGTGCTACTGAGCCACTACAGAGTCAAAATATACAGTACTATCCAAAAACGCTTATACTGATAACATAACTTAACCTAAATTAAAGTCCCATGACCTTACCCGTAGCTCTATCGTAATAACCTTTGTCTTAATAATAATCTATAATTTCAAATAACAGTTTTTGAAAATATATTATCGTCTATTTCAATAAAATCTCTGATTATAATATAGACTGGTACCAGACCATCTCTATCTGATCATCTCGAAGACAACTCCTGGAATTTATATATCCTTTTTGACTGGATTGTCGCAAAATTGGTCTCTTAATACTAATTTATAAATTAAATGATAGGTTTATACTAACTTATAATTTAAATTAATAACAGTTTTCGTAAATATATTATCATCCATTTCAACAAAATCTGCGATTATAACATTGACTGGTACAGGACCATCTCTATCTGGTCTTCCTGGAGAAAACTCTTGGAACTTAGGATATATTTCTTTTCTGACTGGTTTCGCACATTTATCTCGGAGGTTGGACACCCATCTAAAAACATAACATGTAATTTTAATAAATTAATACATAGTTTTAAAGGCGCAGTTGTACTGCGTCGGACGCCTGGGGCAATGGGTTTAAATTACCAGGACCATCTTCTTATATAGATTTGTATAGGTGTTTTTAGTCTGGTCTAACATCCTACGTGCCTACTCTGCTACGTGCGGGATATAATGTGAAGTGAAAAGAATAGAAAAAAAAATACCATTGTTACTTATTTTTGTAATTATTTTCAAAACATTATAACAATTTTGATTTAATGTAATTTTTAAATTTATAAATAATTTAAAATTAATACTTTTATTTAAATAAAAAAAAATATTTTAAATAATACCTGAATAAAATAAAAGTAGGTGTAGGTGTCAATATAGCTTGATGCACAAACCCTGTCCCGGGGTGTCTTTTTATGTTTTTAAGGAAATTTAACAGTCCACTTATATTATCCTGGCGAGGCCACGGCGAGGGCATGGCTTGTGGCGGCCAGAAGTCCCCCGTCGAATACACCGCTTGATGACGGTATACTACTATTATCTGTAATATTTTGTATGTTAAAATTATGATTTTTTATGATATGGGATAAATAGAAGGAACATATTTCTGACTAGGAATAATATGTTTAGAGTTAACTTGTAAGTAGTGCGAAACCGCGAAATTTTTTTTAGTTTTCTATAAGGCCGAGAGGTCAGCGTTTACAGCGTCTGACTGTAACCTCGACGGTTGTCGGTACAATTCCTACTTGGGCAATAAATTATTTTCTTTTCCTTACTCTTGTTGAGTTCCACCCTTTAACACACCGGGATTTCATTAGGGGGAAATGTAGTATCTTAGAGAATCAACTAGAGCACTAGATTCCCTTTATCTTGTTATTTGTGAAATACAGTGTAAAGCTAAAAATAATAATAATATTAAATTGAAACAATTAATATTATTTTCAATACTAATTAATATAAATATTTACCTGTCGACGTAATCTATTAAGTGAGTTGAGTGTGATCCCATCTAAATCAGGTTGTCTCGGCACGAGCTGGGGTCCAAACAAGTTCAAGACATAACGCATGAGCCTTAGATGGTCCTCCTGAGTAAATCCATAGAAATGTTGGAAATCCAATACGACCACCTGGAATTAAAAATATACTTCCATTTATTACATCTGCAGGCTGTTGTGGCATAGTGAGAGTGTATGGTGTATCTGGATATACTTCCAGTTTCCTTTGTTAGGATATTTTATTTATTGGTGAAAAATTCTGGGGTGAGCGTGGAAAACTCCACCTTCCATTCCTATGCCCATATGTAAGCTAAAGCTAAAGCATAAAGCTGGAATTTATTACAAAGTAACTGATGGATTTTTTTAAAAACTTAGTGAATTTTCTACATATTTATAATAATCTTGATAGAATGTGAAAGTGTAATACAAAAAAAAATACTTTATTCAAGCCATTATTATCATTTGTGCCAGACTGATATCAAAATGCAATCCAAGCTTAATTTTCTTACAAATCATCATTACACAATTCATTTCAATCAAGTTATTCATTGAGATTGCCAGACATCAAATAAGGTCGTCATTTTATCAAAGTAGGTCAAATATGATTTTATTGTACTTTGACTTACTTATGTATGAAGACCATTACAAGATGTGTTTCTATTGAACTCTAATAATATTTAATCTTTTTCACTGCAGATAGATAGATTACTTAAAATAATAATTGTTACATGGCTAGAGAGCTTACACTGACTCTACAAACTATATTATAATAAAATATTATAAAAAATATTTTAAATAAGTTTATATGAAGGCTTCATCAGGAAAAAGCAAAATTGGCAGAAAGAACCTAGTGTTAAGACACTACATTCTGCTTTTTGCTTAAATTCAAGACAGTGTGGCGAGTGGTGGAATTCAACACCATAATTTGTCTATCAGAACAGGAAAATGAATATAGTTCACTGCACCAAAATGACACCAATTTAATATGTGTAATAAATTTATATACAATATTTTGTCACATAAATACATTTTATTTCACTAACCTCATAGGGATGATCATCAATGAACTGTTTCACTTGCTGTAGTGGCTGATATATTTCACCAGCATAAACACCATGAGTAAAAAAGAAATCTTCGGTTCCTGTCTTTGTGGCCAGTCTTAAGTCAAAATATCTTTAAAATAAGAACAAAAACAATATATTTGTTTTGCATGGAAATTATTAGTATGTCTACAAGACTAAGATCATATATTTTCAAAGTAAAAAAAGTAAACATGTAAGCTTTTCTAGTTTTTTTACTATAACATTTTCTTCCAGAATTTCATATAACAAGCAATTTTATACAATATCAGTCTATATACTACTTACATTAAAGACTGTTTTTTGTCATAAAGAGCTTCCTAAGCCTCTTATCTATTTGCCTTCCATAGGCAGAGATGACCAATATAACATTCTTTTGTTTACTTTTCACCCAAATTTGAACCATCAATCAATTTGTATTAAGTTAAATACTTTAAAAAATATATATTTTTTTATTCATAGGTGTGGAATAACAACTTAAAATTGTAAAAAAAAAACATTTAGTTTGTCTTACTTGGGTAAATAAAAATAATTGAAAAAACCACTGAATTCATAATCATCAGTTATAGTCAGACACTGCAACATGATAGCCTACATAATGTATATAAAATGAGAGCTCTAGACAAGAGTACAATTACTTGACAGAAAAAATCTTGATAGCCTCATTTAAATATCTGATCATGGCTTAAAACTGCTGATAAAACATTTTTTGACCTACTTTTAATAATATTATTTAATTTATAGAACCTAAGTATAAAATAGGAAAAATTTTAGAGTTCATTTGCATGTAGTAGAAGATCTACTTCTAGAGAGATATACAACAGATAAATCTCTGTAGTTAAAGAAAAGATTTTGGCTTATCTAGCTAGGACTATCATCAATTCATTTCTAGAACATAATTTAAAGGTGGCACTATTGGAATCATTTCAAATTTTGTGTTTGTGTAGACTTGTAGAGAGAAGCAATTTATAAAGGGCCTAAAATCTACACTTGGATTGCTAAGCTGCTGCTTTAAGGTCCTGTGACACTATGGGCTTAGTCCCTGCATGGTAAGTACATAGAATTCAAAATAATTTCTTATCTGATATTTAATATATTAATAAAATTTTAAATAGTTTTTTGTTAATGTAATATTATATACGAATAAGAGTAGTGGAAGTACCTAATCCCAATAAGAAGTTGTTGTAAGGCATCAATGGCCTGTGTTATTGTCCACCTTAAGATCGTACCTTGAAACAGAGGGTACAGGTTCTTCAAAATGGGTTCAGCATCAGGAGCTAGACCACTAGATCGTGTTATACCATATGTCATGGAATCATGGCTACCTAGAATGAAATAATATAATTTACATAACTTTTATAGAATAATAAGCATAATTTTATTAATTTATTTATATCAGCTTCACTTTGCATTCCCACGTAGCAGGGTAAGCAGAATGAACCTGTAAACCTAGTGTTAACACATACTGTTCTCATTGAGACACTGTTGCTGAGACATTGGACTTCTGTCCCTCATTGTCTGCCGAATTTTGGAGGTATTGTTTTTTATTGAATGGAGAAACTTAGAGCCGCACTTTGAAAGATTACCAGAGCAATGAAATTAAAATATTAAATAGTTCTTTTACTGAGTGGGAATTGAACCCACAATCTGTTGCTTTTACAGTCTCACACTTGTGCCCCTTCGTCTGGACTGGCCTCATAATTCGAAAGATAAATAGTTAATCACTGAAATGTATGAATTACAAAGAAAATATTTTATAAATTACCTGGAATGGCAAGATATATAAGTGGAATGTTTCTTAACTGTTCAGGAAGATTTCTCATCCAATTCTGCAAATCAATTGTTTGTGCACTACCATTTTCACTCATTATTAGTCCTAAAAACCAATTTTAAACAGCTATATTATATTAAATGTACTATTACAAAGTGTACTCTATAGAAAGAAACAACAAAGCAATGGTTCGCAATATCCGTAATTATGGAGTAAACTGAATCACGTCATTATATAAAAATAGCTCATACCATATACTATAAGGCCCTTTGTTCTGTAATCTGTTTAAATTACTTTTCTAATATGTTTTTTCATTTTTCCCGCCTATTGTTAACAAGGACAACTATATTGAGATTTACTATAAGCCAGTAATATTCAATAGGATGTAATAATTTGGACGTAATTAAACGTTACTGTACCTTTCTAAATTGCCGGATATTAATTATTGATACCATTGTATTTATTTTTTAGAGCCACATTTGACATTTGAATAAAATGAGTATGACATTCATAATTTAGTGTTGCATGATTATAAAAATAAACTTAAAAGCTTCCTTAATATTATAGTACTCGGTATATACATATTTTGGATGTTGTAAGTTAATTTTTTTTAAATAATATTTATCCATTTTTATTTTATCAATAATATATATATTGCAGGTAAACGAGCATTTTATGTAAAAGTTATATAGAGTATTTAATGTAAAAGTTACGATATAGATTTAATTTTCTCAGTATTTTATATCAAGTATAAAAGTATAATTCGTTCAAGTATAAGAGTATATCAGAGTATAATTTATATCAAGTTCAATATAACACAAATCAATATATTTGATTACCGTATTTGATTTGCAAAAAAAAATAATCAAAACAATAATGATGTCATTGTTGTAAGTGTGATTTTATGTTGGGGGCTATATGTTAGTCAATTGTTTTTGACAAATAATTTTTAAAATCTATGTAGTATCAAAAGAAATTATTTATAAAACGTATTCTGTATTGCAAATCAGTCAATGTTGAACGGCGTTAAATTACAGAACAAACTATGTTAGTCATGTTTGTGATTTTGCGGTTTAGTTAGAGCCTATACAAAAAAAAGATACTTAGGTGTAATATATCTTATTGGACAGAAATTATTATAGAACATTTTATAAGCGATATGATGTTATGAGATAAAAGCACTAAGGCATTGTTATGAAAGGTACCTATATGCGTATGAAACCATAACATTATTCCACAGGCGATGAATATATGTAGGGTTCAAATACTAAAAAAAAACCTTTGTTGGTATTTCTTTTTTATATATAAACCGCTCTCGACTCAGGCATCGATCTTGAGAAAACCGTTATAATTCGTAAATTATACATCTATGAATGAGTTTTACGTAGAATTTTTTGAAGCACTGCGTGTTGAGTGGTTCCTCCACTCACGCCACTTCTCACTTTGCCATGGTACCACAGGAAAAGAAACGAAAATACTAATATAGAATATATTTCATTCCAATTTATCATAAATAAAAAACTGGACAAGCGCGAGTCGAGCTCGTCCACCGATTGCGTTTTCCTTACAAAAATTGGATCCTTTCATCTGATACCTCGCTTGAACTAGTGGTTTGAATACCAAATTTTACCCCTTTTTAAATCTATTATTTTTTATGAGTTAATAAGCACAAATACAGAGTTTTCAGTTTTAATTTTTTCCTGAATTATTACGACCTGTAGATGCTAGGGGCCAAATTTCATCATTCTAGGTTAAACAGAAGTACCCTATTAATTTTGATTCCCTTTATAGTCTCGAAATACGTTTTTTTGCTACATAAACGGCCATATCGTTTTTTTTGATTAAATGTAGAAATAGGTTTTTTGAGGAAATCATTTAACTTGATATTCCCAAGCGTTCCTGAGATGAAGGCTCATGATAAACAGACAGACAGACGGGCAACGAAGTGATTTTAAAAGGGTTCCTTTTTTTCTTAAAAGGTACGGAACCCTTAAAATCATAAACATGATATTATATATGGATACTGAGAACTTTCAAATCTCCTTATATAAATAATAGTTTTTTGGAAATGTTGCTATTATTATATGTATTAATCATTTTTAAAAAAATAGTTTAATTTTCTTATAACTAGTATTCAATTTTATTGTACTAATGATAAAAGTTTCATCAATTATCTAAGCCTCGTTCCAGAGAGAAGAATACTCTTTGCCATAAAGCTAAAATTTAAACAAAAATACATCGTATCAACTTTTAAACAAACCAAAGTACAATGAAGGTAGATAAAAAAAAACATATACATACCCAATAAAAGAAATAATAATCCGAAATGCATGTTATTTAAATGAACACTGTGAAATGCCGCTTTTAGAATGTCACTTATTCGGTTTACAAATCATAATTAATTTTCCATTTTACTTTACGTTAAGAGCAAATTATTTAGTTACGTCCTAAGTTAGGAGCAGGTAAATGCACGAGTATGTTACTTGAGAAACCAAGAATATAGTGCGTGCGATTCAGTAAGAATCATCTTGTAGGTTAATAAATGCAAAAAGTAATGGACGTTATTGGAATAATCGCGATTGCTTTGTTTCGGATCCTTAAATCAACTGGTGTGTGCCATTTAACGCTGATTAGGTGAAAGGATTGCTTGGCTTTTTTTCCGGTAGTCCAGTTTGATGTTAACCTTGTTTTTTTATTATCAACAAAAGCTTTGAAACTATTTATTGAATTATTTATAGTATAAGTATATTCACCTTTATAGATACCTACTACAATTTTAAAACTAAAATATCTTCTTTAATTTCAAGTTTGAACATGTTTACCGAAACCGGTATCTACATTTGTGGCATATAATGTAGCTTAATACTTTTACAAATATATCTTATAAAACTTTTGTGTTATTATTTTTAAGGCCAATCGTGATGTTATGGCACAAGCGTACCACTGTAAACGCCACAGGCTATGGGTTCGATTTCCACTTGAGGAAATTAAATATTATATATTTTTATTAGTTCTCTCAGGTGTCGAGGGAACAAGATTTAACTCAACACTCAATGCCTCCAGAGTTCGGCGGAAAGTGCGGAGCGGAGTGTCTTAACACTAGTCTCCCTCTAACTATCCTGCCGCATGATACAGCATGAAGCTGAAAAAAAATAATCTGACTTCATAAATGTTTGCTCTTTCATAAACAAAACCTGATAATGATAATAATTAATAATAATGTTTATCGCGTGCATTTATAATTCTATACATACAACTTCAATAAAAACAACAATCAAGTTGCTCTTGGCCGGCTACTAAATGATTCAAGCATGTAAAGACGTTAGTTTCAATGTTATGTACATGAACAAAAAAAATATATAGAAAGACCTTTGTAACAGTGGTTTAATATTCATATTATTACACCACTGTGATACATAATATAAATACATAAATGTAGGTTATTTTAGATTCACGCTGTTTTCGAACACAAGAGGGTCACTTCATTAGGCATTTGGTTGTCTGTTTAGTAGTGGTTTGACTGGGCATCTCATAGTAGATTCTAAAGATGGATTTATGAATTTAGGAAATATTTCCAGAAAATAAGTTTTAGAATTTTATATTGTTAATATAATTTAAACCGAGATAGAATACGACCGAGAACTTAAAATCTGTATCTATCTATATTTATAATAAATCTATTTTATGTGAATAATTATAAGATACTTATAATTATTAAACTTTACATTTCCTGAAAGATAAGTCATGCGAATTACGTAAGTATGTATCTTCAAGGAAAATATTTGCGCTGCATAGCTCATGTTACAGTATAACAATTAAATAAAAAAAAAATCAGCTTCACGTTGTATCCCGCACACAACAAGGTAGGCAATGGGAACCTAGTGTTAAGACACTCCGTTCCCCACTTCCTGCCGAATTCTGAAATTAGTGCAGAGCCCTAAGTATGGGAGTGCGACTTGCGATATTTAACAGTCAGTCTTTTTTGTGGGTGACTCCTGCCTGCCTGCTTGTTAAAATCGAGACATTAAAGCTACTGTCATTAACAAAACAGCAAAAAACTTTTATTTTGATACCGGCTAACCCGATATTTTCCTCTTAAAATCGTAATTCAGTTTTTCTACGAAACCGGTGTGTTTAAGGTCATAAGGACATCGACCTTTAAAAGGGAGCGAGCTTTGACCTACTTTCTGGGATCATTACCTACTTATTGAGGATTTTCTTTACTAAGAAATACGTGTATTTTTTTAAATTAATAAGAATAAAATATACAATTTATCATATTTACACAGCAAACAAAACTATATTTTTTAAACTTAAAAAAAAATAGTATTGAAGATTATACAGGTAGAAGTGTCAGCGCTCCTTTTACGGGAACAGCATATAGGGTAAAATATTTTAAACCCATTCCTAAAGAAATTAATCAAGATACGTCAACAGTTTAGACATAGGATTTTTTTCCATATTTGTATTTCGTGTGACGCAGTCGTGTGCGTGACTGCTAAAGGTTAAACAACTTTGAACTTTGTCGTCAATACCTACGACTCGATTTCGGAATGAGGCGTATGCGGCGGTTTCCCTTTGACAGGTTTATGTGTACGTGCGTCGTTCTTGACAAATGGTGTTTTATATTACAACAATAATTTTATTATTTATTTTGTTTAAAAAAATCACTTTTTAATATTTGCGAAAAAAAAATTGTATTAGGCGTTTATAGAGTAGTTAAAACTGTGGTTTAATTTAAAGTGGTGCTGACACTTCCACTCCGTATAATATATCTATAGATATTTGTATTGTATTGTAACAAAAAAACACCGACTTTAAACGAACTAAAAAATTATTTTACATAACGTTAAGCTAAGTTAACATTAAAGTTAACAAAAATAAATAAAATAAAATAAAATTTTCAAATCAGTGCCAAGTAAAACAAACTCTTAGTTATTCGATATTTTTACTACAATATCGTTGTTGTAGAATTGTGGGCGATACGGTGATCCCAGTGAAGTAGTTTGGTGGTAATTGTAATTGTAGTTTTTGAGTAAATGGTGAAAATGTGTTCCATAGAGTTAAGCTGTGGAACATTTTGAAATTTACGCGCACAGATTGAACTTTGACTAACCTAGCCCAGCGCGTGCGGACAAAACAGAAAATTTCGCAAAATTTTATGCATGACAGTTTCGCTCAGCTGTCCCCTCTGTGCACAGCATGTGGCGGATTCCAGATTCTCGTCCACAACGTTCCTGTAAAATTCTGAATCTAGCTATAGGTTTAATGCTCTAAAATCAGTAGAATTACAACGAAACACACTTTTGACTAGTAAGAGTTGCGTTTTGAGCTCAATAAAATATATTCGGGTTAAGTTACAGTCCTCCCTTTTTTGCAATCTGTTGAAAATGAAAACATCCTTTTTTTGTAGTTGGTTGAAAAGACATGCAACGATGGAATCTTGCTTCTGACACCAATTTCAACAATGTTTTTCCTTGTAACTATTACAGTACAATTGTATTTTTTACCAAAAAAAAAACAAAGATGTCCAATTTCCACTGGATCCCATAATCAGAATCTAACCAAACTATCCTTGAAGTGTATCCTTTCCAATAAAAAAAGAGTCATCGGAATCGGTTCGCGTGACATTGAGTTATTTATGCATCCGCGCACATACCTAATGCAAATTTAAGAATTGTGTTGTTTTCTCATAGATACCACGGTCAGAAAGGAATTTTAAAAAATAGGAATCACTTGCTTTCAAATAAAAAAAATTATCAAAACCCCTTCACCTAGTCACAAGTTCTGAGGTAACAAACATAATAAATTATAGTCGAATTGATAAACTCCTTTTCTTACAGAAGTCGGTTAAAAATACGGGAATTGTTAAAAGTAATTGATATCTAAGAATATTTAATTTTTGCTACAAATTTTTATGTTTATTTGAAGAGAAGAGGGGCCAATAATGTCTTTACAATTTCTGCTTTACCCATTTAAATATTAAAATGTATTGCTTTGCATAATACGTATATATCTATGTTTATACAATAAATTACTTGTATAGGTTTTATTTTTCTAGTTATGAATGGCATTGAACTTGTTATGATCAGACGCATAATAGGAAGTTAGTTTCTAATAACAAACTGCACCTATTAAATATTAAATGATTAATCTTGTCATAGGGATTAGTGTGACTCTAATTTCAAATAATCAGCGATTCGTGGGTTCGATTCCTAAATTAATAGAGATTTATATGATATACAAGAACGCTAAGGCTACTTCGGCTCAGTTGAAGCATGAAGTTCGACTGAAAACGCGATCGTTGTGGGTTTGATCCCCATTGTAAAACGAACTCAAAAAAAATTAATGAAACGAAAATTTCTTTAAGAGCATTTCTATCAACATAGGAGGAATTATGGGATCACACGATCAGTGATCACAAGACATGTTCCGCCTAGTTTTAATTCAGATATTTTTTTATTACTACCAGTTCCAGTTCACTAATTCATTAGTAGTTTTAGATAATTACAAAGGCCATTACAGTAGTAGAGATTGTAAAATAGTAACATCACTGCCTGTCTGCGTCGGTAGTCGATGACAGACATTTGGCAGTTATTCATTAGACTAGACATCACTAGGGCATCAAGTAGGGCGACCGTTTATTTATGTTCTCCGGAAGGCGGTCAGGGGATTTTTCATTGAACATAAATTATAAGAAACCTTTATCAATGGCAATATTAATATATTGTATTTAGGGCAGAATAAATGTTATTATATAAATTGTTTTTTAATCCATCGTTGGGAACTTTTGAGTTTTATCAACTGTTAACTAAAGTTAAAAATTATATCTTATTACATTATCATATCGTATGAACTAAATAATGGTCCACTTTCGACTTTCCTGTGTGTGGGTTCTCGAGGTAATGGACATTGGGAAATGAAAATCGGACTTCAGTTTTTCTATCAAGATTAAAAATGGATAATAATTAAAAAATTTAACATTTTGCTAATAAACATTGAACGTCTGGGAGCCGCCTAAACGAACATGTATAAGAAAGATATATTGATATATCTATAACTGATATTATATTCGTCCGCTCCGTTCAATCTACGTCCCCCCTGGGCAGATATGTACTTCAGTTAAAAGCTCACACGTCCGGCTATCGTCTCTACATAATATCTTTACTTGTTGTTTATCTTTACACAACATTGAAGAACCCTTCATAATATTATTTTTCATTTATTGTTTACTTATAATTTACCATTTATATAAAAAAATTATAATAAACTACAAAATTCTAACGTTGTAAACATAACAGCGATATAATAGCTACATAATTGTAATAACACACAACATATAATTGTATATTCTGCATATGTTATGTTTATAATATGTTGTGGGAGGGAGACAGAAATATATACACAGAAAGGTCGACGAAAATAGCCGAACGTGAATCGATATCTCCCGAGGCTCGCACCAGTCCGTGTCAGTCCGCTGCGTTGGCTCATACGTTCTCGCTCCCTACCACTCGCCAGTATCATATTCTCTTGCTCGGCGCCGAGTTTCAGTCAACAATCCACGTTATCACTGTTCTGCCACATCGTAAACACAGTACAGGAACCGAATTATCAACATAACTAACCTTAGAGACGCCTCCCGATTTTACAATGAACAAAATACGTTCAGGGGTGAAATAGGAGAAAGGAACTACGACCCTGTGAAGACTGTTACAAAACTGTATACTTACTGTGTTATCTTCCCCGTGCGATGTTGGGGGAAAGTTTTAGTTAACAAGTTAGATCTTATTGTTTTCTGGGACTTATTGCGAATGTGTGTTGAAACGTTCATCGCTATCCACGGGCGCACTGCTATGCGCCACGACCTGGTGCATTTTATAAGGCATACCTCATCTGACCACTACTGCGAAGGAACCCTTTAGTTTCTGAGGCAGGTAAGCTTATGTAAATTATAAAATATGCATATTCTAGATACAGACGTTCCAGAACATATAGAGTTCGATGCGAGAGTCATCCGTCGAGCACGCTTGCCCAATGTGCCAATGTATAATGAGGTGAGTGATAAAAATAAAAATTATCATAATACCGCTCGAGTTTCGCAAAACTAATAAGACATCATAAAAATCTATGAAAATAAGATTGTTTTTTATTTTTATTTTATAATCGAAGGCCACGAAATGTATTAAATTAAAATATTCAAGAGGACCATTATAGGAACAACTACCTTGTTGCATTTACATTAAAAACCTAAGAAAGAATCTTAGCAAGGAAATAATTTATTCAAACTATTAAAGGATAACTCTTTTAACCAAAACTCTTAAGTTGAAAAATATAAACATACGAAGAAATATAATTACGACATAAGTACGTACAAAGGCAATTTTATGATAAACCTGCGACAAGGATATAAATACGTGTGTTTCGTTTTATTTTATTTACCCTACAACTTTTAAAAGCTGCTTAGACCAGTTTCTCTCGTAAATAGTGATCTTATATTATAATCCATTAATTTAGGGATTTCATGATAAATAAAAAAATAAACTCTTGTGTAAACAAAAATTATGAACAAATAATATAAGACATTTATGGCCTTATAGCGGTTTCTACCACTTGTGTGTAGAAAATGGAAATTTGTGTTGGTATGTTACCTATCACATTCTTATTAAATAAATTTGAATTAAATTAGCTTCACGCTGAATCCCGCACACAGCAGGGTAGGCAGAGGAAACCTAGTGTTAAAAAAAACAAAGTGTTAAACACTCCGTTCCCCACCATATTCTTATTATGTTTAAATATTTTAAAGAAGTGCATTTTACTGAGAAACGGAACCCTTAAACTGTGCTTTAATAAATTATTTTTTTGTAAATAGTCCTTAAAATTAAAATTGTGAATGTATCAATTTTACTCGTGGAATTTAAATCAACAACAATATTTATCAACACCATAAAAAAGATGGTGGTACGTAATACCAATAACTATAAATTATGCAAGTGATTAATATTATAAAAGTCCTAAATAATGCTATAAACATTTAAATTAGGCTAAGTTGCCTAGATAATATTCACGTTTACGAATAATTTATTTGAAACTGATAACGGTACAACAACATTTAATTTTAATTTTAACAAAATGGTACATATTATGTATTAGCAGCCATTATACAATGACATACCTATATAGGGATAAACTTTTGTGTATAAACATAAAGGTAATTATGACGCTATAGCGTGATGTAACCCGATAGACCTTATTGTAATTTCATCTCCATATCGTGTACTATATTAAATAATATACCATGACTAGTGATCACATGAATAAATAATCTAAACGTAATAGTTGTATTACAATTGAGGCCAGTCGTGGCCTCAAGGTTCAGGCGCACGAGTGTGTGACTGTGAACCCGACTGGTTGAGGGTTCAATCCCCACCGGAGGAAATGAAATATTTATTTAAATTTCACTCACTCTTACACTTCACTCTGGTGCCGAGGCAAAGCGCCGCGTTGAGTTCCGCCACTCAACTCAACACAAGTGAAAGTAGGGAACGGAGCGTCTTAAGACGTGCGTACAGCGTGATGTAATCCAACACGTGTAAAAACTATAATAATGAGCGTTAATGTTGGGTTAGACGACAATATAATCGATAATTATAAATCATTATTAATATATTTTGATAATAAAATTAATCATTCAGTCAGGAGTAGATGAAGGTGGAGTTGTAATTTTTGTATAGGCATCAAAACGTAATATGTTAGGTACGTAGTACTTAATTTGTCGCAAAATATTCCCATTAGGATGATTTCGTCAAATATTAAGATATTGACAAAAACTAGCTAAATAAATATGGATTACAAGAATTTTTATTGTTTTGTTCCATGTGTAATATTATCTCTTTTTTACCGTACACATTCCGTCGTGTTTTTTCTATATAACGTGACATTGACGAAGTCGTTCTGAACTAATATAACTTTAGGTGACTCGCAGAAGTATTTGTCGGGACGCAAAAAATACATTTGTGCTTCATACTGAACTTACTTAAATATCACAATCTTATCTACTTTCTTCGTATCAAAAGGAAATGCTGCAGATGATATCACGAGTAGAATTCCATTCCAGGATGCCAAATATTAGTCCGGTAATAAATTGACTGTTTTAAAGTAAGAGTGCCCATCATTCGGATATTATAAATTTTACTCAGATGCAGACGGCTTAGAAAATTAAAGATTTTCCTATAATATTACGTAGGTTATGAGGTGCTATTACAGAAAACAAATGGATATTTGTATAGACATGCAACAAAAGATAATTTAAATAAAATTTATATAGTATCCGCATTGCTTTCTGAACAAGGAAAGATATTCTAACAAGAGTTATTAATGAATAATACATCATTTTAAAATCACTATTGGAAACCCATTCACGTTGCTGTAATAGAAAAACAAAATAGATAATAATGCAAACATAAGCCTTGTGTAAATTATTATCGTGTGTTATTGATGACAGTTGTATTCAAAGGAGGAAGAACATTAGTTTTTTAAGTTTTTTTTCTTTATAATGTTTAATTTCTTATTCAAAAATACAAAAGGTAAAATACTACTCTCTTTTATTTAGACGTTATGATATTTAATCTTTGAAAAACAATTTTTAATAAAAAAGTAGCTTTTAAATTCCAATGTAAAATTAATCCAACATAAAAGCGTAAGTAAAGAAAAATAAGGAATGCAGTTAAAGTCATTACGGAAACTTTTAATTATTTCAATATTTTATTTATTTAGATAAACTTTATGATGTTATAAGAACTTAACTACGTTTCAACGTAGTTCAGTTCTTTTATTATGGCGTTTCAAGCGTGCCAGATGAGCACAAAATCACTTAGCCAATGCAATGATACATTTCGACTACAATAGAAATTGTCAGACATTAATGTACGTATAGTTTACACTCGTACAGTTAGTTAGTGTCTGACTGGTGTCTACTTGTGTGTCTTACTTCATACGCGAACTTCCGATAATAATATAATGCGTTTTCGGTGTCAGTGCGGTGTATTGAAATTGTTGAACCTGTACAACTTTTCAATTATTATTATAGCATTATAATAATATTTGCAATTAAATACACTCGTATTTATATAGAGACACGGAGTGTACCGTATATACGAATACTGTCGTAGTCTATTCGTACCATGCTTAAGGCTTGAATCTAAAGGGCGAAGTTATTTTTAGCATAAATCAATTCTTCGTGATTGTTTTCAGATAGTGTGGGTTGCTAGTTACTATTTCAAAAAATCTGCAAATTTCAAGGCTTAGGTGTTTTTTTTACTATACCAGTTACAAAAACTTATTTTAATTATAAAATTTAATTTAAAAATGTATTATTATTACAAAGAAGTGTAAAATTGAAATAATTATCAATGCTCTCTTGTATTCACAGATTGATAAAAGTTGTTGCATCAGAGGTCACGGATTCGATTCTTTGGATAATGCTTGACATCTACAAGTACAGACGTCAAATAAACAAATAAATCATTATTAAGTAAAATATCACAATTATTTCTTGTCATAATAAAAAGAAACTTATTATAATTATTAAATAAGGACAAATATGGTAACTAAAAGTTACTAATATGACGCCATAGCCATAGAATTATTTTACATTATTTGTGAATCATATGTTTACTATCGATAGTGATTGACACGAAGGCCATTATGGTTTTATAGTTTGATAAGAAACGTTATGGTTCTGACTTCTAGAAACTTCTTTGCTTAAATTACATAATTATATAATTACACATTATAGTTTAGAGATATTTGAAAATTAATATTATTAAAAATAAATTTGAAATCGAAGATAAAAAGTCTTTAAGCCACCACATATTATTGTATAATGCGCTTACGTATTTGTCCTACTTAATGTTGATGTTATGAACACAAGGTTTACGACTCTATTGCACAGATACTATATAAAACACAATTAGAGATAATCCGATTTTTTTCTTGTACAACGTAACGCTCATATGGCAGGGTATGCAGAGAGAGCCTATTGTTAAAGTGTAACGTTTAGATCCGAAAACTAGGGCTTTTCTTGGAATCTTGGAGGCATTCCAAAAAATATAAATGTAAATAAATATTTCATTTCCTCGAGTGGGGATCGAACCCACAACCAGTCGATTTTACAGTCACACTTTGTGCCCCTGCGCTACGACTGATCTGGACTGGATATAATTCATTTATATCTTCACATATCATTTTTGTAAAATGACCAAATTTCATTCATGGTCATTTATTTTATTTTTTATGCATGTTATGCACCCTTAAGATGCGGAATTATTTTTTAAATTAATTATCAATAATAAATAAAAACTTTTTTAAATGAACAAATTAACGCTAGTCTTATATCGCTTTGTTTATAAAATATTCTTCTTCTGCCGTGTGATCCTGGTACTGGTGGTGTCGTAACACGTCGCCAGCGATGGCAACACCCATGGGCAGACTCGGCCGGATCATTACCACCCCCGGCATTTAAAACCGGCGTGAAGTAGTGGCTTTATGCCACTGTGTTTCGCATCAGGTAATGCTGGGCCCCGGCGCCCAACCCACCTTAAAGAACCTGTAACTCCTACGGTGTTGCACGGGACCGTGGGCGGCGGTAATCACATACCATCAGGTGACCCGAACGCTCGTTTGCCGTGCCTTTTCCATAAAAAAATAAATAATTTTAAGTGTGTTAGGATTCAAAAGTTAAAACAAGTGTGGACATTGACATCCACCTCAAAGACCGGTAAAGCACCTGTAGCTCCTCTGGTGTTACACAAAGTCATGGACGGCGGTGATCACTTAGCTTTAGGTGACCCGTACGATACAAGGCAAACGGCCTTGTCTTTTTTCATAAAAAAGTATTATTAATAGCGGACCTTTCATAGTACCCTTTTGCCGAGAACTAGAATTCTTGGCTAAGATATTTTAAAGCTAAATAATATTGTATATAACTAAGATCTAACCTACATTTTCTTTCATTCTAGGTCGCTATTGATGGCGTTACTGGACATACGAAGTGATTGGTATTTGTATATTTGGCTAATATATCGTAAAATCTATTCAGCTGTTATATGGTTGGTCGGCAATCACTGCCGAAGTGATAAGACTCGGTCGGTGATAAGCACCGGAGTGAGCCAGTCGCCAGGAGGCCTCCACAGAGTGCGCACGCGTCGCAGGAAACCGCTGCAGCATCGCAAGCACGTCGTCGCATTAGTGAGGAGATCTTCATTGAGAAGAATAGTGATGGCACCCGGAGCTACAGCACACGCCATGATGGAGGACAAGGAGAAAATCCTCTCCAACGGTGAGTCAGTTTATATTATACAGCATAGTCAACGAGTCGTAGCTGCTCTGAAGTTAGCCTTTTTGAACTTTTGCTCATTTTTCTCTCGAGAAAAAAATAATTAAAAGTAAGAAAAATCCTAAAATTACACCCGCGCAGCCATCTACAGCTAACTTCAGGGCGGCCACTCGTCGACCGTGGTATGCTTAACCTTTACGGCTTAATGAAGCAAAAATGAGAACATTTCTTTACTAAGTGAAAGTTTCAAAAGAAATTCTCATGAAACATTGTTGTCACGGTTTAGATGTGTCACGTTTCAAATATTAATAATTAACTTTTATTCTCCACACAACGTGACATTGGCGAAAGGATATGTGCTCTACTGGCACGCTCGAAACGCCATAATCAAAGAACCATACTATACCAATTAGCTTTTAACATTAGATATCCTAAGGATTTTTATTTTGACCTATTTTTTTTTATTTTACGAATGTACCATTGTTATTGCTATTAATACTTTTTGGACGTCTTACATTGCTAGTTCCTAAGAAACCTAAAAACTTGAAACTGAACTTATACTCAGTTTAACCAGCATAATATGCTGGTTAGACTGTGTATGATATATTATATCACGTAGTATCTTTTATATATTAATATGTAATTACCTTTATATTAATATGTAATTACCTTTTAATAATAATTAACAAAACCTTTGTATCGCAAACTGGTATCACAATTCAATAATATTTATATTCGAAGTTTGGTTTTTGCTTCCGCATCGTTTCCTTGACGGTATTGCCCTCAGTGAGGTTAACACCAATAAGAATCAATCTCCAAGTTTATTTATAAAAGTGCACGTTCATTATGTTTGTGCAGAAGGAAGAATGGCTTTGTATCATTCTTAAGGGAATAAAAACAAAGATGAAGTTCTTATATTAATTTTATAATAGTATTTTAAAAATTAAATAATATGCTGGAGGTCGTCGTGTATTTCGAAATATTCGCAGAAAGTGGAGAACTGATTGTCACTAGGTTCCCTCTATCTAACCGGCTATAAAAAAAGTAATAAAATAGCAGTAAATAAACATATTGGTAGTCTTACGTATAGATCAAGGGAGTTATAAACATGATTTAAGTCCATATCAAAGTTCAGAATACAATTAAATTTACCGTGTGGTAATAATTGGCAAAGCATCAGTATCGTATTTGCCATTACAATTTTCCCACTCGGTCGTGTCATGTCTGCTATTAAGTAAAATTCATCGTTAGTTTTTGTTTTTGTGTATGTCGGAATTTGTAGAAAATAACATCAATGTTTCTTAGTACTATAAATTATAGGATTTCTTGCAATCAATATTAGAGGAAATAAAAAAAATGGCAGTTACAAAATCTTATGTTTATATATAAATTTATTTAATTTTATTTTTTTCTTTTACTTTGTTGCATGTAAAAAGTGAATAAAAGGAAAAAAATAAATTAAAGAATATTAGAAAAAAATATATTATATTAAAAGAAAATAAACAATTAAAATCATGTCGAAAAACACAAAATTATTAAATTTATCTACACGAATACGAAACATTCGATCTAATTTTAGTTTTATTTTGTAAGAGTTATTATTATATGCAGTCGAAAATATCTTATACAAAAGTAAGATGATATAAAAACAAAAGTATGATGTCTGTATATAATATCCTAATTAATATTGAATCATATAATATATGTATATATAAATTTCTATTACATTCAGGGTTAATCAAATGCGGAAATAAATTCAAAAAGATACAATCTCACAAAGATATTTAAATTCACAATAGGTTATTTACTTTTAAATTGACGTGTATTTTTTAATTAAAAATAACGATATTAACCTACATGCCATAACTTATTTTTATGAAAAATTGTTGCAGTTAGTAAAAACTAATAAAAACCTATTTATGGTAGTGCAGTAATAAAAAATGATGTAATTAAAAATTTTGACAACCATATTGAAATTTCTTAATTAGCTGACTGGTTTAGATAATCAAGTTTAAATACCAATATATCCATCCAGATAAGGTCGGCCTGCCGGTCGAACGTGCTATTATACTCTACGTTATATTCGATTTTTTTTGCAACTTCATACTGTACCCCGGGTACACCAGGGTAGGCAGAAGGAACCTAGTGTTAAGATACTCCGTTCCCTATGTTCTGCCAAATTTTAAAGGCAGAGAGAAGAAAATGGAATGGAATGAAAATTTGAATAAATTCTTCATTTCCTCGAGTGAGGATCGAACCCTCAACCGTCGCGTTAGAGTCACACAATTGCGCCCCTGGGCCACGACAACATTTTAATTTTTTTATTCTCACTTGCACACAAGGTAGAAGAAATGTAATGTTTATTTAAATTTATGTTTTCATACCTTGGCTCTGGTGTGGCACGTGGCAAAACGCGGCGTTGAGTTCCGCCACTCAACGCGCCATGCCTCCAAAATTCGATGGAAAGTGGAAAACGGAGTGTCTTAACGCTAAGTTCTGCACACCCACTTAACACTAGGTTAGCGTGAAGCTGATTTAACCGATTTAATTTTTAAGGTAGAGTTCCAAGAGTAAAGAAAGTAATATCCAGTGTATGTATACAACGCTATAATTATTAAAGAGAAAAAATATTTAGTGAGCTACGTCGCGTCCTTATACATTAGTTATGCAATTATATTTCGCTATGTATCTTGAAACATAAATGTAGGTATTTACAATGCTCTTTCCTGAAACGAGTATACACAAACCTGAAAGCCGTTTTCCTCAAACTGGACGCACCATTTTGAGGAAAACGGCTTAATATTTCTGCTGTGTCATAAAAACCACATTTAAATCACATTATTTTAATAATTTATTCACTTTATTTATATAATTTATATAATTATATAGAATTACTTCAACCAAACATAAAAAAAAATATATATAAAAGAACTAGACTTGAAAGACTTATGTTAAATGTAACAAAACAGCTTCAAACCTATGAACTCTGAAATAATATCATTCAAATAATATTTATATATTAAATTTTCACAAATATATTCTTGATGTGTAAATTGTCTTGAGGCCTCATAATAAACGACCTTGACAGATTTGTCCTCATAACAATATAATTAAATTTGATATCGTATCATTTCGCCCTTGTAGCGTAGTTGGGACTCTAAACAAAAGATACGTCTTTACGAACGTGACGACTGTGTGTTCAAATTTAAACGGGAAGAATGATTTTAGTTTAGAGCTATCACGGTTTCTCTACAATAAAGAACGACATGCGTTGTCACTAGGGGTTATGTTGAGTGGAAAATTGTTTAATTAATTAATTGTTTGTCAGTAATTCTTAGAGATTTTTTAACGTGTTTCAAATTTTATTCCTCGTCTAGGATGATTTTTTTTTAGAAATAAATTGACATTTTTTTTGTCTTTTTTAGAAAACTTATAATACAATCCCGTTACGTTCAACTTAACAACGTTGTTTTCACAAAAAAATATCACAAAAAATAAAATAAACGATTAATAATTTAGGAATGTAACAACAACTAGCTGAGCAACTTTTAACACTCATTCGCTCATATTAATACGCTTGTACAATAATAGCTTCAACTGGCATAGCAATTGATACAGATGAGACGAATTGAGTTCATTTACAGGGCACAGAGTGGTTCTCGTAACGTTCGGCCACTGACGTCCGACAGCCACGCCCCCCGCCACGAGGCCTCTAACTATATCGCGGCTATCTTTATTTTTACTTTGCTATTTCTTATATTTGAAACGGCCACGTAAATTGTTTTGTCGTTTTTATGACTGCTGTAATATCGATTATACTCGCTTTATAATTATTAGGTACAATATAACATATTTTTTTATTATACAACTCAATTTATTATACGTAAGTACGTACGTATGATTACATACGTAGCGAGGTATCTACGTGCATACGTAATCAAGATTTCTTTTTAAAGGAACATTGTGCATTGGAACAAAAATTCGTTGTCATAGAAAAGTGGAATAAATAATAAAGGTTATATGAAAACTGGTCTGATGATACATTATTGCAAAGATTCATGACTTGCTAAAATAGTTTTAAGTATCAGCCAGTACTCAGTACGTTCGGTTTATATGTTCATTTAAAATATTATTTGATTGGTGTACATCAGAATAATACAAAGGCTACAATTTAAAGTAAAATTTTTGTATGATTTGAAGTTTAAGCGGGCGAAGCCGCGTTAGTGTCGCTAGTAATTAATATATTAAATTGATTTATTTAACATTTATATTCACGAAAAACACTGTTTCTCATATAATTATAACAAAATATTTATCTTTCTATCCATTATCGTGCCCCCTGTATACTTATCGGTGGGCGGGTGTTGCTACGTATGCTATCAGTGAACACGACAGACTTGTTTACGAAGATTTTAATTTTGATGCAATCATTTTATATTTTAAAAAGCAATTTTTTTTTATGTAAAATATATAGAAACTATTGCGTTTCTTGCTTCGACTTTTACCGTAAAAATTATTATGTATTTACATAAAAATATATATAACAAAGCATATATGACATTATTTAAGGCGAACATTCTTTTCTCTCAATAAAGATATTCTATATTCTTCTTAGTTTACATTTTCCTATACGTTTTTAATGTTACGAAATATAGAAAAGACTTTCGAGTGGGTGTTGGCTGACATCCAACGTAGTGTAACTCTTGTGACACTACAACGACGCATTTACGGATAGGATTTAAATTAGAATTAAGATATTTTCCAAATCCAAGCCCAGTATAGACATTTGTATTGCATATTAAATGGAGGAACTTAACGCTGTGGACGTTACCGTATCTCGAGATATTTTCTGGAGGGGACCTGGATTTTAGCTTTGAATAGATATGTTTGAATAGATATTTTAGTGTAAATTTTGTGTTTTAATTTTTCGGGGCAACTTTTGTTGTAGGTAAGTTTTTGTTTCAGATAGCTTAAAATATTTTTTATGTACTTAGAATTTAAGCCAGCTCAATTTGATACATATGTATTAGTAATCTTTTAAAGACTTAGACAAAATTTTATATTTAGTCTACGTTTCAATACTACGTAGAAAGCATCAACTTGTTATTTGTTTATTCAAATGATTACAAATGCAATTCTAGGAAAAAGATAATCTATGGTCTTATAGAAAAACAATGATTTGCGTGTTCACGCGGATCTTTAGAATTCCTATTACTCTTATCGAAGCCTAGACAGTGGCAGGGTCAGTAACTGGTGTGCTGTGTGTGCACGTCAGATGACCTGGCTGCTGCACGTGCTCGGTCTGGCACGTTGTGACTGCGTGAACTTTGACGTCATCGATTGCCCATCCGGTTATTATTTGATGACATAACCTCGCGTTGCATTATGACATATATGTTGATAATATGATTTTTATCTAATGTGATGCTTTTATCTGATGTTAATATGTCACTAATATACAAATAGGCTTGTGTAAGTGTATCAATGTTGAGAGCAATTTGTTTAATTTGAAATAGCGTCCATATCTGTAGCAATATTAGTATAATGAAAATTCAAGCGCTAAGGACACGATTATGTTTTAATATTTTGTATATTTATTTATATAACTATATGTTATAAATGATAATATACTATAGTTACTGTACTGTAAATACATTTTAGATTTTTAAATATAATATATATATATAAAAACGCGATGGGTCAAGGATCCAGGCCATCGATGGCTAGGGCTCTAGAAAGAGGAACAGCTAAGCGATAACCTCTTGATATTATTATCCTTATAATATAAAGTACGTCACTAGTAGTTATCAAAAGGATATAGTAGTCCTAAAGAGTCTTGTCAAACAAGTTTCACGATTGGCGTCAGAAATGAAACATATTATTTACTACTTAAGTAATTTTCAAATTATTATTTACCAGGAACTTATTTGTCTTTAAATACATTATTATATATTTTATAAGGTATATGAAGTATCACTATAGTAAGTTCACACCTAACTACTTATAACAGTTTCAGAAGAAGCAGGGAATGCTATAATTGTTATTTTTTGGTTTGAATATTTGGTGCTAAAATGAATTTAGAGTTAGTTGCCTTTTATATTTATCCAGCGTTTAGTACTAATATGAAATAGTTTATAGGTTCCATAAAAGTGATTACCATATATATTTTGTCGATCGCTAGTTTTATTTAAATAAAGTGTTGTTAGTTATACTTAAAAGGTTGTATATACATACCTAAATAGTTCTAAATAGTCTTCTTACGAATTGAAACACCAAACATATTTGTTTGACTAAATAATTCATGATATTACATATATAGAAACATTTAGCTTTTCCAAAAAAATAAAATAAATAATTTTTTTTTATAATAAAGCTTCAATTTTATTAACATATCAAGCTATATAAACTTTTGTCATCTTGCATCGTCCTTGTAATCTATTTTAGAATCTAGAATTGACAAATTCATTATGTAATAGAATTAAATAAACCTCCTTAACCCATATACGAATAGCGTCAGTTGAACTGTTGAAAGTAGATGCACGTTTCCTAGACAAGTGTTCAAAGTCCAACAGTCGTTGGCACGAACGTTCGAAGATCTGAGGCCACTTTTTAATCCTATAATATTATATCTATACATCTAAATCAAATGGGTATTCATTTTTTTATTTCACGCTTTATCTCGGCTGTAATATGGTAGGCTGAGGGGAAACTGGGAACCTAGTGTTAAGATATCTTGTTCCTATTAATTAATACACTGCGGTCCCCTACTTTCCATCGAATTCTGAAAACATTGCGTGTTGAGTAGCGTAACTTAACCTCACTCTTTGCCACGTAGCCTTTTGCCACCTGAGAAGATTTTGTATATTTTAAATATATGAAATATTTGAAATATTACTTTGTAATTGAAAAATATTAAAATATTTCCTTAAGTGGAATTCGAAGCCACAATCTATCGCGTTTACAATCGTACGTTTGTGCACCTGCGCCACGACAAGCGTCAACTGATATTATTTAAACAAAACAAAACTTAAACGGCGTCGAGTTCCGCCACTCAACTGGGGAATGGACAACTTAAGACAACTTAACACAAGGTTCCCTTTGCCTATCCTCTGTGTGCAGAATACAGCGTGAAGTTGATTGTACTTGAAAAAACTTAATATGACTATAATGTTAAATATTATACAACTGACTTACATTATTATCTAACGTATTCCTTGTATTATAAAGTAAATAAGTTATAAGTACGTCATTTTGCTGTAAAGGATAAGAAAGGACAATTAAACATAAGTAATCTACATTAATTATTGTATAATCTAGGTTTAGACGTAATAAGGAAATCTAAATATTTTTAGGTTATCACAATAGACGCCAACACCAACGCTATAATAATAACGAATACAATTGCGTATTCTTCGACACGTGTAAAATTTTGGTATCAAAAGAGTCAAAGTCTATGGTTAACTGGTTTTTTTTTAAACGACGTAGATTACTTAGGCCTCTATTAGCTTTCTTCTGTCAATCAAACGTTATGTTAATAATATTTGGTTTTCATTTTTTATTATACTAACAAATATTGATTTAGAATTTATTATTATTGTAAAGTCGGCTTAAACGGAGAGAGATAAATGGAGTTAGCAAGAAATTTATTTTGTGTATGCTCTATATAAAGGAAGTATAGTAATAAATACAAAAAATCTAAATTGTTTTCCCCATTTCAAGAAAACAATAGCAAGTTAAGCTTTTTATGTTGATTCACTTATTTTATGTAATTGAATATTCAGTATAATATCGCATTTATTGTACATTTTGTTTCTAACACGTGTTTCTATTAAATAAAACGTGACGAAAGGCTTGTTACATAAACAAATCGTCGTATTTAATCACCATTTTCCTTCCTATTCTGACATTGACTTCGTTTACTTCAGCTTAAGGCTTCTAAAGTTAAATCTGCTAAAGGTAACGGTTTTGATCAATATCTCTGTACACACTGGGTGAATCGTAAAAGTTGGATAATATATTTTAACGGTGATGCTCCAAGGATAATTAGGCTAAATATAATTATAGCCTTATGTTTATTCGATGATCCATAAAAAATATTGCCAATTTCTAATTTGAATTTATAATAATTATGGTACAAAAAATACGAATACCATAAGAAATGCAATTTAAAAAAATATAAGAGTCTATTAAATATATAGTCTGTTTTTTCAATATAAATAAAAAACCAAAAACATATTATCTTTTTAATTTTCTCGTTCTCTTTTTATTAAGGTGTGTCAGATCTGCTGACGTCACGAGCATGTGTTGTTTTTAAAAACCGTCGAGAAGGCGCGTCCGCGTACAGCTATTTTATTGGCTGTTTCTACACAACTTGTTTTGTTGCCGGCGGCGGCGTAAACTAAGGTCGGCCTGACCTATTCAGCTTGTAGGACTGCTTGTAATGAAACGAAACTTTTATATTCATTTTAATATAAACGTTTTTATTGAGGCCGTCGTGGCGCAGTGGTATAAGCGTGTTGTTGTAAACGCGACCGTTGTTCGTTCCCAATAAGGGGAGTGAATTATTAATTATTATTGTTTCGCTCTGATAACAAAGCAAAGCGCAGCGTTAAGTTTCGCTACTCAACACGCAATGCCACGAAAATTCTACTGATCTTCTTCTCTTACCTTGATGCGTGCGGGACGGGAAGGGTTTAAAAAAATAAAATAATTATTATATTATGTTCTTTTTTTAAATTTTAATTGCTGTGTTTCTATTAGTTTATGATATTAAATATATTAAGAACCGCACTTCTTTGAAAGTCGCCAATAAACTATACAATGACTATATGTATACACATATTTACACAGCTTTTTACTAACAATATCCAATTTTTCATAGAAGATTGTTATTGAATTTCTTTGACATTACTCATATTATATTATAATATTTTTGTGTAATCTAAGCGTATAATTGAATATGTCCATTTCAGTTGCAAATACCTAGGCACTTAAAAGCATTCAAACGTTATCTTGCTCAACAAACACGTTTTGTTGACAATTTTAACTCGAAGCGTTTCTGCTAAAAGAATTTCTAGTGGAAATTAACTTTAGAATTTTACATATTATAGAACCCTATTTGGTACATATGATATCTTATCCTATCCTACTAATGTAAATACGAAAGGTTGTGAGACGTCTATTGTGATATATGTTTTTTCACTTTCATGTCAAAACTATGCAACTGATTTAGATGAACCTTTACATTAATATATCTTATACATAAGCATAACATGTAGACTATAATTTATGTAAAGATTTTGTATAAGAATCAGCTTAAGCGGGCGAAGCCGCGATTAGATCGCTAGTCTCATATAGGTTATTATAATTTGAATAAAATCAAAATTATTATAAAATTACAAATAGAAGCAAGTCAATATTGTTTCTTCATAAATATTTTAGTTAATAATTCATATTTTATAATAGTTAATATTTTTGTTATATCCTTCGTATGATATACTCTGAAGTATAATCGCGGGTATTTTGGACAACATCTACTATATACATACCTATCACAATAACGCTCTCTAAATGCTATTGGCGACGCGTTTGTGTTTGGATCATCGAACGATTCTCATACGACGACCGTGGATCTAAAATAAAATTTGTTTATTAATATATAATACGAATGCAGCTACCATATTTCTTCACGCTCACCAAGCGTGACGGTAGCTGCTATTTTAACTCTTTAATGGAAAATTTTTTTTGTTTACTATATAATAATTATTATATTATATATGAAATAGGTATATGAAATCGTGGAACTGTATCTTTTTGACCCGAAGATATTGTGAGGTCGAGATGTGAGGTAATATTATTGAGATTTGCAATACTCTTTCCCTTATAAATAGCATCATCTGTCAATTGAATTTTATTATTAGTCAATATCTATAACAGTTCGCTGGTGTTTTTAGAGAATTTTGTAGTAAATTGATTTAAATTATATTAACCAACAAAATGAAGTTAGACGAATATATGCAAAATATGAAAATTTGTAAGTTGTTAACAGTATTTTATAAGTATATATTGTTATCTGAAATATTTCCTTTTTTACAATATGTTATTTTGTTCCAGTGTCCATGCGTAGACGCCGCATAAGCCAATTCGCGCCTTTGCTTATTGCTCTGGTGGGTCTACCGGCACGAGGCAAGAGCCAGCTGGCGCACCGCCTCTCTAGGCACCTCAACTGGAATGGAGAGAGCACTAAAGGTATGTGATGTTATTTTATATTTACTACAAGGCTATGTTAAGAGTGAATTGGGAGAATGGAACAAAACGATTTGACTATTTTAAGTATCCTTACTAATATTTTTTTGTCATAAACGTTAACTTAACTTTTCTTGAAGACACACCACAACATGCCACATCTTCTCTATCATAAAACAATATTCATTTATGTTTCTGTCAATATAACCTAAATGAAATACGATATAATTCATATTATGTCTGTAATTGGATATTTATTTACTTTAAACAAACTTGATATTTCCGGTTTGTGTCAATTAACTGAATAAGAATGGTTTCTATAAGTTTTACGATGTTTCATCATTTCCATAAATTAGATTTTTTTTATTGGTCCTTGTTTGTTATAGAAACGTTTTTAAGCCTTTTTCTTTTTTTTTGCGGGATACAGCGTGAAGCTGACTTTTTTTTTTTCTATTATATAAACAAGACCACTACATCATTGAGATTACATTATATTTATTACTCTGCATTTTTTAGAGTGAATACTATATAGACTTCAGGTATTCTCTAATGATTTGTTATTCTGTTTTCTTGTCTCTGTTTTTTCTTTCTCTCTCTCTCTCTCTACCAACTTTCAATGTAAATATTCGTGCAACTGAACATTTGGAGCATAACTAGCACATTTATATTATTCACAATCTTTCATACATTCAATATAACAACATAAAGTAGACTATCTTTACAGCTGGCAAATAAGTACCTGTATGTATATCAAAATTGAACTGATATGGGAAGGCGGGCTTGATAATGTTATTCCTTGACCTGCTTGTGTCTGTAGCCGAGACCATTCTAGATGAGTTGTCTTGTTTGTATCTAGGTATACACCAATAAATAGATTTTGCTAGAATGTAGTGCATTCTACCTAGATATATATGATACGCTAAGAAAAATATTTTGCGTACTGTGGAGATTCATAGATATTATGTGAAAAATAATATTATCCAGGAGATGAATAATAAATTGACATCGCAATTTAGTACAATAATATTGTTTTTTTTAATAGGCATAACTTTTTTTTTATCAAGAAAGTAAAAACATTAAATGTTTATAAAAGATATTTACAAGCAATAAAGTTTGCTTATTAATATTACAAATATGTAATTAAAATTCGAAGAAGCTAGATTTTAATAGGAAAGGGATATGCTTAAGATTCGTTTTTTTTTAGCATTACTCGTGCGATACAGTGCATAAGGGTAGACATACGGAACCTAGAAGACACCTCGTTCTGAACGTTTCGCCTTTATTATTATTCAGAAGGCATACTAATGTTGTAAATACGATATAATATATAAATGCGTGTTGAGTGGCGGAACCCTACGGCGCGCCTTGCCGTTACCAGAACGAGGAAATGAAAATATTAAATATATAATTTCACCGAGTCATATATCAAACCCATAACTAGGCTTTAAAAATAAATTAACTTTCGAAATGTATAAAATAGTAAACATGAAATGTATGAACACGATAGTAATTGATATATTTCCCACAGTGTTTGACTGCAGCGAGTATCGTCGCAAGCATATGGCGCTGTACGGCAGTCACGATATCTTTCGGGCGGACAACCAGCAAGGGTCGGCGATTCGACGCCAGAGCGCTCGTGAGGCCGTGCAAGATGCTGTACTGTGGCTGAAAGAAGGAAATGGTGTTGCCGTAAGTATTATTGATTTTTATATAATCAGCACACAACAGCGTAGGCAGCGGGAATCTATTGGTAAGGTCTATCTATTGGTAAGTAATCTAACATTCCGTTTCCTATTTTCCGTCGAATTCTGGAGTCATTGAGTATTGATTGGCAGAATTAAACACCTCGCTTTTACCAGAGCGAAGAAATAAAAACATTAAATAGTTCATTTCTTCGAATGGAAATTGAACCCATAACCAGTCGTACTTACACACTTGTGCCCCTGCGCCACAACTGGCCTGTTTTTTATAAGATATTATTATTATCTTACATACAAACATAATCAATATGTATGAGTAGCTTTATATAATCATTGGAATTTACGCTAAATACTTAAAACAGTCCATATCTAAAAGTAATGATTATCCAATTAATGTCGAAATTATAAGAATAAATTAGACACTGACTTAACGTACTACGGGCTGCCTTCTATTTAGATTTTGTTACCTTCACGCTGTATCCCACTCATAGGAGGGTCGGCAAAGGGAACCTGATACCCTAGTATTAGGACACGCCCATCCCATTAGGACCGTTCCATCGAATTCTGGAGGCAAAACTCAACACCGCGTCTTGTGTCGTCACCAGAGCTAGAAAATTAAAATATTAAATATTTCATTTCATCCACTGTGAATCGAACCCACAACCTGTTGCGTTGTTTATCTATAGGACTAGCGTAGCTAATGGAAACTTTTGAATCGAAACAATTTACAACTTAGATAGTCAATTGCTTTGTTATGAAATCTTATTGTAACTGCACATATTATTGTGAGAATTGCGCAATTGTTTCCTTGATACTACTTATGTTTAATTAGTCTGAATCGTTCTATTTTCAGTGTCAATACTATGGAGTAAACAGCTAATGTTTTTGTTTATTAGACGAGGTCGAATGTGCAACAAAATATATAGATCCCAATCGTTGCGCACGAGTGGCGCACAAGTATTTGACTTTAAACGCGACTGGTCGTAGTTTTTATATCCACTTGAAGAAATTAAATATTTAATGTTTTAATTTTTTTCGCTTTGGTGTAGGGTGAAAGCGCGGCGTTTAGTTTCGTTCCAGAATTCGGCGGAAAATAAAAAAATTGAGTGGCTTAACATTAGTTAGGTTTCCTCTGCCTATCCTGAATTACGTGTAAAGCCAAGAATATGTTTATTTGTTTTGCGAATTCAGTTTAAATTTTTAATCACAAGAAAAGAAATATACTTGTAAATATTTTCAAATTCACGTAGCCAATTTCTCGTTTTCAATCTTCAGAGTTGATTCCGAGAAAAATTGAATGTTGAATCGTATGTAAAATAAATGGCTAGTTAAGGCTCCATAAATTTTATTTTTATTGGTACAAAATAAACAGATCATTCGTTTCTACGTGCATTTTAACTGTACGACGCCCATACAAATTATTCTTAACGCCAACTTTTAAACGATATGACAATTAAAACAGCTAAGAGAAAAACAGAGAAACATATGAATGCGTTAATAATAAACAAATAGAATAATAATTTATGTAATTTCGTCATATTGTTACAGATCTTCGATGGCACCAACATTACAAGGGAACAGCGTCGCGAGTTCCACGACTGCTGCACCTCCGACATGGGTTTCAGGATCCTATTCATTGAATGCGTTTGCGAGGACCAAGAGTTGTTGGAGAGGAATATCATTGAAATACTTCACTACTCTGCTGATTACAAGACTATGAGCGAGGAGGAAGCCATTGACGACTTGAGGAAGAAGCTAGAACATTATATGCGTCAATACGAACCCATTGATGCCAACTTGGAGAACATAAATTTTGTACGTGTTGAAAATATGGGTGAAACTGTGACTGCCCATAAAGTTGCTGGACAGAAGGAGTCCGGTATCCTAGGATATTTGTCTGGCATGAGAGCTCTCCCACAAACTCTATATTTCACTCGGGTAAGTTAACTTTATAAGTTTTTTTTCACATAATATTAGAATTTTTAATTTGTATAATTAGAACCTAATATCAGTGTGTTCTGAATTCAAAATAGTTATTTATTAATGTATATGATTTTTTTTTATCTTTTCATGAGTAAATCATTCATTGGTTGGCAGACTTGCTTTAAATGAATTATAAGGTATATAAGCTAAGATGTGATTAGATTATATAAATGTTTTGTATTACGAATTACGAATGTCCATTCGTTGGTAAGCCCATAATAAACTATTGATAATTTTAATCAACTTAAAGTTATAATGTTTTTCTGACTATTGAAAAGGCTGCCGATGGAAATCTGTAAACAACTTATGTAAATAACCATAGTTCAAATAAACATGGTTTGAAAAGCAAACATTTAATAGATAACACGGTATTTAAACAAACTCGAAACTCTTCGACAGGAATGATATGTGGAATTGTTTTCATAATACGATCATTTTGTTATTTTATTTTTAAATATTATTAATTATATTGGGATTACTGAACTTTAATCTGTGGCAGGATTATTTAATCTATATTTAACTTTGACTAAGTCCCTTTATTATTGTTCTTTATCTGTTATTCAAATATAATATTTCCTTGTGCATGATACGTTTGTTTATTCGTTGTTAACGTAATGAGCATTGTAAATAGAACCCACATTTAAATGGTGTATGTAAGTATGTGTAATTTAAGCTTGGAACATATCGTATACTATCTTTTGTTTAAAATAAATATTCAATACAATTTTATATGAATATATCTTAATAATTCATATGAAGATGAATATATAAATTACTAGCGACTTCTAGCTTCTTAGCTTTATAATATACAAAAAACTATTGTAAAGTTTCATCTAAATCCGTTCAGCAGTTATTTACGTGAAAATGGAATAAAATCCATCGTCACTAACTCTCACATTTACAGTATTAGAGACGTCGTAGAGTCACACTTATAAGTCGATAGAATTAGATAGATTAAAACAATCGAAATATCTATTTAGATCATCGTCATCGATCATCTCATAACTAAAATACAATTCGTAGCCTTTCAATTACATAGTACATACTAGATTATTTAGAGGAAAAATATTATAGCTAATGTAAACTCCATTCATTAAAGACGGTGATCGCATTTGTAGCATATAACGGTATAACATAAATTAGAATATTTATTTTTTTGTTATATTCAAAACAAATCCCAGTCTACTTTATACAACAGACAATAATATAGATTAAAGCAGATCAATAAAATAGCTAATTAAAACTCCATTGATTACACAGCACGGCGAGAGCGAGTACAACGTGCTGGGTCGCATCGGAGGGGACGCGGTGCTGTCGCCGCGCGGTCAGAGCTACGCGCACGCGCTCGCCGGACACCTCAACGAGCTGGCCGTGCAGGAGCCGCTGAGCGTGTGGACCTCGGAGCTGAGGCGTACCAAGCAAACTGCAGCTGAAATAATGGCACCGAAGAGGGCTGTACGAGCTCTTAATGAATTGGATGCTGTGAGTATAATTTGTTTTTGTTTGTTAGCTTGCGGATGAAAATATATATACTAATATACTAGTATAAACAAGTGTGTGCCAGTAAACGCGACGGTTGTGAGTTTGATTCCCATTGGGGAGTATGAATTAGTATTTATTAATATTTTTATTTTTATTTTTTTCACTTTGACAATTAGGTTAAGTGCGGCTTTGATTTTCGCTACTTAACACGCTGTGCCTCGAAAATTCAGAGGGAAGTCGACAACGGAGTGTCTTAGCACTAGGTCTCCTCTGCCTACCCAAGTATATGCGGGATATAGCGTGAAGCTAAAAGAAAATTTGGTACTCCAACTGTGTACACTGTTATTATACCTACATCCTTTCAACTGAAATTTAATTTCAGAAATGGAACATGACCTTATTACTTAAAGAAAAACATTTATATCCTCTTAGATGACACATTGTCTCGTTGAATGAATCGTTTTATCTTTTTTTCTTATATATCTCTTATATTTAGGTTTAGTGACAAATTCCTTCTGCTTTCTTTATTAACATGTGTTCTTAACAGCGGAATCAAACACGGCCCTTTAAAAACAGTCCTTTAGTTCTTTTCATCCCATATTAATTCTATAGGATTAATATAATAAACGATATGCTTAGTAACTTTTGTACTACGCGATGGTAGCGCCTTCGATTCCCCAAATCTTAATCCTCGGTAGTTAAATAATCAATTGATTCTAAATTGGCCTTTGTTTTTATTGAAACGCAATGTCACTTTTATTGTAAACAACGTGATGTCACCTTAATAAATTATGATTGCCGATATACATGTCGGTATTTTATAGATAATTAGATAAATTAGTAAATATCCTGTATGACTGAATGATAAGCAACAAAAGATTAAGAAAAGTAATTTAATTTTATTCATTGATGAGTTTAAAAAAAATAGAAACAAAGAAAATGTTCAATTTAGTTTAAAAGAACATTTTAGACAACTTTTATAAATGCAACCTGTTCCCATTACTGCCTTATGATACATATTTTGCTGAAAAATAGAGGAAGAATAGGTTAATAGATATGTGAAATATAAAATTTACGATTAAACATATCAAAGTAAAAACATTAAATTCGTCGGTTCATTCACATCACTTTATCTACAAACGCTAAGCGAATTGGCTCGACTGCAAGAAATACAGCGATCAAAATATCCTAACGCGTATTTTCATCTACGATAGACTTCTCGATACCAATTTGAAGTGGAAAACTACTATTAAAACCCAAATGATTCATTTATAACAAGTTCTACGCGGAAAATTCTATGCAGGTTATTATTAAAATCATATCGCGGAAAGTCCACTAATACTTCACGTGAAGTCGTAACTTTAATTGTCAATAGTGTTTTTTTTTCATGAGATGAAAATAAAAATGAACCACCTTTCTTAAATATTTTTAAGTGAAAATATTGACCTTCTGGCATCTATATTAATTGATTAAAACAGTCTCTATTTCTTTAATTCTTAAATAAATATTTTCTTCCTCTACAGGGTATATGCGAAGGGTTGACCTACGAGGAGATGCAGGAGCGTTTCCCGCAGGAGTTCGCTTGGCGTGACCAAGACAAGTTGCGCTACCGCTATCCGTGGGGGGAGTCCTACATAGACATCATGACGAGACTGCGCCCAGTCCTGTCGGCTCTGGAAGATGAGCACAATGTCGTCGTCGTCGGCCATCAGGCAGTACTTCGTTGCATGCTGGGATACTTCTTGGATGCTAAACTTGGTAATTGAATTAAATATTTACTTATTTATTTGTTATTTTTTAACAAAATCTGTAATATGTACAGAGAAAATAAATAACCTTTTGTCAATTACAAAGTCTAACAACAAAATACCCAAAAATTGTATGAAAATTATACCGTGTTCCAACACTTTTCGAAATTTCCAACATTTTGATAAAATATAATCGAGAAAAACAAATTATCACGCCAAAAAATCTGATATTTTCTAATACGCAGAATCCAGCAGCAGGAAAACTGTGGATAGCATATTAATAGAAACGGGTAGAACATAATATATTCTATCTAATGTCGCATTTTATGACGTGACTTAGAATGTTAGCATCGCCAAGTACTTCGCGGTGTCTTCCTGTACTTCATTGCGTATATAATTATCTATAAATAGTCATTTACTATCTATATGTTTATACCGATATTAACGCAAACATAATGCCACATAAGATATCTACTCTGTTTTGCCTGATCTTACAGAATTGGTTCAAGTTTTACTAAAAATATCTTTTTTATCTAAGATGTGCCTTTTGGGTACCAACATTTCTAACATTTTGATGGATTAGCACTAATTAAGAATAGAGACCTATTTTATTTCACGGACTATAAAAAATTTAATAGAAAATTTAGTACGACCATAAGTCATGTATAAAAATCTTAATTTAGAAATTTATCACTATAAATTTTATAAGTCTTGAAGGCAAATCAGTCTCATTACTGAAATTCTTTATATAAACATACCAACTCAAAGCAATAAAATATTATAGTGTCTTTTTTATATCAGATCTTACCCTAGTATCTTACTATTTTAAAATAATACAATAATTGAGACTTTATATTATTTATTTATATTTTTACAGATGAACTGCCATACATGAACGTGCCCCTTCACACCATCGTGAAACTTACATCCTATGGGTACAAATACAAAGTAGAGATGATCAAGTTGCCCATAGACTGTGTTGACACACACCGCAAACAGCCTAAGGTACTTTTTACCATATTTATTATATATATAGTTAAACAAGAGGAATTTAGTGTTAAGACACTCCCTTCCCATCGAAACACTTCCGTTCATACTTTCCGCCGCATTCTACAGGCATTGTGCTTTGAGTGGCAGAATTAAAGGCGGCGGCTTGCCTCGTTAACAGAGCTCGAAGTGGAAATCAAATCCACGAACTGTCGCATCGCTTGTGTCCCTGTGCCACATCTTGGCTCTATCATTTACATTAGTTTGTTGGATAACACTTTAAAAATATTAAAAATATCTCCATATTATTTATTTTAATTATGTATGTATTATATGTATTTTTCTAACTATTTTTATTATATTGGTTGTCAATCTGCGTAGCAATAATATAATCATTTTAATTTGTTTTCGTACGACGTAACATCTAGAAACTATTTAATAAATAAAATATTTAGTATATACATATATAGCATTATTGATCGTTGGCAACCATTCAACATGATTACATCATGCAGATAACATATCTTGTAATTAAGCTCTGTCATTTTAAAAATACACGGTCATAGATAATATACGATGTTTGTGTTGATAATGAAATTTTTTTTATAAAATCTTTTAATTCTATATTTATATTTTTATTTATATAAAAATGCCTATGTAAATCTACTTAACAATATAAATTTATATTTATTATATTTTCATTTCTTCTCTCTATTGGTGAGATAAAGCGAGGTCCATTGAGGTCCACCAGTATAAACGCAATGCCTCCAGAATTCATTCCAAAACTGAATGTCTTAACACTAGGTTCCCTTTGCCTACAACACCGTGTGCGAGATACAGAATTAACAATAATAACATGTACTTATTTAGAAAACGTATATATGTTTAAAACTAATAACCGTAATGTAATATCTAGAATAAATTCCATTTTTGTTTTTGCAGAATTGTTCAATTAACCGCAGTACTGCTGACGCGTTGGTCACAGTCCCGTCTCACTATGACACGCTGCCTTCTAACTTATGGCAAAACAACGAAGCACAACTTTAGGCCACACACCGACGGACAGACACAAATGTCCGCGGTACAACAACTTAGAACCTACTGCGAAGTGTGGAACCCTTCGCGGTCGATCCAGAATGTTCACCATATGCCAGTCGGGCATAAAAGTGCATTTATAGAGCACAAAGTGAATTTTTCTATAGAGAAAAATTACGACAAAAGCTCTCTTTTTAATAAGATTGTATGAGCTGTGAGCTGTGACGTGTGGTTACAAGTGTTGCGTTCGTCAGTGTGGTCCCAGCATTAGCGGCGTGACAGTGACAGACGTGACGTAATGAACGTTCTATTTTTAAAATGCAAGACTGAAAGGTTTAACGTCAATTGTTAATCAATTTGTGTTCGTATATTAATTATTTTGTTTATTTTATTATTTTAATGTTAGCTATACACGTAATTTTAAGATTATATTTTTAAAAAATTATAATAAGTGAAATCGTATTTCATATCACGTACAACAATAAATTATTCATATCATCTTTTTAGTTTTTTTATGTGTAAGACTGTTTTAAATTTTTGGTGTCTTAATTTACAAATTGTCGATCGTATTCTTGTAATTAATAATAAGAATTTTATTATTAAAGTAAGAATATATTAGTAATTTAGTTACACGTTATTTTAATATTAAATTACAATTTAATTTTAATATATATTGCAAATAGATTTGTTGATAAAATTTTGCCTTTTTTAGGATTCATTAATAAGGTTTATGTAAGGCAAGAATAAAAAAAAATATGTAGTAAATGCTATAATTACATCGTCTTTATTTCTTCTGCATGAAAATCGATATAGTATAATAATTTCGTTTTTTATTCCTCTATTTCTTGAAATACAGATTATTTGTACTGAGTTCAAATTACAATATTATATATATAGTACAGCCAATATAAAATGGCTTATGTTTATTATTATATTACTTTGCCTACCTGCCTGCCTGTATGTCGAACATATACAAAGTAGAAAACAATCTTATGGTTGCATTTGTAGCCCTATATTAAGTAATTAATTCTATAAATCTTAAAAATAAATGAAAAATAGAATTTTAATACTTTTTAGTATTGGACGTTGGAGTTTATATAGATTAGATAACTCCTAGAGAAAGATATAGTCAATTTAAAAAGGTAGTCATAATTCATCTGTATTGAGAATGAATACATAACTAAGCTTATTCAATTCTAGATAAGTTTAATATTTGTAGATTCTTTTATAAATAAAATATTGGATAAAATAGGTCTTTTATTTCATGTATCTCAGCATATATATTTTTTTATATTTATGTACAAAAAAAATATCATGTTGTATCCTGGTATCTTTTATAATTATAACTAGCTTAACTAAGTAGTTTTGGCTTGAAAGCGTAAAAAAATATTGAAATTTATAATATTAGTATATTATAAGTATCATGTTTTATTTCTCAAATAGATGTTTTCTTAGAAATATGAACACAAAATACGTACAACGGAGCGAAGATAGAAAAAAATTCTTTGTATATACTGCAACATACTCAAAAGTATATGTCTATGATTTTTTTATAATATAGCATTAAATAGTAACTTTGTTAATATCATTCAATATATATATAACCACAAATAAATGTACATACAAACTTGTAAAGCTTTTATCGTTTTAAAAAAATAGCCCATCGATTTTTATGGCCGTCAGACATTGATAAGCTTAAGGATTTAATAAACTTATCTACTTAGATTTATCTTAGACTAGTGCCCGCCTGCAGCTTCGTCGCCTTGTAAATTTACAATTATTTTTTATTAACCTACATTATTTTCATGTTGAACAGCAACAAAAATACATCATCTATAAAAGTGTTAACTGTTTGACTATTATGGTACATGAGATACACGTGACGTGACAGACAGACAGTGGAGTTTTAGTAATGAAGCCTGAAGCGAGGTCTTATGGATATGGTACTCTAAATCTTAAAATTTTAACCGATTTAATAGAACGTTTAAAATAATTAAAGATTTTTTTTCAAACAGAATAGCAATACATAACAATGTACCTACATCGATCAGTTACGATTTTGTTATATGTAAGTATAGATAACGAAATAACTACAGTATATTGAAGGTGAATAAAAATGATTATTATCAATCAAGATAATGAATCATCCTACATCAGATGATATTACAAATTGTGATGTATCACATTGCCTAACATAATTGCCTAATATTTTCGAAAGCTAAAAATAGGATTGTTATAAATAAGTTATATAAATTCTATTGTTTGTTTTTATATTTACAAAAATAAATTGTAATAATCGCTTAAATCCTATATCGTCATATTTTCATAAACTCGCAGACACACATCGCAGATCGCATATACTTGAAACGCTTGAACCACATTTGTGCTACGTGTGCGCTTAACACCGTATTAGATCCGTAAACCGCGCAAAATTTTATTCGAGGCGTTTGTCGTAATTTTACCTTTTTTGTATAATAATAAAACTTTAAAATGTATCGATATTTTTCGTCACGTCATACATTTGTTTTGTTAGATGCTTGCTTGAAAAATAAACGAAAAGTGGCGGGAACTAGTTTTTCTTAAAAATTATTGCATCTTCAGAATGTCACATTTAATGGTATTAAAACCAGCCAGTAACTAAATTTGCCGCGTAAATTAAAAAAAAAATCTATTATACAAACATATCTTTTCAAAGCTAAAGTCCAGGCCTCCCTCAAAAAATATCTCTAGACACGCTAATATATATAGTCTTTCATTAATAATGCTTCACCAAAGAGAAGCTATCAATTAGAAACATTAAAGGAACAATTTACTGATTTTTTGCATTTATTTCACTCGAAACGACTATTATTTTAGTTTCGAACGGATACAGTATCCGTTCTAAGGTAAAATGATAGGCGCCTCGAATTTTCAAAGCATAAATGCTCTTAGCGCCCCTCTACACTGATGTATAAAATAGAAATACAGTAAAAGCTTGCCACTGACTATTATGTGCTTTACGCTGATTTAATATTTCTTTTTTTGGCGTTACGCTAATTGTATCCCGCACACAGCAGAGAAAGCAGGGGGAACCTAGTGTTACAGCACTGCGTTCCTCTTTTTATGGCGAATTCTGCGTGCGTGTTGGGTGGCGGAAAGAAAAGAAATGGAAATAAAAATTTAAATAAGTATTTCATTTTCTCGAGTGGGGATCGAACCTACAACCAGTCGCGTTTACAGTCACACACTTATGCCCCTGCGGCACGACTGGCCTTAGATTTTTATATTTACCTATCTACCTATAGATATTATGAAATCATTATGTCACTTTCACAACTGTTATCCCATACAACACATCAATCCACAAAATACCTACGTGACACATCCACATTTACGAGTACATATGAACACACTTTCACATTCCCTCTCATAAATAGACATCTTCTAAATGCACCTAACAAAAACTAAAAACATATTTTTATAAATAAACTGCCTATGTATTATCACGAATTCTAATAATAACGGATTTATTATATATCATACTAGCGACCCGCTCGCGGCTTCGCCCGCTTTAACCACAGAATTATTTACTTAAAACACTAAAATTATATTCATGTCTTAATATACCTATAATGTATGTTTGCAACGCACTTAAGATTTCTAATGTGAAAATTATTAGAGCCTTAGGTCACATTTTCGTACCTCCCATAAGAGAGATGCAACTGTCAACATATTAATTTCTTTAAACTTTTGACTTAAGGAGTCTTTAGGGCCTAAGTTATAGTTAGAGCTATATAGTTATAGTTATGTCGATACTTACAATAAAATCCTTACTCATCGGTGTCTGTACATAGAAGATATATTAGAAAAATTGTTATTACGGACATTTAAAAAATGCTTAACCGATTTAAGTGCAGTTTTGTAATTTGCCTAACTTCCTGTAAATATTTAGTATTAGTTTCATTTTAATTGGTTCACACTAAATTAAAACCGGATTCACGCTGTATCCAGCCTATAGCAGGGTAGGTAGAGGGAACTTAAGTGTTAAGATCCTGCGTATGATATATGACTGACGTGCGAAATGAAAATATGATTAAATTACAATTCAATCCTCCAAGTGGGAATCGAACCCATAACGTCACGTTACAGGCACAATTTTGTGCCCCTACGCCACGACGGCCTTCAATATTTATACAGAATGGAAGCGTCAGCGCTTCTTTTACGGGGGTATATAGGATAAAATATTTTAAACCCATACCTAAAAAAATTAATCAAGATACCTCAACCGTTTAGACGTAGGATTTTTACGCATAGATACCAATAAATAAAATATCAACGATAATATATAATTTATTTTGTATAAAAAAATAACTTTTTCATTTTTGGGATTTTTTAAATTGTATTAGGCTTTTATAGAGTAGTTAAAACTATGGTTTCGTTTAAAGTGGTGCTGACAAAAATACTATATAATTGAGCATATTTAATATCTATAGTGATTTTTTAGTGAATACAATCAATAGTTATTACAACACTTGCAAAGAAAGCATATTTCAGGCATTTTTTTAATTCTTATACCTTTTGAGAAACTACCAACATTCTTATCGTTAATAAATTATGTTTTTCAAAATATTTTTTTTTGAATATTTTCGCGCCATTATGACGAAAAAATTAGACAAAATAGTCTAACTTTTTCGTTCAATTCAAAATGTTTAAAATTAAAAGTTAAAAAATGTTGATCGAAAATAATTATACTGTAGGAGGATACCTTTATATATCCTGTTTAAACCTTGTTTTTTTATGATATTATGTAGAATAATACAATTTATAGAGGAATCACACATTCCTCTTCACACTTTTTATTCTTTAACTATAATAAGTAAATATATTTTTTAGAGGCCAGTCGTAGCGCAGCGGCACGAAGTGTGACTGCAAAACTGACTGGTTGTGGGTTCGATCCCCACTCGACGAGATGAAATATTTACTTAAAATTTATATTTTCATTTCTTCGCTCTGGTTCCGAGGCAAAGCGCGGCGTTGAGTTCTGCCACTCAACACGCAATGCCTCCAGAATTCGGCAGAAAGTGGGGAGCGGAGTGTCAAAAACACTAGGTTCCCTCTGCCTACCCTGCTGTGTGCGGGATACAGCGTGAAGCTGATTTATTTATTTTATTTTATATTTTTTAGAGGTTACTCTGTACTAAGATGGCAGCTGTTCCCGTATTTATGTCCCTGATATATCGATATAAAAAATAGAAATATAAATCATTGGAAAGAAAAGGAGAACCGCAATTATATTGCATTTTTTCTTTTTTTATACTTAAATTGTATTAATAAATTTACATACAATTCATTTGTTTTGAATATAACATTAAGGTTGATTCATAAAATATATTTGGCACTTCCTTAACATGATTATTTCATGTATTTTTTTTATATACAAAGTTTTGATTAAGCTCTCTTGAGAAATATATGTACTGTAAATGAATGTAACATACCTACGTGCCAATGATTAAAATGTATTGATATCCCCACGTGATCCATCTAAATCCAATATAAACTTTATAAACTATAGCAACCAGCTCGCGGCTTCACCCGCTTAAATTTGTAAATTATTTTGTTTGTTTCGGTACAGGGAATTACGTTCCTGAATACGAAATAAATTTTGTATGCTTGGAGCGCACTTATGATTTCTAATGTGAAAATTATTAAAACCATGGTGGCATTTTAGATTTTCATTAGAAAAATTATTATTGGGGGCAATTAACAAAGTAATAGAACCAGAAACAATAATATTTGTCAATTTTGTTTGTTTGTTGGTTTTTCTGTTAGTCGACGCTTATCTCAGAAGCGGTTTAAAGAGCTAAGACGTGAGCGCGGTGCGGGAGCGGTAAAATCGCTTTAATTGTTTTTATTGTAATATTCGTCATGTATGAATGGTGTAATGATTAAATAACTGACCTTTATAACTATTTATTTATATCTTCAGAATATAAATGAGAAATGATAGCTTTTTTGGGCACTATTAATTTTTTAAGAAAATAAATTTGATCAAAATACACTTATTTATCTATTTATCTATACATATAAAAGGACATGTACCTGTCTGACTGAGGTAAGAAGCACGCACAGCCGTAACCGCTGATGGGAGAAACGTGAAGTTTGGACAGATGTTTATTTTAATAATTTGGACATCCACTAATAAGGGATTTTGAAAATTTTTTACCCTAAACGCATGAAATAGGGGTTGAAAGTTTGTATGGTTTTTTTTAAAACAGCACCGATTTTCATAAAATTTGAAAGTCAGCAGACTCTTTAAAATATTTCATTGAACACGTGTTTCATGGTTTTTAGAATTTATCCTCTTAGGGATGAATTCAAAAAACAATGGACGGGGTTGAAAGTTTATATGAAAAAATCTTTAAATCGCTACCGATTGTTATAAAACATTAAACTTAGACTGTTAAAAATATTTTATTGAACACGCTTTTCGTGGTTCTTTTAGAATTCTGCCCTAAGGGTGCTAATAAGCAGGCGAAGTTGCGCGCGCCCGCTAGTTTTAAAATAAAAATTAAAATAATATAAAATCTTATATATTATATTGTTATACTTTAATAACATATAATATATTTATCAAAATGAGAATGTATTGTTTTGTTTAATAGCTCCTGATAGTAATTACAACACATGCAAGGAAAGATCATTTTAGAAAGTTGTTTAATTATATTAGAATTATAAAAAATACTAACATTTTTATGGTGAATAAAATATTGTCTGTGTTTTCCACCTGAAAAACACTAAGGGGAGAAAAAATATTAAATATATATAAAAATATAGATACCACATTAGTATCGATACTGTTGTACTGGTAATAATAAATGAAAAAAATGATATACTACGTACGGGATACCTTTGTATGCAAAGTTTAAAGCTATTCATTATGACAGAATATAAAATATATATATTTTAGATGTCCCTCTGTACTACGATGGCGGCTCTGTTCTAGTTTGCACGTTTTCCTTTGAAAATTAGTTACTGTAACATAACTCTAATAGTTACACATGGCATCGGCAACTTTTTGTATATATTGAAGTCTTCTATGAAATTATAGTACATTACTTTGCTCAATAGCCAATAATTTCCACAGCGTACGCGGTATAAGGTTTTTTTCTTCATCAGCTTCACGCTGTATCCCGCGCACTGCAGGGTAGGCAGAGGGAACGTAGTGAAAGACACTCCGTTCCCCACTTTCTGCCGAATTCCGGAGGCATTGCGTGTTAAGTGGCAGAACTCAACGCCGCGCTTTGCCCCCGACACCAGAGCGAAGAAATGGAAATATAAATTTAAGTAAATATTTCATCTCCTCGAGTGGGGATCGAACCCACAAACAGTCGGTTTACAGTCACACTTTGTGCCGCTGCGCCACGACCGGTCTCAACTCGGTTTTTTTTTTGTATTGTTTTACACCTTAATCGTCTAATTGTAAAAGAATTTTCCAAATCGGTCCCGTAAGTTTGGGCCCTATTCAATTCAAATAGAGAAACAAAAAATCTAATCGATTGTCTTAATAATTTTAGTGATATCGATGCACCTCCCCCTCACCCCCGCAGAGTTACTCGCCACGATGCGCGAGGCCACACGACACACACTCCGCATTTTTTATTATGACATGATTTTCTTTAGATTGATATTTTTAAATTCGTTATATCTTTTGAATGGGATATCCGATTTTATTAATTTAAAAAGTATTTTACAGGTATTGAAATTATCTTTAAAAAAATATCATTTAAAAGGATAAGGATTAACGTAGAGGTATCAATAATATGGTTTGATTATTGTCGGCACTTTTGGTAACTTATAAAATATAAAAAAATGGTTATATTGTCATAACTACAGTAGTTGGACATATGCTATCGCGGACTTTTATATAGATATTGATGCGCTCTATAATACTGTAGAACATTGTTTTGTTCTATCATCAATAGTTTTCGCAGCGAATGCGGTGATAGAATTGTTAAGATCAATTTCTTCTCACCTTGGGTTACATTATTGCATTTTTATTAGGGATCTCCATTTTTTTTGAAAATGTAATATAGCCTATGCTGGTCAGTGAAGATGCAGCTTTCTAATAGTGAAAAAAATATTGAAATCGGTCCAGTAGTTTTTGTGTGAAAACTCTACAAACATACACACATACATACATACATACATACATACATACAAAAATACAAATCTTACCTCTTTATAATATTAGTATAGATTAGTATAGATTGTAGAGTACGGTCGATGAATTGTGGCCACCCTTAAGTTAGCTGTAGATAACTGCGCATATTTCAGGTGATTTTTTTTCTCACTTTTAATTATTTCGTTCGCCAATGCGAACAATGCGCGAAGTTCAGAGAAAATTTAGCTTTAGCAATACCCCGAGTCCTCAATGGCATTTATTTAATAAATTAGCAGGCCCCCAAAGAAAAAAATAGTCCAGGGCCGTGGGCGTATCTAGAGAGATTATTATCTACAAATATGTTGGGAATAAAAATTTTTTTTTTCTTTTCAAGGTCAATTATTTGTAATTTAGTATAATTTCTGTGGCAAGCGTTATACTATTCAAACGTAGCGACCCCCTGTATTTCTTCGCTTCTTCTTCGGAAAAAGGCAACGGATAGGATACCCATATTTAAGTTTCAAATAAATGATCACTTCTTTTAATAAAACATAAACAAAATATCTTTTTTTTTTACTTTTTAACACTTTACTGCAATGTCATTCAAATTTTTACTAAAAAAAGTTTAATAAAAAGGTACTGGAGAACCTCGCCCGGGGGCGTGAGTAGTGCAACAACCAGCTTATTTGTGAGTCATTACAATCAAGAACATTGCTATAATAACAAAATACTTCATAACATCAGATAAACACTACTTAAAGTTACGTATGCAACCATTAATTGATAATAACCGATACCTTATATTGCTTGTACTACGTTATTATCACCATAGCTCCATTCGTGAAGTGAGAGGCTCGACCGTGACTTATTTCATTGACGGATGCTGTGCTCTAACCCACCGACCCCCGGCGAAAATACATACACGCATTGTCATACAAATCGCACTCACGCGCACACGCCTCACCTTAGCGATGGTCTATTTCTAAGTGTTTCTTTTTCAATACCTAATACGTGTAGTGCACATGTGTGAAGTTGTTTGTGAAGTTTCAAAAGAATCTGAACTGATTATAAGTAAGTAATGATTGTAAAAATTTCCAGTTTGATTAAATAAATATGAAGATTATAATGTCGAATATATAACATCGATAAATAAAAAATATGTTTAGTATTATACTACTTTTATGAGCTAGGAAAACAGATAATATAAAAAAAAATACGTAAATACTTAGTGTACTTAATAACACAAAAAAAATACAGTCGATTTGTGAACTGAACTATCCTATTATATTAGTCGGTTAAAAAGGTATCATTTTCTTTTCATGATATTTTTACTATCCAAATTTAAATTACAATAGAAGTCATGATAAAAACCATTATACTCTCCACTACTATACTCGTATATTCATGTTCATATTGTGGTATATCGAATACCAATTTCAAGTTATTTATAAGCATTACGTATTTCAAAACCATAGTTTGTAGTGAAGACTTTTTACTCAAAATTTAATACATTATTATCAAACACATAATTAAATTATGCTTATATTGGTTACCATTTGTTATACACATGTTATACTCGATTCGTTGTTAGAGCGATGCTTTAAACAAGTTCGCCTTGGACTAAGAACGAGATCGAAATGATTTTGGATTCATTTATCTTGGTTGACCTATAAAATTTTTACTAAACTACTTTTTAAAAAGATATACTACTGTAGGATATAAATTCGATTTTGCCACAAGATCTTATTATTGACCCGCGTTTTACGACCGTATTATTTTTTTAGCTTCACGTATGCATGTATCCCACACACAGCAAGGTAAGCAGAGGGAACCTAGTGTTAAAGACATTCCGTTACTCATTTTCCGCCGAATTCTGGAGACATTGCGTGTGGAGTGGCGTAACTCAGCCGCGCTTTGCTTTGACACTAGTCGGTCCTCTGTTTTAAATTCGATTTTGGCACAGGATTTAATCAAGTTATTGACTCGACAAGTACGATCATATCATATTGTTGATTAAAGATAATTATTTACCTAATTATACCGCTCATGCATTTCCTGCGATTACGATATTGCAAAATAGCATATTATGATGACCAAAGTAGCTGACACTGTTATAACCTTAAAATTCGCATTTATAAAATGTTGTTTGTTTTATATTTATACGGGTTTATCAATTGCTCATAATAAAAAAACGGTCGAAAGCGAGTCGGGCTCGAATACCGAGGGTTCCATACTAATTTCTTGATTTCTATCAACGGGTAGTAAAATTTAAAATTTGCGGACGTATGCACACAATTTTTACAAAATAAACTACAATTGTAAGTTTGTACAGATTTTTTGAGTAGAGCCCTTGGACGGTTTCCAAAGAGGCTCGGGTTCAAATCCCGTTAAAAATTTTATACGTTTTCTTAATAAGTATTTTTCTTTCCTAAGTGTGAAATAACATTTTAAATATATTTAAAAAATCATAACTTTAGGTATCCGAGAAGTATCCTATTGAAAATTTGCAGTATAAACGGCTATATCTTGGAAGTTAGATTGTTTCACAGGTCCAAGAGATTGAGAGACTTGAGTATTTGATATATTATAATTTCAGCTTGATAAGTTGATACCTTCAAGTGTTCCTGAGAAAATGGTCTTGACAGACGGAAGGACACACAGACAACAAAGTGATCGTATAAGGGTTCCGTTTCTTCCTTTCGAGGTACGAAACCCTAAACACACCTTAATTATCTTGATTTAAGTAGAAGTAAGAAGGATCTTACGCAGCTAAAATTACTTATTTAATGTATTTTATACGTAGTAGAAAAATAAAGAGGCCAGTCGTGGCGCGGTGGCTGTAAAACCGACTGGTTGTGGGTTCGATCCCCACTCGAGGAGATGAAATATTTACTTAAATTTATTATATAAGCGCGGCGTTGAGTTCTGCCACTCAACACGCAATGCCTCCAAAATTCGGCAGAAAGTGGGGAACGGAGTGTCTTAGCACTAGGTTCCCTCTGCCTATCCTGCTGTGTGCGGGATATAGCGTGAAGCTAATTTAATTCATTTTAATTTTAATTTAGAAAAATAAAAAGTGTATTCACTACATATAAAAAACTGATATAATCAACTGTTCACAAAAATATGATGTTTTCGCTGGTTTTTCTTCTTACAAAAAAAATGTTCTTTTAAAAAAACTCTCTAGTCTTGATCCCACCAAGGTTACACAAAATGTAATGATGAGAAATATATTATAATAATGTACATTAACATTGTGTATCTTATATTATCATTTTCGTAGAATTTCCTACGAATAATAATAGTATGAAGCATGAATCAAGTTTGTATTTAATTTAATTTTAAATCTAGTGAAATAATATCCATCTAACTTGCGGCAGTGTATCCAGGTCGATACGATTTGAGTGCCTTCAAAAATCACGTCTATCTCCATCACAAGGGCCGGCAACGAACCTGTATCTCATCTTACACGGGGTCGTGGGCGGCTTAGATCATTTATCATCAGGTGACCCGTACACCCAAACTCAAAATATTGTTGTATCAAATAGACTTTTACAAGTACCAATAACTCGTCAAACGGCAGTTCTGCTGAGAAGAGCAAGATAAGAACTCAACAACAGTTGCTATTTTTAAAATTGTTTTTACTTAATACAATAATAGGTATACGGTATAAAATTAAAATTCTCTTAAAAACATTTTTATCTTTCAAATATTCTTGGATGGATACGCTCGCTTGCCTAGTCGTTTCCATTAAAAAAAACTCGAAAAATATAATACCTACCTTGTGAGGCCGTTGTAGCGCAGAATCACAAGCGAATGTAAACGCAGCGGTTGTGAGTTCGATTCTCGAAGAGTTTGTTTGTTAATGCTAGATCAGTGTAAATGGTAAGATATTAGAACAAGTGAATGAAGTGGTATATTTGGGAAGTATGTTCAGTAGAGATGGCAGATGCGAGATAGATGTGGAAAGGCGCATTGCTGCCGATAGAGTCATGTAGCCAACAATGGCTACTCGATCGGACTATTACCACCCCCGACATTTAAACAGCGTGAAGTAGTGGCTTTATGCCACTGCGTTTCGCATGAAGTAATGCCGGGCCCCGGCGCCTAACATACCTTAAAGGCCGGCAACGTACCTGTAACTGCTCTGGTGTTACATGGGGTCGTGGGCGGCGGTAATCACTTACCATCAGGTGACCCGAACGCTCGTTTGCAGTGTCTTTTTCATAAAAATATATATATATATCTTTCCTACGAAAATTATTTACCAAATTATTTTACATTTGTGAGCAATGATTAAGGATAAAAATAATCCCCATCAGTGGACCTACAAAAACTCTTATAAGTAGATATATTATTTTAAAATTTATTTAAATACTACATTATTATTTTTGTGACGATACAAAACATAGTTTCCTGTATACAAAAACATTGTAAAAAAGTCTACACTTACGTATCTAAGTTATAAACGCTGTTTTTTAGCTTCACGTTTTATGTACGTGTTCTCTATTTTCTGTCCGCAGTTGAATGGCGGGACTCAACGCCGCGTTCTGTCTTGAACAGGAAAAGGCTTTGGATGGGAATCAATAAAATATTTGAAGGCCTGTTCCATCGAGTACATTTTTTTCACTTGCAAGAAATTATTCAAATTTTCAAAAAAATGGCAATCTATTGGAGCAAGCATTCTTATTTGGTAGCCGTCTGCAGTGCATTTTTACCACTGACACCGCAGCCCGCAACTAGCTTGGACGTGGTTTGCGATAGATCCGCTTCCACAATACCCTTCAATTTTTCTTCTTTTTAATGATTTTCTACATTTTTATTTCTGTACATTTATCTTATCTATTTTAATACATTATATCTGTATTCTGTACAATGCATGTTTGTAGCAACGTGTATCTAAACTACGTGGACGCTGACGCTGCGCTGTAGTTTTTTTTTAGTTTATCAGTTGTTAGCGAATCCTTTGTTCATAAAATACCTTGTATTTTTGTTCCTATTAAATATTGTTTTTTTTTTATCCACTTGGGTCACAGTTACAACGTGGCACCATACCACATTGGAATTGTAAACTGAGTGACGCAAATCATTCATTTCGTTTGTACTTATTTTAACTAACTTAATTAAGAGTTTTAATTAAAAACATTAATTTAACTCATGATTAATTCATGATTTTGAACGTAAAAATACAATAAATATTACAACTAGATCAAAGGTAAAAGGCCCAATGGAAACATTTCTAGCATTCCATGGTGAGGAATTCGGAGCAATGCTCAGGACTATGACCCTTATTTTTAAAAAACGTATAAAATTTTTAACGTAGCGGCACTCGAGCCCGCGCCTTCTGGAAACCGACCAGGCGCTGTGATCACTAAGCCAATACGTTCTCATCAAGCTACGTCGAAATTTTTATACGCTTGTTATGTTTAAAAATATTTAAAAAATAGTATTCTCTCTTGCCGAACGATAATTCTTAGTAATTATCTTTGGGTAGCGGAAATTTGTAAAAATCTCTCTACACAGATACTAACAACATAAATAAGTTGTAACAAGCGTATAAAAATTCGTACGTACGTTAATAAAATTAGAAAAGTTCGTTCTACTACGTTCAAATTTTTATACTATTTTCTAAATAAGTATTTTTCTTTCCTAAGTGTGGAATAACACTTTAAAAAATGTTTAAAAATATTTAAAAAATAGTATTCCCTCTTGCCAAATGATAATTCGTAAAAAATATTTGTATACTTATATGTACATTCATTGTTACTTATAAGTTATATAACGTCGTGGCCGCCCTGAAGTTAGCTGCGAAAGATAGCTGCTGACGTAGATGACTGCGTATATTTGATTTTAAGATTTTTCTTACTTTGATTATTTTCTTCTCGAGTGAACAATGCATAGTTTAGAAAATCTAACTTCAGGGCGGCTTGTGGACCGTACTGTATTAGTAATAATACAACCAAATGTCATACATTTTTAAATAATATTACAACGAAACGAAATGAAAAATTAATCAATTAAATATGTTCAATAATGACCACATTAGTGGAAACTGTGTCGCATCCATTAACGCTCATTCGCGTCACAAAGAGAGGTAACAACATCCGTCACACGCATTTCTTATTATTTCGTTTGGAATGCCTTTGGTGCGAAATTGTAGGTCGTAATTGGAATATTTTTCACATTCTAATTATGTTCCTTATAAATTTTTCACATTTACAATTATGATTTGAAAGAACTAAATAGTAACGAGTACGTTATTCGGACACTTATACGCAATGTTTTTTTTTACGTAATTTTTATATATGGAAAAACAATTTATTTTATTGGAGTTTTTCAGAAATAAACGGCTTTACATCTAATTATTATTTTATGTTTTAATTGACTTCTTACACATTTATTAAATATACCGGATAAGACGTATCGCATTTTTTATATTAGCTTTCTGCTGGGACCGAAGAGTCCGCTAATAGTTTAAAATCACCCGACTTACTACTCAAGTAGCTACAGCCACAATTAAATGACATCTGGATTATAGCAACATAACGACAGACAATAATAATAACAACACTATAATATAAGAGTTAAATTCAGTCGACATTCTACTGGACAAATTCAATTAAATAAAATCTAAAAATCTTTTTTTTTGTTTATATGGAACTTTAAAAATGATCTTATTTTTTGTGAAGTACCTGATTATAATATTATATAATTTTTCATAATTTTTTTACAATTCACAGAATGCTGAACGAACAAGATTTAATAGTAGCTAGAGCACTCGCAGCCGAATCTCGAGAAAATTCGCCGGGGGGATCTCCAGGCCCTTTGAGAAAAAGTCCATTAACAAAGATTGTTGATAAATTAAATACTTTCAGGTAAATATTTTTAGCTTTTACATGAATATTTTCTTGTAAAAGTTAAGTTAGTTGTAGTTCCAAACGAGTATAATTTTATATTCAAAGTATAAATAATTAAATGCAAAATGGCAATTGTCGAGCATGCAAAAAACGTTTTTTCTGCGTCTTCTAAAACAGGTACACAGACAGTGTTTTTTACTTTTATACAGGTAATGAAAGTTAATTATTAATTAACTTTTTTTACGTTTGGTATTTCGTCAAAGATTTTAACATATATGATACTGTTACGTTAAGTCAAAAATGACAGTTATTAATTGTCATTTGTCAATTCAACTTTGGGAATTCTATCTTGTTGTGGTTTCTTACTGATTTTTTTTGCTTAAACTTTATTTTGTAATTGTAACTGAAAACCATAGTATTGTTTTCAATTGAAAATGTGCAACTGCTAGTTCTGCAAATGTAATAAATGATTATGATATTTAAATGGCGGGTATCAATAAATAAGTGTTATGAAGATGGATAGAAGAAGTAGAAGTAAATCGAGACAACCGGCTACAAGCAAACTGACGGAGGAAGAAGAAGAACGGTAAGTTCACTTTTCTACTTCCAAATTCATTTTCTTAAAGTACTTTATTATTAATTAGGTTATGCTTACATCTTACAGGTTAACTTTTATAATTTTATTAACCTTCTTACTTATAATAATATTGGAGTTTATAACTTGAAATTTTGATTTTAACAAATAAATTAAGTGACCGAATTATAGAAAAAGTTGTACTTAAATTTCTTGGAAAATACTGCTTTGAAATGGGGTGTACCAATAGAGATATAACGGCCTGCATTAGGAAATCCGTAAAAATAAGGGGTTGCAAAATCATGAAATTCACTCGATGTAATTTATGGATATTGCCAATAAAATTATTATAAAACCTAGACACTTTGAAAATGACATTTTAGTATGATACACAACTACAGGGTTAATTAAAAGCTAAATTTGTTGTGGTATAATATGCTGATATAGTATATATAGAATTAATTATTTTTGTAAGACATTTTAAGATGCACATCACAAATTAAGTGGATAACTGTAATGACCGCCTTGAAGAAGATAATTCACATTTAAAAATATGTTAAATAAATGTTCTGAGGATACAGTTATATTTTTAACTATCTCTTTCAAAGCCTTTATCCAATGATCAATGTTATTAATTTAAAAAAAAACAAGTTAGTTGTGGCATATGGTACAAAATATGACTGTAAATGTTACAAGTTATAAGTTCAATTTGTACTTCACTCTGGTGTCGAGGCAAAGCATGGGATTGAGTTCCATAACACCAAACACAATGGGTCCAGTGTATCACTTAAACAACATTAGAACAAAAGATAAACACAAGACTTGCAATTTGCAAAGCAAGACTTAAAGTGTCATTCACAAGTATTGTCATACACAAGTATTGTCTAAAAATTAGTTAAAATCTTTTTATCTTATAATTTTGAACAATAAAATTAGTTAGTTGAGGCCAGTCGTGGCGCAGGTCACAAAGTGTGACTGCAAAACCGACTGGTTGGGGGTTTGATCCCCACTCGAGGAGATGAAATATTTACTTAAATTTATATTTCCATTTCTTCGCTCTGGTGTTGAGGCTAAGTGCAGCGTTGAGTTCTGCCACTCAACACACAATGCCTCCAGAATTCGGCAGAAAGTGGGGAAGGGAGTGTCTTAACACTAGGTTCCCTCTGCCTACCTTGCTGTGTGCGGGATACAGTGTGAACCTGATTTATTTATTTATTTATTTTAAATTAGTGGAAAATATTTTGAATAAAAAAAAAATTTTAAAAGTTATAAGTTTAAAAAAAAAAACATTTTTTAAAAATCCTATAAAAATTTTAATGTAGCGGGATTTGAACCTGCGCCTCTTGGAAACCATCCAAGCTTCGAAATTTTTATATGCTTGTTACAACTTATTTTTGTTGCCAATATCTCTGTAGGAAGATTGTTACAAATTTCCGCTACCCAAAGACAATTACTTAGAATTATCATTTGTCGAGAGAGAATGCTATTTATATCTAATCCATAAGGAAGAATCCTTTTAAAAAATATATTTTTTATTAATTTACATATTTCTTTAAATTTTACACTTTGAAGCCTGTCTTCAAAAAAACCCTCTGTCTTTTAAAGCTATTGTAAAAACAAAACATTAATTAAATGTATATTAATTAATGTTTTGTTTTTTATAAGGGCATACATAAATTGCTTTTTATTACATTTTCAAGAAAGAAAATTCTCAATTCTTTGCCTTTCGAAGTTTCAACTGTAACATAAAAGGAAAATGCCATTTTCTAGAGAATTTTAGGCAACCTTCAAGTGCTTCCCTCCCCTTGTATAGTCCCAGAACATGTAGAATTTTAGTTTTAAGTTTCTACATCCAGTCGTTTAGACTACGCGTCGCCTTTTCAACAGGGAGCAATGAAAGAGTTTAATAATTGTACATAACAACAATATAGTGTATCGCGGTATCCCGGTTTTTAGCAGCCGGCATAAGCAGCCTAGTGTTCAGAGTATCCGCTTCACACTTTCCGCTAATTATTAAATATTTTATTTTCTCGAGTGGGAATGGAACCCACAACCTGTCACGTTTACAGTCGCACGCTTGTGCCCCTCCGCCACGACTGGCCTCCTTACATTGTACATAATAATTATACGAATTAATTTGGAATCAATATTTTTTTTATCTTTTATTTTAGTATCAACTTTTACCAATTTAAAAATAGTAATAGCTCTGTAGGTCATAAATTTACTAGAATAAAACTGAGATATCGTCAAAGAACATATAGTTCACAGAGAGTTTTTGACATGAAAAACAAGGGTCAAGAAACGTAACAGTTATAGGACAATGACTCTTGACCCAAAGACAGGCGAACTATGTGTTCTTTGAAATAAACGTGCGATATAACCATAGACCAAAATTTTGTCGTAATGTACTATAAATATAGTTGCAAAAAATAAACGTATAATTTAATTATAGCATTTTTTTTTCTAAACAAAATTTTAATTATAAAATAAATCGAAGGAGAACAGAGCGCCTGATACAATAGTGATACTATTTCTTGTTTTACACGTTAAATATTTTTTAATCTACAAGGTATCTCCTGTCACGTCTATGTAGAGAAATGCATGACAGTTTTCCTATGTCATAAGTAACTCTTCTGTCAATGTTTTCTGAGTCCATGTTAGGGTCACTGGGCATACGCGAACCTGGAGCCTAGTCACAGCTTAGAAACTCCGGAACCCTATATTACCGAGATCCACTTCATTCCCATTTAGAAAATTTCTGTACATAAACGTTCCGCTTTGTCACAAAAGGCCTTATTACACGTTTTAATAATTAATTGGGTTAATGATCGTTATGATATTATCTTTAATCTTACTTTCTTAATTCTGAGTCATATAAATTTCGCTGAAACATATTTCATTGTTATAAATCTTCTAAATAAGTAAACGCTAACACTTTCGCTAATCTTTATCATACTTATCAGTATTGTCATTTTTGATTTTCAAAATTTTATAATCCAATTCAGTATTTAATAAAATTGTGTTATATATGACAATATTATAATTTTATGCTTACCAAGCTAATCAATATTAATCACTATTTACTAATTATTCTAAAAGGTAGCAATTTACAAATAATTATCAGCATTAAAAAGAATACTTAACTTTCGATTAAAATTTAATTTGTCCCATATCGCCATGCACGCTTTGCTAGCATGTCAGTATTCATAATCAGAAGTCAGAGTCAGTCCGCCAGTCGATGGTTCTCTTCAGGCGCGAGCTAACGTGTACGAGTCGCGACCTACGTTCCGCCGGTTTCCTCGCAATTTGCGATTTCCAGCCTTGCAATATTTAACAATCTAGTCAAATGGACTTCACATATTTTAAATTTCGTAATAACTTCGACTACAGGCGAGGCCGTCTCTGAACATTTATATTCCAAAGTTTTATAGATTTATTATATTCTAAAAGATATAAAAGGTTTCTAAAGTCAGTTCAAAATCTAAATTTAAAATCTTGTGTTGTAGTACGTTTATCTGTGATGTGTTAAAATTGTAAATATCAACAATGCTGGCGATAGATTCTTTGTGGAGTGGGTCAGCGGAAGAACTGTCCACACTAAAGACCTGTAAATCTCTAGAAAGAACTGAATGCAGATTCCGCCGTCGATCCTCGAAGAGTCTGATACCCCAGGCCTTGTTGCATGCTCTACCTGACACACAAGTCCGAGCCCATCGACAACGACGTTCTGGCACGTGGCCGTAAGTGTCAACATAAATTATTTAAACGATACTAGTTGGATAATAACCATATGTTATTTCATCTTAATATTGACTTTGTTATTTGGATATTAAAAAAATTGATGAAACAAATGAAAAAACAAAATTATTTGATATTGTTGTATTCATTTTTTTTGAGATTTCAATTTAAATTGTAGTAACATTTATAAATAATGTCTAAAAAAGTCAGTATCTTTGTCTTTTATCATATCGTTTTTATTCCACATACTTAAACCAAACAATACAAACAATAGTATAATTTTATAATCTATATAAAACAAACTTTTATAATCTTCATAATTTAATAAAATGGCGATTTTATCTCTCCGTGATTTAAATTATGGTGATTTACTTACTGGGGCAAACATAATTGGATGTCAGTGTCAGGTGTGCCGGTTGTTGACCTTAATAGTATCTGTGCAAGACAGACCACAGCGCTCGCACTTTCCGAAATTAGACTGCAACTATAGCATCGGTGTTCTTAATACAAAACAAATAAACAGAACTTGAGATTTATTTGTGCTGCAGTACAATAAATTTGCCTTTGAATGTTTCGATTTCAATTTACAAAGCAGATTGCCGAAGTTTATTATTTACTTGATGTGTGATCCACTGGGACTTATTGTGGCGTTTTCAATTTGTAGATTATTTATTTTGGGAAATATCACAAAAAAATACTAGTCTTATCCTGTCTCCGAATTTAGTTGATTTTTTTAGTTGATTCCGTTGGAATTTTAGCTGTGAGAGAGAATGATTTAGTCGTTTAATCGTTTTCAAACATTACAATGCAATATTTGTTAACTTATCTCCCAGAAAATGTATATTATTTTAAATTTACGTACAACTAAATAAACAATTTATTTAAATTTAATAAACGGAACATAGTTTCTTTAATATTCATTTCAATTATTTCGTATTTAGTGTTAGGTACATGTATTTGGTTATCAGTAATTTTGTGTGTGGTTTATTAATCGTCTTTGGCCTTTGCGGTTTTGTATACAAACAAATAAGATTGTTTTGTTATTCTAACTTATTACAATACATAGAAAATATATAATTTTAAAGTATTGTACATGTTCCTTGGAATTCTAGAGATACTATGATACAAATGGATTGATAAAAAAAGTTCTAGATAACAATAAAAAAGCGGACAAGCGTAAGTCGGGCTCGCCTACTGAGTGTTCCGTTAAATTTTTGAGGTCTTATTTTTCTGAGATTCAAGTGTAGCCAGAGCTCTTTCATCTGATACCTCACTTGAACTAGCGACTTTAATACCAAATTTTGGCCCACCCATGCTATTATTTTTAGAAGTTTTCTTCAAATGTATAGTTTTTAGATTTTTTCCTGAATAAGAACTACCTGTAGATGCTAGTTGCATCATAATTCTAGGTCCACCGGAAGTACCTTATTAATTTTGATTCCCTTCATAGCGTTGAAATACCCTTTTTTGCGATACAAATGGCCATATCTTTTTTTAAAGTAAATGTAGAAATGCATTTGTTTTTTTAGGAAATCACGAGGCCATAGATCTGAGTATTTGTTTTAACTCGATATCCCCAAACGTTCTTGAGATAAAGACTCATGACAGACAGACAGACTCACGGACTGACAACAAAGTGATCTTATAAGGGTTCCATACCTATAATACCTTAAAAATAAGCAGATTTGAACTATTTTTCTTATTCTTAACAATAATAAACACTTAACCATTTTCCTATCTATACTATACGAAAACACATCAGCGTTTGCCTTTACCAAATCTAAGGAACTATTCAAACCCATACAATTATTCAAAAAAATCAAACAAAAATGTTAAGAATTCTACAAAGGGCATTCATCATTATTAAAATTATCTCCAAGGTAAATCAGCCAATTAGATAATACCATGCTTATCCACACTTAGTCACCTTTCTCTTATTCTTGTTCAACCGCAATCGTTACTAGTTTTTGCTTCTAACCGTAAATTGGATCCTCATTTGCTATCTCTACATATTGCTAGACATCTCGATTTTCACTCGGCACTCAGGTTCGGCCTATTTAAATGTTAGCCGACCCCGATATGCCGCCATGCGGTAACTCCTTGACCTCAGCGCAACGATTGTTCAGTGTGTACATAATCATATTAACTATTTTTTGTACTTTTAATAAAATTGATAGTATTCCGATTGAATATCTTCTATAGGTTATAGCTAAACGAAATATACATATTTTTTTCGTTTTATAATTTTTCTGTGGACATTTGAAGTTATACTCGCACGTAAATACATCTCACACAAAAAAAAATGACAACAATTTTTTTATTTTAATATATAAAACAACAAGGCTATTGCGAAGGGTACGATTACGACCTTTTTCGATGTTGGTAATAACAATGAGTGACAAAATTTCTAACGTATATTCGCTAATCTATTCACGTAACATGTAACAACCGACAATAGTGATGGAAATTTGATATTTTTTGTTTCTAGTTTCTGGAAAGTAATAGTGACGCCACTATAACCAATATAATTTATGTAACAGTTTTTTTATATATTTTATTTTATATTTTTTTCATTTACTAAAAAAACTAAATAACAAAGTTGTAAACGACGCGCGACGTAACCAATCCAATTCAAATAGCTCCACTTGTTCAACACGAAAATTTTTTAACATGAACAAAAATATATAGGGGAGAGTAACCCATATTGGACCACTTTCAATTATGACCAAAAATATTTAACTTTTGATCAAATCTTTAAATTATTTAAACGAAATTGAATTCTTATAGAAATCTTTAATAACACCTCTTAATTTTGCAACAATAGCCTAGGCTTCGTAATAAATTATATTTATAAGCAGTTTTTCTACACATGAAGTGCAGGTATATTGACTTAAATTAAACTAAAAAGTAATTAACAAGATTGCCACTATTAGGTAAGTAATATAAACAACAAAGCTTTTTCTAAGTCTTCTTTATTCCATTTGTAGTATTCTTTTTACTTTTATCGATAGCACCTGCCATCTAAAAAGATACAAATTAATTTGAATTACTAAAAAAAAGTAGTTGCATATATTGGACCGGTACACTTAAGGAACTTGAGAGTGGTCCAATATACAGACATTGGTAGTATTACGGTTCGCCACAAAGACATAAATAACCTGTAAAAATTTGTATTATTTTACTAGCACATTAAACAGTATAAAATGTAATTCCTAAAGTATTTTTTTAAGTAATTGTAACTTACCTTCACGTTCAACAATGTCTTTAGCCAATTAGCTCAGAAATAATACCAGCACACCACAAAAACAATTTATTAGCGTCACGGCTATGATGCGTTTTCGACGTCAATACAAAATAGCGGAGTGTTAGTGGCACTACCGCATCGCATATTGTGGTGTTGCCAGAATAATAGAATGGAGTTAATTGACTGAGATATAGCATCGGTCCAATTTAAGCGCCGGTCCAATATTGGTTACTCTCCCCTATATTATACAGCACCTATGTACATACATCTGCAAATATTATTCACAAATGCCTTTTTTATATTTATTTAAACAAAAAATTCGCTATATATATAATATATTGCATATAAAAATTAAATTATAATAATATATATTTAAAAATAATATAAATATACAGTATAGATATATCGATTTTTTATGTATGCACGTTTATGCAACATGCCTTATCCTTGAGCCAGTTGGTCGAACACATTAGACTTTAGTGTTTGTCATGACGTCGTTATGGTAACCTACATACTTAATGTACATATAATTGGTACATAGCTTAAAACTTCATTAAAACTCAATTTGTAATTAAAACAATGCTATCAAAATTTTGATAAAGTGATGCCGTCGTGCAGGTTTGATTCTCACTTAAGAGAATGAATTTTTATTTATTAATGTTTTCATTTGTTCGCTCTGGTACCATGGCTTGCTATCTGGTTGGGTTTCGCTTTCGCCACTCAACACCTCAAAAAATCGAACGAAATTAAGGAACAGAGTGTGTTAATTTTAGATACCCCCGCCTACCTTTCTTTATGAGGGATGCAGCATGAAGCTGAAAAAAATTGACGAGATTTTTATATTAGTTTAATAATAACTGTGCCTATAGCATTTGAAAGACAATGTCAATTTTAATTTCTGTAGTTCTTTAAAAAAGATCATAATCTAAATCGAAATAATAAAAATTTCAGAGAATTGTCCAAACAAAAATATTTTCAATAAATGTCCTTCGAAAATCCTCAACCTTTTATTAATATCGTTAAAATCTACAAGAACAACATTACCAAATCAGAATTTGCTAGCAAAACTGATGTAAAATTACTTGTTAACAATCTACCAAAAAAAAAATTGAATATTTTTATATAAACTGTGAGTTTTAGTATATAAGTACTGTTTAAAGTGCCATTGAAAATGTTCTCGAATTTGCTAGATTAAAACATGTTTACCTCATTCATTTTGTCTCATATTTTGCAATTTTGATAAAAAACCTGCTTTGAAAGTGTATAAAATCATAATCTTATAATAATTGCTTCTAAATAAAAGCATATTTTTTTACTTAATAGCACAAATAAAAATAATCTTTACATTCTACTTGTTACTAAGATACACGAAACAGAAACAATACAAAATTAAAAATAAACAAGGCAACTAAGCACATGTTTTACATGTAGTTAAATACTTAATATGACAATAATACCTAAGTTTTTTTTAAATTATACCTTCCGTTCGTAGCCAACAATAGGTATGTATGTATGTACGTATGTATGTATGTATGTGACTATAATGCTCAATTTTAATAACATTATATTTGCACGTGCAGCCCCGCACGATAAAACAATGCATTATTGATTAGCAAAGATTATTAATTTCCACTGGTCACGACACTATCACTAGGATGGTAAAGCAACACTGTATCATTATGTTTATTATAAATATAAACATTAGTCTTATATCAGTATATATACTACATTTACGGGGTTGACGTTTTATATCAGTTATTGAACCTTGTCTGTCTGTTCATGTGCATACGTATGTGCATTGTACTCGTATTTAAGTACTGAAAAATCTCATCTGTACCTACATATAATAAAATTGTAACTGATCGCTATATCTATCGTATACAACATGTGCATGGATATATGAGAAAAACTATTATTTTGGGACATTTAACAGCTTATTATAGACAGACCAAAACAAAGTTTTTTATTTCATTTTTTGTTTGTCTGTGCGCTTGTGCACTCTAATCCCAGAAACTTCTTAACCGATTTAAAAACAATTTTCACTAATGTATATTGGCATTGGTAACTTCTCTTAAAATATGTTATTTAATCGGTTCATAAATAAAAAGTTAATTTACAATAAAGTTCAGCCGAAGTGGCACAAATGTACAATACTGTCTCAAGAAAAGAAAACTAAACAGAAAACAGTACAGCACCGTTACCTACATATTTTTCTTTATCATCTCTACTTGTCTGTTTAGATTCACATTTTTTATTGAAGAATGAAGTACCTACCTTAAATATAAAGTTAACTTATCTAGAAATCTCTAACATTAGAATCATTCACGCTGTCATTTTGTCGATAACGAGTGATACTTACTCAGGTCAAACTATAGATAAGCAATAACCGAGTAGTCATTCCGTTTATCCTCTTCTCGGTAAACACACAATTTCTTCATTTATATTTATTTAATAATTCATATATCTGTACATATTCGTATATATTTTGTTGTTGAAATAAAATGACATCAGGGAGAATGTAAGTATTTTATATGGCCGTTCTTTTTCAGCATTCAGCACCATAAAATTTCTTAAATAATGTTTAAAATTTTGTGATTTTTTTTATAACCAAATGAAAATATAATATATTTTAAATTAATAGTATCCTATGTGTTTTATAATACCTCTAAGAATATATGTATAAAGTTTCATGATAATCAGTTCAGTAGTATTAACGTTTTTAATATGATGTTAGGCTATATGAAATCCTAATGCTTTTGGTATCTTCCAAAAGTCAAGACAATTATACGAAGCAATTAAAAAAATAACCAATTTTCATTGTGTTTTTACACTCATCAAGAAAACCTTAGTCCAAAAAAAGTTTACAACATCCGTGAGAAACAAGGATATAATGATGATTGTGTTGTCATTTGTTTGATAAAAAAGCCGCACGATATTCGCATTAATAATACAAAGCATTATCAGATTTTGTGTAAGAATTTTAATAGGGCCATATGTATATATTATAGATTATATAAATATGTTTTTATTTCATTTGATATTTTTTATAGTGTCACACTGTATCTCATAAGCTATGTTGTGCCGTGTGATCCCGGCCTAGAATAGGATCATCCTGGTACTGGTGGTGTCGTAAGAGGCGACTAAAGTACGTGTGGTAGAGTCACGTCGCCAGCAATGGCAACACGCATGGGCAGACTCGACCGGATCATTACCACCCCCGGCGTTTAAAACCGGCGTGAAGTAGTGGCTTTATGCCATTGCGTTTCGCATCAGGTAATGCCGGGCCCCGGCGCCCAACCCGTCTTAAAGGCCGGCAACGCACCTGTAGCTCCTCTGGGGTTGCACGGGGTCGTGGGCGGCGGTAATCACTTACCATCAGGTGACCCGCACGCTCGTTTGCCGTGTCTTTTCCATAAAAAAAAAAAAAAAAAAAGCGCAATAGCAGGATAGGCGAATCTGGGAATCTAGTGTGAAGACATTCCGTTCCCATTAAGCCACTTCCGTTTCTCACTAAGTACTTATATAAATCAATATTTTAAGTTTCTTAAATAAATTGCTACACTTGTAAGACTATTAAATAAATTGATAATTGTACTTAAAAGAGTAGTGAAATAATTTATTTTATATAAAATCCATTGGAATATATTTTTTAATCATCGATTATAAACAGCAACAACAACAACAAGTATACCCAATTTGCATATTAATATATATTGCGTCTTCGAGGATAGGATAAATAAACCAATTAAGAAAAATAAGAATATTATATCTCGGAGGATTTGGTTTTGTACCTGATAAGATATATAATTAGAATCAATTAAATATCCGTCGTAAAATACAATTTAGGATTCGATACTCACGTTGTATTCATAACGGACCAACAGAAGTCGGTCATGGTGTGGACACCTTACTCGATCGATCCATAATTGCCTTGTTTGAAGTATCAATTACTGCCTAGGAAAATTAACCTTGGTGCTTTCTTGGTCGGTAGGTGCTTTCCCCTTTTTTTATACTGTCTTAGTATTTTAAATCTTTTTATTTGTCAATTTGTTTAATAGTTCAATATTCTGATTATGATGATCCAAGTGTGCCAATTGAACAAACACACACAATCTTTTTTTTTTGTTTTTCAGATTGTAGTGTAATAATAAATAAAAAATTGGAATGATGAGAAGTATAGAGCTCAATTTTGTAATTAATTTGCAACGACAAATCGATCGATTGTATTACATTTGCATCGACGAAAAACATATTAAATAAATAGTTTTATAAAATATATAAAAAAAAAATCAACCAACTCACTTAATATTTTATTGCATTCGTACATACTTCATCATTCCTCATTCCAAAGTGATACTCTGCACAGGAATGACAACTTATTAATTACTTACAAAAATTGATGATATTCTTAACACATTCCATTACACTAAGCATTAACATTTTTGTGTCTTTTTCATAATTAATGTATCAGCCGTTTTTTTTATTGAAAATTACATTTTATTTATTTATCAAAAAGTGTATGTTAAATATATCTAATATAAAACTTTCAAACAACAGATTAACAGACAGCAATTCATAAATTGGTTAGATCGTTGAGACACCTAGAGACACCTAAACGATAAAATGATAAGCCATACATACTTGCATCTTATCGATTAAGAAGTGCTAGTGTTGTGCCGGTTGATGTACAATCGTCACTTTAACTCCTATTGTGTAACATTATCTCTTTTTTACCATACCACCTCCTTCATGTTTTCTCCGCACAACGTGACATAGCTCTACTGGCACGCTCGGAACGCCATAATCAAAGAACCATACCATACCATCACTTCTTTTAAATATTTAATATTCATCATTTTGAGAGGCTAAACATTTTTTTTTACATTTTGTAACATATTAAGAATACTTTAAATATTGAGCTTATGAAAGTTACGGAAAAATAGTACTGGACAATGTCTAATTAGATGCTAAACAAAACTTAATGACGTCGAATCTTTTTAATTTTACTTTTAAAATAGTCTTTGACGGTCAGGTGTTCGTGACTTGTTTATTTTTATAATAATAAAGTTTAAAATAATATAAACACATATCGAATTGTAAATTTCAATTTAGAAAACAATATCGAATATATTAAGATAGTAAAACATAAGCTATTCTTTTACTACAATAGAATTGCAACAATGCTATATTATGAATGATCGAGTATTCACTATATCATTCAGATTCAACGAATAAAAATATTATATTTTGAGATATTTGGGCTAGTATAACATTATTATTACATACAAATACATACATATTCTGTAAGAAATATAGTTGGTATTAGTTATTTAATATGCTCTTAATATATTTACAAGATATATTCATATTTTCCACTACTAACATCATATTTTATTAGTATTGGAAGATTTTTAATCTGTACACGAACCTGTACCTTTGCAAACTTAGCTATCAAGGTCGCGAGTGTCATTTGTATATATCGTGTGGAGTGTTGACTGTGTCTGTGGAGGGCCTAGCGAAACCACGATGCGCACGCGCCGCTCTGCCGGCCAGTCGCGTCTTTCCTGTTCTCTCGTGTAACTATTGTCCGACATAAAATATTTGATTTAAATTAACTTAAAAAAATGTGAATAAAACACATTTTCTATTCCTTCTCCTGTATTTACGGTTGAATCTTTTTTTTTTGCCGTTTAATTCAAGCTTCTTGGAAGTGATGTTAAGAAACCGATGAATTGTATAAAAACTACGCGGACGCGATATATGGACTGTTTTGCAATGTTAAACAAAGTGTACTTGTTGGTGTACATAGTCGATATCAGAGTAAGGCTTTAAGGTTATTTAATGTTATAATGTTGCGAAGGCAATTCTCTCATGAGTCTGGAAAAGAAGAACTCATCCGTGCCCAGGATGAATATTTTGATAGGAGGTTTGTTGTAATATTTTAATTGAATAATAATGTATTTGTAATTGCTTTGTCTATTTAGATTAAATATATATTTGAATAAAATATCCATGATTACTATTAATTAGTGTCCACAAGCAAAGTTTTTTTCTATTTATTTCAAATATATAGCATTTACATCGTTACGTTTTACAAAAGATGCTTCGTCTTCCTGATAACAAAAATCTTAAATATCTTTGTATTTTTATTTTTTAAGATATTGTCTAGAGAAGTGTTGGTATATTTACTATTTAATAAGAATTTCAAATTATTACAGAATACATTACAGTCGAATAGTATGAAGTATACATTGATAAATAGGTACAAAATTATAATTAGATACTTGATGTATTTTAAATTTGTTACGACATTCGAACTTCATTAGCAACTTTCACCATTTACACCGCCTTTCCCTATCTGGTTTTTAGCTATAACTTTTTTTAGCATCACGCTGTATTCCACACTAAACGGGGCAATCAAAAGAAATCTGAGAACCTAGCGTTAAGACACTCCGTCCCCATTTTTCGCCAAATCCTGGAGGCAGTACGTGTTAAGTGACGGATCTCAACTCTTACCTCGACACCAGAGCAAATAAAAAAATATAAAATTATTAATTTTCTCGGGTGGGAATCGAACCCACAATCTGTCGCACTTACAGCCACATGCTTCTGGCCTCAGCTATAACTTTGTTTTATAAATTAAAATAATACAAATATACAGGGTGGAAGAGGCAGCACTCCTTTTACGGAAACAGCATATAGGGTAAAATATTTCAAACCTATACCTAAAGAAATTAATCCAGATGCCTCAACAGTTTGGGCGTAGGATTTTTTTTTCATTTCACGATTTTTATCCTTACCTATATTTCGTGTGACGCGATTACGTATTGATGCCAATACATACACTTACTACTACAAAAATACTACTAAAGGTTAAACAACTTTGAACTTTATTGCCAATACCTACGACTCGATTTCGGAATGAGGCGTGTGCGGCGATGTTCCTTTGATAGGTTTATGTGTGCGTGCGTGTGCCTTATAAATGGAGTTTTATTTTAAAACGAGAATTTTAATATTTATTTTGTTTAAAAAAATTACTTTTTCATTTTTGGGATTTTTTTTTTATTTATGTTAGGCTTTTATAGAGTCGTTAAAATTGTGGTTTCATTTAAAGTGGTGCTTACACTTCCATCCTGTATAAGTATATTGACTTATATAAAACAACTGGGACCGATATTTAACCGCTATGTAAGTATTGTAAAATTACATTATCAGATCAATGTCGAAGAGCTCTAATCATTTTTATTATATTTAAATTAAATATAGTATACTTATTTTTAAAATAATTAACAATGTAAAAATTGCTAAATAGTACCCATTTCCGTTCACTGCTAAAAATAGAAAACATTAAACTATTTTCCTTTTCCTCGTTGATCTCAATGGGGATTATCAATTTAAAAAAAAACACATATGAAGTATTTATAACTAAATTTTTATATAACAGATTAAAATCACCCAAGGTTTTCTTTGTTACCCGCTACATATAGAAATTTCGTGAAGATGATGATGACTTTGTTAATAAATAAATAAATCAGCTTAATGCATTCTTGTATTACATACGTTCAGACACTCCGAACTCCGAAGTGTTAATCCATTGGGATTAACACTTTAAAAAATGTTTAAAAATATTTAAAAAAATAGTATTCTCTCTTGCCAAACGATAATTCTTAGAAATTATCTTTGGGTAGAGGAAATTTGTAAAAATCTCCCTACAGAGATGCTAACAACATCAGTTGTAACAAGCGTATAAGAATTTCGACGTAGCTTGGCGAGAACGTATGGCTCAGTGGTGAGAGCGCCTGGTTGGTTTCCAGGAGGCGCGGGTTCGAGTCCCGCTACGTTCAAATTTTTATATGTTTTCTAATTAAGTATTTATCTTTCCTAAGTGTGGATTAACACTTTAAAAAATGTTTAAAAATAGTATGATAATTGTCTTAACGTAAGAACACAAAAAAGCAGAATAAAATTTCTTAATTACAATATATTATTGTATTTTAACTTAAAACTTTTTAAAATAAAATATCCTTATAAGTTTATTAACTAAACAAAGTGTCCTTAATTTTTAAAGAGTAATTAAACACTTCACTTCTAGTTCCACATCGATTAGTTTTCCTTGAATTAGTGATAGTTTCAAGGTTAATTTGGTTATATTTATTTGACTATTTTTTTCCAAATTTTAAATCGGTCAAGGTTCCGACATTCATCTTAAGTGTCCGTTGTATTTTAATCTGAACATTATCTGTTCAACTCCACTATAATGTGCTACGTGATTTTATTGAATACCTGTCCAAAAGTTATAGGTGAGATATCTCCATTTTTCTATAACTTTCTTTTCTATATTAAATATTTAGTTATTTTTTAATTATTATTCGTATTTCCTTATGTAAGTACAAAAATTAAATAATTTTAACTTACTTAAAAGTTGCATAGCGATATCGGAAATGATGTCGTGTTCACGTGACCATTAATTAATTTTAATGTGCTTTTATCATGTTGTTTGCGTTAAAGGAATTTTAGATAATTATTGGATATTAAAAAGTTATTTGGCTCTATGTGCATCTACTTCCCACCTTTGACAATTAAAAATATTTTATTAGCAAATCTATTTTTTTCTATGATCTGTAGGATAGTAAGTCTTCAGCGATGTTTCTTAATTGTATTTAATTATTAATTCACAATATTTATATTTTATATGTATTTATTATTATTATGTATGTTATTATACAATTATATTAGTGCATAACCTGTTCAATTGAAAAATTTATATTAAATTTTAATGAAGTCAAATGAGGTGGAGCCAAAGTTCATCAGTTCCTTACTCGCGTGGTCGTTGGACGTGTACAGTGCGTGCTTTCCAAGTGTTTATTTATTTACATATACATAGTATACCATTAAATTGTTTAATTGTTACGTCCAAATAAAATGGGTCTTGGTAAGATTTTTTTAAAGAAAAAATAGTAATATTTCAGTTCTATCTAATCTTAAGATCAAAGTGAGAATCGTCGTCAAACGTATACCCAGATAGGTAGATATTATGTAGACATTTTACAGAACGTGACTTGACAAAATTTACCTAAAAAATTACCATTGTTATTCATATTTTTTAAACTTTACGTAATATTATATATTATTTACATATTTATACGTATTTTATATCATATTTTATAACTATATAACTTTTATGCACAGTTATAAATTTATGTACCTACGTACCTGTGTGACCATAATATATTGTTTTAAAACATAAACTATAAATCATAAATGTTACTTTGTCTTAGGAGAACGAGATCTCTGAATGCACCATCTCCAATCCAACAGTTCGGACCATGTGGCAGAATAATGAAGAACTCAGCGATGGTCATGTAAGTAATAGAAGTTATTTAAATAATAACAGTGTATTCATATTACTAAGAGGCCAGTCATGGTGTCGACAGGTTGTGGGCTTGATCCCCTCTCTCGTGGAACTCGAGGAAATTAAATATTGAATATTGTCATTTCTTCGCTCTGATGTAGAGACAAAGCGTAGCGTTGAGTACAGCCACTCAACACGCAATGCCTCGATAATTCGGCGGAAGCTAGGAACCGGAGTCTCCTACCACTAACTAACACTAGTTAACTAACAATCGTACATGCTGGATGCAGCGTGAAACTAAAAAAAAAACTTTATTTATTACCAGCTTCAAGCCTGTACACAGCAGGGTAGGCCTCTAGTGTTAAGACATTCCGTTCCCCACACAAATGAAAATATAAATGTAACTAAATATTTTATTTCCTCGAGTTGGGGATCGAACCCACCACGTCCACGAGCGAAACAATCTCGTTTACAGTCACACTTTGTGCCACGACCGGCCACAAGAAAAATACTTTGTACTTAAAAATTACTTTGTATATTTTCGAGCATATTAAAAAAAAACTCTAGGAAGAGTATTTTTTTTTTGTTAAATTGAATAAAATTTATTTAAAAAAAGCGAGTGACCTAAAATATAGAATGTATTGTCCCAACATGTATGTACTGTATATGAGGCTTTGATGGCTGCACTAGAATAGAACATCACAATGCACTTTTTAAGTCGACCTCATTTCAAAGCTGGTCCATTTCCAGCACAGTGTATTATATGATACATGTGTTCAAAATAACATTATATTTTTAAAATATTTAATGAAATCCTTGAATTTTTACAAAATAACAAAAACTAAGCAATAACAAATAAATTTGATGTATAAGATTATTTTACCTTTTAGCCCAATCAATGCTGAGCAGTTCATTTTATTTTAATGAGTTTATCGACCGATGTCCGTTTATACCTAGATATTTTGCAATTCTATTGAATATCAACCATCACCATCTACGCACCTGTGTAGTAAAGTTATAAGTAATGTTAACTATACAACAATAAATTTGAATCTTTACTAATAGTATAAAGTTGAAGAGTTTGTTTGGTTGAACGCGGTAATCTCAGGAACTACTGGTTCGACTGAAAAACTATTTTTATATTTGACCTATTTATCAAGAAAGTCTAAAATCAGCTTCACGCTGCATCCCGCACACACAAGGGTAGGCAGAGGGAACCTTGTGTCAAGACACTCCGTTCCGCCGGAACTCAACGCCGCGCCTTTGCCTATAAGAAAGTCTATAAGTTATATATTAAATCATATTAATCGTTTCGTGCGGTCGATTGTTTCCTTTGAACGTGCGGCTACTTACCATGGTAGTGTCGCGTGTTATACGCACAATTAAGTACTTATTTCCATAAGAATAAATATTGTATATGTTGAATAAACTTTGTATTTGTTGTGAGCAGAGGAACAAGCCTGCAACTGTAAACGCTTCAGTTTTGAGTTCGATTCCAACCCGGTAATTAGATATTTTATGCCAACCCAATGATCGTATACATCGTGAAGATGTATACGATCACGAACGAATAATTAAAAATATATTGTACCATTTTCAGGCAAATCCAGGACCCGGCGTCACAGAGGCTCACTTGGTACAAGCCTCCCTTAACGGTGCTCGTCATAAAAAAGGTGCACGACGCTACTATCCTGGCACCCTTCGTTCAACTTGTCCATTGGCTTGTCCATGTAAGTTTTAAATAAATATAAAAACCTATTAATAAACTATCCTTCGTCTTCCTATTATTATTTATACTAGATTCACTCTATATACCGCATATAGCAGGGTAGGCAGAGGGAACCTAGTGTTAAGATACTTCGTTCCCCACTTAACGCCGCACATTTACATTGGTGCCAGAACTAAAAAAAGAAGGAAAATATTAATAAATAATAAATTATTTCTCCGAGTGGGGATCGAACTCACAACGTCGCGTTACAATTAAACCCTTGTGCCCCTGCGCTACGATGGCTTCTAATACCTATATCACCAAAACGCTGTATCCCACACAGCAGCAGAACAGGGAACAAAAAAAAATACCATAAATATTCTCAATTATATACGTATTAGTCGAGGCAAAGCGCGGCGTTGAGTTCCGCCACTCAACATGCAAAGCCTCCGGAATTCAAAATTAGGGAACAGAGTGTCTTAACAGTAGTTTCCCCCTGCCTATTGGTGAAGCTGAAAAAATAAATATGGCAAAAAATTAATTAAAATGATGACAATAACAATTGATTATTATGTTAGCTGATAAATTTTGACCGACGAAACGTTATCGTGACACACATGTTGTTACGTTTGTACTTAATAACATAATCTCTTCAATAATAAGGAAGTTTACCTATTAAATAATATATTAATACGTTACGATAACTAAAATAATGTATAAGCAAAAATATATTTGCTTATTTTAACTTTATATAATACTAGCAGCCCATACGCGGCTTCGCCCGCTTAAACTTATTATTATATTATAATCAAAATCTTCACATAAAATTTAATCTGTGTTATTTTGATGCATGAGCTATATTGCTGCAAAGTTTCCTCTAAATCTGTTCAGTAGTTTTTGCGTTAACGTGGAACAAACGTCCATCCTCACAAATTTTCACATTTATAATATCATTAGAATTTACATTGTAACGTATAACCTAATAAAACAAAATTTGGAAAGTCTTATGTCGGAATGCGTCTTGCAAAATTCCGGTTTTCATTTAAACTGGCATAACGATATTAAGGTGTGTCGAGGACTATATAAATTTAATCAACGTCCTCGTGCCCACGCTGGGAGTGCCTCGCGTGCTAATTCTTATTATTTACAATATTAATTTGTTTGTGGCCAGCCGTGGTGCAAGGGCACAAAGTGTGACTGTACAACCGACTGGTTGTGGGTTCGATCCCCACACGAGGAGATGAAATATTTACTTAAATTTATATGTCCATATCTTCGTTCTGGTTGAGCTGGTTGGCGACTTGAGTTCTGCCACTCAACACTATGCCTCCGGAATTCGGCAAAGTGGGGAATGCAGTCTCAACATTAGGTTCCCTCTGCTTACCTGCTGTGTGCGAGATACAGCATGCAGTTGATTTTTTATTTATTTATTTGTATGTAATGTATATGTTTTTATATGTGTATAATATCAATATATTGCTGCAAAGTTTCATACTCTTTTCATACATTCTGTTACAATTAACAGTACTTTTGTATTGTATGTTATGTATGGTAATTACATTCTTATTTATTATATTCTCTTAAATATATACCTACCCCTATCTTAATTTGCTCTCTGCTTGAAGATTGCCTGGCAGAGATTGCTATTAAGCAATAAGACCGTCTTTTGTACATTTATATATTTTTATTGTATTTCTATATCTATTCTTGAGTTTACAATAAAGAGTTAATTATTATTTTATTATTAATCAATACTAATGTCAATGCAATTGAATCTGCGCCACTGCTAAACTTGTGGAATAAAAATCACTTAATTACCATTCTAAAACTATTGTATTCAATGACGATTGTATTAATAATGGCATGTTATATTAATAAGACATTTCTAGAACGTTCTAAATAGGTAAATGATTTTATAATTTTTTTACTGTTTTTTGCTTATCATTAGATAAGCTTCTTGTATTTAAATGATCATGTTATTAAATTTATACATTATTTTTTAAATATTCTATTCGTGTTTTAAAATATTGTAGATTAAATCAAAATAAAATAGATAATAAATACATGGGGAATTCCTTAAAACTAATAACAATATTTTAAAATAATCATGATTACAGTATCCAGTAATTTCTACAAACTATATAATTGGTTCATTTACATTTAATATAAAATAGGTCTAAAATATGTGTATCTTTGATTTTTTAAAATAAAATAAAATTTGTGTTATTAATTCAATTCAGTTTATCAATTCAAAATAATATACATAATGCTTAATAAATTAATTACATGTTTCCTGGAGCTAAAACGTTAAGTCATCCTTACTACTTCCTAACAATTTACATATAAAAACATATAGTTTGAATTATTAATACATAATCTTCATTACTTGCAATTTTGAGAATTTGAAGCGTCATTAATTATTTAATTTAATTATTAATCAAGCATAAGTCCTAATATAGTACTTTGTGTTGGTATTTTAATATAAAAATTTTTTTTACTAAATCTTTAAAGGACATCTATACAAGTGTAAAGTTTAAAATTGTCTATATTTAGAAAAAAAATTATAAATCGTAATTTTCTGCCATAAAAGTATAAACAACATTATAATATGCATTTATATTTTTTAAAAAAATGAGTATAGTATAATTTAGCAGCGACACGTTATATCCCGCACATAACGGGTTACGCAGAGGGAACTTGGGAACCTAGTATTAAGACATTCAGGATCATCATCAGGACACTATCGTTCCCCACTTTCTGCCGAATTCATGGGGCATTGTGATAGGCGCGCGTTGCCAGAGTGACGATATGAAAATATTAAATATTTCTTTCCTGAATGGGAGTCGAACCCACAGCCGTAACGTTTACAGTCGCACGCTTATCTCTCTGCGCCGTGATGGCCTCAAATAAGTTAATAATGTCATAATTATACTTACTTAGTAGATTACACTGAAAGATTCAAGAGAGTATTTTAAATGTAATGCTTACATCTAAGTTAAAATATATTTCCTAAAGAAAAATCCTTGCAATTTACAAATATTAGTCCGACCTTATATCTAGTGTACAGACACTCCGTTATTCACTAATCTGCTTAATTTATTCCATATCATAAATATAGTATATTTAACTTTTTTCAAGGACAAAAGCATGGTGGTGTTCGTGGAGGCGGCTGTGTTAGACGACACACTGCTCAAAGAGTACGGCGACTTCACGTCAGTGCGGGAGAGACTGATGACGTTCCGCGCGGGCACTGACGACCTCACCGACAAGATAGATTTTATCATCTGCCTCGGCGGTGATGGCACTTTGTTACACGCCAGCTCGCTGTTTCAGGTGAATTTTTAATGTTAAGTAGTAATGGGCCAGTCGTGGCTCATGTGCAGAAAGTGTGACTGTGAACGTGACAGGTTGTGGGTTCGATTCCCATTGGATGAAATACATTTTATTAATTAATTTTTTAACATATTTATATATTGTGTGATTGTGTCAAATATCATAGAAGAAATCATTTCTTAAATAGTTTTTTATAATAGTGTGAAAACAAATAGAAACAAATATATAAAAAATTATAGAGAACATATTGGTTACATTGATTTAGTTGAGATGCAGAAGTTACAACTGTTCAATACAAAAAGAATTTATTAGATAAATATTTTTTATACAAAGCATTTTTCATTTCTAGGTGTGGTCTATAACAATTTAAAAGCGATAAAACCAAAAGTTAACAATTTGAGCCAATAGTACTTCGTATATTAGCTTAGATTAGAAATTAAAAGTTGTGATTTTATATTTTCTAGCAATCGGTGCCTCCTGTAATGGCATTTCATTTGGGCTCGCTGGGTTTCCTCACGCCCTTCGAGTTTAATAATTTTCAGGACCAAGTTATGAATGTTTTGGAAGGTAAGCTGTGTAGATAATTCTATTTAGCGTATATAATTTTAAAAAACAAACAAACAAACTTAAACAAAAAAAATAGAAGATAATTAAAGAACTACTAACAAATTTACAAAACCAATCGTAGCGCTGCCCCTGCGCTGTGCAAAGTGTGACCTTAAAACCAACTGATTGTGGGTTCGATCCCCACTCGAGGAAATAAGATATTTATTTAAATTTATATTTTTATTTCTTCTTCTGGCGAAGCAAAGCGCGGCGATGAGTCCCGTCCCTGAATACGCAATTCTTCCAGAATACGGTGGGAAGTGGACAAGTGTGTGTGTTTCATATCACTAGGTTCCCTCTGCCTACGCTGCTGCGTGCGGGATGCAGCGTGAAGTTGATATATTTATTTTTATTTAGTAACAAATTTATTGATACTTAATAATATATTTATTTAAAATTCGATATATATCAACTCTAAAATGTTGTAAACATTGCGTTGATTTTCGCTACACAACGTAGCAACTAAATCGTAAATCAACGCCATGTTCTGTTTTGTTCCCAGAGCGAGGAAATGAAAATAACTCATTACCACAAATGGGAATCGAACTCACAACCGCCGCGCTTACAATAAAGATGCCTCGACAGCCCACTAATTTCATTGATTTTTCTCTAATTACAGGGCATGCAGCTCTCACACTACGGTCACGCTTACAATGTGTGGTGCTTAGAAAAACAAGTGAAGATGGGAAAGACAAGAAAAAAACTACAACAATATTAGTGCTCAACGAAGTAGTCGTCGATAGAGGGCCTTCGCCATATTTATCCAATATTGATCTATTTTTAGATGGAAAACATATTACCTCTGTTCAGGGTGACGGTGAGTTCTTTTAACTCTTCATCAAGTTTGGTTGCATTTTTTTGGAATATGTATAGATTTACATTTATTTAATATATGATATCCCAAAACTTTATATACATCAGAATAACACATGGGCTTTTATTTATGTCAGTAGAGATTTTATACAATTTGGATGTAATACAACAATAAGTTGACCTGTTTGTCAGGCCTGATAGTGTCGACGCCGACGGGCAGCACGGCGTACGCGGTGGCGGCGGGCGCCAGCATGATCCACCCGTCGGTGCCCGCCATCATGGTCACGCCCATTTGCCCGCACTCCTTGTCCTTCCGCCCCATCGTGGTGCCAGCCGGTGTCGAGCTTAAGGTTTGGTTCACGTTTTTGTTGATATATTTTTCTTTTTAAAGTATTGTATACATTTTATTTTTTGGAAAAAAAATCAAAAAAACATTTCTTGAAATTAACTGAATGGAATTGAAGAACCTTAGTGGTTCTAACCGTTAAGGAAGTGTTATTGAAGTGCATATTGATACAAATAATTTAATAATTTGATATTCTTTTTATTATACCATAATTACAATTTTTGACATGAATCCAGTTTATCGTTTTACCTAATACATACTTAAACTTTAAGTTTCATACTCCTACGACAATCTCATACGTTAATCTTAATTCTTTTCGATTCCCGGCGTTGAGTTCCGCTACTCCACACGCAATGCCGCCAAAACAATCGGCGAAAAGCGGGGAACGGAGTGTTTAACACTAGGTTACATCTGCCTACTGTGCGGGATACAGCGTGAAGCTAATTTCATTTAATTTCTATTAAAAAATAATTATTTACTAAAATAAATTTATAAAATATACATATATTTTAGATCGCCCTATCCCCCGAAGCGCGTAACGCGATGTGGGTATCGTTCGACGGCCGTAACCGCCAAGCGTTGCAACATGGAGATAGGTACCACAGATTAAAAAAATATCAAACTAATACGCTTGGCTACTCGCATTACAGCATGTGTATTGCATATGCATATTTATATAGGCTGTGTCACTTGCCTTTTGTAAATAATAATTTTAATTTGTTAAATTTAGTGTAACATAGTATTGATGTAGTAAATCTCATTGTTTAGTGTATTTAAAAAAATATTTAGTTTTGGTAGCACTAGAGAGTCTTTCATAAATTCCGTCATACTTTAAGAAGTCTAAGAAGTATGACATAATGTGACAATGGGTACATAGTATAAGGACACACAATATACAAACAAAATTAATCTCTAAGTGTTTTCTACATGGTAATAATCCGTAGGTGTAAAATTGATAAATATGTGACGTTACACAAGTTAGAGGGGGAATTCCAAAAATGTCAAAAAGACGCCAACGACGTGAGAGGGTCCCGCCGGTGAAAGTGCCAAGACCATCCCAGGTCAATATCAATAAAGTCAATTCGAAAAAAAAAATAAAGGAGGGGTCTAAAAATCTTGAAATCCGTATGATTTAGCTTATCTAGCCCTCGGATCACAAGATTATGTCTCTAGGTCCATCCATGATTTTAAAAACTTTGACATTTAAATGTCAAAGAAACGTCAAATTGACTATCGTCTTGCATATTTCTTTAGTGTTAAAGCTTGTTTCAGATAAAACTAAGCGTAGAAACTCGTAACTTGGCCAGCATATCATTCGACGGCCGATCCCAAATGATACTCAGGCCAGGCGATAGGTAACCTATATTTATATTTGGGTTTAAAAAAATCATTGATTATGGCCATTTAAGTTTAAAGAAAGGAAAGCCTTGTGGCTTGTTTGCTCTGTATATGTAATTGTAAGGATTATATGTTTATTGTTTGTATTATTATCATGGATACCTATGGAATTTAGTGCTGTACCTCATGGTCTTGGTTGTAATGAAATCATCAATGCTTTTTATTTATACGGTCTGCATGTAGCTTTGCTTTGTATGCTTTGCTTTTATTTATAATAGTTGTAATATAAATTGACATATAGATACTGACATATACATATAAATTATAATATATATTACTCAACTTAGATATTAAATTAATAAAATACAATAATTTTATTATTTCCTAAGCTAGCTAGTAAGGTCTTCGTGGCGCAGTGCAACAGCGTCCAAGGCCCGTATTTATAAATCGCTCTCAAGTCTGATATCGATCTAAAGATACTGTTTTTATTAATAGATATATAATCTATAAATTAAAACAGAATCTCAAGATCGATCTCAGACTTGAGAGCGGTTAAATAAATACCGGGCTAAGGATAGAAGCAATGTTTGTGGATTCAATCCCCATTCTTAGAAATGACTTATTTTCATTTTCCTATCTTGACATCAATTTTCTCACTGATATATGCAGTATGTGATGAAAGCTTAAAAATATATATATGTAAAACCAATATTTTATTAGTAACAAAAATATATTTCAAGATATGCATATACAGTTTGTATAAAATATAATACCTTTTTTTATAGTCTATACGTCACAACATCAGTATACCCCGTGCCGTCAATCTGCGCGCAGGACCAGATCTCGGACTGGTTTGATTCCTTAGCGGAATGTCTACATTGGAACGTACGCAAGAAGCAAAAACAAATAGATACCCTGAGTGACATGACTCACTCGTCCAGCGAGGCCTTGGAAGAGCTGGACGCGAACCACCACGATGACAGACCAACTGACACTTGACAGATGCGGCTTAAATCGTAAATAACCTATTTATATGTGAAAGTCAAAATGACAACTCGTTGACGGTATACAAATTACTTAATTTTAATTAGATCTATTTTAATATATGTTCATTCTTGAGGCATTCATATGCACCTCAAATTATAAATCGTTAATAATTATAGTTGTCAAAGTCAAAATGACAACTTGTTAGCAGGATACAGATAACTAAATTAACTGAATGTATTACAATATGTGTTTTCCTATTGTTTGAAACGGTCTCTCCTGTATCGTTCAATTTTTCGTGTGTTCTCCATGCACGTAACATGACGTGAAGAAGTAATTAGCGTTATTGTTACGTTTTGAATGCCTTAATCAAAGAACTGAACTGTAAAAGTCAACATGACAACTCGTTAAAAGAATACAGATGATAACAAAAGATTTTATTTGATTAAGTGCTTAAATTTTATAAAGATTTATAGAAATAGAAAAAATATACTATGGACAAAATAATGAGTCCAGATATTATTACACTCACTGTAATAAGATTTATTTGAAAGCAGAATAATTATATACTTTTACGTTAGATAACAAAATAATTGCTATTCAGTCTCGTGAGAGAGTATTAGGAAGGTATAATAAAAGTTATATAAAAGTATATCTAAGTGATGTTACATATTACTTGTATATGTATAGGAAAATGTCATATATGATATATGAAATTTTCCTATAATATGTATTTAAAAATGTATATTTTATTTTATAAAATGTGAATTAAACTAATTTAAATTTTGTTATTGTAATAATGTATTTTGGAGGGTGCTTTTATTTTCACGTGACACAAACTTAATATTTTTTCTTCACAAAAGAAAATTTTGCCTGCTATTGAAATTGTTTGAAGGTTATTGGTTTTTACAACTAATGCTTTATTATGCTTCGTTTATGGCAATTTTCTCGGTAACTATATATATTTGCTTTTTTAATATCAATAGTCTGATATTACTACTACTAATATTTATAACATTTATTAGAATTTATAAAATAAAAAAATCAATATTTCATTTTTTTATGGATGATTGTAAGATTGGAAATATTAATAGAAATATTAAAATTGCCAACATTGTTAATATATATATACATTTTCCATTCTGTTTCCCTTCAATTATTTATTTTTAACTTTAACATGTCATAAACCGTTGTATAATTTACTAAAGTTAAATATATATTTTTATTGACTGTATTCTGTTAATTTGTTTAACTGGGTAGGCTTTGGGTCCAACATTCTTTATATACACTGCCTTTGAAACTCAAAAGATGAAGGATTTGTATTTACTTTATCATTGTGACTAATTTTTATTTCTTTCAATATAATTTTGTACATTGAAATAGATATATTTGAATTTGTGCAATAATTGTGTTTATATAAAATAGAAAAAAAAAACAATCTATACATTCCCATGGACAATAAATTGAAATGTTATGTCTTTTTGGGTAAGTGAAGTAAGTCTATAAAGAAGATATTTATAGTATTTTAAATATAATTTTACCAATATTACGTAAATTGTTAGTTTATTTTTTAGTTACATATTGCTTTCTGTGGAGTATGGAGACCTAGTTTTATTAAGATTTTTTAATTTTTCACCAATTTGAAAATATTACGGGCTCAATTGAGGTGTTTAACATCTTTTCATTTAACATTCAAAACTATAATGTAATAAAAATAAGCCTGACATCAAAATCTGAATTCAACTTAATTTTTCTTTATTTTATCTTAAAAAAAAGTATAATGCAACAATACAATTCTAGATCAGTTTAAAACGACCATTTATCTAATAGATTGTATGATAAAGGTGCTATGAGAAACAAAATAGTGCCAATTTGAATATGCATCTAGCACAAACTAGATTTAATGATAGCTTACAATGTGATAGCATTATTTTTATTTCAATTTATAGGAAGTGGTCGCTAAATTTTTATTTAAAAATATTAATTTGAGGCTATTGCAACCTTTGTTAGTTGGTTGTTATCAAAATTTAAAATTAAAGCCTAATATATATGTAATATAGTTTTTATGTCTTTAAAATACGTAATTGGTTCTATCTATGAAATATTCTAAGTATTTTGCTTGAAAATAAGCAAAAAGAATCTAACTGTGGTTCTACTTTTGTGTGGTTAGTTTAGTTTGAAGTGTAAGACAAGTGATAACTAAGCGTTTTAATATTGTATAATTATACAGATTTGACCTTTTATATAGACTTTTATTGAATTTTACCTATAAAAAAAATATAGAACATTGGACACTTTCTTAAATATTTTTTTAATTAAAATACTGTGACAACATTCTTTCTATTATATTTAATGCTTCATAGTGTATCCTGCATTTAACAGAGTAGGCAGAGCGAACTTAGTGTTAAGACACTCTGTTCCCAATTCTTTAATGTTGCCAGCGCTATCTCAGCACACTTAGGAGCTGAATACGCGGACTAATCGCATACGCAACACATGCGTTAGGGATACCCGTTGTTAGAAAACATCGACGTTCGATTAAAATCACTAGTAGTTATTTCGATAAAGCAAAGTCCAATCCGAACCTACTGGTGGTCAACGCGTGCACATATGTTAATACTCGCCTATGGAATCTCCTTAAACCCCCGACACAAAGTAAAGCCAGTGTCGAAAAAGTTATTAAAAATTTAAGTCATTAGGGTGTAAAATCACAGGCAACATCGATGTTAAAATATTTTATTTGCTAACATCGATGTTCATCAAAAATCGATGATAATCAGACCCCACCCCCACTGTCAATGTCATACAATAATCTGACAGCTACCTTAAAATCAGGCCCGGTCGACTTCCTAAGGGGCATGTGCGACATACCTACGGGGGATTGTAAATAAGTCCCGAAAAAAAAATTATGAATTATTTGATACTTAGTGTTGCTATATTAAAGTAAAACTACTAATTAGTAGTTTCTATATAGGATTTTTTTAAGGATTTATTATAATGTTTTTATGATATAATTATTTATGATTTAGTAAATAACTTTCTTTATTATGTTTCATGTATGGAAGGTATCATGATAAAATGCAACTCCGAAAAAAATAGAAGTTAATCGTAAATATAATTAACAAATGAAAATAAAAAATTGCAGTGTAATTTAGTTATATAAAGTTTTCAATTGAAAGCAGAAACAATTTATGTAACCGATATGTAAAGCGTAGTAGTAGGATTATCTTTTGATATGGGGTAACATTATAATTTGCAAATGGCGAACCTATGTTTCATTCGGCGACGCAAACTGTTATTTAATATTGGAATTTCTATTGCATTTTATTATTTGTGAATATGAAATTGAATTGAAATGAATTTTATAGGTTCGCATTAGCGAACCTATAAAGTTACCCAGGATTACCTGGCCCTACCAATCTACACCGGTAAGTAATCGTTAAATATAAATTTAAACTTAAAGCCTTCTTTGTAAAGATTTGTGATAATAGTTTTATTTATTATTTGTAATTTTATTTCCAGATTCAACAGAAATGTTTGAAATGGCTTAAATATTGCAGCTACAATTTGTAATATGGGTGGTGTCAATATATATTACAATATTTGATTTACCTCTCTTACTGAAATGGTTCAGAAAATTGTTTTTAAAATATAATATAAAATGCAATACAAATATTACATCAAACAATATTGAAGGAAAAGGTAATATTTTGTCGTGTATTGTATAGTCCAGTTAAAAGTACTAGTTTCTATATAAAAAACATTAAATTTATCAGCTTCACACTGTATCCTGTACACAGCAGGGTAGGCAGAGGGAACTTAGTGTTAAGACACTCCATTCCCCACTTTCTACCGACATCTGGAGGCATTGCATCTTGAGTGGTGGAACTCAACACTGCCTTTTGCATCAACACCAGAGTGAAGAAATGGAAATATAAATTTATATAAATATTTCTTTTCCTCAAGTGGGGATCGAACCTACAACCCAGTAGATTTTACAGTCACACCCTGTGCCCATGCGATATGGCTGGTCTCAAGTTTGGCTGGTTTCTACTTACTAATAATTAAATAAAACTTGTTAAAAAAATATTATTTTATTTAACATATTATTTATTACATTATAGGTCGAGCCAAATGGAAACGTATAAAACATTTCTTCCAAAAAGACTGGTGATGGAAATTTTGTTTTTGCACCTAAATTAAAACAGGACCATACATGTCCAAATGCCAAGCAGACAACGGGAGTGAAACTGCTAAGTTCTAAGTCATGGTCAAGGTTTGTTTTAACATGCGTTAGGGGTTAAACCCCTTGTTAGAAAAAAAAATCGGGCGTTTTTACAAAAAAACACTAGTAGTTATTTTTATAAAGGGCCCAAATCAATCCGAAACCCCCCGGGGGGGCAAAAACGGGCAACTAGGGTTAAAACCCCCCGCCTATGGGGAAACCCTTTAAAAACCCCCAAACCCAAAAAAAAAGTAAAGCCATTGTCGAATAAAACCAGGAAAAAAAAATTTTAAATCATTTGGGTTTTAAAAGCAAAAGGCAAAAATCCCATGGGGGATTGTAATAAGTCCCGAAAAAAAAATTATGAATTATTTGATACTTAGTGTTGCTATATATTTAAAGTTTAAACTACTAATTAGTGTTTCTATATAGGAATTTTTTTATAGAAATATTTTTTTATATGTTTTGTATGAAGTTATATAAAATATTAGAAAAATTTATAATAACTTATAATTTATTATGTATAAAAATGCATGATAGTAATCATGAATAAATGCAATCCGAATAATTAATATAAGAAGTTATCAGTTAACTTATATGGGTAATTAATTTGCAAATGGCGAACCTATGTTTCATTCGGCGACGCAAACTGTTATTTAATATTGGAATTTCTATTGCATTTATTATTTGTGAATATGAAATTGAAATTGAAATGAATTTTATAGGTTCGCATTAGCGAACCTATAAAGTTACCCAGGATTACCTGGCCCTACCAATCTACACCGGTAAGTAATCGTTAAATATAAATTTAAACTTAAAGCCTTCTTTGTAAAGATTTGTGATAATAGTTTTATTATTATTTGTAATTTATTTCCAGATTCAACAGAAATGTTTGAAATGGCTTAAATATTGCAGCTACAATTTTGTAATATGGGTGGTGTCAATATATATTACAATATTTGATTACCTCTCTTACTGAAATGGTTCAGAAAATTGTTTTTAAAATATAATATAAAATGCAATACAAATATTACATCAAACAATATTGAAGGAAAAGGTAATATTTTGTCGTGTATTGTATAGTCCAGTTAAAAGTACTAGTTTCTATATAAAAAACATTAAATTTATCAGCTTCACACTGTATCCTGTACACAGCAGGGTAGGCAGAGGGAACTTAGTGTTAAGACACTCCATTCCCCACTTTCTACCGACATCTGGAGGCATTGCATCTTGAGTGGTGGAACTCAACACTGCCTTTTGCATCAACACCAGAGTGAAGAAATGGAAATATAAATTTATATAAATATTTCTTTTCCTCAAGTGGGGATCGAACCTACAACCCAGTAGATTTTACAGTCACACCCTGTGCCCATGCGATATGGCTGGTCTCAAGTTTGGCTGGTTTCTACTTACTAATAATTAAATAAAACTTGTTAAAAAATATTATTTTATTTAACATATTATTTATTACATTATAGGTCGAGCCAAATGGAAACGTATAAAACATTTCTTCCAAAAAGACTGGTGATGGAAATTTTGTTTTTGCACCTAAATTAAAACAGGACCATACATGTCCAAATGCCAAGCAGACAACGGGAGTGAAACTTGCTAAGTTCTAAGTCATGGTCAAGGTTTGTTTTAATTGCCTAACCTGGAAATATGTCTGTGGATTTTTATTAAAGACCCTTGGCAATAAATGCAAACTTTGTCTTCAAGATCTTCAAAATATCAGAAATTATTAAAAAGGTTAATATAGGTATATTAAAAAATAGGTAATAGTATAATTATGTTAGATTTAATTTGACCAACACTATTAACTTCATGACACTGACTTCATAATTTTTATATAGTAAACAGCAATGATTTTGTTCATTCTTTATTTGTAGTCTAGGTCAAATTTCAAGAATGTAACTGCCTACAATATTATAAATTAAAAAATATATAAATTATGATTTATATATAGTTACATTCTTGAATAGAGTACAATCTATTTAACTTATATAAATGTTAATTATTGTGTCTAATATAAAAGGGCAAGTTTGGCAATAATCACTATTTTATTTGATTTGCAAGAATACTATTTGTATAAATATAATTATAACAAATGTTTATAAGCAATAAAAAAGTATAAAGTGTTTATTTGTTTTATTTCTGTATTTATCTTGTATTATTATTAAACTAGAAATAAACTAGAAATGATTCACTCCTTCAAAATCATTTGGAAGTATTTTTGTTTAAATTAAATAATGATATTTCCAATTGATTTTGAAAGAGGGAATCATTCTGGTTTTGAATAAAAATAGATTTATTATCCAAATAATAGCCAAATTTTGAATTTCCCGCCCATATCTGAAGCGTCAAATTTTAAATATTGTTTTTGGTGGGCACACAATAGATGGCAGCAGTGTCGTTCAGTCCCCCATTTTTTTGTATGAAGTGAACATTCTTCCCTTTGGGTATATGTGTTCTGTGCTTAAAATAACCTATTTAAATAAATAATACTGTATCTTGTAATTACTTCATTTAATTAAACATGTCTAAAATATCAAATATAATTAATTTTATAAGTAAACGAAATATTTCTCTATCAGCACCTCGGGAATCTAAAAGAAATTTCCGAAAATTTGTTATTCCTAATAAGAGAGGGTCACGGATTCACAAAATGCAACAAATGGGACCCAAGCCGGAGTTAGAAGTGGATAGGCGAGGTGTTCGTGATGTTGGTTACAATTTAGATGGACGCTTCGTTAAAGTACCAGAAATGATACCTGAACTTATTGTGCCTGACCTAACAGATTGTAAATTAAAGCCGTACGTTTCATACAAAGCAGAAGATGTTATTCAAAGTGAATTTACTTCGCAACAATTATTTGATGCTATATATGGTAAAAAGATAGTGACAGATTATAAGGCAGGTAAACTAGATGAAAATGGTGATCCTCTTGAACCTTCAGAAGAAGAAAAATTGTTACCAGAAGAAGCAGTCAAAAGAGCCAAACAAACAGGCTCTGATATTTTTTAAGTGCCTTAAGTTTTAAATTATAATAATGTGTAGATATTTAGTATGTAATAATAATAAAGAATTTAATATAGCATTTCTTGGAATTTTATTGCTCATTTCATTCTTTTACAGGTTGAATTTTATTAAGACGATGGAAAGTAATTAATTATTACATTAACATAAAAGTTTTCAGTACTGAAAAATGACTTCATATTATATGCAACACTTTTTGGTATAAAAAAGAGAGTGGAATGTAAGATTGGTACTCCCAAGTAAGTTGTAAACATGTAATAAGTGTTATTATTATTATCAGTGTAAATATTAAAATAGTAAAAGAATAAAGGGTCTAGAATAAGGACAAACGGGTCTCATGCATAAGATGTGTGTTTAATGAAGACTAGCATTTAGTGTTCCATTCTATCTCACACCCGTGCTATGATAAAATATGAAGCTAGGGTTGCATGGTTGTATAGCTAGTGTTTTTCTTGGATGAGTGTATGAATTTCTGACTTATTTGTGTTTTTTTCTCTTAACCCTACAAGAGATGAAAGTTGCAAAGTCAATACATATCAAGATAATAGTAGAAATTTGTGGTAAATATTCAGTTTTATGATGTAATGTAATAGATTTTTATCTTCATGTTTCTTCTCTGTGCTCCAAGTTACTATATAAATATATTGTAGGTTTTACATTCTTAAATCATGATAACATTTTAACACAAGATATGGAATTAGTTTGTAAAAAATAATGGTATATTTCATGAATACATTAGAGGCCGGTCGTGGCGCAGCGGTACAAAGTGTGGCTGTAAAACCGACTGGTTGTGGGTTCAATCCCCACTCGAGGAGATCAAATATTTAGTTAAATGTATATTTCCATTTCTTCGCTCTGGTGTCGAGGACAAGCGCGGCGTTGAGTTCTGCCACTTAACACGCAATGCCTCCAGAATTCGGCATAAAGTGGGGAATGGAGTGTCTTTCACTAAGTTCCATCTGCCTACCCTGCTGTGTGCGGGATACAGCGTGAAGCTGATGAATACATTAATTGCCGACTTATAGCATGTAATATACCTATATTAAAAGATCAATTAAAAAATTCTTTTAAATTGACAGTTTTAACAAAAATTAAAACTTTTCAAACTTACTTTAAATTTATTATGCATGGAAAAAATTATACACGGTAAAAATAATAAATGCTCTTTGACACAAGTGACCCCCACTTCTCATTATCAGCAAATAATATCCATCTCGATGTAACAACTTACTATTCAAACTTCACTTATCGGTTCGCGCGGTAGTAGCTCGTGGCGCGTGCGCATAGACTCGTTTTTATTTTTATATACCTATATAGATATAATGGGCGGCAATTACTCCGCTATGGACCCGATGGATGTGCCTGTACCCGATCTAAAAAAACTATTCGAAAGAGACGGGTATTTGAAGCCTTACGAGAGGGAGATTCGGCGACGGTGAGTCTAACTAACCTTATTAAGTTATAAAATCAGTTTTGGTTCACAATTTTTTAGACTAAATAGTTTATTCTTTCGTTGGAAATAATTTGTTAGGTTAAGTTTTCTGTTTACTACGTTAGTCGTTCAAGCGCTGCAGCGCTTTAGTTTGACGCATTTGCCGGCTGCAACTTAAATGATGATAATAATTAATAAATATTTGCTAGTAAATCATATTCAGTAATTTCTAAAAAAAAATTCGTTTTTTTTCAAAAATATATAATTTAAATCAATAAAAATTGTTGGCAATGGATATTTTTGCATGTTGAAAATAAAATTTTATTAGTATCGTATCAAGCGCTTTTTAACCACATGAATGTCATATCCAATGTCAAACCAAAGGTCGTATATACTGGGGTTAAAGTTATTTGAATCAAAACAAATGTTAGGAAACTTTTAGTTTAGGGGTTAAAACATCACATAACAACAAATATAAACGAAATCATTTCGATTGCGGATGAATTTTAAAAATACATAATATTAAACATTAATTGGTATTAAAGAAGTAATAAATACATTTATAGTATTTACATTTAAATGAGATATAGGTAAATACATAGTATTTAACTGTCGCGTAGTTGCATGATAATTGATAATAACCTAGTACCTATTTAAATATATATGTGATATAATAGCAATAAAGATTATTTTTTTATTAATAGTAAGTATTTGTTATAATAATATTATATAGGTGTTAGAAATCGGAAGCGGTTATAGTTTTAAAAAAAAACCCGATAAAAACACACATCGTCCATATGTTTCCAAACTATTTGGAAAGGGATACTACGTAATTGCAATAAGCGAGATGTATCACCTAATAACAATACTTCACACTAGTTTCCTTCCGTTGCCGACAAGCAATAGCCCCCGATTGACACAATTCCACTGATTTTATCATCTTTTTCACATTATTCTACCCTCTTTTCAACGAGTACGCTAACACGGTCTCTCCTGACGGGCAAGCGTCCTCGCGCCTGCTGCACTGCACCTGCTGCCGGGAGCGGCATTACCTCTAATTTACACTGGTCACAACCTCTAATTGTGGAAATTATTTTTGTTTTTATTAAGTACATGTATACAATTTACATTATTTGTTTTAACATTTAAATGATAGGAGTCTAAATCACTCCTACGCTCAAACAGAGTCTAACTAGTCTTTTCTCGGTCACCTCGTACCTATCGTGAGTCTTTTCCGAGTCACCCCTACGCTCATATTGAGTCTGACAAGAGTCTTTTCTTAGTCCCATCTTAAAGACGGATTTATACAGGTCTTTTTCAGGTCACTCTGACGCCCAAACTTTAGAGACTAACACAGATCTTTTCCTAATCACCCCGTACCGTGAGCATGTAGCTCACGGTACGGGGTGACGTACGGGGTCACGGTACGTAAATTTATAAATACGGTGGTGTAACTAAGTCACGCCGACGCCCGTTAGTTAACGAGTCTAACACGAGTCTTTCCTAGGTACCCACATACATGCACAGCATAACTTAATTTTACAAATTGAAAATTTAAATTCAATAAGGAGTCAAAATTATAAAAATTGTAAAATATGGTTAACTTAATCTCAAAGCATCATGCACAGACCTGTATTTTCGCTCGGTCTAACCTGACAGTTGCTTATTATTTGTCCTCGATTCGATCCATTTTCGAGTCTTTATGAAACCACAATAAAATTACTAAAACAATAAAATTATTAGTAAAGTAGTCCTTCTATTTTTTCGATTATAATTTAAAACACAGCAAAGATTTTATAATAAGAAATAGCTTTTAATTTTTAGAATAGCGGTCAGAGCGCCTGGTCGGTTTCTAGGAGCCGCGGGTTCGAGTCCCGCTATGTTCAAATTTTTATTTATTTTCTAAATAAGTACAAAATCGTAACGTTGAATTCCGCCGCTTATCACGCAATGCTTCCAGTGTGAATTCGGTGAAAAGTATGGAGTGGAGTGTCTCTAGGCCCTCTCTGCCTACCCTGCTATACATGCGGGATACAGCGTGAAGCTGAAAAAAAAGAAAATATTTCTTATTTGATAGATGTTATTTCAATAATTTTAAAAAGAATCTATTTAAAAAATTGTTTACATTATACATTTTTATAATTAAGAAAGTTTTCTTTCGATTAAATCGAATCGGATTTCCTACAATAAGTATCGATGCAAAATTAATTTAATTTTGATCACTAGTTTTATTAAAAAAAATTAAACAAAAATAAAATTTTGTCAATAAAAATATTTGTAAGGACGTCGTGGCGCATGGTCACAAGCGGTGATTGTAAACGGAACGGTTATTATCTATTAAATAATTATATAAATCTATTAAATAATTAATATTTTCTTTTGTTTCCTCTGGTAACCAGACAAAGCGAGGCGTTAAGTTCCGCCACTCAACACAGAATGTCAAGAATTCGGCGTAAAGAGAGGAACAGAAGAGTCTAAGTGTGAACGGAGTTAACACTATAACTATAGATTCCTAAATTCTCTCTGCCTACCCTGCTAAAAACATTAAAGTTTGAGTTTTTGAAATATTTGCCTCATTTGTACTTTTTTTTATTACTAAATGAATTGTCCACATAACCAACCATAAAGTACATTTAATATATTGTATAATAATTTGTGTTTCTAGTTATGGCTGTTTTAAAGATTTATGGGACAAAATTCAATCATGGGAGGGTGGCGTGGAGGCTTTTACGACAGGATACCGCTATTTCGGACCTCAATTTGGTGCTGATGGCTCAGTAGTGTGGCGTGAGTGGGCTCCTGGAGCGCATTCAATCCATTTACAAGGAGATTTCAGTAAGATATTTTTTATACAATTTTTGCACAAAATCAAATACAATCCGTAAAGATTTGAATAAAATTTATTAATTAAGTGTATAACAAACAGTACCTATAGATAATATTTAAATAAATATTCGTACAATTTGTATAACGACGAAGCCGCGCGTGCAAATAATATTATTTTATATAATTTACTTATGAAATTGACAGTTCATATATTGTAAGTTTAACTTACATAGTTGGTAAATGACTGAAGCTAAAAATATTAAAGTTAGGTTATTGATTTCCATTTTTATTGGCGTCAACTTTTCGCGATTTTATAGTGTATCTACAACTTAAGCACAAAATTTCCAGATGGCTGGAATCCCAAGAGTCATCCATTTCGGAAGCTGGAGTTCGGAAAATGGGAGCTACATATTCCCTGAGAATCCAGATGGTTCTTCTCCCATTAAGCATGGAAGTCGCGTCCAGTTGATCGTGAACGACCACCTGTATAGAGTATCGCCGTGGGCGAGCTATGTCAAACCATTTGAAGGCTTTACATATCAACAATTCATTTATAATCCAGAACAGGTTAGTAAGTTGTTAAAAAAAATAAAAAACATTATCTGTAATAATAAATTATATATATTTTTTTTAAATTAATTATACATTGTCATTTTATGTATATTAATATATTATTATTATTTTCCATAGCCTTACCAATTCAAACATAAAAAAGTGAGCAGACCCGCGTCTTTACGTATATATGAATGTCACGTGGGCATCGCGACCAACGAGGGGAGGGTTGGCACTTATTTGGAGTTCAAAGACAATGTGCTACCTAGAATTAAAGATTTAGGTATTTTCATTACATTTATGTTTTAAAAGGGGATACTCCTTATTTTTAAATATTATTTTAATTTCTGGTATCATAAACAACACAAAAGAGAAGCTTTTCTCCGCATAGCAGGTAGGCAGAAGAAATTTATATAGACAGTATGTACTCCATTTTCCGATGATTTTTTTAAGACACTGTATGTTGAGATTCTGATCTCCAAGAGCTACAGTTCTCAACGCTTATAAATTGTTATAATTTTCTCTTATATATATAAAAGGACACGTACCTGACTGACTTTGGTAAGACGCACGCACAGCCGTAACCGCTGTGCGTAGAAATGTGAAATTTGGACAGACGTTTATTTTCATTATCTAGACATCCACTAAGAAGGAATCCTGAAAAATTTTAACCCTAAAGGGATGAAATAGGGGTTGAAAGTTTGATTGGATTTTTTTTTAAATCGAAACCGATTTTTATAAAATTTGAAATTCAGACTCCTTAAAATATTTCATTGAAAACGTGTTTTATGGTTTTTTAGAATTAACCCCCTAAGGGTGCAAATAAGCAGGCGAAGCTGCGCGCGCCCGCTAGTATAGCATATTTTTTCAATTTCCAGGCTACAATGCAATACAATTGATGGCTATTATGGAACACGCGTACTACGCTTCCTTTGGATATCAAGTTACTAGTTTCTTTGCGGCTAGCAGGTATTATCTGATATAATCTCTTTACTAACGCTATTAATATAGTATTTGTTGTATAAGCATGTTCAAAAAAATATTTTATTTTTCAATTCTAAATGTTGTTCACCCTGCTGTTTTTTTTGGTTTTTTTTCTTAGATTATTTCGTTCCTGAGTAAACGGAATGTTCGGAGTGACCACAACCTGTCGACCGTACTATAATTAAATAATTTACAATTTCATTTCTTCCAGCCGTTACGGAACACCCTGCGAACTGAAACAGTTAATCGACAGAGCTCACGAGTTGGGCATATATGTGTTGCTGGATGTGGTCCACTCCCACGCGTCTAAGAACACCTTGGATGGGCTCAACGAATTCGATGGTACTAACGCTTGCTACTTCCATGACGGTGCTAGAGGTACTCACACACTGTGGGACAGCAGACTCTTTAATTATTCAGAGTAAGGCACTAACTATATCTCTATGAATTTATATGTACAGTATGTAATCATTGAAGTTATATTATTTTAAATATTATCAATAAATCTATACTAATATGATACAACTGAAGAGTTTGTTTGGTTGAACGCACTAACTTAGGAACTATTGTTCCGATGTAACCCACAGTATCTATCTGGAGTCCGTATTATCTCGGATATTTAGAATGTCTTATACATATGTCTCAGTTATTTCAATGAAACATATCTTAATTGCAACACTGTATGTAATGTAATTATAAATATTTAATACAAAATTCTTATTACAAATATTTTGCTTATTATAAGATAATTAAAACTCATAAGCTTTTTTTTTCATTTCAGAGTTGAGGTCCTAAGATTTTTACTATCCAATCTGAGATGGTATCAAGAAGAATACCAATTCGATGGTTTCAGGTAAAATTTTATTAAAACATTAAAATACATTACATTAAAATAATTTTATATCGATATTTTTTATCGTAATCGGTTAAAGGTTTGATTCCTACTCAGTAAGAATTAATTATTTTCATTTCCTCACTCTGACAGCAAGACCGCATCTCCTCGAGCGTGCGTGTTGATTTTATTTTGTACTTAAAACAATAATCATAATATTGAATGTTATAGGTTCGACGGTGTAACTTCCATGTTGTACCACAGTCGCGGTATCGGAGAAGGATTTTCTGGTCACTACGATGAATATTACGGTCTAAACGTCGACACCGAAGCACTCGTGTATTTGATGCTCGCAAATGAGCTAATTCATTCCGTTGATGGCAGAGCTATTACTATTGCAGAGGTATTATAGCTTTCAATTTAGTACAACTTGTCCTTTAAATGATTTTTCCCGTTTAATTTTTATATCAGTACTATAAAAGTCGAAATTAACTCAAAACATAAGTTATTTAAGAAAATATCTTACAAAGTTTCTTACGAAGTAACTTTATAAAACTAACTAATGGATTTTTTTTATATAACATTTTCTTCGATTCTGTTTACGCGGGGTAGGCTGTGGGTTCGATGAGCACTCGAGGAAAATAAATATTTAATATTTAGATTTCCTGACTCTGGTAAGTGGTAACGAGGCAAAGCGCGGTGTTCCACCACTCAACACACAATGCCTTCAGAAATAGGCAGTGTCTTAACACTTCGTTCCCATTAAGACACTCAACACGATATCTGCATGCTCTAGGCAGGACCTGCATTCTATTCTATTCTATATAATCAAATAAAATTTTATTATTCAATTTCAGGATGTCTCAGGTATGCCAGCGTCATGTCGCCCAGTAGGTGAAGGTGGTACCGGGTTCGATTACCGCCTCGGGATGGCCATACCTGATATGTGGATTAAGCTGCTCAAAGAGGAACGCGATGAGGATTGGAAAATGGGTCATATTGTACATACATTAACGAACAGGCGGTGGATGGAAGGAACTGTTGCTTATGCTGAAAGTCACGATCAGGTACTTTTTTATTTACCGAATGGTTTATTATCGTTCTACGGTTTTTATTTATTTTCTTCTATTTTAAACACTGTAACAATTCACTGAACTTAAATGAGCACCCCTTTTGAAACCAGTAGGTGTAAGTAAATGAAAATATATATTTTTTGTTCCCCCTTAAGCCTTTCAGTTCCTTACTTTCCAACCAATATTCAAGATATTGTGTGTTGATTAGCGAAATTCTTATCGGAGCAAGGATTTGTAATCGAACCGGCATTAGTTAAATAAGTTAAGTTTTCAGTCAGATACACAGATATCATAGAACCGTTTGCGCCAAGATGGCCTCAAATAAAAATAAATTACATTCATCAAGTGGGAATTCTAGCCATTTGGACAAATTGATAGTAGAGAGATTGCAGTGGGAAATCCTACTGCCATCTTACACTGATATGTTAAGAATTCATTTTAATTTTATTACTTTTTAATTTTTTTGACCCCTCCCTCTTACTCGGCTCAGCTGGTCAGATTTGTTGTTAACTTAAACTTAAAAGAAAGTAAAGGCTTTGAGGCCAGTCGTGGCGCAGCGGCACGAGGTGTGACTGCAAAATCGACTGGTTGTGGGTTCGATCCCCACTCGAGGAGATGAAATATTTACTTAAATTTATATTTCCATTTCCTCGCTCTGGAGTCGAGGCTAAGCGCGGCGTTGAGCTCTGCCACTCAACACGCAACGCCTTCAGAATTCGGCAGAAAGTGGGGAACGGAGTTTCTTAACACTAGGTTCCCTCTGTCTACCTTGCTGTGTGCGGGATACAGCGTGAAGCTGATTAAGAAAGTAAAAATATAATATGAGCCTTCCTCCTTTTTTTACGCTAACATCTTATTATCTTCAAACAGGCACTAGTAGGTGATAAAACAATAGCTTTCTGGTTGATGGACGCCGCGATGTACACGCACATGAGCACGCTGAGTGACCCGAGCCCGGTCATCGAGCGCGGGCTGGCGCTGCACTGCATGATAAGGCTTATCACACACGCCTTGGGCGGAGAAGCCTATTTGAATTTTATAGGTATTGTTGTTGTGTCTACTATTTATTTTTGAGGTAACTAACTCGTATAAGTGACTTTTTTCGGTTTAACAGAGCGGGATGCTTTATTGATGTTTTATCTCTTTCTACGTTGCTATACAGTGATACAGCATTAGGCTTTAAAAAAGATTATATACTATCTGAATTTAATTTCTTTTTTTATTGCGAAATGTAACTGGCTATTAGAGAAGGAAAGTGAGTCTTCGCCTCTCGCTTGCATCTCTCTTTTGCCCCTACAAATATAGGAAAAGTCTCCCCCTCTCTATCTCCGCAAACTTTTATATCTTCTTTTCAACTTTCGTTCCTCTCGCCCAATGACACTTATACTGTCACCTTCTAAAATATGTTTTATTCAAATAACTATGTTGAAACAACTTAAATATATTAAATGAAAAGTTTTTGTATAGGTAACGAGTTCGGTCACCCCGAATGGCTTGATTTCCCACGAGCTGGCAACAACTCCTCCTACCACTACGCACGGCGACAATGGCACCTCGTAGATGATGAGCTCTTGAAATACAAATATCTTAATCAATTCGATAAAGATATGAACGCGCTCGAAAACAAGTATGGATGGTTGAGATCTAATCCTGTAAGTTTGTTTTAAAATTATATTCATTTTTCTATTTTTTTTTTCTTCTTAAAATGTTACGTATGAGATAATGAGGATATGAAATTCATTTATTTTCCCTAGTGAGAATTGAAACCACAACCGTCGCGCTTACAGTTAGACGCTGCGCCGCTGCTCTACTACGGCTTTCTAATATAAAAATAACTAATTTTACAAATCCAACATTTGCAGGCATATGTATCTTGTAAACACGAAGGTGATAAAGTGATAACTTTTGAACGAGCTGGTCTTCTCTTCGTGTTCAACTTCCATCCGTACCAAAGTTTCACTGACTACAGAGTGGGTGTAGATGTGGCTGGAAAATATCAGGTAGGTACCCATGTACAATACTACCGAGGAGTCGTGGCCTCTATGAAGTTAATTGTAGATGGCTGCGTAAATTTGATGTTACGAGTTTTCATACTTTTGATTATTTTCTTCCCCAGTGAACAATGTCCAATCGTTCAGAAGCCTAACTTCAAGGCGGCCACGATTCGTCGACCGTACTGTAATTGTTATTTCAGTTTCATGCAGATTCATTCTATACGGAGAAATCCGTAAATACAGGGAATGTAGTATTCAAGAACTCTGTTCATCACGCATTGCTATATTTTCGAGACATTGCATATTGAGCAACGGAACTCAACACCGCGCTTTGTCTTCTTACCAGCAATTATTTTTTTATGGTCGTAATAAGCTATTATGCTATATTTATAACATATTTACATTTTATTTAATTGACAAGAGCCAGAAATATGTATTTTACAGTTTAATGTTTCTATATAATTTTCAAGTATTTGGAGTGCCTAATCTCCTTTAAAATATAAAATTATTAATTTCAATATTATATTTCAGGCTGTGCTATGTTCGGATAGTAAGAGGTATGGTGGCTTTGGAAGAGTCGAGCCAGATGGTGAATTCCATCACACTCAAAGTATGCCATGGGGAAACCGGAATGATTCTGTGCAGGTATATTATAAATATTATGTTATACGCGTCGTTAGTGAGTTCGATTTCCACTTGGGATACGAAATATTTAATATTTTAATTTCCTTGCTATGGTAACCAGCCAAATCGCGGCATTGAGTTGCACTACTCAAGACGCAGTATCTCGAGAATTCTTATTTCTTCTTTTATTCTTATCCTAACTGTAGGTTTCCAGCCTCCCTCTGCCTACCTTAAATAAATATTAGAGTAATTTAAATTCACAATTGCCATATTTATCATGGCATTTAAACATTCATGTGTATTGTGCAAAAAAAATGTACAAACATACAAAACAACCATAGTGGAATATGTATGTTAATTCTCTTTTTCCCGCCGAGCAACACTTGTTAATTGCAGGTTACCAATGGCGCGGGGTGTCCCACTAGGGCAGGGAAATGAAAACAATTGATTCATCAGGGGCCCAAGCGTGTGACTGTTAATTCGACAGGTGTCGAGGCAAAGCGCGTAGTGCCGCCATTTAAAACATAACGCCTTCACAATTCGGCTGAAGTTAGAGTTTAACACTTAGCTTCATGTACCTACCTTGCTATCTATATACTGTATACGGAATGAATCTAAAATAAAATCAGTGTTGATAAAATATTGTGTGTGTTGATAAAATATACAGTTGGTAATAATACTAAAAATATAAATGTTAAAAATAATTAATAAATAGATTGTCTTTGGGTATCGGAAATTTGTAAAAATCTTCCTACAGAGATCCTAACAACATAAGTTTTAAAAAAGTGAATAAGAAATTTGTCTCAGCTGAGAGCGCTTGGACGGTTTACAAGAGGCGCGGCTTCAAATCCCGCTACATTGACATTTTTGTTTCTAAAAAAAGTATCTATTACTTTGCTAAATTAATCTATTTTATTCTTTTACAGGTTTATATTCCTTGCCGCTCTGCGTTAGTATATGCCCGCTGTGAATAATTTTGTTAAATTATCGTATAGATATATATATATATATATATATCTGAAGAATATACATAAGTTATCATCACAATATTTAGATTTAGTTTAAATAACTAAACTAACATACAACATATTAATTTTTATTAAATCTATATGAGTGTTTTTGATTATTTTTAATAAAAGCAATATCCTCCTAATGTATATTCTTCTAAATGCTAATTTGCCATATTATAGTGCTCAATTAATATTGTTATATTTATATTATTTTTTGGTTGTTATATGAGCCAAAGTGTTTTATATAGTCAGAACTTTTATTATTATTATTGTTAAAATAAAATACCTTCAAGTTCAAAATTACATAATTATATTTTTTAATAAAAATTTTAATAAAAAAATAGGTTTCATTTCATGATGGTACACCAATAAGTAAATTATTTTTGTCAGTACATGACAATGGTTGTAGCCTGGATAGTGTTACTTTATGGCCAAATTCTTCAGCTAATCTCGCTCTGTCCGAATCAATTATGGCCATACATCTTTCACCTCTAAAAGTTAAGGGATGATCTTTATGAGTTTGGTCGGCCGCATGACCAATACACAAGTATTGTTCTACAGACATACATCTAAATATTGAACTTCTTGGGTAAACAAGTCTGTCCGTTGCATGCAGAGAACCATAACAGCAAGGACACAAGACAAATTTAGCATTAGCTATTAAACATTTATCTAAAACCAAGTCACTTGCAATACCACATGCGTGTAAAGCAATTCCAATATCAAATTTTCCTATAAAGAAATCTAAATTGCATTGAAAAAAATAAACATTCTTTAATCCCATTTTATGCACTCTCTTTCTAGCTCTCAATAAAGATTGTTCTTTATTTTCTAGTAATATAACTGTGCACTGTGGTAATAGATGGGCAATAAGTATACCTAAATGACCGCTACCACTGCAAAAATCTACTATACGATTTCCTTCCTTTGCTATTGTTAAAACTGCCTGACATAAATTTTCTAACTGTTGAGATTTCCTGAGAACTCTTTTATTAGGTAAGTGGCCAGCGGCTGGATTAGCTCCATCAGGGATTAAATCCCAATCAACATTTATATCAAATTCTAAACTACTTACATTCAGCTCCATGCCTTCTTTTAAAACATCTAATGCTCTCTCTATGTCTTCAGGTTTTGTAAACAATCTTTTCTTGGGATTATGTCTTTTGGGATCTGATTTATATAAACTAACATCTTCTACTTTTGGCAAATCTAAATTTTCTAATAACAGTGTCTCTAATTGTATAGTTTCTATTATTTTATTGTGAGCACCAATTTGTTGAATATTGTTTACATTCGTAAACCACTTGTATGTTAATGGGAATAGTGACTTAAACACATCCTCTCTAATTATATGTATAACAATGTGATATGAAGGTAATAGAACTAGGTCTGCAAGTGTCAAAAAGGGTCCTTCAGCAAATTGATGAGTTAAGCCAAGATCTTCAATTTTTTTAGAAGAATTAATTTTATGCTCTTTAATTCTAGATTTCCATTTTCTTTGTTTACATATTCTTTTATCTTTCGTCTTATCATCTTTAGCTTCTTGACAAATTTGCACATTATCTTTCTGTTCCTTCAAATTAGTTTCTTTTTTCATTTCCCTGGCTATTTTAAAGACATTATGTATTTTGACTGGTTTATTCAAATGATTTTCAAATCTGATCAAACTCTCTGGTATCTTCTCAATTTTTTCTCCGTCCAGTAATTGCTTCACAGTTTTTATTAAATCAACCTCACAAAATTTTGTCCAAATAGACACTTCATTTGGAGCCTGTAGGCAATCTTTTCTAAAACTAAGTAAGCCATCCTTATATTCTTGTGCGGTCCTCGGAGATGTTTGCAATTTACATATATGACGTGATACTGCACATAAACCGGTTATTATTGTATCACCAAACAGCACTACTGGGTACAGACATGATGTTACTTGCCAAGGAATGTCATTCTTCTCTATAAAACTAACCGATTCTACTTTCAGATCTAGTAATCTTTTCCTTGAATTATCTTCTGAATATACGAAATAAAGTTTTAAGTCATCAGGATTACAATATTTATATACATAATATGTTATAAGTGATTCTAAAGAAATTTTTAATATTAATGTATCCTCATGTTCTGTCAATGAAGTAAATGTTTCTAGATACAATTCTTTCTTTATTATAACCATTATATCCTCAATGATTACAGAAAACAATCTTTTTGTATAGTCGTTCTAAACTTTAGAGGTTATTTTTTTAAATATATAATGGCCTTAGAGGTTATGTACAGTTAATCGATGTGAGATGTCAATGTCAAACAGTCAAGCAAAATAGCTAATCGAGTATGAATATAAAAAAAAAGTATTGTAATAATACTTTGATAATTAGTTTTGATAATTAGGGGTGCATGATAGGAGCCTCCACGTGGCGCACCCTGGAAGCAGCTAGGTCCGGTAACGCAGGGCCTAGGCTGACTAATCCCGTCCCTACAATGAATTGGAATGTTCAAAATGCCCTTAACTGCCCTTCTCAGGGCCAAACTAATGACCACGCGGATTGTGACGAATACAAACTTAACCCTTACCGAGCAGCTCTCACGGTAATATCTATTAACATCGAAGGTTTTTCTTCGACAAAAGCAGAAATACTCGCATGTCTCTGTAAAAAGACCGCTTGTGACATTTTGTGCGTCCAGGAGACACATAGAGATGCAAACCAACCCAGACCCAATATTTCAGGTATGACCCTTATAGCTGAGATCCCACATGAAAAATATGGAAGCGCAATGTTTGCTAATCCAGCTGCAAATATCGATTCTATATCCGTATCCACTCAAAATAATATAGAAATAATTACCGCTTATTTTCGAAACTGTACTATCACATCAATCTATAAGCCCCCAAAATATCCCTTTCGCCCAATCGACCTAAGAATTTTTGGTCACTCAGCCCACATTATTATTGGAGATTTTAATGGCCATAGCTCGTCCTGGGGTTATTCCACTACTAACGCAGATGGTGAGGCGGTTGAGGCTTGGGCTGAAGCTAATAATTTCACTCTTCTACATGACGTGAAACTTCCAGCATCATTCAATAGTAGAGCATGGCACCGGGGATATAATCCAGACCTTATATTTACAAGTCAAAACATCAGCTCCCTATGTGAAAAGAGAGTCCATGAGCCCATTCCACACACGCAACATAGACCTATTTCATGTCAAATTAAAGCAGCGATAAGTCCTGTTATAGTGCCTTTTAGAAGACGGTTTAATTTCAAAAAAGCCAACTGGCGGGACTTTTCTGAGTACGTGGAGTCTAAGCTGATAAATGTAGAACCAACCCCTCAGAACTACGATTTATTTGTGGATACCATTTGGAAGTCGGCTCGTAGGCATATACCTCGCGGCTGTCGGTGCTTGTACATCCCAGGCCTTGAGGATCGGTCTGCTGAGCTGCTTTCTACCTACGAATCGCTCTACACCAAAGACCCTTTCTCTGAGGAGACCATATTGGCTGGAGAGGAGCTTATGCAGACAATTGCTGAAAGCCGGAAAAACAGCTGGATTCAGCTTGTATCTTCCATTGACATGACTCATAACAGCAAGAAGGCATGGAACACAATTAAAAAACTAACTGGCGACCTCCCAAATGCCACAAACACTGGACAAGTAACTGCCAACCAAGTTGCCCATCAGCTTCTTTTAAATGGAAAGCCACCCCACCGCCTACCCAGAGAACTAAAGCCGCATATCTCACCTACAGACAATATCGATGCCATCAGCAAACCCTTTGTACTAGCCGAAATAGTAACATGTATTAGATCTCTACAAAACGGAAGAGCAGCTGGTTTGGATGAAATTATGACGGAACAAATAAAACACCTGGGCCCCGTAGCTATCTCATGGCTATTAGCAATGTTTAATTCATGCCTTAAATACTACACAATACCAAAGGACTGGAGGCGGGCCAAAGTCATAGCTCTGTTAAAACCAGGTAAAAGCCCAGATGATCCGAAAAATTTTCGTCCCATATCGTTATTAAGTCATACATTCAAACTTTTTGAGAGGATGCTTTTAAACCGCCTGACGCCTTTACTTGAGAAACACCTAATTCCAGAGCAAGCTGGTTTTCGCCCTGGCAAATCCTGCACTAGCCAAACTTTGAATCTCGTACAGACTATTGAAGACGGATTCGAAAGCAGGAAAATAACTGGCGTTGTCTTTGTTGACTTAACGGCTGCATACGATACCGTCAACATTCGTAGACTTCTGGCTAAAGTTCACAACTTAACTAACGACCAAGGCTTCGTCCGCATATTGAGAGATATTTTAAACAACAGAAGATTTCAGGTTCACCTTAATCGTAACAAAAGCAGATGGCGCGGTCAGAAAAATGGTCTCCCGCAGGGAAGTGTCTTAGCCCCGGCCTTATTTAACATTTATACCAATGATCAGCCAAAAACACCAAATACCCGACAATTCCTCTATGCAGATGATCTTGCCTTGGCTGCTCAGGCACCGGGATTTGAAGAGGTGGAAAGTTTGCTGAAGACAGCCCTAAACGCACTCGATTCATACTACGACGTTAACGCCCTTAAACCCAACCCGTCTAAAACTCAATCGTGTGCGTTCCACCTGAGGAACCGTGAAGCAAACAGGCCTCTTCAAATATCTTGGCGAGGCGTTCATATTGAGCATTGTCCGCACCCACGATACCTAGGAGTTACACTGGACAGGTCTTTAACATTTAAAGCTCACTGCCTGTATACCAAACAAAAAGTATATGCAAGAAATAATCTGCTCCGGCGGCTAACGAGATCATACTGGGGGGCATCTCCGCATGTACTTCGAACAACAGGTCTCGCTCTATCTTTCTCTGCGGGTGAATATGCGTGCCCAGTCTGGCACCGCTCCGCTCATGCGAAGGAGGTGGACATAGCATTAAATGAGACCTGTCGAATAATTACTGGTTGCCTTAAGCCCACACCATTATACAAGATCTACCCTCTGGCTGGTATAGCGCCTCCTAGGGTTCGACGTGAGGTGGCATGTTCTGTGGAAAAACTGCGTCAGGAAAAAGATCCCCGGCACCCACTCTATGGCTACACTGCACCTCGTGCCCGCTTGAAAAGTCGTCACAGTTTTATAAAAGCGACCACAGCTTTAGATTCAGATCCGAGTCGTGCTAGGGAACGGCTATGGCAGACAAACCACCCACCACCTTCAGGCTTTGTCCCTCCCAAAGAGTGCTTACCCGCAGGTCACAACTTGCAGTGGCCGACCTGGAAGTCGCTTAATCGGTTACGGAGCCAGGTTGGCCGATGCAGGGAACGTCTTGTGAAATGGGGATACGGGGATGAATCAACCTGCGACTGTGGCGCCGACCCACAAACGATGGCACATTTGCTTTCCTGCCCCAAATGTCCATTCACTTGCTCACATGACGACTTGATCAAGGCAACAGATACCGCAGTCAACGTGGCTAAACACTGGCAAAATATCATATGAATTTCCAAGCATTGACACGAAGAAGAAGAAGAAGTTTTCATATTTATTGAATTTAGTTTTTAATAAAGAAAAGTAGCAATATAAGACATATATTATACTGCCATTATAAATTAATACAATAAATTTTTTTTCGCGGGTAGATACGAAAGTGCATAGACATATTTTGATTAGCTCTAAGAACTTATTTTAATAAAAAATATTAATTAAGTAATATATGTGTTAAAATAGTAATACCTGTGCTTTAGTTGGCTACAACTATCTGTCCCACATTATTTTCACATTAATTAACTCAACCATGGAAAGACCTGTGGAGCAGCTGTTAAAGTGAATGTACTAAAAGAAATGAGATTATTATACAAATTATTACATATTACCCGACTAAGTTATGGTGGGTATGGTATAAACCAACACAGAAATTGTCTGATGTAAAATCTACTTCCATTGAGTCGTGCCATAGACTTGGAGCAAAGAAAGATACCTCCAGGCCTGTTTATGTTCGGTTTTCGAATCTGCATGTACGCTCCAGCGTTTGCTCTGCTTTGAAAGGCACCAAAATTACGATTACCGAATTTTTAACTAAATCGCGTCAAGAAGTGTTTATAGCAGTCCGAAAACATTTCGGAATAAGGAACTGTTGGTCAGCTGATGGCATGATCGTAATACTTCTTTCAAGCAAATCCCGAGTCAAAATGTCCTCCTTGTGTGAACTTAAAAGATAATAATACAAAATTCTCTTGAGAAATCCATTGTCAATGACTAGTCGGTTTTCCTATTTGTTTATACTATACTAACTACTAACTGTTTCTTAGTAAAAATTTTGTTTATTTTCTTAAATCACTACATAGTTGACATGTGTCATTAAGTTTTAGAAGTTAGTATACAATTTACACAGATAATTTAACTATTGATTGTCTGTCATAGTCTGTTTGTCGTTGTCTTTGTTCTTCATGGTTTTATATCTTTTTTTTTTTATTACGTAATATTTAGTATAAATGTCTCTTAAAGTCAACTTGTGCACTTGGATATATATATATATATATATATATATATATAGTTTAAATATTTAATTCATATAAATTTTATAGTGATATATTATTTTATATTTGTATATCTTATTCTATTTGTTTTTTCTTATTATTTACATATTATCTTTTTTTTAAATAATATTTAGTCTATACAGTATATACTCATATATTTTCGTCAAGTAATTATGATAGTGCTGACAGTAATCACTCGTCTATTTTAGACACTGAAACGCTTGCACACAAACTATCGAACACTTTTATTAATTGTGCATGTGCATATTAACGCGCAGAGCATACCTGCTTATATCGATCTTCTCACATCCTTTGACTCCGGCTTAGTTGATTGTATACTGATATCCGAGACCTGGTTAAAACCATCCCTTTCATCAACTTGTTACTCCCTTCCAGGTTATTAGTTATTCCGTAATGACCGCACTGAGCGAGGTGGTGGTGGCGTCGGTATTTACCTTCGTAACCACATTCCAGCTAGTGTCGTGTCTTGCTCCCCTCCTCAACCTAACGGTTCTCTTGAATATCTTTTTTTAGAATTGACATTACGTCACACAAAAGTACTTATTGGAGTTTTGTACTCCCCAAGCGATCAAATCAATTACTTCAGCACTCTGGATGATATTCTTGAGAACCTTCGACCTCAATACGAACATGTTATTTGTATGGGTGAATTAAACACCTGTATGTTAAGAAATGATCGAAGATTCCATTTATTAAGGAAACTAAATGATTCGTATAATTTATTCCTCCTCCCTATGTCTTCTCTCACCCATTACTTTCCTAACTGTAGACCTTCTCTTATAGACCTAATCTCTGTCTCTAACCCTAATCTCGTTATTTCTCATGGTCAAATGACCACTCCGTTTTCCTTTCATGACCTAATCTTCCTCTCCTATAACTTACGTTCTCCTAAGGTTAGAGGCAAAAATTTTTTCAGCGCAATTTTAGGCATATGTATCTGTAGGGATGATTTTTTTTATTTTGACTACCTCACTTAATTATGTCCTTTTTTTGTATATATCTGTATCTTTATAGTCACCATAAATATGTGTGAATGTATGTATGTATGTATGTATATATATATATATATATACATACATACATACTTATATTATATTTTATGTATTTGTATATTGTATATTTATGTAAATATGTACGTATGTTTGTATATAGTTTTATGCCGTGCCTTTTGCCGTGTGATCCCGGCCTAGAATAGGATCATCCTGGTACTGGTGGTGTCGTAAGAGGTGACTAAAGTACGTGTGGTAGAGTCACGTCGCCAGCAATGGCAACACGCATGGGCAGACTCGACCGGATCATTACCACCCCTGGCATTTAAAACCGGCGTGAAGTAGTGGCTTTATGCCACTGCGTTTCGCATCAGGTAATGCCGGGCCCCGGCGCCCAACTCATCTTAAAGGCCGGCAACGCACCTGTAGCTCCTCTGGGGTTGCATGGGGTCGTGGGCGGCGGTAATCACTTACCATCAGGTGACCCGCACGCTCGTTTACCATGTCTCTTCCATAAAATATATATATATATATATATATATATATATATATATATATATATATATATATATATATATATATATATATATATATAGTTTTATGTTTATAAATGTTTTGTATTATTTTGTCTCTTTATTATTAAGATTGCATTAATTGGCTCTACACCGCAACTTAGTTCTCTTCTTCCATTGGTTGGCTGGAAGAGATTTCTTTTAGAGATAAGCCCGCCATTGTAAACATTCTTTACAATTGCATTATTTCTTTATGTTTTTTTATGCAATAAAGAATATATATATATTAAATTTATGCCTTTATAATAAGTTTGCACGTATGCCGAGGCTTGTCAACCAACACAAGTGTATTCTACCAACGTGTAAGCGGTGTATTTGGTATGGCTTGCTTGTGAGGTGGTTTTTGAACAAAGCCTCGCTGATTAGCTTGTACTGTATAGATGTTTTTTTACTGCGCAATATTACGATTATTTACAAGGAAATAAACAGAACAGAATTGCACTAACTGCTGGTTCGTTTTATTAATAGTAATAAAAACCAAACCTTTTTTACAATGGTAAATGAGATAAATTATTTTATACATTATCTTTATGTTTTATATATTTCATTATTCATTCAAAATAAACCAAGCTTCAAAACCTTATTTACATATGCAAATTAAATTAATTTGATATAGCCTATAAAAATTAAAGGCTAATAGTTATAGTAGTACTGCTTTCGTGTCCTTTTTCACCACTGTAAGCTGATATTGATTGAAAATTTTTCGCGTCGTATTTTTTTATAATTTAAAAATATTTCGTTGTTGTTCTTCGTTTATAGCGTTCCAAGCGTGTTAGTTGAGCATTTATCACTTCGACAAATAAAAATAAAATAAAAACGTATTAAGACGAACGTAAGATCTAAAATAGTTTCTACATAGTATCGCAGTGTACAATGCAAGTGTGGAACTGGCATTCAAGCATTTGTGAAGGAAAGCTTGTGCACGTTTGTCGAGCAAGCGTATGAACTTATTATTATAGGTACGTTTTAATTTTTTGACATTCATTCAGTGCCACAATTAATAGCGTTTGCCACTGTAATTTCTTTTTATCTTTTTGTCCTTTGGTAGTGTAAAATCGATTCAGTATTACTTTAATCGATTCCAACGATTATACAAGTCTAACGATTCTTATCAGCACATGTTTATTCATCCTTAAACATCTTAGATTTTGACGTTGACCACAGGTAATATTAAATATGATTGTATAATTTTAATAATAAATAAATTTAAAAAGTGTAATAGCAAGTAAACAAAACTTATTTCATTAAAAATAAGCATTAAAAATATTACAATATGTCTAAAATTAATTTACTATCAACATTTAAGGTAAAATTGTTCTTATAATATACCTTTAATAAATATAAAAATACATCTAAAAATTATTAAAAAGGATTTATTCAAAACATAACGTACAATTTTCAGTAAACTTATAATTTCTTTAACAATTAAGTAAATAATAGTTTTTAGTACTTGTTTACGAGATTGCTGCTCATTTATTTATAGACCTTTTGTAAATATGTATAGATACCAATATTGGATAAAGTCCCACCGCGGTCAGACGAACGATGTGAACGTGTGATAGTGCACGTGAACCCATTTTACTAGTGTTGTTTATAGACTGTATGCGCGGTCTGTCGTCGACTACCGCGTACCGTAGTGAAGTCGTAGCCGAACTGAGTTTTAAGTGTTGAATTATTTGAAAAAAATAATATTTAACACAATAACTTGAATCTATTTTAATTATAACACGTGATTATTGAGAAATTTCAGTTTAAAAACACTATTTGTTAACATTCATATTCTGTGAATATAGTTGATAAATAAATTCTGTGTAGACGTTGCTATATGTGGTGGTAGTGCATTTGTTTATTTATAGACATCAATTTGCAGTCATGTAATTATTGCAGTGGCGCTAAAATGTCTCAAAGGGATACAGCGATACATCTTGTGGCTGGAGGGTGAGTATAAGATAGTGTTTACAATTAATTAAAATACTCATACATTATTCTACGCAACTGCGGTATTTGCATAATTTCGTTTGGTCGCAATAACACACATGTGTGGTCAACAAGCTGTTTATATTTACGACGCACTCATTTTTTTTATGTTTATTTAAATCTATTTTTGTATACCGGTTAAAAATTAAAAATAGTATTTTAGTTTATGTAAGTTAATTTTTTCACGCATACAACAGGGTAGGCAGAGGGAACCTAGTGTTAAGACAATCAGTTCTCCACTTTCCGCCGTGTTGAGTGGCGGAACTCAATACCGCGCTTTGTTTCGACTATTAAAAATCCAATAAGCAAAGGTTATTGCTATATTTAAAAAAAATTATAAAGTAAATTTAGAATAACTAAAATATAACAAATATTAATCATAACTAATCAAAAAATTTATAATATTTATATTTAAAATTATTGAAAATATGGATTAAGCATTGAGCAAATATCCACATAATTTTATTTATATAATTTAGAAAGAATATCAGTAAAAATATGAGTAATTTTAATTTTAGTCTGTTTATATATTTTTGAATGATCCCTTAAAATATTTGTTAAGTAGACATCTTTCTTATATCATATATTTAATCTTAATGTATTTGTAACACCATTTCCTATTATACCAGAATATTAGTGTATCATTTGTTCAACAGAATATGAATATCATAGATCAAATTTTTTAGGGTTGCGGGTACCGCAGGAGCAGTGGTGACATGTCCTCTAGAAGTTGTAAAAACTAGGCTTCAATCATCAAAGGGTGTTGGTATACCACCACCACCACCACCATCAGATGCAGCTAATTCAAGACGAGTTTGTTCCAAGATTCCAAAACATCAGGTGATTGTGATTTTTTTATATATGTATATAGCAGGTAAAGGCAGAGAAAACCTAGAATTTATTAAGACCCAACTCAGATTTTTAAGGCATTGCCAGTAGAGTGGTGGAAGTCTATGCTGTACTTTTGTTGGGACCAGAGGAAAGAGATTAATATAATTAATTCTCTTAAATAGTATTGTGCTGCTGCACCGTGCCTATTTTATTGAAGTGAAACTAAAGAAAAATAATTAAATTTAACAATTATGAAATTATAAAGTTTACCTTATTTCTTAACAAACAGAATAAGTAAAGACAGACATCACATTAATTTTATTTTATAGTAGCCACCTACTTTTGGCCTTGCCTGCTTAAACTATACCATGATTTATTTACTAATCAGAAGTCTTTTCATGTTTTAATAACATTTTCATTTGAAAGACTATATACATTATTACAACTGAGTAACATGTAGCAATTTTGAGACACAATATACTTTATGTTGATATAACTTTTTTATTTATGACCACATTTAAATAAAACAAACACTTGAAATCTATCCAAAATATAATAGTAAAAATTGCATTTAAATATTAACATATTTAGCCATTTCTACGATTGTCATGAACAAACTCATAGACAAACAAATAAAAATGTAAAAAACATTGTTTTAAATTGTATTACACTAATAAATGCCCACATTATATTTTCATATATATCACCATGTATAGACTGATTACTAATTATATTTTTTTATTACCATAAAATATGTATGTAAAGTAGGTAGTATATATAGCTATGAATTACTATCCATTAAACATTCAAGAGATAGTAATTCATTGCTATATATATAAAATGTCATTATTTTATAAAAAAATCATATTTTTTACATTACTTTCGACGACTTTACATTCGAGACGTGGCTTAGACATCCAACAAGTATTTCTTATCAGTTTCCTAAATAATTTTATAATGTTTATATGTTTATATAGATACTAAAATATTTAAAGTTGATAAACACAACAAAATTGTCATAATTTAGATAAGTACCATCAATTACCTAATACCAACAATTATTTAATTACTAGATTGATGCTATCAACAATGTGCATTAAACAACAATGTCTATTCAACTAAGTTTCCTGTAAACATTCAGGTACCGTTTATCTTATTGTTGTACAGATATTTAATTGGACCATATAAATAGTAGCTTCAATTCAATAGTAGCTTATTATTGTTGTTCATTCAACAGAATAGTTTGTAAATGCAAAATAATGAAAACTTTTATTGTTCTGCCAATCATTTCTCAGTAATGATCTGATAAGCCAAAATGCAGTTTTGTATATTCTGTCTTTTTTTTGTCTTTACTTGTTTAAATTGGAAAATTAATTATGTGTTAGATATTCAATTTAATGAGGAAGGCTATAAAAGGTTACATTATAACTTATAAGAACCATTGATGTATAAGCTTGTGACACAAACATAAAAAGCGGAGGGTGCCCAGGTCAGTCCGTGAATACAATTTTAACCGCTTAGAAATGGGCTCCTGAAGAAATTACAATTAAAACTAAATATTCATTGAATTGAAATATTGTGTACAATTAAAAGATATTATTCATAATATATTATAAAGCCCCTAATAATATCCATACTGGAGTATTTGTATTTAAATGATTCATAAGAATTTTGTTAAATATGAAATGCTGAATGCCACAGTTATCAATTAAATTAATACTGTATTTCTTATATATCCTTAAATATATTTGATACACTTTTTATACATTTATTGACCTACAGTCAGATTAGTACCATTACTAGTGATAAATTTAATGATCACATTTATTTCAATCAAAAATCTATTAGTTATAAACATAATAATCAAACAATATTTTTCTCTATATATTTTAATTTCATATGCTAAAGAAATACAAACAGACGACTACTTCTGTAAACAACATTAGATGCGGTCGTAATATGTACCTACTACCTCCATGCACTACAATCACAATTGGACGTATAAATAAATACAAATACATGTTTTCATCATAAATCATTTACTATCGACATTATTCGTTTTTGTTTGTTAATCATTCCAAAACCATTTGGCATGTGTTGGGGCAAAATAATAGAAAATTTAGTTTACTTGACATTAGCAACAACACTGCAAATAGTTAAGGTTTTCGACCGAATGATGGTCTTTAATTTGTTTTATTTATGAGTGATTGAAGATGTTTAATAATTTTTTTATCAAGTATAAAAGTTTACGAATATCTGAAAATCACAAAATATTGTATATATATTTTATTCTTAATAAATATAGAGATCAATATAGAGTTTTGTTGCCAGTTCCAGAGAACAGTGTGACCGTAAACGCGATAGGTTGTGCGATAGGCGTTAAGTTTAAGGGCTCCTCGTTCAATATACAATGCCAGAATATTCTTATCATAACACTAAGTTACCACTTCCTAACCCTGCTGTGTGCAGGGAATACAGCAAGAAGCTGATATAGAGATTTCACAATCAATCTTAATCAAGTGTTGCTTAATTCGTTTTTGATATTTACTTATTTACCGAAACAACGCACTAGTTCAATGCTATATACTGAGACAGAGCCAAATATAAAGCACGAAAATAAGCTTCGTAACAATGCTATAAATCTTTTATGCGTATAAATGAATATCATATTTATAACCTGTTTTTATACGACTTTTTATCTTTTTGAATCTTGAATCAAATCAGTAGTAGTATCTTTGTATGTTGGATGGAAAGTTCAATTGTCGAAAGGGGTTTATTAGCTATTTATTTCTGTTCGACCACACGGGCGAACCGCAAGTGAAAACTAGTATTGATATAAATACATCGATATACAGAAATCAGAAAGCATGTATTATTTTCGTTAAGCATGTAAGAAAATGTGTCAAGGATATTTGAACTGTGTACTCGTATCGAAAATAAAAGTTACACTTCACAAACTCATATTTCTTTCGCACAATATGGAAACATAAAGTAGATTTTCTATCGCCATTCCTATCTATATCTATATTTTATGTCGCGGTGCGTTTCTATTTTTAATCTATACCGGTTGGACGCTGGTACGAGATGGGTTCGAATCAATTCATTATTATACAGACCTAGACTAGGCTGCTTAGGGCGCATTTTAATGAGATCGTTGACCCGTTATCTCGGTGTAGCGTAATACAGTACGGTCGACAAGTATTGGTCGCCCTGAGGTTGGCTGGTGACGACAGCGCAGATTTGATCTTAGGATTTTTCTTAATTAATATTTAATTTATTTTGTAATTTTCTGTAATTATTGGATATTTGCTTCCCGAGTGGACTATGGGCGTAAATTCTGGAAACTTCAGAGCGGCCACGATTTTTTGACCGTATTGTACGCGAGGCTATATTGTAACATAGTTTGTTATCTTACAATTTCTTGTATATACGTATATATTAATATTAAACATATTTAGATCTTATTCTATCAAATTAATTTATTAAAGAACTAACAAGGAAACCGCTATAAATGTCCTTGTAAATAAACAAAATAAATAAACATTTCATATTAAATTAATTCTTATCTTAAAAAAATATAGCACCGATTGCAATGCAGTAATCATTATCACAATATCTTATCACAAAGAATACTTACTTCTAAAGACCACATGTCAGTCTGTCCCTCCACTTACTTTTTTCATAGTCACACCTACTAAAGACGATGTAAATATAACTTAGAAAATATATTGCATTTTTTTGTAATCTTATGCTATTTTATTAGACAACACAAATAATTGTAATATAGTATAAGCTTTTACAATTAATTAAACAGTTCAATTTGTGTTAAGGAAAAAATCTGATTTTATTACATATATATATATATATATATATATATATATATATATATATATATATATATATATATATATATATATATATATATATATGGCTGGCTTGGCTTCGATTAAGTATATCAGTACATATCAAGTACAAAACTTCAATATGATTATACCTTTTTAATATTACCAAAAATGTATGTTTGTTAACTAAGCAGAAAAATGCATTTGTGATTGGGAAAAGATGATACGGGTGACTAGCTGTTGAGTTTTCTGACCTATTTAAGGATTAAAGAGAGGGAAGGCGGTCGTGGCGCAGTGGCACAAGCGTGACTGTAAAGGTGGAGGTTGTGGGTTCGATTTTTAGTTTCAAGTGGGGGATAGAATGTATTAACACTAGGTTCCCTCTGGTTAGCTTGCTATATGCGGGAGTTAGTATGTTCTCTTCCACTCCTATACCTCCCTCCCCTCACTAGATAGCCTGTAAGTGCATACTTGAAATCAAGTGTACACTTAATTGGCTCAGATCGTAGAGATAAGTGACGACCTTGCCCAATGTCATAGTGTATGAAGCTATTTCAAGACCCGGCTGTAAATAGCTTGTTTTCTCTGATTGGCGATTGTTACGCATACCGACTTGGCGTATAGAGCTACACTGGACTCACTTTGGTATTTATATATTAATTTTTTTTTAATAATTTATTGTGGTATTAAATAGAAAAGGCTTGTAATTAAATATTATCATCATCATCATTTTTAAATCGTTTACGGAAAACTCAACTCGTTAATCATTCCCCATTTGTGCTTATGTTACCAGCATTCTGTATAATTTCAGTATTTTGTACTATACCTCGGCGATGTGTAGAATACCTGGGGCGTCGAGGCAATATATAAAATATGAACATTATTGTCCTTTATGTACTCTATCTAGATAATGAATAAAATTACAATCCCTATTGTATAAAACACCTGCTGTTGAGGTGTCAATCTGTAAAATAAAAAGATCTTAGTCCATATTTCTATATTCTAGACACAGATTTAGTAGATTTCAAGTGCAAGTTATGTTAGAAACTTTTAAACTTAATAATAACTAACCTAACCCAACTTCAACTTCAAATCCGTTAATACTGTAGCTGCGGTGGCGTTAGTACACATACATACATAGGTATGTATTTGCCAACAAAAATCTGCATGAAATGCAAGTAAGTAAACAAGTCGCAATACGATGCACGCCTGCCCGTACGTCTGTCTACCTTACATTGCCGCCGTCTTATACATACATTACCGGTTGTGCATTCGGTATTTTATAGTATACCTAGACAAAATATAAAAAAAATATTATTTTACGCATTAACCTACACCTTTTATATATTCTATACATTGCCGAGGTACTGTATAGAATACCGAAAATTACAGATTGCCGGTAGCATTTATATTGATCAAGTTCATAATTAAATGTTGACTGACATACATAACATCCCCGTACATCACTATTCATTTTTCTACATACTCTGTAAAACAACATGAAAGGTAAATAAGGAACATTATTAGAATTGATTTATTGGACTCGGAAATAGCTCTTATTTTTACAAATATTAGTTCATTAAAAATCGTTCTTTTCTAAATTATCTTCTTTAAGTCATTATAGAGTATATAGTTTCATTATATTGTGTATACTATTTGATTAAATTGTTGATTGCTCTTAACTTTATAGTTGTACTTAGTTCTATAAATATACCTATCAAAACATGTGAATCACGCACTCACTGGAGACAATTATCTTGTAAGGCTTCTGATGGATCTTTATTGTAATTTTCCTTAAGCCATATTGTTTTCCTTCAAGATTCGATTGAAGTGATCATCTGACGAAATATGTATACTATGATCACGTACTTAGTAACTAAACTAAAAATAGCCCTACGTACGTAAACTGTGTACAATAACTACAAACATTTAATAAAATAAGTATTATATTACATAAATCATAACCCAGATCACGATGATATAGGTATCCTATAAGAGAGATCAACTCAAATAGTGACATTTACATGAATGGTCCTGGCTTAGTATTTAACGTCATTACCAAGTAATATATCAAGTTTTTTTTATCAGCTTGACGCTGTTTCCCGCACACAGCAGGGTAGGCAGAGGGAACCTAGTGTTAAGACACTCCGTGCCACACTTTCTGCCGAATCCTGGAGGCATTGCGTGTTGAGTGGCAGAACTCAACGCCGCGCTTAGCCTCGACACCAGAGCGAAGAAATGGAAATATAAATTTAAGTAAATATTTCATCTCCTCGAGTGGGGATCTAACCCACAACCAGTCGATTTTATAGTCACACTTCGTGCCACTGCTCCACGACTGGCCTCAAGTTGTGAATATGAAAAAATTAAGTTCTGAGTATAAAAAAAATATTATATCTAAGTTTATTGTTCACACACGGAATTCCCCTCTAATTTTTTTTGTTTTGTTTTAGCACTTCCAAAAAAAAAATTAAGGTTAGTGTAAAAAAAATATATAAACATAGCACATTAGCGTTCTACATAGATCGACAACTACATTAAAAAAACATATATATTGTATTTAAACACGTCATCGTCCATCTAAATTAAGTCGTGCACAACGCAGAAGGCCGAAACAAAAATCGATATAGGCATATATCAAACGACAAGTATGTTTGGCGAACCTCCAGGGAGAGAGAATCTTTAGACTTTCTATATCTCGTCAGGGCATCTTAAGTCTGGAGAAGGTCAGCTTAGCGCTTGCCACAAACAGAACGTTTTCTTTGAACATAGATTTTTTTTAAAAAAATGGGCAATAAAATCAGAGTGAAAAAGATTATTAGATTATTAGATTGGAAATTATTTCATCAGGAAATGTAAAATTTTTGCGTATTTTTTTTTATGATCATTATTTAGGTACTGCTTTATAAATACTATTCAGACATACAAGTTTCTTTGCGATATTTATTAAATATGTATGTATTTATTATAAATACCTATTTTCACAACAGCTCACTATGGTCTTTAGTTCAACTTAGAGCAACAATTACCATTAATTAACAACAATTATCTTTAGAAATGTACGTTTTCCCTGGTTCAATGATACATGGATTCGACTCGAAGAAGCCGGGATCCGAATGAAAATCCGGCTCTGAATGTACTAAATGATCCCAATGATGTTACGTCACTACGTTTCGTTTTTATGTATGAATGTAAGAAATAACTTACAAGGAATCTGTATACAATTTTTATACTATAAATCCCTGTATAGTATATGCATCAGTACATGCGATACTAGGTAACCTATAAAACTTCTGCAATATCGGTTTACTATTGTCAATATATTGCATAATACCGTAGCGGCACGCCGTGTTATATGTTTTTATTTATTTTTTAGGTATAATTTACTCTCATTTTATAGCTTACTTTGATGATTTATCCATTATTATTCTTTTTGATCGTAATTATTAGGCTTCCGTACCGCAAAAGGAAACAGCGGAAGCCTTTTATTGTTTGTTTGTCCTTCTGTCAAGACCATTTAACTCGATATTGCGAAAATATCGATACAAACTTTTATTATATGTAGTTCAAAATGAATGCATATCCCCTTAAACGTAATTTTGTGAACTTCTAAAAGTTGTACTTTGTGTGATGTGTCCCGTTGATCTACAATCCTGAAATTGGTATGGACCCTTGGGTGGGGATTTTTATTTAAGTAAATAGATTTTTTTCTGGCATAGGTAGTATATTATATTTTACTTTCCACTCATTTAACCTAAAAAATAAACAAAAATATATACGACATGAAATTGCATCATTTTCTAATTACAACATGCTGTAAACGTTTTTAATGTTATGCAATATATTTTTAATAGCCAAAGTTTCTGAAACCCACTGTTAAATTCTAACTGAATCTCGTGGATATAATACAAAAATGATACATTTGACTAACCATAATTATTACACAATCGAGATCTTTCGTTGCATGTTACTGGTATTAGTTACGTTTTGAGCCTAGTTGTAACCCAAGAGTAACATTGCGTAAGATAATTATATATTGTTTTAGCTTCACGCTGTATCCCGCATATAGCAGGATAGACAGAGAAAACCTGGGAACCTAGTGTACGCTCCGTTTTCATTAAGACACTTCCGTTCTCCTCTTTCATCAAAATTCTGGAGCCGCGCTTTACCTGGTTACCAGGGCGAGGAAATTAAAATTTTCAATATTTTCGTTTATTCATTATTCATTTCCTCAAGTGGGAATCGACCCCACAAAACCCCCAACTTTTCGCGTTTACGGTTACACGCTTATAATATTACATATATTAGGTATTATTAGTAGTATAAAGTAATACTTCGTAAAAAATAAATAAAATTATACTTGTATTTCTGGCCTACCTATTTATATAGGAAGTAGCTACTATGCTTAGACCACAAATTGCTTATTGTTGTTTGTCGTTACATTGTCTTGGCGTTTTCTAACGTAATATTACGTCTTCTTACATACGTTACACTTTTCGCCTGAAACTTATTAAAATATAAATTTCTAAGATACGAAATACCTCAAGTATTTGTTAATATTTCTAAGAACTTAGTGTTCGTTTCCATATGCGTTCAGTCCTCAGTGTTTGATAAATGTTTTAAAATAAGTTAGTTTAAAACAATAGTGAAACGTAAACAAAGATCTCGAGGTTTTTATTGAACCTATATTTATTTCCGGATCAAAATCCCGTTGAGCTTGAACAATGTAAATCTTAAATTCTAATACAATATGTTACAATAGAGACTCTCTCCGATCCAAGTCTGAAAGTAGGTATAATTTGAATTTTTTGACCACACCGTCGGCATCAGAATAGTAATTTTAGTAGTGTCACCACGCGGGAGTTCTATTAACATATTTTCAAAAAAAAATATTTTAATTAAACGAAGAGGTCGACTCCATTTTTATAAGAGAGTTATTGGGAATATCAAAACTAAAAAATTTAAATCATTACAATATGATCAATAGTCCTTAACAGATAAAAAGCACAACTTCTCTTATAATTTTCTGTATACATTTAATAATAATTAGTAATCGTATAGGGTAACTATACGATAAATTTGAATAAATAAAGAATTCTTCCAATTTGTAGTTCATGAATAACGACATACATACATATCGACCGTTTATTACAACGACTTCGCCGGTTGCATATTTGCACACGTGTTTAACCCGAGTCCTTTGACATTAAGACAGTTAGTGCCTGTAAACTATTAATAGAAACCTCTTTTGAGCTAAGGCTGCATGGCCGTCTGACCTTCTCTATCGTGCAAGAAATTATAGTTATAAAAGGAATGGAAAATGGCGAGTTTTAAATAGGGCTGTTTGAGGCTGGTCGTGGGGCGTGGGCACGTGCTTGTGATGGTAAACGTGACATGTTGTGGGTTCTATTCACACTTATGGGAACGAAATGAAATATTTCGTTTTTTCATTTTCCTTGCTCTGGCGACGAGGTAGAGCGCGGCGCTGCGTTCCGCCACTCAACACGCTATGTCCTCAGAATTCCAGAAAGTGGGAATGGAATGTCATCACACTAGGTTCCCCTTGTTAGCTTTGCCCACCCTGCTATATATGGGATACAGCGTGATGTTAAAAAAGAACGTCTAAAAATTTATGACGACTTATGTAGTCATAAATTTTTACTGATGACTGAACTGACTGTTGTGATCGTAAAACAAAATGTACTTCCTTGTCAAACATGTTTTTATGTACTTCGTGATGGTAACGAGGAGTATAATTTTCGGGCAAAATGTTTGCATTTCGCTAAAGCTAATTATTGTTTCTAATTACACATAAAAAATCGCTATTAATTTGCAAATATCGTGATCGGAAAGTGATAAATAATAGTACCTATTAAGGTATAGCGAATAGTACCTATAGGTACCTACCTATACATATATATATTATAATTCCCAACGAGAATCATATAAGATAATTTAATTTATTTACTGATATGTTATAGTTGCACTCAAAATGTAAACATTTATTAGTTGTCATGTCAGCTAAACCGATAGTTAGTGTAGTAGGTATATATACTGTAGATAATGTTACTAGAACAAGTACGCTTTCGTAAAAAGTCATGCCTTATCAGGTTTTTTTTAACTGTTGGCTGTTTCTTCTATCTAGGGCCCGTATTTGTAAACCGCTCTTTGAGATCAATCTTGAGATGCTGTTTTCATTCATAGCATCTCAATGTCAATCTCGGATTTGCGAGCGGTTTATAAATACTGACCTATATTATATAGATAGATATTAGACTAACTATATTCATCAAATACAGAATTTTTTCTGGAATGGTTGGAGCAGTGCATAGTTTGGCCTTCATCTAACTCACAACGTCTCGAAAAGAGATTAAATTAGATAAATTAATTAGATTGTCAAAACTATCTACAATCCTAACGATATTCGCTTACTACAGGAGGAACTAACTAGTCTATATAATTGGTGTAAACTGAATGGCATGACACTTAATACCAATAATTGCTCCCATATGACTTTTACAAAGAAGAAACGACTAACATCCACTAAATATTACATAGAGGGTTCTCCTGTTTATACAGTAGTAACGATTAGAGATTTGGGTATTATCTTCGATAAGGAGCTTACATTTGTGCCTCATGTAGACAACATAAAAATTTAAAAAAATCTCGTACAAAAATATACAAGAGCTTAGTAGTGAGTATATTAGAGTACGCAAGTGTTGTATGGAGACCTCATTACGCTCCTCACTGTCTGAGAATCGAGAGACTACAAAAGCGTTTCTTATACCATCTTGCTTCTTCGTTAAGTAAATCGAGGACACCAAAAAGCTACACAGATAGGCTTGTGTATTTTAGGTTAGATAGCTTGGAAAAAAGAAGAGAAATATTAGATTCACTTTTCTTATACAAAAGCATTAATAATATATATGATAATACCTCATTGGTACAATCATTTACCTTTAAAGTGCTTATAATAGAAGTACACGCCTTCCGTCTTACCTTCTCGAAGTGCCTTATCGTAGATCTATTTTAAGTAAAAATATTTTACAAAAGCGAGACCCCCTGTCTCGCTTTTGTAAAATATTTAATGTGGACTGTGCCTTAGATCCATTTAGAGACTCTTCGCTTAGAATTCACAGAAACGCAACAAAACTGATGTTTTCTTTTTTCTTATTTCTCTTTTATTATATTTATTTTTGTTACTTATATGTCATTTTTATCATTATCGTCGTTATTTTTATTAATTTTTTTTAACAAATTATAATTTATAGTAACTTGTCCTTTTTAAATTTATGTAATTACACTTTATGTATATCTTTTACTAATAATTAACATAAAAACTTTTGTGTACTAGTCTCCAATGTTGCAAACGGTATTCACCTTAAAAGGTAATGCATTTAGTAATAAGAAATTTAAATTTAAAAATATAATTGTAAAATTTATGTAATTACCACTGGTGAATCTGAATAAGTAAATAAATAAATAAATGCTCATAATAATTCTGTCACTGCATTTTTTTTTCTATTTTATAAAATGCATGCACCATGTGAAATTAAAAACTTTAGAGCTAGATTACTACTGGTACTAAAACACTAAATAATATACTAACAGTTTCAACGTTTTTGCAATATTTTTTTTTTTTTTTTATGGAAAAGACACGGCAAACGAGCGTGCGGGTCACCTGATGGTAAGTGATTACCGCCGCCCACGGCCCCGTGCAACCCCAGAGGAGCTGCAGGTGCGTTGCCGGCCTTTAAGGTGGGTTGGGCGCCGGGGCCCGGCATTACCTGATGCGAAACGCAGTGGCATAAAGCCACTACTTCACGCCGGTTTTAAATGCCGGGGGTGGTAATGATCCGGTCGAGTCTGCCCATGCGTGTTGCCATTGCTGGCGACGTGACTCTACCACACGTACTTTAGTCGCCTCCTACGACACCACCAGTACCAGGATGATCCTATTCTAGGCCGGGATCACACGGCACAAAATCGCAATAATCAAGATTTGTAGATATATTTTTAAGTTAGTAGTTATTGGGTGCCGTTAAAAACTAATATTATACATACTAATGTTTCTGTACAATACTAACAAACTACCCATCATAATATTATTTTAACGTTACTTTCTTACTTTAACTATTAATAGTATTATATATGTTGGGCAATTATCTAATTGTCCAACGATCGTGAAACATGCCCGCCTCTGCCCCCAAACTGATCGGAGGAGCGGCAATTTGATTAAACGTGTAATACAGGAGGCCAAATGGGGCTACCGACGTACGATGGGCGCTATGTTCGCCTACAGCAGGCAGGCCGATCGAATGCTGATGTCCTACAATTACCAGGTGCAGCAGTGCGCGAGGGCTGGCCACGCGCGGACCGCGTCCAGGATGACCCTGATACAGTGTCTGAGGTGAGGAATATTGTGCTTTTGTTAATTATAGTTGTTAATAAAGATTGAGGCTCTACCGGTGAAAGCGCGTGACTGTAAACGCGAAGATTATAGGTTCGATTCTTACTTGGGAAAATGAATTATTTAATGTTTTTATTTCCTCGCTCTGGTGACAAGGCAAAGCTCGGCGTTGTTTTTTAACGCTGTGTTCCTTCAGCCTACCCTGCTACATGGGTGATACAGCGAGAATCTGGATTTTCTTAATAGAAATTCGTGGCTGTTATCGGTGCAGGGTTACAAGCGTGTGATTGTAAACGCGACGGTTTGGGTTCGATTCCTTAGGAACTGAATTATGTAATATCTTTTTTCTTCGCTCTTGTAACAAGACGAAGGAGGGCGTTGACTCAAGCAATGCCTTGAAAATTCTACGGAAAGTAGGGAGTCTCCACTCTACGTTCTTTCAGCATACACTGGTATACATATATGTGATATAAGGTGAAGCTGAAAGTAAAATAATTATAATACATTCTTTTGTTATGAGCACAAAGTAAAACTTGAGCGTTTATAATTAAAAATTGAACGTAGTTGCGGCAGAATAAAGCTTTATTAATCTTTAGAGCTGTAATTAATCTGTATTGTAGTGCCATTATCAGAAACTTCTCTGATATATCTATTATAATTAAATAAATATTCTTTATTTGTATACGTTACTTAGACATAGACGCCGTCGTGGCGCAGGGGCACTGGAGTGTGACTGTAATGCGACCGTTGTGGTTCGTTCCTCACTCGAGGAAATGAACTATTATGTCTCGATATTTTAATTTCTTTGTTCCTGCACCAAGGCATAAAACCGGCGTTTGGCTCCAACACTTAACTCGAAAAATTCGGAAAGTGGGGAACGAAGTGTCGTAACAGAAAGTTCCCTACGCCTACCCTGCTGTGTGGAAGATATAACGGGACGCAAAGAAAAAAATAGTTAAATATTTATATAATTTTGTTATACTGAGATTTATGATAATAATTAAGCTATAATTGATAGTAATCGTTACAATTAAAGTCCAAAAGCAATGTATAAATAAAATGTGAGCTATCGAATGTCAACATCCACATAGATTATACAGATATTGAGGCCAGTCGTGGCGCAGGGGCACAAATGGTTGACTGTAAATGCGGCTAGTTGTGGGTTCGAACCCCACTCGGAAATGAAATATTTTTTTAAAATAAAATATAATTTTCAAATTTCTTCGTTCTGGTGTGGAGGCAAATGCGCAGTATTGTGTGGCGCTCAACACACATTGCTTTGTAAATTCTGCGGAAAGTGGGGAACAGAATATTTTAACATTAGGTTCCCTCCCCGCCTATCCTGCTGTGTGCAGGATACGTGACGCTGTTTAGGTTTACAATATGAATTAAGCTTATAATTGATAATTGAAGTTACAATTTAATTCCAAAGGCAATGTCAATATCCACTTGCCACTAAGATTATTTCGACTTATTTATTTAGTAAAACTGGTTACATCACCACTTATCGTTTTGTCTACAGACTGTAGTCTGTGCGTTTAGAGAGTAATGTTTACGGTTGACATGAGGCTAAAAATAACTAACCTGTTTTAATCTCTTTAAGTTCGAAGTTCTTTTACAAAATCCTTTCGAAAGAGAGTTTCGAAGAGAGAGAGAGAGAGAACTAGATGTAAACTAATATTTTCTATAATTGAAAGTCGTCATCAGTACAATTAACTCGTTAGCAGATCTTAACATTGAGAAAATGATATTCTCACTTTCATTTTTCTTCAAAGAATTATAAATCTATAGCCATCACTTGCACAGTGTTTCATCTAGTCTCCTTTCCAATCTCTACAATGCAAAATGTTGATTGACATTGGCAGGTAGCCATCGCGTCTCCTTGAAAAATTATTACAAAAATATTTATAATCGGTAGAAAATTTCAGAGGCCGTCTTGGCGTAGTGGCACAAGCGTGTAACTGTAAACGCGGCGGTTGTGAGTTCGAATCCTCTTCGGAGAAAATAATAATTATTTATTAATTGACTTCATCTACTCATCGCGCAATGCCCCGGAAAGTACGGCGGAAAGTAGTAAAAAAACTATTTTTTTTTTCAATATCGATTTGATATCAATTTATTGAACAGTACAACATGTAAAGGGTAGACTATAATGATATCACGTTTTTTTTATATATGGTGTTGCGCTAACAATGCGTCTTTGTTAGGCTGTTACATCCTTATCTTTTTTTTGCATTGTGGATAAAATATATTCATTGCTTTGTAAATGCAATACTCGGGATATCATAAAGCGTATTTATATGCAATAAAGTGCACATGTAAACCGTCAGTGTCTGGCATTTTCGTTTATCGCTTACGTAATCTGGACTATTTGATTCTTATTCATCTTGACGCTGTAGTATTGAGACACTCCGTCGTCTATTTTTATTTTTACGGCATATTCTGGAGGTTTCTGCCATTCAACAATGGCAGAAACTCAACGCAGCGCTTTGTCTCGACGTCACGAGTGGGAATCGAACGCGACAGCGTTTACAATCACACGCTTGTGCCCTTGGGCCTTAACACACAGCAGGGTAGACAGAGGGAATATAGTGTTAAGACACTCCGTTCCTCACTTTCCGCCGACTTCTGGAGGCATTAAGAAATAACCTGTAAAATAATAATCTCCTAGAGATTAACCAGTACCCAACTAATAAAAAAGATAATTAATCATAATGAAGAAAATTAAAAAAATATATTGTGACAAAATGTAGGTCGAAAAGCATTTAGGTGCTTTATCGAGGATTACCTAAAACAGCAAACAGCTAGTAACAATGTCGAGGGTAACAGATACAAATTAGCAAAAAGCAGTTGGAGCTGGCCGGTTATCAGTTATCACAACAACGCTAATAGATAAGGAGTACGCGGGTGTCACGAGAGACGTGCGTGGGGGATTTGCACACCGATTTTCTTCCAAACATTTTGTTATTAGCGCCAATAGGGTTATCAGCTGCTTGTTTTTTTTTAATCTTGGACACTTTTAAAACATATGCTTGTGGGGACTCCTTCTTTTTTGTCTAATTTGTGACTTCGTTTTTAAAGCCCTAATTTTAAATTTAAAGGAATAAAAAATTTATTTAAATATTTTGTTTAAGTCTTAATGCAATATTACTATTTTTGTAGCGTTAAGTATATAATGTTTTATTTTGTAGAATTTTAAATTTTAATTAAATATATTTTTAAAAATATATTACATAATTTATAAATATGTCGTCCGCATCATCCCTAGCGTATTTTTTTTTATATTAGCGCATATTTGTCATATTTTCCACTTCGTTTCATGTCGCGTTTTTGCAAGAAAAATTAATCGAATTCAGTCAATTAAAAGAACGTTATGCCATGCGCCAATAAAATGTTATTGTCTTTTTTATATGACTTAGAACTAATATATAGTAGGTACGTATTATATAAGAAAATAAAAATAAATAAATATCTGTCAATATATATATTAAATTGTATAACATTTAATGAAATAACGCGTTAGTAATAAATATGGTACGAGTTTATGTTTTCTCTTCCTTTTGAAACAAAAAGTACTATGCAATTGTTAAAACTAAATATAGACTGAGCCTAACGTGGTGCAGCGGGACAGAATGAGTTTGAACGCGATGATTATGGGTTCGATGGTCTCTCGGGGAATTAAATTAAGTCAAAGCTGAGCGTTGAATTCTGCCTGAGTGGCAGAGCTCAACGCAATGCTGAAAGCATTCCGTTCTCCACATTTCAAGGGAAATGTGGAGAACGGAGTGTCTTGTAACTAGAAACTGCGTAACCTTTATTTCTTTTTAAACGGGTGATGAAGCTGAAAAAAATAATATAAAAACAATAAACAAATTAACAGAATATAACACCTTATATATGCACGTAGTACGGACGTTTAACTTAGTGATTCTGTCGAGGTTAATTTGAACCAATGTCGACTAATTTTAGGATGTTTACAGTTATTTATCTATCTCTGGAGATACGAGTGTCCATTTACGTCATTCGTCGTTTGTTTACGATTCGCTATCAATTACGATATTTACTTGCAACGACGATGATTGTGCCTGTTCAATACTTTTAATTATTATTTGTTTTTTTTATTTCTTCGTTTATTTATTATTTGAAATGCAGAGAGAAAGGTCATTGTAGACAGTAGAGTATCGTTATTTATATGAATATTATATAATAATAGAGGCCAATCGTGGCGCAGGGGTACAGGGTACTGTTAACGCGACAGATTGTGGGTTCGATCCGCACTACAGGGAATGAATTATTTTTTTTTAATATTTTTATTTATTCACCCTGCCACTATGGCAAGTACGCCGCCACCCAATACGCAATGCAACTAAAAATTGACGGAATGTGGGGAACGGAGTGTCTAGACACCAGGTTCCCTCTGCCTACCCTTTTGTACGCACGATACAGCGTGAAGCTGATTTAATTTTGTTTTTTTTTATCATTGTAATAAATTTTTTTATGTGTTAATTTGAGCAGATGTAAATTAGGCACTGTTCTAAAACAACACACATATATGGAGTACGCATTTAGCTATTACCAATTAGACTGTGAATGCTAATACTGTTTCTTCCATTTAAAAATAACATCCGATCCGAAAGAAAAAAACAACATACGAACAATTTAAAAATCAAACTATAGCACATTAAAGTAGCACTCCTGATATTGCCTACTTACAATCGTTGTACACACAAACTGATATATACTTGTACAATTTAAATATATCTAATGACATGTACATATTTACTTTTTTTTATATTAGTATAAAATTTTATTGAAATTTTCTAATACCATTAAAATAAAGTGTTAAGACACTCCGTTCCCAGTTCTCGCCGTAGTTTTCGAGGCCTTGTTGTGTTGAGTGGCGAAACTCAACGCCGGGTTTTTGCCTTGGTGCCTTAGCGAAGAAATGAATATGTTAATACTCAACAATTTATTTCTAATAGTATCGATCGAACCCAGAATTGTCGCGTTATAATCGCACCCTTGTGCCTCAGCAACGCGACTGTCTCTAATACTACTGATACGTTTAATTAATTATTTTTTTCTTTTTTTTTAGGCACATCGTACAAAATGAAGGTGCCAGAGCATTATTCAAGGGGCTAGGACCAAACATAGTGGGCGTGGCGCCCTCCAGAGCTATATATTTTTGCACATATTCCCAGGCAAAAGCGATATTTAACCAGCACCTACCACCGGATACACCCATCGTTCATTTGTCAGCAGCTAGTGCAGCAGGTATTCAAATATAAATAAATATCATTTTAAGTACATCATTAAAAACTATTTAAATAAGAACACGCTTTTAATATCCTTTGAAGACTCATGTTATATAGTCCTTAGTTTTAGTTTTTTTTTTCGATGAGTCGCTGTGTGTTGATTGGCGAAACTGAACGCCGCGCTTTATTTTACTACAGCTACTAAGACGCTGTCCTTCTAAGATGGCATTTTATCGTTTAAAATGTCATCTTTATATAATCTTCACTTTAATAGCAAATTTTATTATTTACATTAAAGTGAATTACTTTAATGTATAATAAATATAATTTATTAACTTTAAGAAGACCTCGATGTGATCAGATTATGTTATATATAGGTGATTTCCCAGTATAATTCGACTTTTTAGTAGGATGTTCAGTCAGCCGGCAATATCGCTCTTAATATGCTAGAAATAAAGAACAGAATCACATGTAATGAATACTTGCTTGCAACAGAAAATGGGGAATTTTAACAAAACGCAAAGAACTACTTGCGTTTGATAATTATTCAAATAATAATGTATATTATCATAGTATTTATCGTGTGTTTTTGTCTTAAATTGATTCAGTTGTAATAATTATTTAAATTTAAAAGTTTAACTTTTAAATTAGAAAAGTAATTAAAAGTCAATGAGTGTTATCGATATCACTCAGCGGAGAGATAAGCTCTAATGAGAATGAACTATGGAGCGTAATAACGAGAAAATCTAATTTTATTTGTGCTTAAGATAACTAAAAATAACACAATTTATTTCTTTTGCTTTAGAAAAAGTCCTTTTTTATATACAAATTCATTAAATGCAAAATGTATTTACTTCGTTCGCTAAGTAGTTTGCTTGCCAATTTTATTATTAGGTCAATCTCAATGAACGTGAATAGAGGAGCTGTTTGTACTATTGGAAATTGATTCGGACAGTTGTGCTTTAGTTTTAGAAACATTAGATAAATATCATGGATTTATAAACTACACAAAACCCGATCTGTTTTGCTTCCAGGCATATTTTTCTCTATTAACACAAGTAAAACGTAAAAATTGTTATTTTCTTTAGCTAAGATCTAATGGTAAAAAGAGAATCTAATGTCTATGTAAAAACACACTCCGATCTCCTCTTTGTGCCAAAATTCGGGATCTTGATGCTTTTAATGGATGATTTATTTTAATAACTCCGCTCTCGAAACTCTAAAACTGCAATCTTCACAACTGCATTACTTCGAGTAGAACCTACAACCATCGCGTTTACTAGTCGTCTGCTGAGCCACTGCGCCGCGATGGCATCAATGATAAGAATATAAAATATATATTCACTAATATACTATCTAAAAAGTCAGGCAAAAAGACAATTTAAGTATGATAGTGATTTGTGAAAATTGCTCTAAATACGATTGTTATCTATGATTACATCACACAAATACTGCTCTGTTATATAAGATTTTTATATTAAATACTTAACAGAAGACCTGCTATTTCTTATTGCTTTTCTGAATGTCATTAAAACGTTGAAATGTACATTTTAGTGACCATACGCGGTTGAGTAACTAACCTGTTTTTAGAACCAAAACTAAGTTGAAATGGTAACAGTTTCTGATTAATGTTATTAATATTTGTTAATTCGTCTTCAGTCTTGATTTCTTTTTAATTTTATATCTACGCATTTTCTCCGGAATTCGGCGGGAAAAGGCAAACGGAATTGTTTAAGCGGGAACGGAATATGCTAACTCCAGATCCCCGGGTTCCCTCTGTTATACCCTGTTACGTGCGTAATGATAAAAATATATCAGATTAACTAACTCAATGTTTATGAGACGGTAGTATCAGCAATAAAAAAAATTAATTGTTATATTTTGCACAGCTGTTTATGGCGACGGTGTTCTATTTCCTTTTAGAGATATTAATTAAAATTTAGTTAGAGATATTAATTAAAACTATCAAAGTTATCATTCGTAGACTAAAATTGATGTATAAAAACTCATCTCAAGATCGATCTCAGAGTTGAAAGCGGTTTATAAATAAGGTCCTTTTATTTATATTTCGCGTTAAACATATTATTTGCCGTAGTTCAGATGAAACTATACCAGAACATTGTATTTAAAACAACAACTAGAGTACATAAAGGATAATTATCTTGTTGTGAACATTTGTGTGTTTTATTTAAAGAAATAGAAATAGCACAGCGTTGTAGTAATAAATTCTTAAGATATTGTAAACCTATATTGTGTTTCTGTGTCATTCTTTTGGACGTGCGTGCCATATCTGTGTATAACAAAGGTAAGTTATGTAAAAACAGCCATAGTGAGTGGAACCGCTCACGAAGGGTTCCGTACAATTATTTACAACAAAAACGGCAAAAAATAACAATTTTGCTGTATGGCATTTGTTATTTGCAATATGTATATTAAATTCCTTGAATATTATTTTTCTTAGTATTTGTTGTGAAAATTTCAAGTGTCTAATTATCACGTTTCATGAAATATGTTTGGTAATAGGGTCTCGTTTTACTCTTTGAGTACGGAACCCCTTTAGTTATATACCAGTCTTATAAGGTTTTCTATTTTATGTGTTTACATTTAACATGAAGTCAACACTTTTAAAATTAAGTTAAAAAATACATGTAACACTACATCGTTATAATTTACATCGTGTAAGATTCTAAAAACAGATATATATTTGTATCCGTATCAAAACAAGTCACTGCTTTATATAGAGCAACTACCCACTCGTATATAAATTCGTTAGTGTATCTTAAAATTTCTTTTCGCTTCCGACAAGCGTCTGACTCTAAACGTAGTGGTTGTGGGTTCGATTCCCACTCGACTTCAGAAAAATATTATAGTTTAATGACATATTTTTATTTATATGGCCGAATAAAACACAGCGTTAAATTCCACTGTATACCACAATAGGTGAAAAAATGTCTTGATATCAGACCAAAACTGAAGAAAGAAATATTTTGAGAATAAGTTCTCTATTCACGTTCTATAAAAATGTTCATGTTAATTTTCATAAATTAGTGAACTGTGAATATATTCTTGACATCATATGGTTAAATTCGTACGCTGCCATAAATTTCATATTAAACAACAAAAATATATCAATAAATTAATCTATTTCAGGATTCGTATCATGCACCATGACTAATCCCATTTGGTTTGTCAAAACGCGACTTCAGCTCGACGGGCAGAATATAACGGCGTGGCAATGTATCAAGAGGATATACGCTAAAACGGTGAATATGAATAAAAATAAAGATACCTACATATTTCATGTTTGTATCTTTGGCTTAAGACAAAGAAGTCATAAGTCCATTTAAAAAAAAAACTTAAATATAAAAAAAATAATTATGACGCGAAACAAAGTTAATCCACAGTCTTTTAATATGTAATATTAGAATGTTGATATTGAACACTATCATCATATTTTTCAAATTTTTCCTCCATTTTTCTACCATGCTGTGTCAGTAAGCCATATAAACTAATATTAAATAAACAACGATAAACCTAGTACAAATCCTTGAAACCAATTGATGCTGTAGTTGAGCGTAAGCGTGACATGGTCGTCTTCGCCTTGAGTGATAACGCCTCAATACGTTTTCATACTTAAAACCGTGCTTGTACTGAAAATTCTCATTGATTATATCATATCTTATTTGTGTAATTATTATTTTGGATCTAATATTCCAAAATGCATAATAAAACTTGAAATGGTAGAAATGTGGCACAAAACGAATACAAAAATAAATAATATAATACGAAATAAATAATAATAAAAAGGTTAATTACCGAGCGATGTACATTGAATTGTATTAAATTTAACCAAAATGCTTTTAATTTCTAGCAAATCTTGTATTCAACAAAACATGGCCTTTTTAATTCAATAAATCAGGATGTTATACATTTATGCAGGTTTGTTAAATAAATAACGGATTTAGTATGTTTTTTTTTAAATATTATATTACTATCCAGCTACAAAAACAAATATAGTAATAAAACAAATCTGATAAATTCACACGTTTCGCATTATATTATAATTTATACAAATATTTAGATTACGCCTGCTTTATTGTAATTTGTATTTGAAAGTTATTTTTAATTTTTATATTAAATTACTATTTCGATGTTATTGTCTAGACTTGTAGTTGTTTATAACTATGATATATAATATTAAAAAGTGAAATTTTACGAAAGAGGGCCCCTCCTTCTTTCCTACTTACGTCCCCTACACGATCGCTAAGGAATTTCTTCGCTGATTTATTACAGGGTATTAGAGGATTTTATAAGGGCATAACAGCATCCTACATGGGTATAAGTGAGACGGTCGTCCACTTCGTGCTGTACGAGGGAGTGAAGGCGCGGCTGATGGCGGCGCGGTCGCTGGACGGCGTGCCCAGCGACCAGAGGTCTCCGAGGGACTTCCTGGAGTTTATGGCAGCTGGAGCATTCTCTAAGACGGTCGCGTCTTGTATTGCTTATCCACATGGTGAGTTTTTTTTGATATTTAATTTTTAGGCAAAGATAATGTTATGTTATGACACTCTGTGTGCCAATTTTTATTGGTTTTAGAGATATTGCGTTTTCGTTAAAGGAAGTAGGGAAATTTTTGATGCTATGTTTTGAACTTAGAAGTGAAAATATTTTTAAACATTTCAGTTTCGGTCGTGTATGAGATCCCATAACTGTCTTTTGTGCAGACATTTTCCACGGTGGTATCAAGTTTCAATCAATCATTTAATTAATTGAGGCCGTCGTACGTCTGTAAACGCGATGATTGTAGGTTCGATTCCCACTCGAAGATATGAAATATTTAATATTCTTTTTTCGCCACTCAACACACGAATTCAGCTATTATTAACTAAAACGCAGAAGTGCAAACATCTAATTACATACCTTATATGTGATGGAAAAATAATAATGTTAGTAATTTCAACGTTTTGATATATTTTTCACCGACTTACTAAGCCTGTTTGTGTTACTTGGCACCGACTTGAAGATTATAAAATCTTTTTTTTATTATTTTTGTTTAACAAAATCAAGGTACGTTTTACTTTGTATAAAATTAATTCTTTTTAATTCGTTGTTTGAAGTCGGTTTTTTTGGTTCAAAATTAACTTATTTATTATAAACAATGGTGATCAAGTTTTTCACTTATGACGTAAAAGTTATAAAAAAGTACGTCATTTTGAGAAGAGTACATGATAAGTTCAAAAATTTTTAAGTCTCTACTTTAGATTAGATTGGATTGCGTCTAAACGTGGCAGGTTTTTTATATGCTTTGTTTTTATAAATATTTTTTCTAAATTAAAAATAGCTTAAAACTTTTAACATTTTTTAAGTGTTATTGCATACTTAGAAAAGAAAACTCCTTTTTTAACAATTAATTTAACCAATCTAGAAAAAAATTCCTTTTACTCTTGCCAAATGATAATTTACAATTACGTTTTGGGTAGTGGAAATTTGTAAAAATCTAACAACATAAATAAGATGTAAAGAGAATAAGGATCTCTACGTAGCTCGATGAGAATGTATACTTTAGTGGTCCGGGCGCTTGCACGGTTTACCAAGAGGCGTAGGTAAATTTTTTTATACGTTTTTTCCTAAAAAAAAAGTATTTTATCTAGTACTTATATTAGAGAAAGAACACATACGGACTTTGATACAGAATTATAAATAGATAATGAACGATAAGTTCGCTCGCATATTGCAAATGTATTTTTATTGTTGCGCTTTTTCTTTCCAACATGTTTATCTTGTATCTGAAATGTGGGTCGAAACCTGAATTAGAAAAATCTTACAAGTGCCACCAAGCACCAATCAATACGTATATGCAATACATCAAGATAGCATGATGTTAATAGGTCAACTTATCAGTGCGATTTATTGCGATGGCCTTTACAGAAACTGTGTTCTTTCTATTAATATATAATTTTTCTTTATTTAGATCGAAATATATAAACATATTTTAAATGTATAAAAATACTAAATATACGTGATTAATCCGGTTAAAATAGTTTCATTTAAAATGTGTAATAATCGTGAAAATCAAAGAACTTATTATAAACATATTTATTGTTTAAAGTTGAAAGAAGAGGTTTTATTTAAGAAATTTACACATATTTTTATATACATAGTTGATCATAAGAAATTAACACGCTGAAACGAAATTTTATTTCGAGGTTAATACAAAATGACTTTAAATATTATGTATTTCAATTAATAATCGGGAATGTGGTTATATATATTTTTTTTGTTTTCCTATCCTATTACTTAAAGAATGGGCTCGAGTAAGTGTAGGCGTTAAAAATAATATTATTCAAAAGTGGAGAGTGGAGAACTAAGGTCTTGTTGAGTTCGTTCTGCAATGCGTGCAAAAAAGCCGAGTTATTGACTGAAAACTCAAGATTGTGAGTTCTTTCCCAGTCCAGTTCACTATTGTGCTAAGGTGAAGAGCAGCTGTGAGTCCCTCTACCTTACACGCTATATATGGAATTTGGGCGGGACTGGAAAACAGAGTGACTCGACACTAAGTTCTTTTCGCTTAATATATATTATGCACATCATGTATTTTGTTAATTTATTGTAATTTTTTTACAGAGGTAGCGAGAACGCGATTAAGAGAAGAAGGCGACAAGTATCGCAAGTTCTGGCAAACACTACACACAGTATGGATGGAAGAAGGTTATCGCGGAGTATATAGGTAAATTTTTGAATTAATTCAGCTTCAGCGTAGGCAGAGGGAACCTAGTGTTAAGGTACTCCGTTCCCCACTTTCTGCCGAATTCTAGAGGCATTGCGTGTTGAGTGGCAGAACTCAACGCCACGCTTTGCCTCGACACCAGAGCGAAGAAATGGAAATCATCGAATGGGGATCGAACCCATAATACTTTGTGCCGCTGCGCCACGACTGACCTCAATATAAAAATATGCAAAACCCTTACACACTGTCTTGCGTGTGTGGGATATATCTAACCTGAAACATTAGTAACGTTAAAAAAGAATTATTTAATTATTTCATTTACATGACAAAGTTTAATTTATTTTCACATTTAAAAGATATTGTTTTGTACTTACTGATGCTAGAAATTTACATCTCATTAGCATGTTATATATTCACTACTACTGTATTAACATTTACAATAAATTCAAATAATTTTATCACTTAATTTAATATAACTTTGTCATATTTTTCATTTTAAGGTCTGACTACTATAATTATTAACATAATGGTTGTTGGTTCGATTCCCACTCGGCAAATGAATTATTTTCAATTCCTTGTTTTAGTAATACACAAAGTGTGGTGTGTGTGTTTAGTAAAACAAAGTGTGGCGTTAAGTTACACAGCTCAACTCTCAATTTCTCGAATTTGGTTCGGAAAGTGAGGAACGAAGTGTTTCAACACTATATTAGTCATCTACATTCCGTCTACGCATCAGCGTAAAGCTAAAAAAACTCCACATTCTATATCTTAATTTGACAAGATGGATTATGCTTACATTTTGGGTCAATACAGACTGCAAAATGATCGATATAATATCAACAAAGGCAATATTCAGATTAACATAGTGATATCATTTGATAAGGAATTTGCGACGTTAATTGACTCGCGATCTTGAGGTTATAATAATATATGCGACCCGCTTTCGCGATTAACGAAACGTGAGGAGTTTTAAATCAATTTTTACTTACACAGAGATTTTAAAGTTTATTATGTTATTTTTTTTTAATATTATCACTATTAGTTATAATCATAAAACCTAAATCTCTGAATAAAAGATGTAACTTTATACCGTCACAATATAACAAACAATAAGTATTTAAAAGCTGTTATTGCTGATACCGTCCTTGCCTGAAGCGTTATCTTTATCCTTTAATAAATAAATCAGCTTCACGCTGCATCCCGCACACACCAGGGTAGGCAGAGGGAACCTAGTGTTAAGACACTCCGTTCCCCAATTTCTGCCGGATTCTAGAGGCATTGCGTGTTGAGAGGCAGAACTCAACGCCGCGCTTTGCCTCGACACCAGAGCGAGGAAATGGAAATATAAATTTAAGTAAATATTTCATCTCATCAAGTGGGGATCGAACCCACTACCAGTCGGTTTTATAGTCAAAGTTTGTATCCCTGCACCACTGCTGCTGCAAGACTGGCCTCTTATCCTTTAATAAAATTCATTTAATTACGATGCTGGTCATGTGTGATATCATTATTGTAATGTAATATCAAAATAGAAAATACTTCATTAAACGAATAATTGATTATAATTTTTAATAAATAATAAATTCTAATATTTAATTAGATAAATAGTCAAAAACAATTTTTTACAAAGCTGATTTAAAGTTCGAATGGAAATATAAGAAACATAACCTTATTTTAACAAAAACACACAGAGATTAAAAATAATATAAATATGTTCTTTTCACAGGGGTCTCGGCACACAACTAGTCCGTCAAATACCAAACACAGCCATCATGATGTCCACATACGAGGCTGTAGTTTATCTCCTCACGACACATTTTAATAATTCCTTCTATGAAAATACCTAATGTTACAAAGTCGAAGTTGACTTGAATCGAGTTACCCATAGAAGCTCAATGTAGAGAGCCGGTTTACATTGCAGTGCACCGATATGCTTATTTACTGTCACTATAGTATCGTACACATAACGTGTAAACGGGACAAAATGGTTTTTGGATTTAAAAATAAAAAAAAAATCTGGTTGGTTTACTTATTGGTTGCTATAATATAGTTAACATGATGTGTAAAAAATAAATACTTTTTAATATTAAAATAAAAAAACTGGAATCTAAGATATAGGAAAACAATATAGGAAACCTATAACCTATTTGTGTTTTGTGTCTGTGGTGCATTCCTTTGTCAGCTTCACTTCTGTCGCCTTTTATCTTTTTTGTGAGTTAAATCTACATTTTAACTGAGACTTAACCTCAAATTGTGAAATTATATATCATTGGCATGCTATATATTGTTTTTGAAAGTATTTATGAAGGAAAATTCCGTTAAATACCTATTCCTTATAGTAGGCTAGAAGTATGATTGTAGATATCATAAAAAAAATGTAAATAATTAAACTATTCTTCAAGTCCTCTATGGTGTCTTATCCGCAGTCTATATGTTCAATAGTATCGGCGAAATGAGTTATGATGTGTCCAACCGGTACGGGTTCAATCTACGCATGTACAGTTGCTTGCATAATATTTCATATGCAGACGATAATGTAATTTTGTGTCGTATATATATAAACTGGCTTAATATTATAAAATAAATACAATTTGCTAAAATTATATTTTTTTACGTTGTGTTGTATACACACAAAATCAGACACATTTATAATTTAAAAAATATTTGTATCAATAATTGTAATGATGAATAAAGAAATGTTAAAGTCAAATCTTAGCAGCTATCTAACTAGATAATATCAGAGTGGACACGATTCGTCGACCGTACTATATATTTACCGTGCAGCTCACTAAAACATCATAACACGTTAGGCCGATTATAGAAGAAAAAAGTACAATCCAGGGCAATACATAAATGATTTTCCAAACATATCCTTATATTATTTTGAATACATTTAATTTTCTTATTCTAACTCTATTCTTGATCAAGAATTATTTGTAATCAGAATGAGACTCGAGTCTTTTTTTTTTAATAATTCAAGAAAAGTATGCAAATATTGTATAGTATGTTTGGAAAGATTCTTTTATAATATTTATATACATATGTGTTATAAATATATTTACAAATTTATTTTCTAAAATTTATCTGTATGTTCATTAGAAATAGTTTTATTATATTCATAAGGTCATGATGAAATTTCTTTTAAAATATATAATTGTTTATAGTACTTGTGTTAAATGTATTAATGTTATATTAAAATCATGTCATAAATAACTTTATATAGTAAGAAAGTTCCACCAGGATTAGAATTTGTTCCTTGTAGTTAGGGCTGAAATTGCTTAAACAACGGACATTCAGGTGACGTTGACTTCTTTTCATAGACACACCAACAATCGTTTTTACAAAAAAATACAATATTTTTCAGAGGTATATAAGAATAATTAGGCAAGTTTTTTTTTGATTCTGTAAGTAATAAAATAAATCATATTAATTATATTTTACTAAAATACCATCCATCCTCAAAAAATGTCCAGGTTTCCTCCAGTCGCTTAAAAACTCAATCGTTCAGTTCAACCCACCTTATTTAGCAGCCTACTCATCATATAATTATTTTTTAAACACTAGTTGTTTAAAAGTTGAAATCCTAAATATTAAAAATAATCTTAGTAAAGTAACATGTAAGCCAAGATTATTTGCTATGTATAATTATGTTCTCACATAATCGGCCTATTTACATCTGCATAATGTAGTCATGGTTTCTAGTCTAGTTAAAATTTTATGCAAATGTATCATCATAAAGATTAATTTAGTTATGTTATAGATCTATGATTTTTTTGTTCAATATAATATTAGATACTGTGAGTTAAAGATAGAATACTTTATAAATTTGAATATAAAATTCTTTTCTCTTTTGTCTTATCATGTATACCTAATGAAAAATCTAAAAGTGTATTTAATATCAATTGATAATTATATTTACTTATGAATGTAATTTATTTTGTGTGACCCATTTTGTTAGACTTTCATAAAGCTTTTAAAACATGTTCATAGCTCCAGAGTTTAAAAATTTAGGTACAAAAAAAATCAACATATTTTTTTTTATTTTGTTTAATGTATACATTTTATTTTTTGATTGGAATACCCAATTATTGATAAGTTCATACTATTTTTTATGTAATTGGAAGAGCCCATAATAATTAGCATTGCTTCAATAATTATGTTACACATTCAGCCTAGCACAGGATTAGTAAGTTGCAAGCTGTGATATAGCAATTGTAAATATTAGTAGTTACTTTGGTACTTTCATTATTTCATAGGGCTCTTTCTCAAAAACATTTTTATTGATAAAGCTTTTCTTTTATAATTACAAATGAGGTAAGTTTTTATTATTTTCTTATTAGTGCATAAATATTTTAGAATTAATGTTGATTCTTGTTAAGAGGGACTGGTAAGCAGAATTCTGGATGTATATTTGTTGAAGGAAAGATTTGGACGTATGTCAGACTGAGTATAAGATACTATAAATTTGTTTATTAAATCAATAAATAATTAAAAATTATATGAGTATTCATTATTCTCAATATTCCTTTACATGTGTCATAATAAATAAACATTAAGAGCCCATTAAAAAACTACTAAGATATTATAGGTTTTAACAAACATCTAATGGAAACATTTGAAATTAATACCCACATGTGAGTTGATATTGCGTTTGGTACATCACTAGGATATCTCAACATGGAAGTAAGAGGAAAGAGATCACCTTTCAAAGTTACAATTGGTTCACTTCTAAACCAAATAACCGATAAAATAATCACTAAAGCTAATACTACTTGCAAAACAACATTAACTGTGCCCTTAATGGCCAAACTATTATTTACCCTGCCTTGTGAGCTTCTCTTTAGTTCACTGTCCAGTTTATTGATTCTTCTCTGTAATTTTGAATATGCCGCAAACTCATCTTTTATTGATATATTTTGTTGTTCTGCCTTCAATTTAACTAATTCAGATAATATCTTTCGATCTTCATTTGAGGGCTTTGCAAAGCACGCTGCAATCTGAAAGAAGTACAACAAATTAAAAATACTTATATTCCTTGAAATATCTGTTTAATGATATGATATTAATATTATTACTGGTTTCACTAATATTGGCACTATAGCACTGAGAGTACAGAGCACTAGGAAGTAGCCTAGTAGGAACCCATTTATTATCTCTAACATTTTTAAAGTAACTAGAGGATATTTAACAATTGTTTTCAATTAACACTGGAAATAAAAAAATATATTTATTTTTTCAATTGCCTCGATATGCTTGGAAACTGACAGATGACAATTCACATTTCTAATGACAGTATATATATATAGATATATTTCAGCCGTACGGTACCTAAATTTTTAAGTAAATACAAGTGCAATATTGGATTCTATTGATACAGGTGACAGTATTAGTATCCATTTTTTTTATATCCATTTATGAAGTTTCTGTCTAATAAGTACATAAATTTTATGTTGAAAGATTTTTATATTACATTTTGGACTGTCACATTTTTACAGATTGGTAGAAAATGAGCAAAATTTAAATAAATTAAAATTTTGCGGTTTCTATTAATACTATTATTATTTAACAAACATTTTTTTTGTGTAACAAATAAATTTTTGTATGTGAAAAATGTCAGGATGATATGACTTTTGACATTTGGAGTTTGACATACTTGTTTAAGCCGACACGATATCGCTGTCGACTGTTCATTGCGTAATAATTTTAATTAAATTACATGAAAGTTGAACATTTTCATTGAGGATTTCGCCGGCTTTTGCATATCATAAGAGAACCGTAACGACATCCACAGAAACAGCACGTAAAAATGTTCGCCACGCGCAGACTTGGGAATTTAATGTAAATATATATCATTTGAATTTGTATTTTTTGTTGTAATTACCGGTTTATATTTTTATCTAAACTTCTGATATAGTTTTGTTTGTGATTCAAACAAAATAACAGAACAGAAATATAATTTTTTAACCTTTGGTCTATTATTATGTATTATATATCAAATAGGAATATCAATAAAGCTAATCAAAGTGTATTATTATATTACAGCGTAGGGGCATCTCGTCAAAAACATTCCCTTCCTGATCTGCCTTATGAATACAGTGCTTTAGAGCCTGTTATCAGTCGAGAGATTATGAGCTTACATCACAGCAAGCATCATGCTACTTACATAAACAACTTGAATGCTGCTGAAGAGAAGTTAGCACAAGCTCAAGCCAAAGGTTGTACAGATGTATATCTTAAATTTTATTAAATAATAAATTTCGTAGGATGCCACTTATATTTTGATTATTTTGTTTGTATATGTGATGGTTGTACATGTGATTTCACTTTGGGGCATGATTTTTTATAAATATTTTAATTTCTCTACTCTGCCAAGACTTCAATACTGGTTGTATTGTTTAAGTTGCAATGTCTTGAACTCAGTATGAAATGAAATATAGATCCTTAATAATAAATTTTCCTTGGTTACCCTACTATATTGAAAAAAGAAGTCAAGTTGAAAAAAAATTCCACCATCTGTATTTATTTTAACTGTAATTTAAAAATTATTTATTTGAATTATGATTTCAAACAGCAGCTGATGTGAACACAATGCTATCTTTATTAAGTGCTATAAAGTTTAATGGTGGAGGTCATGTTAACCACTCCATACTATGGTACAATTTGAGTCCGTGTAAAACAGAGCCATCTTGTGCTCTGTTACAAGCAATAAAACAGTAATTTATGTTTTATTTTGTTATTAATACCATAATTTAACTGTAAAATCATATTGTAGTAGTAATTAGATAGACATTGTATTTTTGTACTATACTATTGGTTTTGGTTACATATCTCACATTTTAGTCTGTAGTAAATTCTATTATTTATGAAATAATGCTGTAAATAAAAGTATATATTATTTATTATAATTAGAACTGTGTCATCACCCTTAGGTGACATACAGACAGTTATCAACTTGGCCCCAGCTCTTAAGTTCAATGGAGGAGGTCACATTAACCATACAATCTTTTGGCAGAACCTATCCCCTAAAGGTGGCAAACCATCTGATGTCCTCTCCAAAGCTATTGAGAAGTAAACATTGTTTATATTTCTTAATTGTCATGTGGTTTTAAACACAACTGAATTTTTTTATCATCTTATGTGTGCCCTAGTTAAAGTTCTTTTATTCTCGTATTTTCTTGAATTTTCCACATACTGTCCTGTCTTATTGTTTTTAATATTATCTTTTTCTTTATTATACCTAATATGCATTGTAAAATACATACTAATTTACTTATTCTATTTACTCATATATTTAGCTAAGTTTGTTATTTTATATATTTTGGTTTTCTAGAATCATTAAAATTGTATTGGTTGAGGTTATTTGTAATATTTTTGATGTTGCTTAAAAAAAAGAGTTTTAATTTTGAATTTTCTGTTTGGTTAGAAATAAATAGATGTTAATATTTTTATATGACAATTTGCAGAGACTTTGGTTCCTTAGAAAACATGAAAAATCAACTGGCTGCTGCATCAGTAGGTGTACAAGGATCAGGCTGGGGCTGGCTCGGTTATAATAAGTCAATGAAGAAATTACAAATCGCTACATGTCAAAACCAAGATCCTCTTGAGGCAACTACTGGTAAATCATTAATATCTTTTAAATATTAATTATAGATAGCTTCACCCTGTATTGCGCACATATTAAGTTAAGTAGAAGGAGCCTAGGAACATAGTGTAAGAAATTGTGTTCCCCGTTCGGATACTACCATTTTCCCCTGAATTCATTAGGCATTGTTGACTGGCATAACTCAAGGCAATGGTGCCTTGTAACTAGAGTAAGATAACAAAAATTTATTTTCTTCAGATGGAAATCAAACACACAACCATTGCATTTACAGTTGCATATTTTTATCCTGTGCTACAGCTGCCTATTTTTATCTTCATTATGTTTTCAAAATATTCCATGTTAAGTAGTGAAAAGTCTTGTGCTTGTGTCTCACTATATTTTTTTAATATATTTTCAAAATATTTTCTTTCCTTTGTGTGGAATAACTGTTAATGAGTGTCTAAATATTTCGTAAAAATAGCTTTATTGTAATTGTCAGTGTAATTTTTTTTGTTATGATTAGATAAAAAATGCAAATTGTAAACAAAATAAAGTACAACTGATAGTGACTTTATTTTACAAATAAACTGCTGTTCATAATCACTTGGCTCAAAGGTGATTTTTATATTCAATAATTTAAAAATTAGTATTAAGTATTAATTACTGTTGTGGCACAGTGGGAGTGTCTTATGGTAAACATAATGGTCTGACTACTAATCAGAGAATTGAAATTTTTTAGAAAGATGAGATAAGAAGATCTTAACAATAAATTTTGTCTATACACTGTGCTATAGCAATATATGCTTTTAGCATTGAAAACAGTGTAAACTATAAAAAAACACTGATTTATAAACAACTTTTGCTTTTCCAGGAATTGTTCCTCTCTTCGGAATAGATGTATGGGAACATGCTTACTATTTGCAATACAAAAATGTTCGGGCTGATTATGTGAAGGCAATATTTGATGTTGCCAACTGGCAAGATATTTCTGCAAGATATGACAAAGCTCTAAATTAAAACTTGTCTACCATTTGAAAATCTCTTTGTAGTGTTGGCTTGGAAAGCAATGATCAACAATTATGTTTTAGGTGTTAGACTGTACCTTGTGATGCACCCATAAGCTTAAATCTTAATATAATGTAATTATAATTATATTGTGTTTTACTTATATTTTAATTCACATACTTTATCTTGTCTATATGACAAGCTTTCTTGTAAGACTGTTCTTTGTTCATGATCATGACTACAAAAAGAGTGTATGAGTAATTTGAGGAAGATGATTATAGAGACCCAATTTAGACAAGGCTTTGCATGATTGCAGTTTATCCCAATGACATTCATTAAACATGCAATCACCTTTTTAAACATTTTTTGAGTGTTATTCCACACTTAGAAAAGAAAAATACTTATTTAGAAAACATAAAAATTTGAACGTAGCGGGGCTCGAACCCACGCCTCCTGGAAACCGACCAGGCGCTCTGACCGCTAAGCCATACGTTCTCATCGAGCTACGTTGAAATTTTTGGAAAATAAAATGTGCAAAATAAATCTATTACTTGTGAGAGTGAGAAGACTAAAAAAGAAAGCTTGAATTTAATATGTGATTATGTTAATAAAAAATTTAGGTTGAATTGGGAACGTATTGGAAACTAAATTTAATATAATAATGTGTATGCGAGAGCAATGATTCTTTTAAATAACTTTAAAATGTTAGAATAATAAAAAACATGAAAAATCCTAAAAAACATTTAAATGTAAAAATATTTAATAATAATGATTACTTATATATTTACAGCAAATAAATTTATATTTATAAAAAGTGACAAAACATTCTAAGAAAAAGAAAATAATTTATTAAAATTTCATTATGGTTGTTGTGAAATGCGTATAATGAACCGCGCAAATGTCAAAATACGAAACTGTCAAATCATATGTGATTAATTGTCAGATAGTTTTGCGAGACTAGCGATTGTTGTTGAGAAATAAATAAATTAAATATTCTAATTGTAATCCTATAAGGAATAATTGTGCACGGTTAATAAAAGTTCGCTTGCAGTTTGAAATCTGGTATGTACATTTTTCTTCCTCCTTTTTTAATTGAAAGAACAATCTGCGTCAATGTTACTGTTATTGATTTTTTTCAGAGGTGATAGTCGCTGAACTATAATAACTATGAATTGAAATATTATTTATTTGCAATAAATTGCTTTTATTTTAGTGCACATTAATTAAGTGACCAATCAATATTTTATTGTATAAAAAAGTTTTTATTATTTGTTTCGTGCTTAGAGGTCGTGAACACTATCTCGTAACTATTAAATAAAAATTAAATAGAACAAAGCGATTAATTAAAGAACAAAGCAAATAAAATTATAATTTTTCTTTGTTATCTTTTTCGGTAAAATATTGTATCTATTAGGCAGGCATATTTTTTGTTCTAAAACGTTTTACCAATATAATTTAATGCTATTTTAATTATAAATTGCGTAACTATTATTTCCCAAGTAAAAAAGAAATGTAATAAAATAAAAAATAAAAAAATATGTTACTTTAAATATTTATATTATAGTAAAGAAACTTTATATAAATTATTCCATATTGTAATTAAAAATATACATGACATTCAAATGAGATTCTCGCCTGAAAACTTTTCTGACCTACCCTATTGTAAATTGTAGGTGCCAATGCAAGCATTGCAAGTTAAGGGAGGGGCAGTTAATGTAAACATGTTTGCAAAGGGTTTGTTATGGTAATCAATTATTATTGATTGTTTTTTCATGTATTCTGCATATAGTATAGTGTTGAGATACTCCATTCCTTTACTGTCCAATTTTCTAGTTATTGTGGGTTGAATAGTAGTACTCAACATTACACTTTTTCTTTGTACCGAAGCAAGAAATTGACAAAAAACTCATTCATAGGAGTGTTTTATTACAATGGGTTAATAAATAAAAAAGTTATATTATTTTAAAGAATGTTGTTCAACTAAATTGCCATAAATTATTGTTTTTTAGAATTTATTCAAAATCAAATTTGTGCTTTTTAATAAATAAAATGAAAGTTTCAAAAGTGTAGTTAAACTGGTTGAAGCCACCAGTGGGTCACTAGTATACCTTTATTTTTTTACTAAGTTTCTAATTTTAGCTTTTATCCTTCATAGAACTTATATTTTAATGTTAATGTTCTCCACTCTAAAACTGTATACCTAAATGCATGTTAAGTGGTGGAACCCAATGCCAAACTTTGTCTACCCGAGAGGAGATTGAACCAATAACCCTTTGCATTTGCAAGCAAACACTGTGTCATAGCAACTATTAAATTTATATGTCTGTTACTGTTTAATTTTATATTTTAAAATCAGAAAGATTTAAACAAACAAAAGACCTACAGATCTAGGCTTTATATAGGGTGACCATATTTTAAACACTGTCTATTTAAAATAACACCTATAGAAATGTTGATTATTATAAATTGTTATTGTACATAAATATATTACAATTGAAATATATCTTTTTTTACGTAAATTTATCTAACAAGAAGAAAGTTTTCTTTGTATATCTGTAATACACCTAACTTAAAATGATTACAGAAATAGTATGACCTATTTTACTTGTTGTGCATGTTTTACTTAATGTCTGTTCATAACATAAATGGAATACAAACTTTGCATGCACTTAAGTATTTGACACTGTCCTAATCATTCATGCTAAATTGGTGAAAAAGTCCTACCCCAAAATTTTGCAACATGCAATGAATTTTGCATTTTACATTCCATTTCAGTGGGGTAGGTCGGGTTTTTACTTAGGGTACCCAATACAAAGGAATGTCATGATATAAGTACTTTCACATATATGACTCAGATTTTGGAAAATTGCAATAAAATATTGCAAGAATCATGTATTTTATACTTTTATATAAATGACAAATAATTTTAAATCTCTTTTACTAGATTAATTGCGTTATATTTAGTATTATACATTTTTGAAAACCAGATGTTTTGAACATGTTGACCATGGACTGACTACTGGTAAATTGGTAAATCCAGTTTTTTAATTTTTTGATTCCCAGTGTTTTGATTGCCCATTTAAATCGAAACTCAAATATCTTTATAATCATTTGGTAGAAAAAATATACTTTTAATAATGTAAAGTTAAGTAAAAAGCTCCTCATAGAGGTGTTCAAAGCAGAATTGTACTATAATATTAATCATATAAAAATATCATCTTGCCCCGGTTTTGTTTTGATTAGAGAAGATAGACGATAGGTGTGCAGCGAACACAGTAATTTTTTATTTACAGTTAAAAAAATATATTTGTTGTGATAATTGTGGGATTTTTTTATTGGTTGTTTGAAAAATGTACGTAAATAAGGCCAGTTGATTGTTTATTCATTCTTAATTTTAGTTTATTATTTGCCTTCCATTTTAGTATCAATAAAATATTGGTTGTTACCTAATATCAATAAAATTTGGTTGTTAATTCCCGATTGCTAACATTCTCCAGAACCGCTGAACGGATTTACATAATTGATTATCGTATCGTTAGATTTGTGCTAACAGCCGAAGTGTTCTTAGATATGTGACGTTAAAAAAAATAGTCATGGCGGACTTAGTCAAAAAAAAAGTTTTTCGAATGCCACAATATGGGTATCAAATTCAAGAGTTGTATACAAGGATTTCAAAAAGGTATAACATGATTGTTGAAAGGTATAACATGAAAGGTATATCATGATTATCATGTATCATATATCACTAACAAAAAAGTGAAAAGTCAAAAAAATATTTAAAAATACAAAAACCCCGAGTGCATAAGACTAAAAAGAAAAAAAAACAAGTTCAATAGTTTATTGGGATTAACAGTCGAGACCTATAAGTAACTCTTCAATTAATTAAACCTTTACAAAGAACCCCGTATAATTTAAAGGGGCAAAATTACTGTTGATCCTAACAAACTATTGGACTTGTTTTTTCTTTTTAGTTTTATGCAATGGGGGGGTTTTTTTTTAAATATTTTTTTATTTTAATTATTTTAATTATTATTATTTATTTTAATTATTTTAATTATTATTCTTTATTAATTTAAGTTTCAAAATAAATTTAGCTCTGGCTACTATCATTAAAGGCTATAATTTTAATAATAATTATATATCTATTATCCCTGGAATAATAAAACTATAGCGGTACTACGATGATGTGTTATCGAGCATGGCGCCGCACGCGATTCCGCTGTCGGTGAATGCACTCTGTGGGGCCTCTTCTATGATATAGTCAGAGTCTAAGACTATTTTGGTAAAGATAAATTGTACAAAATTCACAATAGCTACCTTTAATATAGTAACTTCTATCTAAATGGATAGTACAGTTCGGTATCTAAAAATGTCTCCAACATTATTTTGTGGAAGTTTATGTTTGAAAAGTACTTATAGGAAAAGAGCTACATCAACGTTGGCGAATTGCTTATTTTTGATTTATTTGAAGTGATTTTATTTTTCGTATAGGTACTTGTTGTTACCGACATTTGTTACCGGAATATGCATGATATTTGACTTACTTACTTAGCGTCAAGCTAGCGTCTAGCGGAGCAGAGAGAACGGAGAGCTAAGCGCTACGGTCTCTGTACATCTCTTTCGCCTCGTCTTTCTACTCGTCGACCTCCAGGCTCCTCATGCTTTTTACGTGGCCTTCCTTCCGAGATCTTTGTTACTGTATTTTAGTAAGTCAACCGAGGTCTCCCCCTACCTCTCTTATCTCTCTTACCCCTCTTATTTATGTTGTAGCTATTAAATATTTTCACATTTAACTTAATATAGCTTGCTAAAAAGTAATAAAGCTGAAGCATACATTGACACGGCAACTGGGGATCTAATGCAAATTTAATTGCCATAAAATATTAATTGCAAAGCTACACTCCACAGCCTTTCAGGTAATGATCGTTACATGCTTCCTTTTATATATTTTTCAACATTTTCACAATATTTCCTTACTTTTTTAGACTTTCAACGTTGAATTATGGTAGATTATGCTGATTAAATTACTACGTGTTTATATTTTTGTCTATCCGTCCAGTTTGTTTGTTAATTATGTTGAAACTGATTGATTCTGTATTGGCTTCAGCTATTATTTTTATAATGAGAACGGAAGGGTTCTCGGTAAAAGATCTAAATATTCTATTAATATTGACGTTATGATTCCAAATTTTATATTGAAACTTCTATGATTGGAATAGATTTGTTCGTACGAGAGCACTATTTGGTATGAACTTTTTAAAAATGAAATTATTTGTACTTTTTTTGAGTCATTACTTATAATTATTACGATAATTAAAAACCCCCGAAACAAAGACTAAAAATTAACGAATAACTAGAAAAGAACTGTTTAAATCGTCAAATGGCTGAACACATTTTCTAGAATCTATGCTATGAAGTAAAAACATTCAGTTCGAAAAATAAATACACAAACTTTGTAATATCCCAATATTTTCATCGACAGTTAAAAATACTAGAATCTATTATAATATGCGAAATCGGAAGATCTATACATTTCGCATTTTATAATATATTCTAGTATTTTTTTTATCATTTAAGTACTGTTTAATGAACAATTGAGAGCGAGGAAACGACAACCTTGTACCCAACAAGGTTCTCGTTTCCTCGCTCTCAAATTCTATCAAGTTTCAGTCACTCACAGAAGCAGTGGCTTAGGTAGTTTAAATTTAATTTTCGTAGAAAATTAACAGACTGATATTGAAAAACCTGACTAAGAAAATCTAATATTTCTTACAGAAACGATCTACAATGTAGAACAAAATGTATTGCTAAATGGATACTTAGTAAATAGCAATTTCTTTATAACGTTTCACCTTTCAAATGAATTTGTTAGAAGTTAATTTAGGTAAGTGAAAGATATCTATAAAAACGCAAAAATAACTGTAATTTGATACTTTGGGACGAAATACGTATAAAAGATACATTCGACTCTAAGAATGTAATATTCTTGATTGATTAATTTATATAACTCTGTTTCATAATAATATGCCATACAGACAGTTTGTTACTGAAGGGTTCTCGAAATAGTATGACGGTGGAGAAATGAAATTACTATTAATTTTTCTTACTGTTAATTTGTTAATTATCTAAATTTTATTGTGTGTGTGTGTGTTGTCGATCTAAATACGTTGAATAATTATTATTTAGGAAGGTTCGGCTCCTATTTCGTTCGGCGGGCTTTCTTTTGCGCTTATTACAGTGGGTTTTTCTTGATTTTACAAAATAATATTTTAAAAACTTACGCAAATCTTTTATTTTCTATAGAAGAAAGCAAAATATGTATGTATGCAATAATAAACTTTATTGGATGTATGTCAAGGTTGGTTTTGGTAATTCAACCTTAGATCTATCGAAAAGCCGATTATTAAAGTCGTGTCCTAATATCGGGGTATGCAGGGGTCTGCAATATACTTATCTACTTTCATTGGAAGTATTGGAAGAATTTCTTAATCGCTGATGGTTTTGGTACAGTTTTATTAAGAAATATGAAAATGAATTGCAATTAATGCATTCAAAAATAACTTAATTTTAACAATAATTATTATAAGTCCTATTAAAAGACATTTGTCATAGTCGTTAGTGTTTTTACCTTCGTCACGTGATTAAAAAAATAACTGCCATAATATCAAGGATTTTTCTAATTTCCCAGATGTCCCCTACTGGGTACTTCCTGAACTACTAATATAAGGTAAGTGTATTTTATTTTTTACGCTGTACCGTAAAATATTAGTCTTACAATATGTAAGACTAATATTTTAAGTTATAAACTAGTAAACAATATGTTAAAAAAAAAATATTACTAAGCAAAAATTTTAAAAGATTAACTACAAAACTGTGCACTAGCAATATAAAAATATTGATAATTTAAAGAACCAAAACTAAAAAAAATTATATAAAAAATAACATCAAATAACAATTATCAAAATTTATAATAACGTGAGTATATTTAAATCTCTTAACTATTGAGAGGTACCTATTAATACCAAATGATTAAAATAGTGAGTTTATATACCATATTTTATTTGCGACCCTTTCGTTGTAGGAGCACTTATTCTCTGGGACAGGGTTACGATCCAACTGACCTCTGGCAAGTTTCAAGTTACAATTTAATACAATGTTTCTGAAATATTTACGTATAATTTATTTGAATGATGCTTGTTTAGTTAGAAACGAGAACATTATCGTATTATAACGACAATAGTAATGTAACGAGATGGTTTATACTGTATATATATGTATATAGCTTCCGTTAAGTAATCACATTATAAAGGTGATATTATTTCACTTTACGATCCTCATGCTAACTTTTGCCGTTTTTGTATTTTGTCGTTAATGTATTAGATTGGTTTTTCTCCAGACGAAACAAAAAGTTTGGTGTTTACTGCTAAATATAAGTTGTAAAATTTCAAGTCACGTCTTTTTCCAGAATAAGAAACGTTATTTCAGTACCAATTGAATATAAATTACGATTAATTAATACAATTAAATCTTTAATTAGGTAGGTTTTTTTTAATTATTTTATTGTTAATAATGTATATTTACAGTTTTATATTTATGGTTTCTTTGCATATTGGCGAGTTATTTAGTAGGAAATATGACTGTGTTCCTTGATTTTTTCTCATTTTAACAGTCAACATGCATCACCGCGCTTAGTTTACCCATTTGGAGTAAACCATAAAAGTGGTAAACACGTACCTACTAAGTTTTCCCCAAGTGACAAGTGGAATTTGAACCTGTAACTATCGTCACCACTTGCGACAATTGCCATCGACACGCGATATGTCTTGATCAAATATAATATATAAAAATTCTACATACCTAGGCTTTATGTTAAATAAATACCGCTTCACCCTGTACCACGCATATAAAAGGGTAGGAAATCTCGAGAGATTGAATTTTGAATGGCGGAATTGAACGCTGCGCTTTCTCTTGACACCAGAGCGTTAAAAGGAAAATAATTTGATGTATTGGCTCACGCGGCTCTAATAAGAGTAATATCCCTAAAACAGAACTGAATTCATGACCATCACGACATATATCTACATAGGTCACATATATGTCTGAATGAACTTAAATGAACTGAATTGTGTCGCCAGTTCAAACTCATTATATATTTTGCAGTTGCAAATGTACATTTAAATGCTGCTCCAAATGATGTTTATATTTTAATGAATAATGTTGATTTGTTTAAAGGTAGTTCTCAATGCAGAGAAGCTTTTTGTTTGTATTAATATATTTTTTTAATAGCTTCACGCTGTATGTCACACATAGTAGAGTAGTCTGATGGAACATGGGAACCTAGTGCTAAGACACTTCGTTTCCATTAAGACACTTTTATTTCCTCACTTTCCACCGAATTCTGGAGGTTTGTGTGTTGAGTGGCGGAACTCTAGGCCTCATTATCAGCTCAGCTTCACGCTGTATCCCGCACACAGTAGGGTAGACAGAGGGAACCTAGTGTTAAGTCTCCACTTTCTGCCGAATTCTTCAGGCACTGCGTGTTGAGTGATCTTATTTGGCAAAATGTTTATGATGGAAGATGAATGAAAGAAACTAGTATATAATATAAGAAGGAATAAAAAATATCCATTATTTTTTTATCTTTAAATCTTCTTATTACCTAGACCAATATATGAACATTCCATAAATATCCAAAAAATAGGTAAAGAGTCCTGAATATGTTGTTTGTACCTTAGACATTTATTGGTTATCAATTATAAACTTCTATTATTGGGGCCAGTTGTGGCGCAGAGGCACAAACGTGTGACTAGAATCGCGACGGGGTGTAGGTTTGATCCCCACTCGAGGAAATGAATTATTTAATATTTCCTTTTCACCGCTCTGGAAATGACACAAAAAGCTGCGTTGAGTTTTACCACTCCGAATACCGAAATACCTCCAGAATTTTGAGGAAAGTGGGTAACGGAGTGTCTTAAAACTAGGTTTCCAGCTTTGGATACAGGGTGAAGCAGAAAAATATATATTAAGCCTTATTCTTATCTTCACCATTGCTTTCAGTAGAGCGTTAATCTAACCAAGTGTTACACGAAATAAAAAACAATTATGTACTTCATATATATTTTGTACAATTTGCAAGTTATAGTCTAGACGCAACATTGGCTCCGTAGGTTGCAATTACGCCTAACCCGATTATAAGATGTTCAAGTTTCGCTACGGCGAGGACAGACGGCGCCAACATTTTACGTAGCTACTCCACTAATTGTGAATCTGACTCACAATATACGTATGTGAATCAGTCCATTTTACTTTTTATTTCACACTTCTTTTCTTCAATCATTCTTATTCATCATGATATTTTATTTGTTGAAACTTTGGCACAGCGTCTGACTGTAAACGCAGCGTTAGTTGGTTCGATTTCTAACTGAGAGAATGAAATATTTTCCTTTCCTCGCTCTGGTGGACGGACAAAGCGCAGTGTTCAGTTCCGCCACTGAGTACACAACGGCTCGACAATTGGGCGGTGTGTGGGAAATGGAGGATCTTAACTCTAGGTTTTTTTTCTGATTCAACGTTTGTAAGTTATGAAAAGAGATGTATGGCTTTGAATTGTAATTAAATAATAAGAAAATCAAACCTTAAAATGCCAAATTATTTTGTAAATTTATTATAAATTACTTATAGTATATTTCAAACAATTAGGAATTTTATGAATCTGCTGAAAAATTATGAATATTATGTGAACATGTTCGATAATGAAACCCGTGCATTTACTATTTTTATACATCTGTGTATTTTATACAGCAGGGTGATGTCTGTTCGCCTGGAAAAGGTAGGTCAGGTGAAGGATTACAGATTTTCAATTGTAATGCGTTGGTATAAGCTTTAACGGCCGCTTGTATTGATGTAAAAATATTTATTACTATTTATTGAAAAACGATCCGTTGCGCATTTTGAAGTCTCATTCCAGCTTTTGTTTTAAAAAAACAATACGTTTTATTGCTTTATAATGAAAATTCTTTTAACGTTTAAAATATTGTTTAAAAGTATGCATGATTAAAATATGTTAAATTATATATTTTTTGCTTCTTCACGCATACTTCTTTCTACATACAGCAGAGTAGGCAGAGGGGACCTCTTTTTAAGATACTCCATTCACCACTTTTCGCTAATTTTTCGAGGCATTGCGTATGAGTTGCGGAACTCAACACCGTTCTCTGCCTTGTAACTGGAGCGAAGAAAATATTAATAAATAATAGTTCACTCCACGAGTGGGGTACGACCCCAAAAACTCGTTTTTGCCCTTTGCGCCACAATGGTCACTATTTTTTCTAATAATAAAATAATTAGCTATCATACAGACTTTAAATTATTTGTACGTACATTGTAGGTATGTACATTAATTTTAAAAAATGAGTTAAATTGAAGACATTGTAAAAAATAAATTAAAATATATATTATGTTTACAATGTAAAAAGCATTTATATCATAAAATACATTTAATCCAATATAATAATATTTTCATCACATCGTCTTTATGTATCACATAGCTGATGCCAGCGTGGGCGTGTGGAGTCTGCCAATACGTCCTATACATTTGACCTTGTTGATGTCATTTATTATATTGCGTAGGCTTTTCATTCAATTTAAAAAACTGAAAGGATATAAACTTGATTTTTCATGTATAAAACATATACAGATTTTGAATATGAATTTATAGTATGAATAGAGACCCAGACCGAGGCCAGTCGTGGCGCAGTGGCACGAAGTGTGACTGTAAAACCGACTGGTTGTGGGTTCGATCCCCACTCGAGAAGATAAAATATTTACTTAAGTTTATATTTCCATTTCTTCGCTCTGGTGTCGAGGCTAAGCGCGGTGTTGAGTCACTCAACACGTGGGAAACGCAGAAAGTAGGAAACGAAGTGTCTTAACACAGATTCCCTCTGCCTACCTTACTGTTTGCGGGATACAGCGAGAATCTGATTTATTTTTTATTTAATAGAGACCTAGATGGGGCTCCGCACGCTTATACTTATTTTTATATTATAGCCGAAGGATTTTTTTGTGACTCTAAGTTTCCTATATTCTTTTTTAATATCTATAAGATGCTGATAAAGCTGTTTTGGCGTGAAAGTGAAACAAACTAACATTCACGTTTATAATATTAATATGAAGTAGACTTTTGCATATAGTTTAAGCGTACCGGAGATATTATTTTTTTATCTTCACGCTGCATCCCGCTCATAGCAGGATAGACAAAGGGAACCTGGGAACCTAATGTTAGGACATTCGGTTCCCATTTGAGACACTTCTGTTTCTCCTCTGGAGTTGTTGTTTTCTTTTGTTGTTGTTGTTTTCACTCTGGAGGCATTGCGTGTTAATTAACGTTAACGGAATTCCGCGCTTTGCCTCGTTAGCAGAGCGAGAATGAAAATATTAAACATTTCAAGTAATAATAATAATGTAACGGTAAGTAGTTTTAATTTATTTAACAAACAGCCATTTAGTTCAGCCGCGTACGTCCTAAATAGAAATAGAGAAATAGAGTTGATGACAAAACAAAAAAACAAAATGTTATTTTGCACATTAGATAAGTAAACAGCTAGTTTTTTATATCATAAAATGACCAACAAAAACGTGGATAAATTAAAAAGTTTTAAATATAAATGCTAGACTTAATTCCCTTAACACAGCGCTGCCCGTGCGTTTGAAATTAAATGAAGCTTACCTCAATACCTGCTATTTTGATAATCCTGGGTCTATCTCAAAGGGCTCGACATCGGTTAGACACTGTCACTTTTGTTTTAGAACTAAGGATGATAGCTTTGTTAATAATATTAACCGTATTGTAATACGGTTGGTTAATTTGATGAATTTGTATGGTTATTTTCGGTGTTCTAATATTAAATCGACGGCACGAGGCCGCGGAGGCACAAGAGTGTGACTGTAACGTGACGGTTGTAGGTTCGATCCGAGTCCGATCCGGCTCGCTCGAGTGAATTAACTTCACCATCCACTTCGGCCTGGCACCTCGAAAAAAATCGACGGAAAATGGGGAACGGAGTGTCTTAACAGGAGGTTCCCTTTGCCTAACCAGCTACATATATGAAAGATACATAAAACTGATTAATTTGATTATTGTTATCTAATTATAGTACATTACTGCTCCGCCTTACAATTCATTGTGATCAATAATAGTAACTTTTATTTACAAAAATTTTGTTAAGCTCTATTAATTACTTTTATTTTTTATTCAGATATTTAAAGCGCTTTTTTACTTTTTCAATTTAGCTGGCGTCGATGTTTTAACCAGTTATGTTTGCCATTATTGACTGTATTGACTAATTGTTTCATTTTGAAATGTCATATATTTGGGTAATAGCGGATTGTTCAAAATAAGAAGAACATTACTCACTGACTACTACATGAGTGAACGTTTTTATATGCGACACTAACAATAACCACACCTGAAAAAAAAACAACTTAATATATTAAATGTAACTCTCCAAGTGGGGTTGAAATCTAAAGTTATTGTATTTAGTCAAGTATATGTCTCCTACTCTGCAATGGCTAACATTATTGTAATATTAATAAAAAATGTAAAATCTCTTATCAATGAAGTGCTAGCTTGACTTATAGTATACAAAATTTGAATTGATTTATATTTCGTCCTACTTTAAGTTCCTGGAAGGGGTGCTAATGGCTTTCGAATGAAAATTACTACGTAGTTTTTCATAATGCCTTCGCGTTATACCTTTTTTAACGTGTCATTGTGTGCCTCCCGCTTTGCATTCATCTAGGGCGGCCCATTTGTTGCAATGCTGAAAGAGTTTAATGTCAGATTTACATTTTTGTCTATATATATTATGTATTTTGATCTAGATTTTAGGTCTTTTTTATGATGTAGTATGTCTGGATACTATAAGATATTACTAAAGATAATTTGGAGTTAAATCCAAAAACATGTACTGGAACTCAACGCCGCTCTCTAAGGGAAAATTACTCCGGAAAATTTATAGGTCGGCACTCTGAGGAGTAGAGAAATGAGAAAATCTTTATAAAAAGTTACTGTGTTCTAAATTTTTCGAGCATTTTAAATACATTACGTACGAGATTTCGCATCGCTACGTTTCGTCGTAACAGACCTGGGAAACACCCTTATAAATATAAACTTTATTCAGTCAGGTACCTCCTACGTTGCGTCACGTTTAGATTTTAAAATTCTTCGAACTACATCTAAATAATGCTAAGTATAAAATCAGTTTCACAGCTGTAAGCTGAAAATTTGTTGTGATCCCACACATAGCATGGTAGGCAGAGAGAACCGAATGTTAAAACACCCCGTTCTCATTTTACGCGGGTTGCGGGTTTTATTGCGGGTTGAGTGGCGAAACTCGACGCCGCTCTTTGCCTCTACACCAGAGCTAAGAAATGAAAATATTAAATATTTTATTTCCTCGAGTGCGCATCGAACCCACGACCAATCGCGTTTACAGTCACACACATGCGCCCCTGCTTCACGACTGGCCTCGCCAAGTGACTATAAAAAATATAATTGATTTTAAAAACTTCAATCGCGTCGAGGCGAAGTGCATTGATGTAATTTCCCATAGAGTTGCGTGCTTTCGATGGCGCGTACCTATTGTACTAGGCAAGGCAATAGTCCACATTGATTGGCTGTCGAGTGCGACCCGCCGGCGCCGGGACCACGGGGGTAGGATTATTTATGCTATAGTTAGAAATGTATAAATGTATGTTTGTATGTAGTTGGATTAATTGTGGAAATTGCATTGTCTTTAGTCAGTGTCGTTTTGTGGAGGAAAACAGGCAAAGAAATAAGAACTTTTCATTCAAGACAAAAATATTGCTGGTTTCCTATGTCATTGTTAGAATTTTTTAACGTCATTCTTCTCAGTGATAAGCTAAATTTGCTATACAGTTTGAAATATAATACAGTAGTTTATTTTGTGTGGTAAGTGCATGGAGAACTTAGTGTGTGGACACTTCTATTTTATTTTCAATTTAGTACCTATTCGATAAATGTAGAAAATAGAGTGCTTTGAAGTTTGACATTTTTTACAAATTTAAAACTATTTATTTTGAATTGTAATTAATTTTTTTATGTTCTTTTTTTACTGCATTTCCTAAATGGAAATGGGTAAAATATTTTCAATTAGTAGTTTCATTCTTCAATAAAATCGTTCTCAGTCCAACTTTTGACAAGGACAGATATTGCATTCGTTTCCTTCACCGTTAGTGGAGCAAGTAAGTTAGTTAAGCAGCCTTAATATTTTACCATAGTACCACGAGCGGCATCGAAACGCGCAGGAACAGTAGACTAGAACCGACGGAACGTTTGTCTCTACGACAGGGGTCAAATTCCTTACGAAATTAATAATATATTTACAATATCCTCTGAAATATTCTTTCTCAGTAATTTTTTTGCATTGACTTTAGAAATTTATCTATTGTGACTGATTTATATATATTTTTGTGTTCTTTATTTATGTTTTATATACGAGAAAAGATAGCTAATAAATATACAATTACAGAAAAAAGTAATAAGGATAACTTTTCTCTGAGAGAGATCTCTCCGAGTGACACTTGAATGTGAGTGATTATTAAATATTATTATAACTGAAGCGTGTCATAAACGTGGCTGGTTGTGGGTTCGATCCTCAATAAAACATTTTTTTAATTTATATTTTCATTTCTTCGCTCTGGTGTCGAGGCAAAATTCGAGGCTAAGTTCCGCTACTCAACACGCAATGGATCCAGAATTAGTCGGGAAGTGGGGAAACGGAGTCTTAACACTAGTTTTCTCATCCTACCCTGCTATGTGCGGAGTACAGCGTGAAACATAAAAAAAAATTATAATCAAGACTTACTATTAAACAAAAGCAATTATATACCAAAATCAGCGTTCAAAGTGCTTATGAAACGACTTATAAATAATTTGTGTGCCAAATTTAATTCGGTCACGTTTAGCCGCTATTGCGTGACTAAGCAGCATCTAAATAATGTTTCAAATACTAACTTGTTTATTTGTACAATTAGTGAAATTGTCTGACAGAGTAGTTTGAATATATAAATTATAAAAACGTCTCAATCACTCGAGATTTTGTTTCGTTTTAAGCAGATACACTTGTAAAAGTAAAGATAAATTTATTATTATTATTATTACAAAAGGAACCTGGTGAACCTAGTGTTAAGACACTTCGTTCCCACTAAGTTCTGTTTCCCAATTTCCGTCGAATGCTTGAGGCATCGCTTGTTGCGGCTGAATTCGACGCCGCGCTTTGCCTTGTACTAAAGAGAGGAAATGAACATAGTGAATATTCTCGTCATTTCCCTTGAGTGGTAATCGAACCCACAACACGTCTCGTTTTCAGTCGAGACATTTTATATAGAAATTGAATAATTAAGACTTGTCTTTTATGCTAGGTACATTGTGACAACTTTAAAAACTTAGTACATTTACTATTGTAAAAAAAAACATGAATTGCTTTTTTTTATCTCATGTAAAATAAAAGCGAATTCTTTTTTTTTCTTTACAATAGCCATTTATTTTCTTTGTACCTACTTTGTTCTAGACTTCTAACGTCATTAGGCTTCAGTTCTTTGTAATCGAATATATCACGTTTAAGTATTCGAATGAATTTAGCCAATCACCTTAATAGATTGAATTTACTTTTACATATCTTTCAAGTAAAGTATCATGTGGTATAAATTAATATAGACATAAATAACATAAGTATATAGTCCTATGTGGGCTCAACACTCAATTAGAAACTAAAATAATATAAACATTTGCATATTGTCCTTTTGACTTTAATTGTTATTTAGGGAATAAAATCAAATGAAATTGCGGCAAGCCGTGGCGCGGGCGCACAAAGTGAGGCTGTATAATCGACTGGGTGTGCGTTCGATCCCCACTCGAGGAAATAAATTTATTTATTTAAATTTATATTTTCATTTTTTAGCTCTAGTGTCAAGGCAAAGCGCGGTGTTGAGTTCCGCCACTCGACACGTAATGCCTCCAGATTTCGATGAAAATTGGGAAACGGAGTGTCATTAGGTTCCTTATGTCTAGCGCGAGGTGAAGCTTATATATATACTTATTATATATATAGAATTTGGATATTAAAATATAACGGAAAGCTTTGGTACGTATATTATCACAAAATATACAAGATACTTACTTATTCACTTAATTATGCTACATACTCTAGTAGCAAATGTGGTAGTGTGGTATTTTAGTAAATAAAAAGAAAATAAATAAATGACTTGGCCATTTTTTTTTATTATATTTAAATAATTATTACTAAAAAGTAAAATGTTTACTAAACGCCAAGTAAAAATTTTTCTGCCGCAATATATGCATGTTTTATTTGCTTACGTTTCTTGTGAATCCTTGACCTTTTCTTCAATTTGTGGCAACATGCATGTATGGCGGTGCATTTATTTGCAATTTAAATTTTGTTAACTACTTATATATTGTTTACTACATACTTTTTAACTAAGAATCAATTTGGTTACTCTTAGTGAATAGGGCGTCGTGGCGCGGGGTTACAAGCGTGTGGTTTACACGACCGTTGGGTGTTTGATTCCCACTCGATTAAATGAAATAATCTATGTTTTCATTTCCTCTCTCTGGTAAAGATGAAAAGCGCGGCATTGAGTTCCCCCACTCAACACGCGATACCTCTAGATTTCAGCGGAAAGTGGGAAGTTTAAGTGTCCGGAACGGAGTGTCTTATCACTAGGCTCCCAGGTTCCCTGTCATTCACCACTTTCCGCTAAATTTTCGAGGCATCGCGTATGAGTTGCGGAACTCAACGCCGTTCTCTGCCTTGTAACTAGAGCGAAGAAAATATCAATAAATAATAGTTCACTCCACGAGTGGGGTACGACCCCAACAACTCACAACTGTTGCGTTTACATTCACACGTCTGTGCCCCTGCGCCACAATGTTCATTATTTTTTCTAATAATAAAATATTTAGCTATCATACAGACTTTAAATGTTTATACGTACATTGATTGTATGTACATTTATTTTGAAAAATGAGTTAATTTGAAGACATTGTAAAAAATAAATTAAAATATTTATTATGTTTACAATGTAAAAAGCATTTATATCATAAAATACATTTAATCCAATATAATAATATTTTCATCACATCGTCTTTATGTATCACATAGCTGATGCCAGCGTGGGCGTGTGGAGTCTGCCAATACGTCCTATACCTTTGACCTTGTTGATGTCATTTATTATATTGCGTAGGCTTTTCATTCAATTTAAAAAACTGAAAGGATATAAACTTGATTTTTCATGTATAAAACATATACAGATTTAGAATATGAATTTATAGTATGAATAGAGACCCAGACCGAGGCCAGTCGTGGCGCAGTGGCACGAAGTGTGACTGTAAAACCGACTGGTTGTGGGTTCGATCCCCACTCGAGAAGATAAAATATTTACTTAAGTTTATATTTCCATTTCTTCGCTCTGGTGTCAAGGCTAAGCGCGGTGTTGAGTCACTCAACACGTGGGAAACGCAGAAAGTAGGAAACGAAGTGTCTTAACACAAGATTCCCTCTGCCTACCTTACTGTGTGCGGGATACAGCGAGAATCTGATTTATTTTTTATTTAATAGAGACCTAGATGCGGCTCCGCACGCTTATACTTATTTTTATATTATAGCCGAAGGATTTTTTTGTGACTAAAAGTTTCCTATATTCTTTTTTAATATCTATAAGATGCTGATAAAGCTGTTTTAGCGTGAAAGTGAAACAAACTAACATTCACGTTTATAATATTAATATGAAGTAGACTTTTGCATATAGTTTAAGCGTACCGGAGATATTATTTTTTTATCTTCACGCTGCATCCCGTGCATAGCAGGATAGACAAAGGGAACCTGGGAAACTAATGTTAGGACATTTGGTTCCCATTTGAGACACTTCTGTTTCTCTTCTGGAGTTTTTGTTTATTTTGTTGTTGTTGTTTTCATTGGAGGCATTGCGTGTTAATTAACGTTAACGGAATTCCGCGCTTTGCCTCGTTAGCAGAGCGAGAATGAAAATATTAAACATTTCAAGTAATAATAATAATGTAACGGTAAGTAGTTTTAACAAACAGCCATTTAGTTCAGCCGCGTACGTCCTAAATAGAAATAGAGAAATAGAGTTGATGACAAAACAAAAAAACAAAATGTTATTTTGCACATTAGATAAGTAAACAGCTAGTTTTTTATATCATAAAATGACCAACAAAAACGTGAATAAATTAAAAAGTTTTAAATATAAATGCTAGACTTAATTCCCTTAACACAGCGCTGCCCGTGCGTTTGAAATTAAATGAAGCTTACCTCAATACCTGCTATTTTGATAATCCTGGGTCTATCTCAAAGGGCTCGACATCGGCTAGACACTGTCACTTTTGTTTTAGAACTAAGGATGATAGCTTTGTTAATAATATTAACCGTATTGTAATACGGTTGGTTAATTTGATGAATTTGTATGGTTATTTTCGATGTTCTAATATTAAATCGACGGCACGAGGCCGCGGAGGCACAAGAGTGTGACTGTAACGTGACGGTTGTAGGTTCGATCCGAGTCCGATCCGGCTCGCTCGAGTGAATTAACTTCACCATCCACTTCGGCCTGGCACCTCGAAAAAAATCGACGGAAAATGGGGAACGGAGTGTCTTTACAGGAGGTTCCCTTTGCCTAACCAGCTACATATATGAAAGATACATAAAACTGATTAATTTGATTATTGTTATCTAATTTTAGTACATTACTGCTCCGCCTTACAATTCATTGTGATCAATAATAGTAACTTTTATTTACAAAAAAATTGTTAAGCTCTATTAATTACTTTTATTTTTTATTCAGATATTTAAAGCGCTTTTTTACCTTTTCAATTTAGCTGGCGTCGATGTTTTAATCAGTTATGTTTGCCATTATTGACTGTATTGACTAATTGTTTCATTTTGAAATGTCATATATTTGGGTAATAGCGGATTGTTCAAAATAAGAAGAACATTACTCACTGACTACTACATGAGTGAACGTTTTTATATGCGACACTAACAATAACCACACCTGAAAAAAAAACAACTTAATATATTAAATGTAACTCTCCAAGTGGGGTTGAAATCTAAAGTTATTGTATTTAGTCAAGTATATGTCTCCTACTCTGCAATGGCTAACATTATTGTAATATTAATAAAAAATGTAAAATCTCTTATCAATGAAGTGCTAGCTTGACTTATAGTATACAAAATTTGAATTGATTTATATTTCGTCCTACTTTAAGTTCCTGGAAGGGGTGCTAATGGCTTTCGAATGAAAATTACTACGTAGTTTTTCATAATGCCTTCGCGTTATACCTTTTTTAACGTGTCATTGTGTGCCTCCCGCTTTGCATTCATCTAGGGCGGCCCATTTGTTGCAATGCTGAAAGAGTTTAATGTCAGATTTACATTTTTGTCTATATATATTATGTATTTTGATCTAGATTTTAGGTCTTTTTTATGATGTAGTATGTCTGGATACTATAAGATATTACTAAAGATAATTTGGAGTTAAATCCAAAAACATGTACTGGAACTCAACGCCGCTCTCTAAGGGAAAATTACTCCGGAAAATTTATAGGTCGGCACTCTGAGGAGTAGAGAAATGAGAAAATCTTTATAAAAAGTTACTGTGTTCTAAATTTTTCGAGCATTTTAAATACATTACGTACGAGATTTCGCATCGCTACGTTTCGTCGTAACAGACCTGGGAAACACCCTTATAAATATAAACTTTATTCAGTCAGGTACCTCCTACGTTGCGTCACGTTTAGATTTTAAAATTCTTCGAACTACATCTAAATAATGCTAAGTATAAAATCAGTTTCACAGCTGTAAGCTGAAAATTTGTTGTGATCCCACACATAGCATGGTAGGCAGAGAGAACCGAATGTTAAAACACCCCGTTCTCATTTTACGCGGGTTGCGGGTTTTATTGCGGGTTGAGTGGCGAAACTCGACGCCGCTCTTTGCCCGCTACACCAGAGCTAAGAAATGAAAATATTAAATATTTTATTTCCTCGAGTGCGCATCGAACCCACGACCAATCGCGTTTACAGTCACACACATGCGCCCCTGCTTCACGACTGGCCTCGCCAAGTGACTATAAAAAATATAATTGATTTTAAAAACTTCAATCGCGTCGAGGCGAAGTGCATTGATGTAATTTCCCATAGAGTTGCGTGCTTTCGATGGCGCGTACCTATTGTACTAGGCAAGGCAATAGTCCACATTGATTGGCTGTCGAGTGCGACCCGCCGGCGCCGGGACCACGGGGGTAGGATTATTTATGCTATAGTTAGAAATGTACAAATGTATGCTTGTATGTAGTTGGATTAATTGTGGAAATTGCATTGTCTTTAGTCAGTGTCGTTTTGTGGAGGAAAACAGGCAAAAAAATAAAAAGTTTTCATTGGAGACAAAAATATTGCTGGTTTCCTAGGTCATTGTTAGAATTTTTTAACGTCATTCTTCTCAGTGATAAGCTAAATTTGCTATACAGTTTGAAATATAATACAGTAGTTTATTTTGTGTGGTAAGTGCATGGAGAACTTAGTGTGTGGACACTTCTATTTTATTTTCAATTTAGTACCTATTCGATAAATGTAGAAAATAGAGTGCTTTGAAGTTTGACATTTTTTACAAATTTAAAACTATTTATTTTGAATTGTAATTAATTTTTTTATGTTCTTTTTTTACTGCATTTCCTAAATGGAAATGGGTAAAATATTTTCAATTAGTAGTTTCATTCTTCAATAAAATCGTTCTCAGTCCAACTTTTGACAAGGACAGATATTGCATTCGTTTCCTTCACCGTTAGTGGAGCAAGTAAGTTAGTTAAGGAGCCTTAATATTTTACCATAGTACCACGAGCGGCATCGAAACGCGCAGGAACAGTAAATTAGAACCGACGGAACGTTTGTCTCTACGACAGGGGTCAAATTCCTTACGAAATTAATAATATATTTACAATATCCTCTGAAATATTCTTTCTCAGTAATTTTTTTGCATTGACTTTAGAAATTTATCTATTGTGACTGATTTATATATATTTTTGTGTTCTTTATTTATGTTTTATATACGAGAAAAGATAGCTAATAAATATACAATTACAGAAAAAAGTAATAAGGATAACTTTTCTCTGAGAGAGATCTCTCCGAGTGACACTTGAATGTGAGTGATTATTAAATATTATTATAACTGAAGCGTGTCATAAACGTGGCTGGTTGTGGGTTCGATCCTCAATAAAACATTTTTTTAATTTATATTTTCATTTCTTCGCTCTGGTGTCGAGGCAAAATTCGAGGCTAAGTTCCGCTACTCAACACGCAATGGATCCAGAATTAGTCGGGAAGTGGGGAAACGGAGTCTTAACACTAGTTTTCTCATCCTACCCTGCTATGTGCGGAGTACAGCGTGAAACATAAAAAAAAATTATAATCAAGACTTACTATTAAACAAAAGCAATTATATACCAAAATCAGCGTTCAAAGTGCTTATGAAACGACTTATAAATAATTTGTGTGCCAAATTTAATTCGGTCACGTTTAGCCGCTATTGCGTGACTAAGCAGCATCTAAATAATGTTTCAAATACTAACTTGTTTATTTGTACAATTAGTGAAATTGTCTGACAGAGTAGTTTGAATATATAAATTATAAAAACGTCTCAATCACTCGAGATTTTGTTTCGTTTTAAGCAGATACACTTGTAAAAGTAAAGATAAATTTATTATTATTATTATTACAAAAGGAACCTGGTGAACCTAGTGTTAAGACACTTCGTTCCCACTAAGTTCTGTTTCCCAATTTCCGTCGAATTCTTGAGGCATCGCTTGTTGCGGCTGAATTCGACGCCGCGCTTTGCCTTGTACTAAAGAGAGGAAATGAACATAGTGAATATTCTCGTCATTTCCCTTGAGTGGTAATCGAACCCACAACACGTCTCGTTTTCAGTCGAGACATTTTATATAGAAATTGAATAATTAAGACTTATCTTTTATGCTAGGTACATTGTGAGAATTTACTATTGTAAAGAAAAAACATGAATCTGCTTTTATTTCACCTCATGTAAAATAAAGGCAAATTCTTTTTTTTTTCTTTACAATAGCCATTTATTTTCTTTGTACCTACTTTGTTCTAGACTTCTAACGTCATTAGGCTTCAGTTCTTTGTAATCGAATATATCACGTTTAAGTATTCGAATGAATTTAGCCAATCACCTTAATAGATTGAATTTACTTTTACATATCTTTCAAGTAAAGTATCATGTGGTATAAATTAATATAGACATAAATAACATAAGTATATAGTCCTATGTGGGCTCAACACTCAATTATTTTAAAAACAAGTCAAGGCAAAGCGCGGTGTTGAGTTCCGCCACTCAACACGTAATGCCTCCAGATTTCGATGAAAATTGGGAAACGGAGTATCATTAGGTTCCTTATGTCTATGCGCGAGGTGAAGCTTATATATATACTTATTATATATATAGAATTTGGATATTAAAATATAACGGAAAGCTTTGGTACGTATATTATCACAAAATATACAAGATACTTACTTATTCACTTAATTATGCTACATACTCTAGTAGCAAATGTGGTAGTGTGGTATTTTAGTAAATAAAAAGAAAATAAATAAATGACTTGGCCATTTTTTTTTATTATATTTAAATAATTATTACTAAAAAGTAAAATGTTTACTAAACGCCAGGTAAAAATTTTTCTGCCGCAATATATGCATGTTTTATTTGCTTACGTTTCTTGTGAATCCTTGACCTTTTCTTCAATTTGTGGCAACATGCATGTATGGCGGTGCATTTATTTGCAATTTAAATTTTGTTAACTACTTATATATTGTTTACTACATACTTTTTAACTAAGAATCAATTTGGTTACTCTTAGTGAATAGGGCGTCGTGGCGCGGGGTTACAAGCGTGTGGTTTACACGACCGTTGGATGTTTGATTCCCACTTGAGTAAATGAAATGATCTATGTTTTCATTTCCTCTCTCTGGTAAAGATTACACACGATTATTACATAACGATTATTACAACACGCGATACCTCTAGATTTCAGCGGAAAGTGGCAAATTTAAGTGTTCGGAACGGAGTATCTTATCACTAGACTCCCAGGTTCCCTGTAACCTAACAAAATAAATACAATTATCAAAACAAATAACCGAGAGAAAAGATAAACAAAAGAACCCCACGCTTAATCTTGCTGTAAATATTTTCTCTCTTCATCAAGCAATATCATAAACAGTACGTTGTTTTCGGGAGACGGTCTGAGTCACAAATTGTAACACCGTGCATCCCGAGCGTACTGTTTGCCGCACGCGTCTCCTAATGGAGTTTTATACGAGTGTTTTATGTGAAATAGAAAGTTGTATAGAAAAAAGGTGCAAAAGTACTTTTTTTCGTAATTTTATATATTAATTACAAGCATGCGACGGCTGTGGGTTCGATTACCGCTCGGGGGTATGAATTATTATCAATTAATATTTTCTGGTTTTTACTCTGGTAACGCAAGTAAGCGCAGTGCTAATTCCGCCACTGCCTGCCTGAAAAGCTGAAAAGCTGCCTGCGTGAAGCTGATTTATTTTTGTTTTTTTTTAATAAAAATAAATCCAGTATGTGTGTGATAGTAATAATTTAAATCGATATCTCAACGAATAGTGATTAAAGATCTGACAGTTACGATTTACTTTTATTACTTAACCTTTAAACTCAATACCACAGTTGATCCTATCAAAGATAATGAAAACAGTAGCCACAATAACCTCCACTGAAAAGTGGTGAAGTTGAGCATCGGAGGTCAAATCAAAGGCATTGGCATTGTCATCCAAACGGAAAAACGCCCGTATCTCGAATATTATTGAGGTTAAGCGGAAACCACGTGCCGGAATCTAATAAACGGATGACCTTTGATCGTAATCTCTATATATTGACTAAGAAACTATACATACATACATATTTAAGTAGGTTGGTTAATTTTGTTTTATATTTAAAATTGTTAGCCCTTTCATAATTTCTTCTTAGCTTTAAAATAAAATCTATATTTAATGTTCTGTTAGGAACATGATTGGGATTGGAGTGGACGGATCACGCGATTGTGTAATCAAAACTAATGAATGCCTATTGATATAATGAAATAGCATTTAAATGTTCATCTTACTTTATATTATGCAACTCGATTCACAAATTTTCAGTAATATTCATACATAATATTATTACTTATTACATATTATTAGTTTTGTTTTACATTTCAATTTCAATTGAAGAAAGAAAACACTGACTGTGTCTTTTTGAATAAGTTTCTTTAAGTGAGTATCGTATCTACACTCATAACTTACATTTCTAATTTGCAACAATTTTGTATTTTTTTTGTGTGACTCTTTCTTTCTCTCTCTCTTTCTTTGTTATGTCACTTAACAATCAAAATTCATAAGGTTCGTTGGGAGTGCTTAAGATCCTAAAAAATTATAAAAGCTTCCATTTCATCTTTGTCCTACGACACCCGCTAAATCTTGATATTTACCCTTTGTTTTCCAAGATGTCTTTTCAAAACAAACTATGTAATACTGTCAATCTTAACCAACCAATCGCGTTCGAGCTCCGCGGTGCACGCATGCGCGCGTGGGCGGCGGTCGATACGTGACGTCACGCGCCGCGACCAATGGCGCCGGCCCGTCGCTCATCAATCGATGTGAACGGCTTTCAGAATATCCGTTGTTTTCTATTGTCTTGAAGGTATTGCATTGGTACATATGTGAAATATCGTTTGGAGATCGCACACCTCCCCCCCTATCCCCCCTCCCCTTTTTTGGTTTTCTTTAATTTAAGTATGAATTAAACTAACAATATAACATTTTATTTTTAATATATATGTTGATTCTATGTAATCAATACTATATAGGTATATTATATACACATTTTAATGCATATTTTTACGTTAAATAATGTAATGTACACAAAATTTGATCTTTGAATTTGTAGTAGGTTGAAGGTTTTGTTATAAAATTAAGACACAAATCACATTTTAATATACCTGTGAGAAGATATTTTAATTTTATAGTAAGTACTTTGAGATTAAAATTTAACATGTAGACATTTTTATTACTATTCATTATATTAATTTTCATTAGTATATATTTCTATCGCCAATGATATCTTTGTCTTGTTAACGAAAAAGAGAGAGAGAGAGAGAGAGAGAGAGATACGTAAAGCTCAGAAAACTCTTTAAATACAAGTGTAGTTTTTGGACATTCAGTAATAAAGTAAGCAAAGCAACTTCATTTTATGATCAGGTCGTGTCCCATTTACCGCGGATCCTGTCGGGATCATTATTACGTCCGTTAGATTGTAAGAGAACGTGCTACGCATCACACCAATGTACTTAGTTTGTTTCACGCTTTATCCCTTTACATGGTAGCTTTTACATGTATACCTCTTTCGCCTCGTCCACTGTCATCAACCTCCACATCCCTCCAGGTTATGTCTGGCCACTAAAAAACTAATATTATAAATTTGCATTGTAAATGAGATTCAATTGAATAATTTCTTTCTGCGTTTAATTTGGGTGAAAAACAGGTAAATATTAACCTTCGTGGCATATCCGGGAAGTCACAACTAGGTACTTATGATATTTAAATTTTATTCCGATAATAAATTGAGAATAGAGATCATCGTGGCGCAGGAGCACACGCGTGTGACTGTTAACACTACGGATGCAAGTTCGATTCCTACTCGCCGGAGTGGGATATTCAATATATTCATTTCCTCTGGTAACAGGCTGAGTATAGGACTCAATAGTGGAAAGTAGAAAACAAAATGTCTTAATAAGAACAGTGTATCTTAACACTAGGTTCCCAGGTCCCCTTTGCCTACCCTGCTAAGTGTGGGATGCAGCGTCAAGCTAAAACAAAAAAGATACATATATTTACTTTGTATTCATTTAAAATATATAGATATTGAGAGGTCGGTGAGAAACCTCAAGTTATTCTACGATAAACATCTTACATCTAATTAACCTTCCACTGACACACTCGACGTCCGCAAGATTTCCTTTATCACACGCTTTAGACTTGGCCGAGCTATTAATACCACAAGGTGTAGCTTGGTGCAACCGATTAAAAATGGGGTTAAGTATAATAGCCTCTTTTTTAATTTTTATACCCGTTCTTCATGAAAAAAAAAGGGGAATTATGTTTATAAATAGTATGGGTGGTCGTGGCGCAGTGGCACAAACATGTGACTGTAACGCGATGGTGGCGACTTCGATTTCCACTCAGGGGTAATGAATTATTATTTATTAATATATTAATTTCTTCGCTGTGGCCAGTCTTCGCCACTCAACTCATAATGCCTGGAAAATTCAACGGAAACTTGGAATTTTAATAAGATTCTCGTAAACACTAAGTTCCTTATAAAACTTGATAATAAATTGTCTCTATAGTTAAATTGATAGTCGTTACGTAAAAGCGTAGCCTTTCGTAGATGATGTATCTACGCGTAGGCGGATTTGAGACCTACGTGAGAAAATGTTTTTAAAATATATATATTTTTTTATGACTACACTCTATATATTTAGCTATACTGTACACACATAGCAGGGTAGGTAGAGGAACCCAGGGAACCTACTGTAGGTGGTACCCTGGCTTGTACCCTGGTTATACCAAGGTGTACCCTGGTTATATATAAATATTAGTTGTGCGCACAGACTTTGATCGTCCGTGCTTTTCTCGTTTCTGCGTTTTACTTAAATAAGTTATGGTTTTTGTGAAGAAAACATTGATCGGTCTATCGGAAAGTTTTCTAAAAAGCTTCCATTCGTGGGTCATTATCAATATCAATTAGATGTTACGGCGTTTGAAGGGCTAGAGGAGCCCTCCCAAAGATCATTTCCTGCGCTTCTTTGTTTCAATATTCGGGTTGATTATATGTGGTCATCAACCATGTTGATTGAGGTGCAGTAAGAATTGCTTCCCTAATGTCATTATTGCTTATTCGTAGAGACGAGACGCCTACAGAGTGTAGGAAATCTAATGTTTAAACACTCCGTTTCCATTAAGACACTTCCGTTCCCCACTCTCCGAATTCTGGAGGCATTGCGTGTTGGATGACGGTGCTCGTTACCAGAGCGATGAATTTTTTTTATACTAGGTACATACTAATTACTTATGATTTATAAATATTTATCGTTTATAAATATTTATACATTTTTATTAAATATTTATGAAAAATCTACATAAATGGATAATTGCTTTTTAATTTTTTTAAAGTTGTAGGAAATAATAGGTTGCTGTTTTTATGTTCAATATAGAGTACCACGGATGCTGCATTTTTTTTATTCAAACATATGCTAGAAAATTATTAACAATTTATAAAAAAATGTAATAATATATAGTAATTATTTTAGGTTATATTCAATTAAATCCTATGCTTACAAAGATATCAAGATAATACGAGTTATGGAGTATAATAATTGCAAAATTTACTTTCATTTTACAGTAATTTATATAATACTGTTAATATAGTTGTTTAAGTTCTCTCTATATTTTGATATATAAATAAAAAAAAAATAGCTTCACGCTGTATCCCGCACACAGCGGGGTAGGCAGAGGGAACCTAGTGTTAAGACACTCTGTTCCCCACTTTCTGCCGAATTTTGGAGGCATTGCGTGTTGAGTGGCAGAACTCAACGCCGCGCTTGGCCTCGACACCAGAGCGAAGAAATGGAAATATAAATTTAAGTAAATATTTCGTCTCCTCGAGTGGGGATCGAACCCACAACCAGACGTTTTTACAGTCACACTTTGTGCCACTGCGCCACGACTGGCCTCTAAATATTTTTTGATATATGTACATATAAATACCTATATGTAGGTTAAATTGAGCGTTATTGATTGTGCACTCCAGTTTGACCCTTGGCCTTTGCGTTGATTCACATTACGTGAACACCCCCACAGTTGATGGAGTGTGAGTTTAAAGTACTTTAATTTTTTGGAACAAAGAGGGATCATACAGATTTACAGTTGCGTTCTTCTTTTTACTTATTTTAGTTATTTTACTTTTAATCATTTTGTATAATACATGTACGTTGTATAGATGTGAAAGAACAAAGACTTTTTTATATCGATCCATCCCCTAGTCTATTTTATTTCAAAGATAGAAAATTACATGTGAGGTAATTCTTTCCTTTTTGCTAATTTTGAATATATTACACGATGACTGGCAAAATTTATATGGACGATAAATATGAGAAACGTTGGATAAATTTTAGACGTATTGATGTAAGTTACGATTTTCTATGTTCGACTTATTATATTATACTAGTGGGCGCGCGCGGCTTCGCCCGCTTTCGTACCCTTAGGCGTAAATTATAAAAAAACCACGAAACATGTGTTCAATAAAATATTTTTAATGGTGTGAATTAAAATTTTTATAAAAATCGGTGATTTAAAGATTTTTCCATATAAACTTTCAACCCCTTATTTGAACCCTTAGGGGGTGAATTCTAACAAACAATGAAACACGTGTTCAATGAAATATTTTAAAGAGTATGAATTTCGAATTTTATAAAAATCGGTGCTGTTTTAAAATAAAATCCATACATACTTTCAACCCCTATTTCATCCCTTTGGGGTTAAAATTTTTCAAAATCCCTTCTTAGTGGATGTTCAGATTATATAAATAAACTTCTGTCCAAATTTCACATTTCTACCATGAGCGGTTACGGCTGTGTGCGTGCGTCTTCTTACCTCAGTCAGTCAGAACAAGTCCTTTTATATATATAGATAGATAAAAAAACCTACTACATTGGCATCGTGAAAAATCCACGCTTCGGCTCCCTTAATATATAAGAAAAACACAAAATAAAGTAACATATCTAAACTGGTTTTATGAGATACATATAAAGTAAAATTCTAAGCTAATGTGACATGTAACATGATCTAAATGTCTTCATATTGAAGAAATATTAGAATTCTTGCTTCGTTATATTATAATTAATTTCTTAAATATAAAGTAGAAAAACATCCACCTTTCAAGCCGTAGCCCGGCTTGCTTGACACTAGAGCGAAGAAACTAAAATATTCAATATTTCATTTCCTCGAGCGGGGTTCGAACCCACAACCTGTCTCCGTTACAGTCGTACACCTGTAGCCTGTGCAAAGTAGAACAAAATAACTATAATTGTATATTAATATATCTTTTTGTTATACTGCATTCAAAAAAGTCGGTACGTACAACAAACGTTTCCGAGATCATGAATATTTATAAATTCAGTACGAGCTAACATTACAAAGGATTCTCCTCTCTGGAATCCATAGTTGCGTTGTAGTATAATGACTTTGTCTAAAAAGTACGATAGTATTAATTTGCGGAACCGTTCTCGAAGTGAGGTAAAGGCAGTGGTTAGAGAGTAGTCCCTCCTTAGTTTACAAATCGAATTATGTAGGCATTTGACGTGTTGAGTGGCGGAAACGTAAAACGCGCGCCTTCGACCCTAGAGCGAAGAAACTAAAATATTCAATATTTCATTTCCTCGAGCGGGGTTCGAACCCACAACCGTTACAGTCATACACCTGTAGCCCTGTGCAAAAGTAGAACAAATTATAAATTATAATTGTAAATATAATGTATATTCTAATTTGTTCTACTGTCATTCAAAGATGTCGGTACGTCTACGAACAAACGTTCCCAGATCATGAATATTTTAATATCAGTCGCCGACGCTACACATCTCAAAGGATTTTGCCCCCCGGCTGTCCACAGTGCGGTAGTAAATGGACTTTGTCTAAAGCAAGTCTGATAGTATTTATGGGTTTGCTGGTTTAAAACTCTACATGAAAAATCGATAAGGAGAAAATGTTGATAGAGAGAGAGAAAGTGTATATATAATAATAAATAATAATCAAAAACTCTCACTATGCCAACAGCTACGAGTTTATTTTTCACCTGGTAAGAATATAATGTTAAAATTTTCATTTTGGCGTTCAGACAATACATTGGTTGCTGCTTCTTAACATATTTTTTAGTTTTTTTTGTGTTATTCCACATTTAGGAAAGAAAAATTCTTATTAAGAAAACGTATAAAAATTTGAACGTATCGGTACTCGAACCCACGCCTCCTGGAAACCGACCAGGCGCTCTGACCACTAAGCCATACGTTCTCATCAAGCTACGTCGAAATTTTTATACGCTAGGAGGCGCGGGTTCGAGTCCCGCTACGTTAAAATTTTTATACGTTTTCTAAATAAGTATAATATCATATATTGATTTCCGATGGTGAAAAGACTTATTATATATAGGTACTTTATATATAGGTACTTTATGGCCAAAGTAAACAATATTTTTTAGGTTCATGCTGTATCCTGCATTCATAACATTGAGTTCTTTCTAACCGTACCCTACGGTTAGAAAAAACTTGTGTTGTTAAGACTTTTCTTTCTCTACTTTCCGCCAAATTCTCGAGACATTACGTGTTGAGTGGTGGAACTCAACGCCGCCGTTAATCTTGTTACCAGAGCGAAGAAATTAAAATTTGAATTACGTCATTGCCCCGGGTGGAAACCGAGCCCACAACACCAGTTTTATCAAGTTATGTATATATTTTAAAGCTACCATAAATATTGACAACATCATCAAATTATATTAAATAAAGAAATTATACGAAAATAAAAAGACAAAAAGATAAAAAGCTAATGTTGTACAATATGTGGCGTCGAGAGCTTAAGATGTTATGTAGGTCACCGCGTCCGCCCTCGAGCCGCAAGATGCTGTAGGACGGCTTTACAGGTTCCAAGTAATAGGATGCTTGTTCTTTATGGTATAGTGCAAACTGGTGGTGAAATATTATGTATTCTATACTGTACTATAGGTCAGGTCTAGGACTAGGTCAGACCTGGTGCAAGGGCACAAATTGAGTGACTGTAAACGCGACTAGTTATGTGTTCGGTTACCACTCGAGGAGATGAACTCCTCCACCCACGAGGGGATCGAACCCACAACCACTCGGTTTTACGGTCACACTTCATGCCGCTGCGTCACGGCTGGCCTTTAAATATAATCTTACTTAATTTATAATCAAGTTTTTTTAGTGAGACACTAATAATATTTACTTAAATTTATATTTCCATTTCATCGCTCTGATGTCGAGGCAAAGCGCGGCGTTGACTTCTGCCATTTAACACGCAATGCCTCCAGAATTCTGCAGAAAGTGGGGAACGGAGTGTTTTAAAACTAGGTTCCCTCTGCCTCTGCTGTATGCGGGATACACCGTGAAGCTAATTTAATCTTTTTAATTAAAGTTTTAGGATTATATTTTTTTGTTTTTTTTTATTTGCATTAAAATACAAAGTGGTGTTCAGGTGTTTTAGCAAAATGTAATATTCAAAAGATCTTGAATTTATACTGGAGTAGGAAAAAATACACAAAATTAAACAAGCTCAGAGTGAGAAGTCGTATTTTGTTTAATGAATATAATATTTAAGTTGTTCTTTTTTTTGCTGACACAATCCATTAATAATCCCTTGTGGATAATAAATTCACAGATTTAGATACTCTTACGTTTGTCGTTTTAATTACGATAAATAGATGAAGGTGTTGTTGATCCTTGAGAAAGAAATTTTGATATTTTATATGTTTCCTTGTTAACTATATAAATTAAATTAAATGAGCTTCACTGTGTATCCCGCACACAGCATGGTAGGCAAAATAAACGTAACGTTAGGGACTTCTTCCCCGATTTCCCGCCGAATTTTTTGAGGTATAGCGTGTTAAATGGCGAAATTCAACGCCAGATTTTGCCTTGGTGCCGGAGCGAAAAAATTTAAATATGAAGAAATAATAGGAAACGAACCTACAATCGTCGCGTTACAGTCACGACGTTATGCCCCCTGTGCCACGATGCCCTCTATTACTGTGTATTTAACAAGAAGCTTAAATAAATTTACATTATATTTCAATTATTAGGTACACTTAAAAGCTTAATGTAGTGCTGTTCACAGTATGTTCCTTCGCAAGAGTGGATTAAAACTATTTAGGTCAAGGCATTCGTCCTCGGTGCTCATTCCTACGTTTGGTTTATATAAGGCCCAAGAAGAAGGGTTTTTAATTATTTTTTCAATCATCTTTTAAATGGCTAACAAGATGGCTAGTACATTTTTAGACATGATAAAATGTTAGAAATTAGCGATTTCAAGTTCCAATTAATATAAGGGTTCAGTTATTTCGCGATTTGCTGAAGTTTAGACCCATCCTGGTTTAGGTTTAGGTGTGCTTCATATGATTATTATTATTTTTTAGCTTCACGCTGTATCCCGTATATATCAGGGTAGGTCTCTACCTACCCTGAGCCTAGTGTTAGGACACTCCGTTTCCCACCTGCCTCTTAATTCTGGAGGCATGGCATGTTGATCGACGGAATATGAATATATTATATAAATTTTATATTGTATTTGTACTTAGAAACTCTGAACTTACATTGTTAAAGATAACATACAAAAACAAGATATTTGTCTTATTTTCCATTCATATTATCATTAATCATAATGCGTATAAATTACTTCTATAATATTCCGTACGAGATCCGTATTCCTTATAGCCCGATCACTTATTCTGATTAAAATAATTTTAATAACGGTTTGCGTTACGGTTAAGCACAAGTAGATCAAGTTTCACATATTATGGCTATATAAATAAATTGAAATATACCTGTTTTCGTTTAAAATATCATTTTAGTTTTAGTATGGAAAAATTATTTTCAAGAAGTAGTCTTTTTCTCTCTGCTCGGCATAGGGAACGTAGCGTCAGGACACTCCATTTCCCCGTAATCATCGAATTTCTTGAGATATTGTTGATCGTATTGGGTGACGGAACTCTACACTGCGCTCTGCATCGACACCAGAGCGAAGAAAATGGAAATATGAAATATTTCATTTACTCGAATGGGAATCGAACACACAACCTAACGCGCTTACCAATTAACAATCTCACTTTGTGCCCCACGCCACGACTGGCATTACAAGTACCTACTTAAAAGAGGTTAATAAATATTGCTCGTTTAAAAACTTTCTGAAGAGAACCACCCCAATCTCATTACAGCGCGTTGCTGTTTTAACTAGATTATTTGTTAAAAGGAACGCGAGAAGGGAGGTTTTAAAACTTAATATGGTTGTGCTAGATAACTCTTTTTACAACTAAAACCACTTTTAGTTTAAAATGCTATTTCCAAAAAAAGAATCAGAAATGAAATATTTAATTGTTTCCTTTTAGTAATTTACCCATTTTAATTCTTATATCACCACTGTGTCACAATGTCACAGTGTCTGAATGTTGAAACGATAATTAGGAAGTCGACCCTACTCGCTCATTTTGCTGCTCTGATGATACAAACGCGGCTCTTAATTCCGCCACTTTAACACGCAATGCCTCGAACTCGCGCGAAAATTACAGAATAGAGAGTTTTGACACAATTTTTTAGCTACATGAAGAGTCAGCTAAATTGATTTACATTGGTTATTACGTACCTTTTAATAGCAAAGCTTTTCAAACCGCAAGTCACGTGTTGTTGTTCTAATAATTGTGTCACTTGTATTGGGTACTTCAACAAATCTCGTTTCGCAGTGACAGCCGTCCACGGGGATTGTAGTCGTGTTCTTCAATTTCATAGAAATATTTGTAGCGGAACCCGCTGGGAACGACTGCAATAAGTGCTTCGAGTAAAGTGCCTTTATATTTCAACTTTAACTTTTACTTGATTACTTTAAATAAAATTGTATACATATATATTTACTGAATTTGTTAAATAGCCACATTAATATTATAATTATATTTATAATTTAATTCCCACTCGGGGCAATTAAATATTTAATATTTTCATTTCCTCGCTGAGGTAACAAGGCAAAGCGCGGCGTTAAGTTCTACAACTTAACACGCAATGCCTCAAGAATTCGGCAAAAGTAGGGAACGTAATAAAGAACAGAGTGTAACTATATTCTCAGGTTTCCTCTGTCTACTAGCAGGGTAGGCAGGGAAACAGCGCGTGATGTAGCAAAAAAAAAAATTTATATTGCAATCTGTTTATATACATTTTATTTACATATTGCGATTAAAATAACAATTTGGATCTCAAATGTTGAGTATTTTATTAAAATAATGTATGTATTGGGCTCCTAATACTGCGCTAACTAGTTTGGAAATACCCTCATATAATAAGCATTAGGCACTATCACGGGACCCATTTGCATTCGAAATTCAAAATTCGAATATATAGTTGTGAACACGTCAACGGTTATAGCAACCGTACCGAAGCAACCGAGTTCCAAATTCAAAGGCACATTATTAATTACACAAATCACGTAATATCAAATAGAGTATTTCGATATCACGTGAAAGTAGATTTTAATCAAGATAATGTACAGATGACAATTTGTCTTTACCTAATAGTTGCCTTCTATTAGTAGGTAATAATTTATTGGAGAATATATATATATATATATATATATATATATATATATATATATATATATATATATATATATATATATATATATATATATATATATATATATATATATATATATATATATGTAAATGATAAATACCTATGATTATTTTTTTAATTATAATTTATTGCTGAGTAATAATAAACTAACTACTTAAAAATAGGAAGAGCTACGCTCGTAGCACGGTATGTGGAACTGGGATTCTAGTGTTGAGGCACCCTGTTCCAATTAGGACACTTCCGTTCGGCTGTTTGGTTCTTTTAACTGAACTTAACGCCGCGCCGTTACCGTTCGTTTCGCTGTTTATTTGCTATTTAAATTAAGCTTAAGATTTGAGTAAATTTTTATTTATTTAATTGATGGCTCAAAAAGTAGTATTTAAACATTTTATGTGATTTTTATTTTACTGTTTTGTTTACTGAATTTATTCTGTATAATTTTATATCACCATCGTGCAATTTTATAACCGCTCAAAAGAGTATCCATTAAAGTTACAGTAAAAAGCTTTCTTTGAGACGTGGGCGAAGCTATTACACTACAGGGCTTTTTATGTTGCAACTAACTTAATGTAATTTGTGGCGATCATTGAAAAGTTACTAACTAGGTAGCAAAAAAATATCTTAATTGTCTATAAAAAATAATATGTTTGTATGATATCTATATTTAAAGTGCGGCTCTGGCTTCCATCACTCAATATGCAATGTCTCCAGAATTTGGCGGAAAGTGGGGAGCGGAGTGTCTTAACACTAGGCTCTCTCTGCCTAACACGCTTTACGCGGACTACGGCATGAAAAATTCACAACATGTAAGTAACAGTGACCCCATTTCTCTTTCAATCGTGTGTTAAATTTCGAATGAATATGTATAACTACTATACACACTCGTGTATCGAAGCGTCTACCTATTGTTTGGAAAATGGCTTTAAAACCCGCTTATGGATGCGAATCAATAGTCGTCAATATGTTTTACATACATACATACTTGTACTGTGGAAAATTTTACTTGTATAACTCATAGGTTTCATGTTTTTTTTTATGATGAGTTGTTAGGCGCCACAGACGTTTGTCGTCCGTGCCTTTTTTGCTCTAGATTGGTTTTTAAAGTTTTTGTTTTTTAATTATTAAGTTTCATGTTTTAAAAAATTCCGTATTTTGTGTATTTTTTAGTACTCTGTATAAATTTCCTTATTTTTTTAAACTCTATATTAAGAGATACAATTAATATATACATAACTAAAAGTTAACAAAATTTTAAGTGAAGACCGGATCGTCTTAATACTAGGTTCCCCCTGTGTACTCTGCTATATGTAAAGATGAAGCTGGAAAATGTAGATATCATTTTGAAATGAAGTAGCGCAGAACTACCGTTAGCGTTTAACGGTAGATGCGTTAAAATGCCTATATTTATTTTCTTAAAAAAAAAACCAGATAATGATCGACATATGTATTGTATATAAACAAAACCCCTTCAAATCCAACCTCGCATTGGTTTCCGGTAACAATGTGGATTATATAACATTTTCAGCGTCTTATTTACTGTAGGCTTCATCCGTAGTCGAAGTGCACAATGTTGGCAACGCTGAGTTGGAATTGACGTCAACATACCATATACAGTGTATTGAGCTTTTTCAAGTCTATACTTTTTAGTTTAAGAATTTTTAAAGTTTATCTAACATAGAAAATGTAAATGTATTTGTATATATTTTTTAATAAAAAATAAATAAATAAATAAATAAAATAAAGCTTCACGCTGTTTCCCGCACACAGCAGGGTAGGCAGAGGGAACCTAGTGTTAAGACACCCCATTTTTAACTTTCCGCCGAATTCTGGAGGCAACGCCGCTTCGACACCAGAGTAAAGAAATGGTAATACAAATTTAAATGAATATTTAATTTCCTCGTGTGGAGCTTAGTTTCAACTTCACGCTTAGCAAAATAATAAGTGTTAAGTCACTCTGTTTTGTTTTCTCTGTAGCTTTTCATCTGAAATCGAAGCATTGCGTGTTGAGTGGTGGAACTCAATTCCGAATAAGGATCTAACCCTCAACAATCACGCTTACACTCACACTATGTGCTCTATTGCCCCACACGTCACATTTAATTCCGGTGAATGAAGAAGATATATTACAATAAGTATAATTAAAAATTTAAATTAAAAAGCTTATTTAAGCTTTACGCTGTATCCCGTACACAGCAGGGTAGCAGAGAGAACCTAGTGTTAGGACACTCTGTAAGTAGGGGGTGTTTTCTCCGAGTTCTGGAGGCATTGCGTGTTAAGTGGCATACAATTATTAGGTAAATATATTGAACTTTCCTATTTTCCTTCAAAAGTTGTAATATTTTGATGTTTATTGTTATTTTTTATACGCAAATTTTTAATAACTTCCCTAAACTTTTCGAATGGAATATAATTAAAATACTTTTGGTTTTAATTTCTTCATTAAGTTAAATGAATGATGACATAAAAATGTCGCCAACCACCGCCCACGAGACCGTTATAAATGTCAGGAGTCATGATTAAATTGTTGCTTTAAAAGCTACTCGTTTTACTAAAATATCTTATTTTCTAAATCCTTATAAATCAAACATAATTTGAGGAAATCGCTTTGATCTGAGTCTGATGCGTTTTATATGTTACATATTATTGTTTATACTTTCAAGATGTATCCCGTTCTTAGAAAAGTAGACAGAGGGAGTTCCCTTTGGGACATTTGCGTTCCTCTCTTTCCGTCGAATTCTCGAGGTATTGCATGTTAAGGGACGGAACTCAAAGCTGCCCTTGGCCTCCAGACCAGAGCGAGGAAAATAAAATATAATATATTCCATTCGATCGAGTCGTCGAGGAATCTAACGTACGACCGTCGCATGTAGAGTCGCAGTTTGCGCCACGATGACCTCTTTATGAAAGCGATAATAGTAATATATAGTTTATAATATACATATTATGTAAACTATCAGACCATCCTGAAGCCTCCTTATTCTTATTAAAAAACACTTAAACCATTTTAAAATATCATTTTTAATTTTTTTATTTATATAAAATAATTTAAACAAAAAAACTGAATGTCTTACTTTATCAGTTAGATTTAATAAATTATACACATTTTTAATTTTAAATATTGTGTATTTGTAATAGTAAAAATAAATTGAATATTTTGAATAAATATTTCATTGAGAGGTAATTTTACTCTTTTGTAAACGTCATTTTTGGGTCATAATACCCGTAAGATTCATTTTTGTTGCCAACGTCATGTATCCCTATAAAACTATTTACTAATTTATTTAGACATAATATTAAATCGTTTTTTTTAAATGTAGTATACTATGTGTATATATGTATATTAATCATTCGTATTTTATTATTGTATTTTATTTAGTCCAATTGTGCACTATAACGTTATTCCCATTTCTTAGTTAAAATTTAGTCCTTTATTTACCAAGAGTTGCCTGTAAGAGATTGCCTGAAGCAATAAGGCTGCCTTTGCATACATTTTATAAACATATATTGTTATCTGTTTTGTGTATTTCTATTGTTTTCTGTGTGCAATAAAGTATTTTCTATTCTATTTTATTCTACTGAGCATCATCTATCTTGTTTGGCTTAAGAATAGGGCGTTTTAAGTGCTTTTATGATATACTTCAAATTATATCCATACAAATGAGACAAAAATGGACGGTCCTTGGTCGGACGTTGGTGATCGTTATTTACTTGTAATTATTATCTTTTATAACGTTTCACATATCATGCTCATATACGTATTTTAACTGTGCATTTTAATTGTGTGACTGTAGATGCGATAGGTTGTGGGTTCGATTACGACTCTAGGAAATGGAATATTTATTTATTTTTCTTCGCTCTAGTGTCGAGGGAAAGCGCGGCGTTGAATTCCGGTACTCAACACGCAACGGTCAAAATTCAGCCTATAATAGGGAGAATAATGTTTTAACACTAGGCACCCTCTGCCTGCCCCGTGACATGCGGGATACGGCGTGATAAAAATATTATTTTAGGACTCTGCCAAAGGCTTTGTAAATTTTGACCTGTGCTATGTAAAGGCTTCCTTTCTCGTCTGTCACTTTAGTAAGAGAGCTTCAATCAATACGTATTGCGTCATCGCAGGACCAATAACGCGTAGCGCCGTACCTTGACCCTGCCGTCATTTTCAATCATTCACCGAATGTATAGAAATAACTGAATTGATTTAATTATTTGTTTTTAATTATTCTGTGGGAAAATAAGATGATTTTTTTTTTAAACATTTTTAAAGTGTTATTCCACACTTAGGAAAGAAAAATATTTATTTAGAAAACGCATAAAAATTTGAACGTAGCGGGACTCGAACCCGCGCCTTCTGCAAATTTTCGCTACCCAAAGATAATTACTAAGAATTATCGTCTGGCAAGAGAGCTATTTATTAAATATTTTTTTTTAAACATTTTTAAAGTGTTAAATTTTTTAAGTGTACGTACAAGTATGCCATTAATTTTTTATTTATCTTCATGCTTTATTCCGCTTATAGCAGTGCAGGGTAGGCAAAGTAAGCCTAGTGTTCAGAAATATCACTGCTCACTTTTCGCCGAATTCTTCAGGCATTGCGTATTGAGTGGCGGAAATCGACGGCCCAGCTTTTCCTAGTTGCTAATAAAATTTTAAATATTTGATTCCCCCGAGTGAGAATCGAAGGTAAAACCATCGCGTTTACTGTGTGGGTATATAATAAATTAAAACGCTGTATCCCGCAAACAGCAGGGTAGGCAGAGGGAACCTAGTGTTAAGACACTCCGTTGCTGGCGAATTTTGGAGGCATTGCGTGGTGAGTGGCAGAACGACCTTTGCCTCGACACCAGAGCTAAGAAATGGAAATATAAACCGTTATATAATATTTGTACATATATACAAATTATTTATTATATTGTTAAATAAAAGAAAAATGTATAAAAAAAGATAAATACGTAGCTATTTTTACGTTATGGTCATATAATTTATGAATTCCAACACCAATTTAATTAGTTTTTGGTAAAATATATTTAAGTTAAGTTGTGATGAAGAGTATGATATGAACCGAATCTCAAATAAAGGCAGAATATAATCAATACTGTCTCTTACGTCATGGGAGACATTAATACTAAGAGTCGTTCTTTGACCCTGGTTCTGTTCCCTACAGTCATTTCTTAGTGGAACCACCGTATCTGCTTTTTTTAATTATTATTATCTTAAGAATATGTCAAAAATTATTTTACTGATTTATGGTGTTTTTTTGATATTGCTACGACTTTTCACTTAAAAATAATAAAAACTGTTTCAGAAAGGAAAGCTTGCTAAAAATATTGAAAATACGCCGATTTTTGTAGTAGGATATGTAGAGTCAGCTGATTCATTCAGCGAATGGAGAATCAAATTGAAAGTAGAAGAGTAACAGTGAACACAAATACGTACTCAAGTAGTTTTGGCATGTTCAGAAAATAAACGATTAAAGTATTATAAAAGGTATATAAGGCTAGAATGACATGTTGAAAGATATGGGCAGATTGTGGCTAGAACAGTACTGATGATACTGGATGAATGCTGGTATTGCCGGAGGGCATGTATAAAGAGATGGATGACATTAAAGGAATCACGCTGTGATCGTAGCTTTGCTGTTCTGTGTTTATTTAGCCAAACACAAACTGTGAATTAAAATGAATTAAAATACTCGCTGTGTAAAGTATACTTTGTTTTTAGCGTCACGCAGCAGAGGGTTAGAGGGAACCTAGTGTTAAGTAACTCCGTTCCCCATTTTCAATCGAATTCTGGAGGTATTACGTATTGAGGGGCGGAACTCAATGCCGCGCTTTTCCACGATACCACAGCAAAGAAATGAAAATATTAAATACTTCATTTTCTCGGGTGGAAATCCAGAACCTCTCCCATTTACTGTAACACTTTGTGCCCCTGCGCCGCGCTTGGCCTTTGAAATTGTACGTTATTTCTCATTAAAATATTTAAGTTAACTTAAGACTGCTATTGTGTACTTAATAGTCATTAGGGCAGTAACAACTCGACGGTGCCAATGTGCGCATAATGCTCTCAAAAGGCTAACGTAGTCGTAAACAAGGTTAACGTGAGTCCAAATGAATTACGATCGGGATAATTTCCGGAATCTTCGTAATTTTCAGGTTTGATTTTGATTTCGACGGGATCGTTTTGTATGTTTTGTTGACATTTAGTAGTATTTTATAGTGTGTTTCAATTAGGGAAACGGTGGATGTATTAAAATTTTAATATTTTTCAATAAATAATATAAATATATAATATATTTTTCATGTATATATTATAATTAACAAGAGAATAGACAGAATATTCCTACAAGTCACGTGTTTCTTAGTAAATTCGTCGCTTTAGTTTGTTACGGCTCTTCAGTCAGTCTTGCACTAGATAAATTGGTTGTATACAATAGTTATTAGGTTATAAACAGGCAGACAAACAAGTAATTTATAAATTAAGCCAACACAATCGACATTAAGAATTAAAAATCCTGGCCAGATATTTTTTTATTATTCACGTACATAGGTTATAAATACTATAGAAGTTTCATTTTTCGTTAACTAAATTTTGGTTTATTAAATATGCTTAACCCAGTGTTGCGCTTCAATCAATGCTATCGATTTCAGTATTTATTACTAATATTAATCGATTTTTATACAGTATGCAATAATAAACTGAATGTTCATTTCTTAAAGCTTTAAAATTTTTGCCAAAATTTAAAGGTGTTAAGAAAATCGAACATCACTATAGGCGGCGCTTGGGAATTTAAAATTGTATAAAAAAATGTAATACAGTAATTAGGCTCAATTCAGCTACGCTCTGGGAGTTGAACACTTGAAATGGTCGGGTTGTGTAGATTTGGTAACGTTGTTTGCGGTGTGAGGTGCGCGCGGCGGAGGGCGGAGGAGAGAGGGGGACGGCGGAGGAGTGCGGGGGCGGCGCGCATCGGGGCGCTAGATCGAAGGCCCTGGAAGGGTAGCGCGCATGCGCCACCGCGGCTCCTCCGCTGCCTTCGCCTCCAGCCCGCAGTCGCACCGCGCACCCATCGGCGACGTCATGCCGACCGACGCTGCGACTTGATCGGAGCGCCTAGCTCTCAAACATCTCTGAAAACAAACGGAAGCGCGTCCCCACCTCACCCTCGGCCGCCGGACCAGGGTAAGTCCCCCGCGGCTTGGCGCTCGGCCACAGTTTAGTGTCCAAGGTTAAAAGCTCCTCGGATCTGAAATGCATAGAGGGCGCTCAGGTGCGCGGTGAGTCATCTCTGCGGCGACACGTTCTCATGGCCGCCTTCGATCTCCTGAAATTTCGCAGGCGTTTCGTTCCGAAGATGTAGGTTGCAGTGGATGTTACGTAAGTGCGTGGGGAGTGCAGCGGCCGTGGCGCCGATACTTTCGAGTCCGTGGTCAGCCGACCGTTGGTGGCGGCGGCACGCGAGGAACGTTTTCAGGAAACATTCACCATTTTGTACGCGAACCTTGTGCCGTAAGCAACTGTGACTTCTTAATAAATCGTAACAAAACCATGCGCTCGAAGTTATTGATTGTGTCTCGTACGTTTCTACGTCTCGTCGAGGAATGAGTGGTTTATTTTGTTGTGAAAGTGTTGTCGTTTATTTTGTGTTGCGCCTTTACTTGAGTGTTTTACCTCTTTCGTTCAATTTTCAAGCTTAAGTAAGTTGTAAGTTAGTGGTGGGTAATTAAATTTTTATTATATAATGTTCTTGAGCAATATGATTATGTACAATTACGAGTAAAATATTATTTAAATTTACGACTCGGTAAGATTAAAAACTGAAATCAAATGAAAATTAACTTAAAATTGCATTAATTTTGCTAACTATTTAAATAGCATTACTAACACTGATGTATTAAAAATAAATATATTTAAATATGTAACAGTGACAATTCATAAAATTTGAAATGAATAATATAAGAAAATCGATGATCGATGACCTTTAGGCAAACGGTAGAGTCGGGCGACTCGTGCGCCGCTGGCTTAGATGCTATCCGGACCGTGACAGCAGGCTAGCGGCTCTTGACCCGCTGTTTAATGAAATCTTCTTTGTTCTAAACGCTTATAAAAAAATATATCTTTGCTTATTTTCATTACTTTCAGTATTTTTTTTTCATATTTTTCTTTGATTTACTATTCCATAAATTCAAATTTTGTAAATATTTAGATTTTTGACACTTTATTTATTATTGCGTTGATTTCCGCCACTCAACACGCAATGCGTACAGAATTCAGCGTAACGTGGGGAGCGGGGTGTCTTAACACTAGGGTCTCTCCCTTTCCTCCTCCATGCGGGATACAGCGTGAAGCTATTAATTTAATAATAAATAGATCATTAGCAAAGTCCGCTGTTATGAATAAAATTTACCTTTTTCAAACAATTTTCTTTCAATCCCACATCTGAGAATTTAAATTATTAAAACGAGGTTAAACGCGGAGATATTTTTCGATGAATAGTGCTCTCTTATTAACCCCGATATGAGTGTTTCTAGGTCACATTTTACATTAAGTTTCGTCGTAATTTGCGCAGTTCGCTAAACGAATGAACATTTTTTAGATTAATTGTTAAAGATATCATATTTTATTTGATTTATGGTTTACTGAAAGATCTTTTGTTAAAAAAAACCTCTAAAGTAAACCTCCTTTGTGAATTGAAATATATTATTATTTCAAGACCTAAAAAATCTAGAAAAAAGTTGAATACAGTATCGAGACAACGTATATGGTAGAGTACCATCAAATCGACATCAAAATTTTGGCTTAAATTATATAACGTTATAAGGCTTCTAACATTGAGCAGAACCTGAAGGTTATATATTATTGGACATATTCATTTTTGCCCTTATATTTAAAATATGACACGGGCTTGTCCTCTATATTGCAGTCTATGTGAAATTTCTAAAAAAGTTACTTTATTTTTTTTAATTCAATGTTACGGAAACATTACAATATGCTTATAAGTTGCCTTGAACAAGCATTTTCTTAGTACAAGCTCTTAGTAATTAAAGGAATAATTTTCTGTTAAAACTAATCGTTTAATTCTTTAATTTAAACATTTTGATTATTATATGAAATATTTGTAATACTTTTGTATCAGCGATGGTACAGACACTTCATCCGTGCCCTTTTTATGTTTTTATTATATTTAATTCCTTTATCGTATATATTTTTACATCATTATTTATTTACACTATATAACTAATATATATTATCTATATTAACTAATATATAACTGTTAAAGATATGTGTTTTGTTTTTATTTACCATATATTTTTAATAATAATATAAGAAAATATAATGCATAGGACTATAGAATGAAATATGTATATATTGCGACCCTGTTCTCTAAACTTCGTTTTTCTTGTATTTATACTAGTGTCTAATATAAATCCGTTGTCCACAGGTGCGTTCAGGGTGAAGCACTGATGTATTAGTGGCGTAGCTGATCAAAGCCCAGCCATGTCGTCGGTGAAGGTGGCGGTGAGGGTCCGCCCCTTCAACTCGCGGGAGATCGCTCGCGAGTGCAAGTGCATCATTGATATGTCTGGAAATACCACAGGTTAGTCATGTTGTATACATGTTGTATATTTTATATTACATAAATCAAAATTAAATCAGCATCTCGTACACAGGGAGGGAGGGAACACTAGGTGTGTTTAGACACTTCGTTCTCCACTTCATGCTTTCAGGCGGAATTGCATACCGCGTTTTGCCTCTACACCATAGCGAAGAAATGAAAAGATACATTTAAATAAATGTTCTATTTCCTCGAGTCAGGATCGAACTCACAACCAGACGCGTTTACAGTCGCATACTTGTGCCCTTGCGGCACGATTGGCCTCTGTTGTTATCGTACGTATGTTGATAATTATATAGTCCTTTAAAATTATTTCCTCTGAGGATTTTTTTAATACAACTATATCTTTAAGCATAAGAATAAATATATAGACTAATCTCTAGACGTTAGAAATTAGTTAAAGTGTCTCATATAAGGTCTTAAGATACGACTACCGTAACAATTTATTACTCTCGAAGGGTAATGAAGAGTGACGTTTACAACACCAGCCCTCTGACCTTTCACCCGCTGTTGATAAATGTTGGAGGCCCTCTTGGATAGAGCTTCCGCACTAATGAATATTGATACCGAATAACGCTTTTCGAGTAATTAAGTTATGGAACTATTTTTGTTGGAGTTACTGATGTTTTCGTAACGTTTTATTGTTATTTGTATACAAATAAACAGTTTTATGAAATATTTCTAATATATTCGTTTCTTCACTATGGTGTCGAGGCAGAGCGCGGCGTTGGGTTTCATAACTCAACAGCCAATGTCTCTAGAATTCTGTGGAAAGTGTGGAGCGGACTGTCTTAACACTAGACTCCCTTTACCTACCCTGCTGGGGATATAGCGTGAGATTGTATAAAAATATAGAAAAATATACAGTTCCACGGGGTCGAGGGCGGCAGTAATCACTTACCATCAGGTGACCCGAACTAACCGAGTTCTAATAACATAATTAAGTTTAAATGATTTTGCAATACAGAAATGATAACATATATATTACCTAATATAGTATACATTCTTGTGGAGTAAAACAAAAATTGAATTAAATTACCAAATGATGTTTTAAGAAATAATTTTTATATGTAAGTTGTTTATACTCCATTATTAAGAACAATATGATATAACAGTAAAATATGAATCACCCCTAATTTTAATCGTACTTAGACATTTTAAAGGGGACGCAGTGAGTCATTTTGCAGTTTGGGATATTGCCAGAAAAGTGGGGACTACGTCGTACGCTATCTAGCTTTATCACTATAATGGTTCTACTGCTGGATTTACAATAGCATATAGTGAATTTCTTTTTTTTGTGGGCTAATAAAAAAACCACTTGATTCATATTTAAAGTACTTAGGAGGCCAGTCGTGGCGCAGGGGCATAAGCGTGTGGCAGTAAACGCGTTAGGATGTGCGTTCGATTCTCACTAGAGGAAATGAAATATTTTTTTTCATTTTTTCGTTCTGGCGACAAGACAAGGTGCGGCGTTAGGTCCGCCACTCAACACGCAATGCCTCCATATTTCGCGTAAATTGGGTAACGTGTCTTAACTTGTATGTTAACACTAGGTTCCCTCTGCTTACCCTCTTATGTGCTAGCATACAGCTAAAAACAAAAAAAAAACTTTTAAGTAGCTTAAGTGTAATGTACCTATTGGTATATATGTTCATAGTTCATACTCTCACAATGCACTCACTATACCTTGAAATGAAGTAAAACTTTTACTATGTCGACGCGATATCAGATCGTAAGTTTCAATAGATACATTGAGTAATTGTAATAAAAACCAGCTTCACGCTGTATCCCCCTGTAGGCAGAGGGAACGTAATATTAGCGCCCTTATTTCCCCAATTTCTCTCGAATTCTGGAGGCATTGCATGTTGAGAGGCGGAACATAACGCTGCGCTTTGCCTCCACAAACTTTTTACACCAAAGCCAAGAAATGAAAATAAACATTTAAATAAATATTTAATTCCATCGAGTGCGGATCGAACCCACATCCAGTCACGTTTACAGTCACACATTTGTGTCTCTGCGCCACGGCTGGCCTCATAACTACAATAGTAAAGTTACATTACGAGATTGCCACTGTTTCCAAGGTCGAATAAGAAACGCTTTTGTGTTCCAAATCGATATCGGTACAACAATTTATCAGAATCTCTATCTCGATGTAATGCTGCTATAAATCGATTTATGATTGCAATAGTAAGTAGTTATCGATTTACAACTACATATGTATAGTATTATGTGAATAGTTCTTATTTATTTGGTTTCGAACGATAATGGTTTATACTAATATTTCTTGGTTTAAAAATTATGGAGACGTCGTGGCGCAGTGGCACGAGTGTATGACTGTGACTGCTTACACGATGGGTTCTATTGCCATTCGGAGGAATAAATTATTATTTGTTTATCTCTTCGCTCTGCTAACGAGGCAAAGTGCGGCGTTTAGTTTCGCCACTTAACACGCAATGCCTTTAATATTCGGCGGAAAGTAGAAAACAGTTACTTTCTTAACACTAGGTTCCCTGTCTATTTTGCTATACGTGGGGTGCTGTACCCCAAACTGTAAAGCTGAAAAAAAAGGCGTTAATAAATTATAGAATAACACGCAAGTGTTCTTTCTTAAGTAGGTTGAATGACTATTTTATCAAAATTATGTACTGATTATAATCTGTAATTACTAAAAATAAAAGGTTATCTGAAGAAGTACACTGTTTACTATTTATATACGTAACTAACCTTATATATTTTAACAAAATAAAAATTATCAAAGAAAAATCTACAAATATTCGGCAGAAAGTGGGGAACGGAGTGTCTAAAACACTAGGTTCCCTCTGCCTACCCTGCGGTGTGCGGGATACAGCGTGAAGCTGATTTAATTTAATTTTTTTTAAAAATCTACAAAATAACAAAGAAAACTCTTCAAAATAAAATTTATAGTTTAGTTATATTGCCGTGTCATATTGCTTTAAATTTATTTTTAAAAAACGTTTTAAATGATATTAAATAATGTTAAAATAAATGAATAGATTAATCAACTAGCTAACACAACATTATTATTTTACAATAAACAGAATTAATTAAAACAAGTAAATTGCTTTAGAAAGTCTTCTTAATTAATACGGCCACAGCTAGCAAATAAAACAAACAGACTAAGATTCTTTTTGTGTTTCTTAATGAGATTCCGCAGTTTCTTTTTAAAAAGGCAACGGTATTTTGTCAACATTCTATCACGTTATTCTATTTTTCCATCTTGGCTATTTGGACTATTTTCGTTGATGTGACATTTTAAGGTATTTTTATATTTCTAAGTTAATTTAAAACCAAGTGTTAACTGGAATAAATTAATTAAATTTTTGATAATTATAATTTACTTTAAATAGATATCATAATTATATGTCGATTATGATGAATGTAATTGTTAAAATATCGTATAGGTAGGTAATAGGTAGAAAAACCTACTGTAAATAAATAAAATCACGTTTTGTATGTTTTAGAGATATTCCGTGTTGAATATACATAACCTAACGCCGCATTATATCTTATCAGATCTGGAAATCATATAAATATTTCTTCGAGTGAACTTCCATAGAATAAACTAATACCTTGTATAATAAAGTTACAATATTTATATAAGAATAATCGCTTTTATTCAATATTTCAGCCTTTTTTCATCTTCTAATTATGAAAAATAAAACACAAGAGCTATCTTTGAACGTATCCCACTCACCCCTAATAAGTGTGGGTTAGTCGAAAGTAGAACGTCATCACTTGCGTCACGGCTTATATTAGATCATGAATATTCATTATATCAAGCTTTAGCTAAAACCGACGTAGGCTGTTATCGTTCATTTTCTGTAGACAAGTATATACATGTATATATATGAACTGTGACTTGCACATTGAGGCCGTCGTGCCGGTGCACAAGGGTGTGACGGTTGTGGGTTCGATCCTCACTCGAGGGGAATGAATTGTTGTATATTAATATTTTCATTACTGCGCTCTGGCTCCAACTGGCAACATCCCGGCCACTCAACACGCAGTGGCTCGATAATTCTGGTAAAAGTAGAGAACGGAGTGTTTTCACACTAGGTTTCCTCTGCCTACCCTGTTATATGTGGAATACAGCGTGAGCATCATTATTTAAGTGGGAAATTTACTGCTGGCAAAAATAAAATCTGAGTAAAATCCATATCATATTATCTTTATTGAAAATATATTAGAAATTTTTAACTTTTAGTTAATTTTAATGAAATATATGTATATGTTTTGTACGATTCTTCGATATATAGCACGGTAGTGTTACATTTTTAAGTGCAATACATTGTTGGACATATTACGTATACACTTTTAAGTTAAACCTTATTTTGGTATATAAAGTACGAATTTTGTATATTTAAAAATATTAAGTGATTTCTATGAAATTTAAACAAGCAACGTTTCAATTTGGTTCTGGTGAAATCGTCATCATGGTTAGACCGTAATAATATAATGTGCTTAACGCTGCTAGAAAGGTACTGCGCCCCCGTGGCTAATAAACAATCTCCTACAACGAGTCCTTTGGGGGGTCCTAATTCCCCTAATTTGGCTTTGATTTAATAGTTAACGTTCCAATGTTATTATGTCATTAGATTATTACTATAATCATACCAGATAGATTTAGAAATTTTACGATTAAAATACCAATTTTTTGATGAATTTCGAGTTTAAGTTAAGGTTTTTGTTATAATTTTTATATTCCAAAGGAAAATATTTGTATGAGTAATTTTTATGTAAAATTGTAAGTAATCTTATTTTTTTTTAATAAATGATTATATGAATTATAGGGAAGGAAAATATTTTTTTCTCCCTTCAGGGAAACCAGCCCACGAGTCAGTTTACTGTCAGTCGCCTTATGGCTGCGCCACGATGGCCTCAATAGTTGATAATATATAACATATAATGAATGAGATAACATATAATGTAATTGTAAATGATCGCTGTCTGTACATAAAAGTTCTCATAATGTATATTATAAGAAAATCTATAATTAAGGGCATTTTTTAATGTAACGAATTCCGAAACAGTGATTTGAATTCGTTTTAAAAAATAATAAGTTATCTGAACATGAAGTTTGTTTTAGCTTCACGCTGTATCTCGCGCACTTCAGGGTAGGCAGAGGGAACCTTAATGGGAATTAAGAGAATTCCGTTCATCTGTCTGTTGTTTTATTGAAGTGGCCGAAACGTTAGTTTCCAATATATGATAATGATATAAAAAATATTTCTTCAGTTCAGACGGGCGAGTCTTACATAAAGTTATAATATATAAAAGTCACTTTGTAGACGTAGTATAGAATAGTTATCTATAAAGATACTAGCCATAAAGTTTTAAAATTGCTTGTTGGAGAAAATGCAATTTTTAGCTTCGCTTGGGAGTTTCAAGGCACAAATAGCGCATAAACTTGTATCGTTTGTCCGTAACGCGAGGAACGTGCCGGCGACGTCGGTGCGCGACTCAGTGCTGGAAGTTGGCATTATTTATTATTAATTATACTTCCTTTAGTAGAATCTTTGGACATTCGATAATATAAAAAGTATATGGTCGATGTTTTTTTGTAATAATTGACTGAATAAATTGAGGCTATCGTGGTGCAGTGCGACAGCGTGTGATTGTAAGCGCGGGAGGTATGGATTCCCTTCGCATCTGGGTGATCTGATGATGTTGATTTCATCACTTCTTGAAACTGAATTCTCTCTGCCTACGCTAACAGGGGAGGCGAGACAAAGCGCAACTCCCGATTTCGAACCCATTAAGGACTATGATTAAACCGTAACAGTAATCTGTATACTTATATTTTCACCAATAAATAATCGGGCGGACAGGGCCGAGTGAGTCGAAAGAGTTGAAATGGACTCGCTCAGTTCTAAGGAGAGCGAAGTAGTTAAAGAATACATACGTCTTTGTTAGTGGTAGTTTGTAATGTAAATCTATTTTATTTAAAAGGAGTCCGTTTCGCATAAGTTTCACCCACTCATTTCTATTTAGCAGTAGAAACCGGGGTGAATGAATATAATATTTATTAAATTTAATAAATTATCTGTTTTATTTAGTTTTTTGTTTGATTCGCACTGCTGACAATCTAACATTCGCTATTCTAGAAAATGTAGTCATTGTTACTTTATAAGGCTATAATTGAAAAACTAATGAGTAACAAGAAGCTGAAGGCCGTTTTATAAAAATCTTTACCTACGAAAGTTAATTAGTATTTAGTGCCTTACGGTTTAAATAAATAGTGTCCTAGTAAAATCAAAGCTAGTATTTTTCATTTATTTTATAGTTAAGTCTTTTGTAAAGAAGAACTTTTTTTATTTTACATAAAAGTCTAAGTAAAATATCAACGATCTGATATATTATTCACAAAAAACTCCAGATCTCAAGAGAGTAAGCAAAGTGAAAAGAACATTTACTCGAACATGACTACATTTAAGCCTGGGTTGTCTAGAACAAAGACGAAGCATTTAGGTCAAACGCACACGCCGACCCCTCACAAGGGGCTAGACTTGTAGAAAATTCAAACTGTAAGGCGGAGAGGGCAATAAACTCTTTCTAACTGCAATAAACTGCGATCAATATAATATGAGAGAACAAACGAGTTGCCGTACTGAATGTTGAATGGAATTGAAAAGGCAAAAATAACAATAGATTGTAGTTGTGTTATTGTATGTATTTCATCTATATATTTTCTGTACAAAAAACCAATTCCGCAGAAAGTGGGAAACGGAGTGTCTTAACACTAGGTTCCCTCTGCCTATCCTGCTGGTTGCGGGACACGGCGTGAAGCTGATTTGATTTAATTTAATTATATATAAATAGACCTTTGTGGCGCAGTGGGATGAAATGAATTATTATCATTTGCGTGCTCTGGTAAAATAAAGTGCAGATTTATGTTCTGTCACTCACCATGCATTGTTTCGAATTGAAAAGTAGATAACGCTTCTACGTATATCCAGAATAAACTTAGAAACTAATCAAATACGTAGTTGTTTAACCAAAATAATTAGGTATCGTCGACATCAATGCAGGACCTTTTAATTATACGTGTATTTTTTGTTTTCATTTCTGCATTTTGAGGAATTAATACAAAAAACGATATGTTTTTACATTGTCTACGTACATTTTCTAAAACTCGGTGCCCTCTGCCTACCCTGCTGTATGCGGGACACAGCGTGACGCTAAAATATATATATATATATATATTGTTAGCGAACTCTATATTATTACACAATATCTCTTCCAAATAGTTTAGAATCATATAGACGATATATGTTTATATAGTTTTTTTTTCATATATTCATTTAATATTTTGATAAGATTTTATTATGAAGAAGAAGAGCACCTACAAAATATACATTTGTATTACATTTACGTATGTCTCTATTCGGCTGTTTCCCCGTTTCCGTTTTATTGGTTAGTTTTGCAGCAGCCTTGAGCTGAATGTTAGCATATGAAGGTTTTTCCGGACCGTCCGCTTTGTGTACCCAACAATGCTATCCGCCGGCTGTTCCGGTTAGCTTTTAAGCTAATATGTAAATAGGAGAGGGTTCCAATTCCATTGTCTCGGATACTGTGGGAAACATGCGTCTTTTATGTTTTGTTTCGGCTTCGTGAAGCGTTTTGTGTTTCAATTTTTATATAATGTTATGATTTTTTTGCATATTTTTTTTTTGATAATCAAAATGGTGCAAGGATGTATATTTTTCTAAATCATTAAATATTCTACTGTAAATATTTATCACGTTTAAATATCAATAACTCTTTGTCCACTTTTTGAAATACGGGACACGCTGAAATATATTCTAGTGACATTTAATTAAAGTCACAACAAATAAGTGAATACATTTCTTTAAGGAGACTCCTTGACTTAAAAACTATAATAATTTTTATAGATAATAGTAAAGAAAAATGAATTGGAACATTATATTATTGTTAATATTTCAACAACTAAGAACATTAGAGATTGAGGTTATATTATAAAAACTATAGTTCAGCTCTTATTTGTATGTTTCATTCGTTATATTAGTTTATTGTTTTATTTTATATAATTATAAGATTTTTAAAAAGGTTTAATTTACTTATTTCTATAAAAAAATTAAATTGATACTTTAAAATGAAAATATTTATGTGAAAACACATTAAGTTTGAACTAGATATATAACTAACTTTGATGTAAAAGTAAGTTATAAAATGAAATTGTATTACTGTCGGGAAGAGGAATAAAGATTGCCCCTGCAGTCTGCAACTTAACGACTCATAAAATGTTACCCTCTTCAAAATGGCTTGCGTTATATACAATAAGAGATTGTGTTAAGGAATTTTTATTGTGAAACAAAACATTAAAATAAAAAATAAAAAAATAAAAAGTACTTTATTTGTTCAACAGATTTTACACAGAAATATTTGTTACAGAGATCTCCTTTTAAGCAAGTAATGCCTGTATTAGGAGATCCCGCTCTTCCAATACAATATCTTAGAATCTGTTTCAATATTTAACACAATAAACACTTTAAAATAAGTTTTTTTTTTTTTATTTATTTATTTATTTTTTTTTTTTATACCTACGTTTGAATGAACGTGTATATAAAGTGTGTAAGTTTGCATGTGTGTACATGAGTGTGTGTGTGTGTGTGTACAGTGTGTGTGGTTGCGTATGTTATTATTTTGTGGGTGCTAGTATGTCATTGAACGTGTAGTAGGAGAGTTTCAGTGTCATGATAAGTAAGTGTCTTGATCCAGTCCGAGAGGATTTTTTTGCAATCGTGTTTATTTTTAGGGTAGATGTAAACATGTTTATTTATCTCATTATATAATTGAGCAGATCGTTTGAAGAATTGCATGGAGGCAAATCGAGTTTTAGTTATAGGAATTTTAATAATATTGAATTTTCTTCTTTTTTCTTCTATAATTTCATCATAAAAAACGGAATTATGAGTTTTTAATATAGTCTGAGTTATGTATATTTTCCTAACAGAGAGCAATGAACTGAGTTTATATAATTGTTCAGTGGGGAATCTGAGTTTTTTAAAGTACATACACTTGATTAGAGCTCTTTGTGCCCTTTCTAATTCAAGAAATTTTGATTTAGTAGTACCGCCCCAAATAGTAATACAATAAGACAGAACCGACTGTACAATTGATATATATATTTCGTTTAGAGGATTTCTGAGGTGAACCGCCTTAAAAGCGATGCTTTTGGGAATTACGTGTCGCAATGTCCTAAATATCCAGCTAAATTTCCTTATCCTGTTTGCAACATGATCAATTTGTAGGTACCAGGATAGTTTCTGGTCTATAATAATACCTAAATATTTAATAGACGATACCTTATTGATGGTAAGACAATTGCAATTTAAATGCCCTCCATCACCACAAAGATGTAATTTAATATTAAAATCATTTGCGGGTTGGGAACGATTGCTAATACTAAAACATATAAAGTTTGTTTTAGTAATATTTAGGGTTAATAGGTTGCCATTTAACCATAAAGCTAATTTTGCTAAGCCGTGTTCAGCAGCAAGTTGAACATCACGCCATGAGTTTCCAGCAAAAACAACAGCTGTATCATCAGCATACGAAAAAACTTTTGCGTTTTTGAGCTGTATATTACAGAGCTGATTTACGTAGATAAGAAAGAGCGTAGGTCCCAAAACGGAACCTTGAGGAACGCCGTATGAAACTTCTACATCATCACTGACATATTGACTTAGCTTAACTCTTTGTTTCCTGTTTGAAAGATAGCTTTTTAACAATAAGAGTGGTGTTCCACGAATTCCGATGTGCTCTAATTTGTTTACCAGCAGTGGGACGGACACGGTGTCAAAAGCTTTTTTCAGATCCAAAAAAACAGTTAGACATTTCTCGCCCCTGTCTAGGTGTTCCGTCACTAGCTTAGTTAGTGCACCAACAGCATCCTCAGTGGAGATACCATGACGAAAACCATATTGAGATTCAGAGAGTATATGGAAATGTTCTAAATATTCTAATAATCTTTTATTGATGAGTTTCTCAATTATTTTAGATTGTACATACGTGACATTGTAAAGTTTATTCAAAATAACTGGGAGCTAAGAAAAGAAATCGTCTTTGATATGAGCATTTAATGTTAATTAATAAAGACGCCGAACGTGGCAAGGAAGCAAGAGTGTGGCTGTGGACGCGACAGGTTGTGGTTTTGATTTCCACCCGAGAAAACGAAATATTTAATATTTTCATTTTATTCGCTTCACCCTGTATCCCGCACACTGCAGGGTAGGCAGAGGGAACGTAGTGAAAGACACTCCGTTCCCCACTTTCTGCCGAATTCCGGAGGCATTGCGTGTTAAATGGCAGAACTCGACGCCGCGCAATTTATTTTGATTTATTTATTTATTTATTCGCTCTGGTGTCGACGCATACCACAGCGTTGAGTTCTGCCACTGAACACGCAATGCCGCCAGAATTCAGAGGAAAATGGGTAGCGGAGTGTCCCAATACAAAAAAGTAAAGACATGAAGATATTTCTTTGACTATATTTTTTATTAAATGTATACAATTATTTTTTCTTGTGTAAAAAATATTATTGTATTTAAATTGATAGTTTCAAATGACTTAAATTGTATTATAAAATTATAAATTATTATAAAAAACATTGATATACAATTAATAATTAATATAATGACATATACACGATATTTACTATGTATTACTGTTAGTGGGGAACGGAGTGTCTTTCACTACGTTCCCTCTGCCTACCCTGCAGTGTGCGGGATACAGCGTGAAGCTGATTTATGTTAGTTATGTTACGATACAACACGGATTACCTATTAAAGTTTTAGATTGCTTTATAATCAGATTTTCTATCGAAGCCATCCCTGTAAATAGTTATTTCCGTTTTATTTCACTGAGACTAGGTGCCTCAGGTGCGTACTTGACGGGAGTCGCGTCGGCGTCAACGCCGGTCGATACGTCGCGACGACACCTAAGGCTTTAACTTAACTTACTTGACAAAGAAACCCAAGACATGTCATAAAACGTGACACGAAAACAGAATTAATTAGATACATATTCTATAAATATAGGTACTATATATGTAATTTTGTGCGATACTTTGTTTAAAAGTTTTTTTTTGTGATCAACTAATGAAGTTGAAATTATTATGTTATATATTTTGGCTTCTCGCTGTATAGCAGGAGAACGTAGTGTTAAGACACTTCCGTTGCCCACTTTTCTCTGAATTCTAGAGGCATCGCGTGTTATGTGGTGGAACTCAACGCCGTGTTTTGTCTGGTTATAGTAAGGAAATGATAATATTAAATATTTCCTTTCCTCGTGTGGGACTTGAGCCTACAACCTGAAGTGTTTACAGCTACACCCTTGTGCACTTGCGCCACGACGGCCACCGCCTCTGCTCTTTTATAGAATTGACTGAAATTATTATATTATGTATATATATTTATTTTATAATAATATGCTTATCTATCTAAAATATTGTTATACATTGTTACAGTTATAGTTAACCCAAAAGCACCTCCAGGCAACAAAGATAGCGCTAAAAGCTTCAACTTTGACTTCTCCTACTGGTCGCACAATGTAAGTATTATTATTGATTACTAATTACTTAATAAAACCAGTCATATGAGCATCGTTATATCAACGAGATTTTTAACATTAAAAAAATAAAAAGTTATTAGTATTATAAACTTAACGATAAAAAAATCATATAAAATGGTTTCCCAAAGTTTGCCGTTGGAATAAAAGATCTAACTACTAATTAAGAGAACGTAATTAACAGTTCAAACGACTTTTATTTCCATTAACATTAAATAACATAATAAGTTATATCTCAAGCGAAATAAGTTAGAATGAGACATTATCGAACGCTATAATATAATATAAGACAATATTCTTGTATACATTATATACGAAGTCTATTTCTGTAGCTACAGTGAATTGATTGCCTCCCTCCTACGTGTTTCCTGTACGCCCTTTCGAGAGTATAGACCGCTGTTAGAAATGACGGCTTGAAATAGAAATATAATAATTATTCTTTATTACATATATTGATATCACTTTAAAAATAGTAGTATTGAATAATACAAATGTCAAGTCAATTAAAATATTTTTTTTAATTATTATAAATTACTCACAATTTAATATTGTGAAATAATTTTTTTTATCTGTAATCATTCATAAATCATAAACGGATATAGGAAAATTCCCGCGTTTTCGGCGGCAGCCATGTTGAATTGTCAACGCGATTACGGTATTGGATATCTGTGAAACGTCCTGTATTAACCGTACGGCTTCTAATCTAAACTTTACGTTGTTTCTTTTATATAACGTAATACTTGGGATTATGACGGCCGATAATGATGGATCTAGCTTTCGTGGATTAGAAAAGAAACTGTAATTCCTTTTTGTTAAGCGATGTATGTACATATGTATGTATGTAAGTGCGTCATTTCATCCACAATGATTAAATGTTATGCCTAATTGAACCCCCATAGGGTTGCCATATCTCTCTTTGTGATATCTGATTATTGTGTTGTATGGAAATGCATGCATATGCATTTAATGATTACAATAGAACTATGTTATATTTATAGTCTTGTTTAATTTTCAATAAGGTTTCAAATAATGAATAATATCTGAAGAGCTGCTAAGAATTCATTTATTAGGAATGTCACAAAATCGGCTTTCGCAGCCATTTTATTGCGACAGCCGACGAACGAAATTAACATTAATAAAATACATATTCATCTAAATCTTGCAAATGCAATGCAAATTTTGGAATACTCATTTCCAGAGGAGCTAGCGATGTGTCAAAGTACGAATAATTTATATGATGAAGCTATCTAAAAATATTTAAAAAATCCGCTTCACGTTGTATCCCGCACACTGAAGTAGGCAGAGGAAACCTAGTGTTAAGGCACTCTGTTCTCCACTTTCTGTTGAATCCTGGAGGCATTGCGTGTTGAGTGGCAGAACTCAACGCCGCGCTTAGCATCGACAGCAGAGCGAAGCAATGGTAAAATAAATTTAAGTAAATATCCTCCTCCTATCCTCGAGTGGGGATCGAACCCACAACCAGTCGGATTTGCAGTCACCCTTTTGTGCCGCTGCGCCGACTGGCCTCATCTAATAATATAAAATATATTACAAATTAATGATTATCTCTTTATTTATTATTTTATTTAATTATTTTAAAAAGAGCTTTTTATCTACGTAGACAGAATAAGAACTGGTAGGAGTGTGGCTTCTAATCTTAATGATCAAACGAAACAAAATAAAAATGTATTAAGTGGAAAACATTAGTATTTTCTGATATTTTCTGATTATTATTAGTATTTTCTGATATAAATTGAATTCATTTTTCAAATAGGTAAGACTTTTAAAGTAGGTGTACTTAAAAGCAGTAAATATGAAGAATACTTAATTGCAACCATAAAGCAATCTCAGTCACGCATTGTCCAATTGAAATTGAAACCGCAAACGGAGCATTTGGAAATCTGTGGTGGTGTCGCAATTGCTATTAATTGCCTTCGAGATTAGAATTTGTGGATTCCACGGTCCACAAGCGATTGCGGCTTGGACCTTGCGAATTCTGTAGGCATTGCGTGTTGAGTGGCGAAATTCAATATATCCGCACTTTGTCTCGACATCAAAACGAAGAAATAAAAATAAAAAAGAAAATAAAAAATTAGCTTCACGCTATATCCCGCACACAGCAGGGTAGGCAGAGGGAACCTAGTGTTAAGACACTCCGTTCCCCACTTTCTGCCGAATTTTGGAGGCATTGCGTGTGGAGTGGCAGAACTCAACACCGCGCTTTGCCTTGACACCAGAGCGAAGAAATGGAAATATAAATTTAAGTAAATAAAAATTATTTAATATTTCATATCCTCGAGTGGGAATCAAATCCACAACCTATTGCGTTTAGAGTCACACGCTTGTGCCCCTGCGCCTCGACTGGCCTTTTGGTTAATGGATTTTGCAGTAAATATTCAGAAAATTCAAGGTTTAGCTTTGGGTAAATAAAAAAGTTTAGTCGCACCACCAAAGCGGGTTCACGACCTAAGGCTGGTAGACACTTGACCGAAGGGTCCTACTGTAATGAGCCACTATGTCATGCAAAATGTTTCTTAGTTGAAGTAACTTCATAGCAGAATTCATGAATAAACAAAAACCTGGTTGTTTGAACGGTCAATAATGTTGTTGTTACTATTTAATTTTAAAATAAAATAAATAAGCAGATCATGAAATTTTAAAACCCCTTATAATAAAATTGTTATTTGTATTATATTAATTTTATTACAGCCCAGTGATCCAGAATTTTCATCTCAAGTTATGGTATACAAAGATATCGGCGAAGAAATGCTTCAACATGCCTTTGACGGTACGTCATTGAGTTTTACCTAAAATTTGTAATTAAACTTAAAAACACTTATCTACTAAAGAAACTTAACTTAAAAGTTAAGCAAGAATTGAATTTGTTTTATAGCTGAGAACTTTTAAAATTAATATATTATTATTTATTCAACAGGCTACAATATATGCATATTCGCCTATGGACAAACGGGTGCGGGAAAGTCGTATACTATGATGGGCAGAGGGGAGGAAGGACAGGAGGGCATCATCCCTCAAATTTGTAAAGATTTGTTCAGACGCATCCGACAAACTACAAGCGACGATCTCACGTACTCGGTAACGACATGTTTTTACCTTAGAGAAACACATTTTCATTTATAATTATTTCTTTTGAAATAAATTGTATTAGTCTTTTACTTTGATTTTCTAATAAATAATATATAAAATCTATGATTTCTAAACAGGTTGAGGTATCATACATGGAAATATATTGCGAACGGGTCCGGGATCTACTGAATCCAAAAAATAAAGGCAATTTGCGAGTACGTGAGCACCCGGCTCTCGGCCCCTACGTCGAAGATTTGAGCAAACTGGCTGTTATGTCCTATCAAGACATTTACGACCTCATCGATGAGGGAAACAAGGCTCGGTACGTTATAATCTTACTAGATATGATATTTTAGGAACTCTCTAAGAGATTTTTTTTCTAAAAGAATGAGGAGCAATACTTAATATTGTGTACTAATTAAGTATCATGGACATATTCTGGGATTTTTGCATCGATATGATATGTCTATATTATTAAAACAACTGGTTTAAATAAATTTTGATTTTGACACGGACAAATCGATCTGAGAGGGATTCTGTTTTTATTTTTAATATTTTTAAAATGTTAATCCACACTTAGGAAAGAAAAATACTTTTGTTCTGTTGTTCTGTTCTGTTCTATTTTTACCTTTTGAGGTACGGATCCCTAAAATTTTGCCTTAATCCATTATTAAAAAAAAGGAGTTCAATTTTTTTAAACTACAATAATACAATTCATAATAACCTAAACATATTCAAGTCGATCCCCAAGAGGATGCATCGTGCTCGTTACCAAAGTGCATGCAGCATTCACCTTGACATAGAAATGTAAGTGGATTCCACTGATAGTGACTTTAATTGAATGTAATGCCATTTAGCAATTATTGTCACATTGCTAATATAATTAGATTTATGTTACATTTTGTATCTGTGTAGATTGTAAAAAAATGTATTATTTAGATCTTAAAATTTTAAATATACGGATACGTTAAACGAAATAAAATGAGAAAATAAATTGTTATAATAATATATTAGTGAAATAGTAGACACAACGTTAGTATTCAATGAAATATTGGTAGGTAGAGTAAAAATGAGTTGAGTCAGTCAGCCAGTCTGAGCTGAGTCATGGTTCACTAAGCCCTAGGTTAAAATCTTACTCATTCACCTTCTAATGTTTAAATGAGTAATTTTTTTTTCAATACATTGCGCTTAATACGACGTAATGTCTCTAAAGAGATGTCCAATGAAAAACGGCATCACTGTCGCTAGATTCTCTTTACTTGGATTATTGGGACTTGGATAAATATATTTTTAAATTAATAAAATAAAATTAAAATCCCCACACAGAAACTTTACTAACTGCCTTGTCTAAAGTATCTGTTGCTCTTAAATTGTTAATCTGATTTTCATAAAACATAATTTTATAATATTTGGATTAACAGTTTAAGACGAAAACGCAGGTGAAACTTATAATGTGGGGTCCTTTTGCTTCGGGAGCTCATAAAAATAATTCAATTTCTTCCACAGAACTGTGGCTGCTACCAACATGAACGAAACATCGTCACGATCCCATGCTGTGTTCACCATTTTCTTTACACAGCAAAGGCATGATAAAACAACAAACTTGGTGTCCGAAAAGGTAAGAAGAATAGAATGGTTATAAGAGTTACATAAGTTTAAAAGATGCAATAGAAAAATATTTTTTTCTGTAATTTAAATACATAAATACACTCAAATCGTTGATACATTTGAAATTATACTACCTCGGACGCATGTATGATTTTACAAGTGGTGTACTGGATTTAATTCTTTTTTTATCTTTAAAGCTAAGTTTTTAGATTCAAATAAATTATTACAATTAAGCTCATATGGTTCATATACTTTTTATATTTTTATTAATAATATTCGTGTCCAGGTTTCCAAAATATCTCTGGTAGACTTGGCCGGCTCCGAGCGAGCCGACTCCACCGGCGCCAAGGGCACGCGGCTAAAGGAAGGCGCAAATATCAACAAATCCTTGACCACTCTTGGCAAAGTTATTTCAGCTTTGGCCGAAATTGTAAGTTATTTATTATTGTTTTTACTTCACGTTATTTGGTGTTGATATGGTTGTGTAGTTGTTGATAGTAATGGTTGGGTGACATAAAAGTATGTAGTGGTGCTTCTATATTATAATTGATATAAGAGAAGTAACTGCCAGATGAAAATGAAATATATTAAATTCTTGTATGTCGATAATAATATTATCAAAATTTACCTTTGGCTGTTTGTTTTGTTTACGGTTCTTTGAAATAATTTTAACTTTTGATTAAATAACAGTTTCTTTCTCTAATTATGTTAATTCAGCCGAGATTGATCCGAAATTACTCAATAAAAGAATGGTAAAAGAATGTTAAAAATATATATGAATAAATATTAATTTACTTGGATCATAAATTTTGCTATCATAAAATATGTAACTTTGTACAAATGAATATATACATCTGTAGTAAGTAGTTGGTCTTGCTAACTGTTACATTAGTGAGAATGTGTGTGACCGTGGAGTGCTAGATTTATGTGAATATAATGTAATATAAATAAACACATATTTCTATTTAAAAAAAAATTATATTGTAATGTACATTAAAAATATTATAAATTCCATTGTGCATGCTTATATAAAAAAAATATTAAATAAAAAATATATATTGAATAGTATAGGCAAATTAAAATTAAAACTTGACAATATTATATGAATGATTAAATTAATAATGATAAACGTTATTTTCTGTCTTAAATTTATGATTTTTCGCAAGATATGAAAATAAATATTAGATTCATAAACGATTTTCAACTGTCCCACTGCATCTTGTTTGTTTGGATGCGTGCAGTCGGTAAGTGGAATGTCTTTATCAAATTTATCTATGTCTATCAATGTGTTCTATACGTGTAGATGCGTTATATAGGGACTAATATGTAAACGATTGACGTTGGTAAAGTTCTAACTCTGTGTATATAAAATATACAAAAAGATGTTGCGTAGGCGTCGTAGATGAAATAATATGAATTATTTTTATTGAGGCCAGTCGTGGCGCAGGGGCACAAAGTGTGAATCGAATCGAATAGTTTTGGACAAAACAATCGAATAGTTGTGGATTCGATCCCCACTCGAGGAAATGAAATATTTATTTACATGTATATTTTCAACTCTTCGCTCTAGTGTCGAAGCAAACCACCACCATCACTCAGCACGCAATGCCTCCAGAACTCAGCGGAAAGTGGGAAATTGAGAGTCTTAACACTAGGTTCCCTCTGCCTACCCCGCTGTGTGTGGGATACACAGTCAAATTGATTTATATGTTTATTTATATTTATCGAATTGCAATTTAGATTCAAATAAATTATTCAAATACCTTTAAGTATTGTATAAAAAATGTTAATCATATTTGAATCAGATTTAGAACTTCGCCGACGGCAAATTTTACACCTCAACCTTATTTACATGTACTAATAAACCCTTATGTACGAACAGACACCTCCACTTAGCGTAGCTTCGTGCAAATACAAATGTGTGCTCTACCGTGTGTATGTGTTGCTTGCCTGTAATTGATATGAATAGAAATTAATTAGTTATTTTTATATGATTTTTAAATAGTTTTTTGTACATACCATTTATTTATTGGCTTATTCAAAAAAATATTTAAATTATCTATATATTATGGAATAATAGTTTTATAATGCAAAGAGCACAGTACAATTGATGAATATGTGCAGATATTTTTCTAGCTTTATATTTTTAAACAATAGGACTTAGACAGTACTTTTTTAATATACACATAACCACAGATTATTCAGAATCTGTTTTAACTGTTCTTTGTTGTTAGCTTTTTTAACATGTAATAGGCAAAACCACAACGTGCTTTTGTTATCTATGGCCATAACAAGTTAATAATATGTTATTAATGTTGTTTTGTATTAAAATTCGTAGGCGTCAAAGAGTAAGAAGTCGAAGAAAGCAGACTTCATACCATATCGCGACTCTGTCCTCACTTGGCTGTTGCGTGAAAATCTCGGTGGTAATTCAAAAACTGCTATGATAGCGGCCATATCCCCCGCTGACATCAATTACGACGAAACCCTAAGTACTTTGAGGTAAGATTAAAAAAAAATATGAAAAAAAATGGAATTTTAATAATATATTCCACATGGACAAAACAATTTGTCTTTGTCTTAGTTTTACGTTCAAATTTATTTTTAATTAACCAATCATGGAATACTTATTGAGCTTATTACAAAATTATATAAAGGTTGAAAAAATTGAAAATTTTTAACAATATTTATACAGATATGCAGATCGCGCCAAAGCAAATCGTATGCAAGGCGGTCGTCAACGAAGACGCTAACGCTAAACTTATTCGCGAGCTCAAAGAAGAAATACTCAAGTTGCGAGAACTTCTCAAGGCCGAGGGCATCGATGTCGAGGAAGGTATGATATTTACATATATTTAAATATATTTACTATTATCTGTATTAGGGTTAGTCGTCATGTGAATTGATAGATCGTTGTTTGTATAAAACGCCACAAACGTCAATTTCCATGATACTAAACTTGAACTTTTGTTTTCAATCGCTAAGGACCAGATGGTAGAGTCGTTTATGAAAAGAAAGAACAACCTACCAGTAAGTAAAGTAAAGAGGCTTATGCATATGTACACCCCACCTTGTACGCTTCGCCTCCTCGGGGTTGCCAGATAAAAAAATCTTAATAAAATAATATTATTCACACTGGCAACTCGACACCTAAATATGAAAAATAATGCACCCTTACTCCAAGGCTTGTGGCGTCGTAGGCGTTCTTAGTAAATGAGTCGTCACCTTATAGGTACATATATATTGGTTACGTTATATACCTGCGCTTATATTTATATATTGGTGTTGGTTTCTTATTAAAAAAGGATTTGATAGATATATATATATATTTCAATATTAAGTATATTATGATATCTATACGACAGATATTCTAAAGTGTATGACAGTATGTATTATAACGTCCTGAGCATTTTAATATTAAAAAAAAACAAAAGATACTAATTGGCTAAGAATGTCTAACAATTTAAGAAAAATACAAACAAAGAAAAAAAAACGATATCGTTTATATTACGATTTTTTAAAGCACAAGTTGAAATGCTCAGCCTGTGTTGACCGTTCGCGGCGATATACAATTTACTTCGCCATCTTTAATTTTAATGTTAACGTCAAAACGTTTTACTAAATAATCATTTTCTTTTTAAATGAATAAAACTACTTTATCAATGTCTATAAAGTATAAAAAAAGTTTATTTTTTTATACAAATAAAAAAAAACGATATTTTATTATCATTATAATATTTAAAGTAAAACATATAAAGTATTAAAATAGTAGTTTTAATCATGGATACAATCGGGAAAGAATATGAAATATAATTTACCGACGTAAGTGTCGCGAACGGTGTTTATCTGGTATCCATATATCGCAAAAGAGCTTTATAGCTTCGCATGTTTTCTACTATTTGTGTCCGTTCAGTATTTATATTATAATTCCAATGTAATATTACAACGATGGCCCAATTTTGATGATTATTATATAAATTTTCTATTTTAGTAGTATTTTATATCTCAGCTGCTAAGCTTACGCAGAGCATGTGTCGTAGCTTTGATTTATATATTATATAAAATTATATTATATATATTTGTATAAAAAATTTGGCCATTCGTATTATTATTTTTTTCTCATCATATTAGAGCAATACAAGGAATCATCAAGGGTCATTTTGGCACTTGTATTGGTTTTGGACAGCACTACGTTCTCCGTTATGATACACGGTGTTTGGTGGCAATCTGATCCTACCGAAAAGGAATACCTCGACGGTCCCTAAGTATAGACAGACATGTCAAAAGAGAAGGTTTATGAGAGTACGGAGTCAAGGTTCATCTTGTTTTTAAAAAAATATAAATATATATTAAAGTTTATATTACTTTTTGAGAACAGGATGAATCTTTATTCCGATAACCCTGTAAACATAATTTTTTTATATGTTCGTTTCTACCTCAAATAACGTCTAAAGTAAAAAAATATATAAAATAAAAATTGCAAAATCGCACTGGGAAATTTAATTGTCTCTCTCTTTCTTATTTATATTTGATGTGATGAAACAGGAGAGGAGAACACGTCACCGACGCGCAAGAAGAGCGAATCTGAAGCGCTTTCGCCCAAGCTGTCGCGAGCGGCCACCACTATCGCCGAGGAGGCGGTGGATCAGCTGCAGGCCTCTGAAAAACTTATTGCAGGTAATTAACAATTATATAAACGTAAATTAAATTGATATTTTTATCTTATCATTTTGTCGTCTATTGTTCTTTTTATGAACTTTAATAAGAATAGTCGTACATAGTAGAATCAATGTTAATTTTCGATTTGATTAGTATAAGTTTAAGGTTTACTTTCTTTTGAGATCAAATGTTACTTACTACTTTTGCTTTGTGTAACTTTATATCAGCAAATACAGAATTACAGATATTTAATGAAATACCCGAATTGTTAAATCTACGGTGAGAGTTTATGACTAAATACAGTTTTCAACTAACATAGCAATTATCGATCTTTATTATTATGTGTAATTTGTATTAGGTCCATTAATATATAGTGCATCTGTCACGACGTAGCGTCATAGTTGACTGTAAGTGCGACGATTAAGGGTTCGATTTCCACTGAGGGTAATTAATTATTTAACATTTTTATTTCTTCGCTCTGATAACGAGACATGGTGGGGCGCTTTAGACGTTTTTATTACCCAATGTCTATAACAATTGGATGGAAAACACTAGATTTTCTCTGCCAGTCCTGCTGAAAAAAGTTTCAATTTTTTTTTATCCCATAGAACTTAATGAAACTTGGGAAGAAAAGCTCAAACGTACAGAACAAATACGCGTGCAACGTGAGGCGGTGTTCGCTGAAATGGGTCTCGCTGTGAAGGAAGGAATCACCGTAGGAGTTTATTCACCAAAGAAAACACCACATTTGGTCAATTTGAATGAAGATCCCAATTTATCGGAATGTCTACTTTATTATATTAAAGATGGTAAGTCAATTTTAATCTATTTCACGGTAATTTTTTTAATTCGACATAATATCGATATCCAATCGATTACAAAAGTAGATAAAACAATACCTAAAAACATTTTAAAAACAACAGAATTTGAGTGTGACCTTTCCTGTTATAAAATATTGTAGCAAAATTCAAGTGAGCGTACTTTTATAATTTGTGTGAAACTTCTGATATGCTTTTTTATTTATTTATAGACTAATTAATTATGTGATAGAAAACACGTCACTTAATGCAATATGGATATATATGATATCCTCTTATTTCACTTATTTAATCGATACTTATCGATATATTGCCAAATATCTTCATATGATGTATGATGATGTTTTATTTAAGTCGATAGTTTGTTTTACAATAAATTAGTTATTATAATTCTGTAACAGAAACTTATACGAGTGTAAATGAGACGTAGAAATTATAATCATATATTCTGTATCATATAAGTTTAAATAAGAGTATCCAATGACAGATGGTTTCGCACTAGTAACTATTACAGTCTGAATCTATTATACTAGCCAATAAGACGTTAGTGTCAGTAATATTATTGATTATAATAAATTTATTGCTTAACTGCTTTATTCGTAAAAAATATTTTTTCTAAAGATGCTTGACGTTTTCTATCTGTTCATGATATATTTTCAAAATTTTAATATTATTTTTTCTAGGTGTTACTCGCCTTGGTACAGCAGAAGGGAATGTCCCACAAGATATCCAACTTTGTGGTTCTCACATTTTAAGTGAACACTGCATCTTTGAGAACACCGATGGCGTGATCTGTCTTATACCGCATCGTGGAGCCCTCATCTACGTCAATGGACGCGAGGTTTGTAATTTAACATATTTTTTTAATGCCTATATATTTTTATGATTTCATCATAGAGATTAATTTTGTATAAAATAATAAATATTTATTTTTGTCAATGTACAAGCCCATAATAATTGTGATGAAAAAAAGACAATCACAATAATATCGATTTTCAAAAGGAATAATTTTAAATTTATGATTATGTACGTAATTCAACTACAAAAAAATGTTTATTTCTATTTATTTTATTTATTAAGTGTTTATTTTTTTTGTATATTATTAAACATAAGATATTTCAACATTCTTTAATTGATATATTTAGGTGACCGAGCCGATAATCCTAAAGACGGGCTCGCGCGTGATCCTCGGCAAGAACCACGTGTTCCGCTTCACGCACCCCGGACAGCCGCGCGAGCACCTGCCGCACCTGCCCAGCAACAAGGACGCGGTCAGCGATATAACCGAGAGTGTCACTGAAGGTATTCATTCATTTGTTGGCTGGCTGATTTAAAGATTTTTTTCAAAATTCAAAATAGGTGTAAAATTAATTGAAACTCTTTTAAATTATTAAACTTTATTAAATTTTACGCTTTTACAAGAAAAACCAGACATTGATTGACCTTACAGAAAAAATCATGCCCCAAAAAAAAATTTACATACATATATATATTCAAATATTTCAACTAGTCTAAAAATATTACAAAATAATATAAAACTTATATATCTTTTAAATCTAGCTGCAAGCGACACTGAAACAGTGGATTGGGACTACGCTCAATGCGAGTTATTAGAGAAGCAGGGTATCGATCTGAAGGCGGAAATGCAGAAACGCCTCGTCGCCCTCGAGGAGCAGTTCCGCAGGGAGAAGGAACACGCTGACCAGCAGTTTGAGGAGCAGAGGAAGGTAAAAACATAGCAATAAATATTTATATATAACGCATTTTAAATGAGATAGAAGATGAATAAGGTTAGGGTAAATACTAGAATATATTATTAATTTATTGCATTTTTTTAAATATATTTTATATTATCGAAAGTAAGACTTTGAAAACAGATTACTTACTCCGTTCTATGTTGTTGGTTAAATTAGAAACACAATAATAACGAACAATTATTAATTATTTTCTCTGATTATTCCTCCCATACCTCTAGAATTTTCTATTTTTTTTATTAAGATTTAAATCATAAGACTAAGCAATGATATTCATATAAATCATTCAACAAACTTTCAGAACTACGAAGCACGAATTGACGCTCTGCAACGTCAAGTGGAAGAGCAAAGCGTTACAATGTCCATGTACAGCTCCTACACGCCCGAAGACTTCCACAACGACGAGGATATATTTGGTAAATATAAGAAAATCTATTTAGTGTGTCACATAACGTTAAGAAATGAACCTTTTAAGTATTAATTAGGTAATATTATGGAAAATTATGTTAATATTAACTTTTCTTGAGGTATATATAAATTAAAATATTTTTACACATTAAACATATAAAAACTCAATTAATGGTATTACTTTGAAATAATTTTTTTATAAACTACTATAGTTTAATAATATGTATAATAAAACAAATTGATACTAGAATAATTATATATAATCACTTTTTCATTATCGTTTCATTTACATCAACCGAAGCATCCATTTTATTTATATTCATCTATAAAAAAAAGTTATCACCAATATACAATTTCTTGCCATAAAAGATAAAATTACTCCCAAAAGGCCTAATCATATATGAAATTCTATAAAAAAAAAACTAAAAAAAATGAATACACGAACACCATACATGACATGCGTAACTCAATGGCGTGTGGTGGGGCAGTGAATCCCCTGTTTGAGACAGAGTGCTGGTCGGCGCGCGAGGTGGGGCTCGCGGCGTGGGCGTTCCGCAAGTGGAAGTATCACCAGTTCACTTCGCTGAGGGACGATTTGTGGGGAAATGCTATATTTTTGAAGGTATATATGGTATTCTTTATAAAGTGGTTCATTTTAATTTTAATGTTTTTTCGTATTTTTGTTTCATTTCAGGCAGAGTAAAATATATTTTTGATCTCTTGCTCAGGATTATATGCAGATTTAGATTTGGTCGAAAGTAGAATATGGGAATTTTGTCTCCATAGTCTCTTTGATGTAACTTTATTGTTTTTTTACATAAAAAGAATATTTTATATCCCGACAAATAAAAATATATAAAAATATATTTTGAATTTTCTATCTCTTTGAAAACAGGAAGCCAACGCAATATCAGTAGAGCTCCGCAAAAAAGTCCAATTCCAGTTCACTCTACTAACCGACACCCCCTACTCGCCGCTACCCGCGGAACTCGCACCTCGGGACGAAGGCGACGATGAATATCGACCATCCGCACCCACTGTAGTTGCCGTCGAAGTCACTGATACTAAGAATGGAGCTACTCACTATTGGACCTTGGAGAAGTTACGGTAAGGACGGTAGATTACTACTATTAGTGTAGTTTAAGGCGATGATTACACTGTACTATATCTAGTGCACTAAGTTAGGTCACTACAAGTGAGGCGTTTATATCTAAAGATATATATATTTATACGCCCTAATTTTTTTATATTTTTACTCTTCTTAACGTCCTGTTCCCTACATGATGTAGTGTTTCTAGAAGTAGCGTGCTGTAATCGCCGATTGAATGAAGATGATGATTGGTAGTTTTTTATAGTAATTTGGTTTGGAATGTTAGGTTAGGTTAGTGATGTATGTAGATGTTTTAAACAATTGTTTTATTCGTATGATCAAATTTAATCGTTAGAGAAGCTGTATGAACTACAATCTTGTTAAATGTATGATAAATCTCATAGGATTGAGTTTCTAAAACATAACCTGCTATAATTTAAATATTCTAAAATATATTATTATTGTTTTATTATATAATTTTGACATGATCAATTTCATACGTTATTTATATTTGTTTTATTTACCTTAATATATTTATTTTATCACATTGCGTTATAGTATTTTATAAGTTTTTTCGCCTTGTTTTGTGTCGTTTTTAGTTTTTAAAGTATGTATATATTTTTGTACACTTTATATTTTTTATTTAGAATATCACTTTTGCTCAGCTGTGTACGTCATACACATGTATATCTGTTATTTTTTTTATTTTTCATATAAATGAATTCGGTCAGTAATTTTATTATATAGAAGATAAAATATATTTTAATTGTGTTCTCATATAGGTAAGTATAATATATATTGTAAAATATTCGAAATTTTAATGCTAGCTTCATATATTTATTCAATGGCGCTTTTATTTTTTGCTGCTTTTTATTTTCATTTTCATAACTACGCTTATATACCGACATACATACATATTTTATTGTTATTTATTTTACGATACGATACGATAAATCTATAAGTAAAGAGTTTTCGGAAACTAGCTAGATATCGATAATATAGGCAAAGTAACATAATAGTGAGGCACACGATGAGGCAACAATTATATTTAAAAGAAATAGCCCAACGGAAAAGAAATAGGGAGGCTAGTGCGTATCTCCAAGGCGGATATGTTGTCCGTAGCCACCGCCTGGAGCTCATGCGCCAGATATACAACATGAACGAGGGCGCGTGCGCGGAGGAGGAGGCGCCCGCGCCCCCCGCGCCCTCCGCCGCGCCCGCCGCCGGCCCTCCCGCGCCCGACGACCTGCTGCAGTGCCTCTCCACGTGCGCCACCAACACGCGGCTGTCGCTTGCCAACCTGCTGCCCTCGAGGTTGGTCGACGAGCGGCGACCTAAGTAGTCTTAATTAGGCATAAGACACATTGTCTTGACTGTTTTGTTTCTGCCTTCCTAACGTGCAGGATTTTGAGTATTTGTTATGTTTCAACATGTTCACAAGTTTGCAGACACGCTTCTATGCGCTTTGTCTGCTTTTGGTTGATCGTTTTGTTAAGCTTTGTAACGTTAAGCCGGCTAGAGGAGACAGCAGAACTAAGAGGAAAATTGTGACCATCTCGTTTCCGTTGTTTGTACGTTGTTCGTGCTGTGTGTACTCGCTTTGAAGGATCACGACTTATTGTAAGACACAATACTTGCACTATTCAATAAATTCATTGAAAAATTTGTCGCTAATTCATTATTTGAATATTGAGATACATTTGAAGCTTCTATCTCAATACTATTTCAGGTTACATTTTGTGTTCTAGATTAAAATGATTTTTGATGTAAACAATGTCAAAAATATAACTCATTTACAACAGTTTAAAGCATATAATTTTACTTGCTTGCACGCGCTAATGCATATATTGACGCATGCACTTACAGCTTACAACTTTATTACGTACAAATAATTATCAAAAATTACATTTTAAATTTAATATTTAAAAGTTATATGTATATTTATTAGGCAACGTTTAGAGCTGATGCGTGAAATGTATCACAACGAGGCGGAGTTGTCGCCCACATCGCCCGATCACAACATCGAGTCGGTCACCGGCGGTGATCCGTTCTACGATAGATTCCCGTGGTTCCGTCTTGTTGGACGGTGAGTTTGTCTTTTTTCTTCTTTTTCTTTTAAAGCTTTCAAAAGTTTTTTGTTTATTAATTATATTGTGATAACTGAGTTCTTAAGAAAAAAAAAATGAAATGAAACTTAATTATCTTGACTTATACAACTCGCAAAATAGATGTCATAATACATTGATATATGCTATTTACTTTTCTTTACAAAAAGGCATATTAGAATCTTAACATTGCACCTACTTTCTTACTAGATTTGTCCTTTCCGCACATAGCAGGGCTAGGCAGGGTAAATCTGGGAACCTAGTATTGAGACGCCGTTTCCATTAGGACTCTACGGTTAGGCCGGTCGTGGCGCAGCGGCACAAGGTGTGACTGTAAACCGAATGGTTGTGGGTTCGATCCCCACTCGAGGAGATGAAATATTTACTTAAATTTATATTTCCATTTCTTCGCTCTGGTGTCGAGGCTAAGCGCGGCGTTGAGTTCTGCCACTTAACACGCAATGCCTCCGGAATTCGGCAGAAAGTGGGGAACGGAGTGTATTTCACTATGTTCCCTCTGCCTACCCTGCAGTGTGCGGGATACAGCGTGAAGCTGATTTATTTTATTTTACTAAAATATTATATTTTTTCAGCTACTTTACCCAAAATAATTTAATGATAATCTTGTTGACAGGAGCTTTGTATACCTGTCGAACCTTCTGTACCCGGTTCCACTCATTCACAAGGTCGCCATCGTGAACGAGAAGGGAGACGTGAAGGGCTACCTGCGCGTAGCCGTGCAGGCGGTCATCGACGCCGAGAAAAGTTAATATTTAGTCTTAAATTTAAATACTATCTCTGATTTTACTTAAATACAGTTGATTGAAAATATTTTATTATTTTTTAATATTGTTGTAATTCCAGGACTAATTATATGTTGTTATATAACGCTGAAGTGTGTTTAAATATATAATAAATAGATTATTTTTTTAATTAATACCTACAATCATAGCTTTTAATAAAATGTATTTAAAGCTCGAGCTCTTCGATTTGAATTTCACGTTAATTTTATTTCAATTCGGAAGTTACGATCTTTTATTATTATAATTAATTAGATTAATTATTTTTTTTTTTATGAAACATATAAAATCAATAAAACGATTTCAATTAAGGACCGTAAAGTGTACTCTATCCACAGTAAGGATAACTAACTAAATTCCTCATTTCAAAAAAAAAAATGTAGTTATATTTCCTCCGTTTCTTTAATTAAAACAATTCCCTTTCATGTACTAAATATAATAACTTCCTACAGACAACGCGGAATTTGCAGCCGGTGTAAAAGCAATCGGCCAAAATCTCCTTCGACGACGACATCGTACCGACGCGGTCCCGCCTCAAGGCCATCTCCAGTGTTGAGAAGAACAACGCGCTCAACGCCATCAATATGGAGGATCGGCCTGAGCAGGACTCTAATATAAAAATTGAAGGTATTTTATCATTTCTCTTTTTATAAGGTATTTTATATAACTGCCCAATCAAAAAGTTATTTAGGTGGGACTAGAGTCTGCTAGTATCGTGTTAATGTTAACTAGTCATTTATATTGTTACATGGGTGCTTGAGTTCCTTGTACACTACCTGTACCTGTAAAGACAACAGCTGTGGGCCCCCCATTTTCACTCAGTGGAATTTATCATTTAATATTTTAATTTGCTCGCTCTGGTAACAAGATAAAGCACAGTGCTTAGCTCCGGTGGAAAGAAGCACTAGGCCCTACTCTGCTATATGCAGGATACAGCCTAATTTATTTATTCTGTCTCGTAGAATTAGCAGTAGCCGAATGTGACGCCGACAGTGGACGTGGAGACAGTTCCCTGGCATCAGAACTAAAAGAGGAAGATCTTCCCGAACATCTCACTCTGGGACGGGAATTCACCTTCCGTGTCACTGTTTTACAGGCGCATAGCGTTTCGACTGATTACGCTGATGTATTTTGTCAGTTCAAGTAAGTTTATTATTAGTATGTATAACAATGTAGCCTATGTACGTAGTAAATAAGTGAATAAATTATCAAATAATTATGAAAAAAATATGTAGGATAGGATTTATAGTTATCATTGTGGGATTGGATATCGAATTCATGGTTTCTTTTTCAGATGCATCAGTGTTAGAGTTGCAAGTTTATATTTATCAAATTTTCTTTATTTACGTATTTTAAAATCGAAAATTTAGCTGGTTTATATATTAAATGTTATAATGTTATATTTTTAACTATCTTTACTCTTTGTCTTAGCTTCTTGCATAGGAATGAAGATGCGTTCTCAACAGAGCCTGTAAAGAACACAGGAAAGAATACCCCGCTCGGCTTCTATCACGTACAAAACGTATGTATAATATTGTTATAAATATAAACAGTACAAGTAAAATTTTAATTTTATTTGTTAAGCATATAAATATGCATCAATAAACTAAATAAATATTTTTTTCTAGATCACAGTGCCAGTGACCAAATCTTTCGTCGAATATATTAAATCGCAGCCGATCGTCTTTGAAGTGTTCGGACACTATCAACAACATCCTTTGCACAAGGTAATATTATAAATAACGTAAAACTTATTTCAATATCTTTTCTTAATGAAATTTCTTGTCAACTTTTTAAGTTTACTTAATTTTTCTGTTATTTTAAATACGCTTTCAAAGGTCTCTTTGAACCTGGTTTCCTTGGTAGGAAGACTAGGACGAAAAGAAAAAACATTTTAGCGGCCATATTTATTTTATATGAACTATTTTCAATAATTAGAAACATATTATAATAACTCCAAACATTGTTCTAGGATGCAAAACAAGATGGCCCAGTCGGCAGGGCTCCGCCCCGTCGTATGCTACCACCCTCACTGCCCATATCAGCACCAGTGCGGAGCCCTAAATGGGGAGCGGCCAGTGTTGCCCCGCCGTGTTGCTCGTCTCATTTACACTCTAAGCACGATTTGTTGGTTTGGTTTGAGATCTGTGAACTGGCGCCCTAGTGGAGATTATGTGCCTGCGGTACGTTTCCTTTAAATTGGTACACTGTATTATTATGTGGAGCCAATTACTGAAGAGTTCATTTATTTATTTTTTACTTACTTTATTTAAAATAAATTATTCTATATAAAATAGAGATCATATTGCATTGTAGGTGGTAGAACACAGCGACGAGCTGCCGTGCCGGGGCCTGTTCCTCCTGCACCAGGGCATACAGCGCCGCATCCGCATCACCATACTGCACGAGCCCTCCTCCGACCTGCAGTGGACTGACGTGCGCGAGCTGGTCATTGGTGAGATATTCGTTTATTAATTCATTCTTTTTGATTTTCACTATTATTACTTGTTTTATTATTTCTTCTTTCTTTCTTGTTTTTTCTTCCGTATATTAGGGTAAATAGAGCGAAATTCGTGGTAAAACAATTTGTTCTCTGATTTACGGCCGAATACGATATGTTTCGTGCTGAGTGTTGTAAACTCAATGCTTTGTTGCACCACGGTCGCTTAATATCTCATGTGATTTGAAAATTTGGTTAAATCTATGGGCCTTTAATTTTAAGTCTTGCTTAAGTTAGAAGTTAATCTTAGAGTTTAAGGTCGAGATATTTTTTTAAATAATTTTTAATTTATAATATTTTTTATAATAATCACTGTATGTTTTTATATTTTTATAATGTTTGTAAATCAGGACGTATCAGAAACACGCCCGAAGCTAACGAAGATACAACAGACGGTGATGAAGACGGAGCGCTATCTCTTGGATTGTTCCCCGGAGAGCGTCCTACGCTGGACGATCGTGCTGTATTCAGGTACCAATTTTTAAAACCATTAATCTGTATTATAACAATCAACCAACTAAACGTGAGTATGTTTGGTTGAACGCATTACATTGAAATATTATTTTTGTAAAAGATTGTCTATTTTTATCGTGGTATGTTATTATATCATTTCGTAAATCATTTCGTGGTAACTTACAGTGGGTTTGTTTGTTATAGAACTCTTAGTTATTTCCATTTTAACATACGAGTTCCACTTTAAGTTCATGTAAAAATTTGTGTATGTAATTGAAATAGATACTGGACAGATACTGTCCAAGACTTTTGCCTTAGCAGTTAATATTTAATTGGCAGCATATTAGATTGAAAAATAAGTAATCTAAAAGTAAATAAATCAAATTAGCTTCACGCTGTATTCCGCACACAGCAGGGTAGACAGAGGGAACCTAGTATTAAGACATTCCGTTCCTCACGTTGGTGAAACTCAACGCCGGGCGTTTCAAATAAAAATAGTCATAAGTAATAATTCATTGCTTTGAGTGGGTATCGTACCCACAACCGTCGCATTACAGTCACACCTTTGTGCTCCTGCACCACGACGACGTTAAAGAGATACAATACAATAAGTTATATTTTATAAAAATAATCGACATTTATGGTCACAATTCCAATACGTGTATAGGTTCGAAGCGGCGTGGGACAGCAGCCTCCACGGTTCCCCGCTTCTCAACCGAGTGAGCGCCAACGGCGAAGTAGTCTACATCACACTGAGTGCCTATCTAGAGGTGTGCAAGATGTTTTTATTTGATTAATTAACATCTTCTATGCTTTCAAAATAGTTCTTATAAGAGAAGTGAACGGTTAACGAGAATGTTAGAATAATTTATAAATTAGAATATTATATATTTGATATTGTGTCCAACACGACGCTGCAGGCGGAGAGCTGCGGCCGGCCCGCCATCGTGACCAAGGACCTGTCGCTGGTGGTGGTGGGGCGCGAGGCGCGCACGGGCGCGGGCCGCTCGCTGCGGCGCGCGCTGTTCGGGCCGCGCGCGCGCGCCGACCGCCTCACCGGCCTCTACGAGCTCAGCCTGCACCGGGCGCTGGAGCCCGGTCGGTGTTATATGCTGTATTCCATATGAGCTAGGAAATTGTGTTTGACATCTTTTTATTTACTATCAATTCGTCCTCAGGCGTCCAACGTCGACAGAGGCGAGTACTAGACACGAGCGGCACTTATGTGCGTGGCGAAGAAAATCTACACGGATGGCGTCCGCGCGGAGACTCGCTCATTTTCGATCATCAGGTATGAAATTTACACATAATTATACAATTGTACACTATTTTTCTTCTCTCAGTCTCTTTCTCAATCTATTAGAGTGAAATGATTGTTGCTAATTTTGATACTTGTATTTAAAGAAAGAAAAGCAAAAATTTGCATGTTTATATGGCTATTTGGAACGATGTACGATACTATTAAAGTATTGATATTCGATACGTGGTCGTCTTTATATTGATTTTTTTTTTATTTTTTGAAGCTAGTAGTTTTGATATCGTTTTGTTTGCTACGCTAAAATTTTTCCTGTCTAATTTTGTTTACTAATATACAGTAACATATTTTTTTATAATATAATTAAAAGAAAAAAAGATTGTAAATTAGTTGATCATTAACAATTTGTTTTTTTTTCTACTCAAACAGAAACGTATCTGGCGCAAACTGATCTATGATTGGCCGCTGGACATTATCGATAGACTCCAGGTCCACAAATATGTTTCCTTAGCTATTTAGTATGTGCGCAATCATCCATTTTGGTGTTTTTTATATTCATTCGTACTAAATAGCTACTGAAAAGTAATTTGTGTACTGGTTACTGGTCCACTCATCATTCACGCAGTTATAGATTATATATTTAGTGTGTTCTAAAATTTTTTATATTATATTATCTGTATAAGGGCGGATCTACATGTAGGTACTTTTTTAGAAATACATCCCATATTCTACATAAATTCTCATTTTTATAAGTGTTTTTGACTATTTATCGATAACGTCCTAGATTATCGGAATTTTACTATGTCAATTTTATGTGGAATCGCCCTTATATTTTTAATTTATTTCCTTATTCTATGATTCATTTTCCCTATAAAAGCTTATACTGTACGTACACTACTGTTTACAAAAGTATTTATACACAACCACACGCTTGATCATGTTTTTATTCGTCATACTTAGCTTTATTTATCTACATATTACAATTTTCATAATAGATTTGAATATTCAAAATTTTTCCTAAAATTATTTTGTCATACTTATTGGACTTTCTCTAGATGCGAAATGATTTTTTTAGCTATTTTTTAACTAAATTTTAATCTGTTTCAACTTAATAGCAATGAAAAAGTATTTTAATCGGGATTTACTAATCTTTATTAAATTCCAGTGGGAGTTGGAAAAGATGACTAGATTGGAGCAAGTGGGAAGGACACGACATTTCCTGGCTCTGCGCGAACGTTTGCGACACGGACACGAGAATACTGTGGCCCCCAACGATTTTACTAAAACTGAAAAGGTAAATAATATTTTTTATTAATTTAGCTACAAAATGATTCATTAATTAATATACTGTTATATTTTTCTATCGATATATATTTTTAAATGTATAATGCAATAACGAATAAGCAAACGTGTTCTTATTCAATTTATCTAAAATTTAATACTATATGCATACATATCATGTTGAAAGCGTAATTACAGTATTTATAAAATATTTAAAATTAAATTAGATAAAAATTATATAAAATAAAATTATAAAATATATTACAATTATTCACTCAAATTTTTATATTTGAGGTCGACGACTGTGAACGAAATGGTTGTGGATTTGACACTTGTCGTCGGGGAATTCATTATTTTTATTTCTTGGCTCTAATACTTGCTACAACAAAAAGTGCGGCGTTAAGTTCTTTCATCTAAAACGCAATGTCTCGAAAACTGGTAAAGGGATATCGTAACAACTAGGTTCCCTTTATCCACCCTGCAGTATAGATGATCCTAATGCACTCACTTAACAATGAATGAATAGGAGGTAAGCAACATGGCGGCCAAGGCGGCGAAGGCGGCGGAGTGTGCGCACGCGCGCGACGACCTGTACGAGCCGTGGGAGATGAGCCCGCGCGAGAAGGAGCTCTCCACTAAATATATTAAACTTATACAAGGTTACAGTTGCTATTGACTTTTGCTTAAACACTACTATAATTGTCTATTGTGTACACCGAATATACAATAGATATATAAGGGCTAGAATATATAAGGGCATATTGACATAAAAAAAATTGATATTTTTTTAAATATTTCTATAATTATTTATAAAAAAAATCTGGACATTATTACTAAATGTAGTTTATAGAATGGATTTTTTATATTTTATACATCGTATCCGAATTCTAGTTTATTAATATTAAATTTATTTTCATATTTAGGAAGGATAGGCGCAAACAAAGAAGTGGAAGCCACAGTATCGCCCGCCACGCCGGTCGACGAGGGCGTGTCGGCCGACATCAGTACCCCCAGCCTGCTGTCCTCCATACATAGTGCAAGCAGCTTTGAGTGAGTCAATTTATCCTATATAACGCATGTTAACGACGCCAACGTGGATTTGCACGTTCAAACTGATGACTTTAAGTGGAAAGTGAAGAGCGTTCCTCTAACTATCCCGCTTATGCGGGGTCGAATCGAGTAGGTCGGGGTTGGGTGGCTGAAAAAGAAAAACTATTGTTATATTATTGAGGCCAGTCGTCGCCCACAACCGTTGCATTATAGTGTTCGCCCCTGGGTCAGACGGCAGTTAAGGCATCTGATATGAAACAAAAATAAAAAATAAGCTTCAAGCGCGCGGCTCTCGTTTGCAGGCTGTGCTCGCCGGAGCGCGCGCTGCTGGAGGCGGCGGCGGCGGCGGGCGGCTGGGGCGCGGCGGCGCCGGCGCCCGCGGGCGCGCAGTTCGTGCCCGACTGCGAGGAGGTGCGCGTGTCCGCCGCCGTGGCGCGCCGCGGCTACCTCAACGTGCTGCAGCACGGCACGCACGGCTGGAAGAAGCGCTGGCTGGTGAGCGACGCCGGGCTTTCGACTCTGTTCTATTCAACTCGGACCGCTTTGGTAACCTGCTCTGGTGTGCAGGTGGTGCGCCGGCCGTACGTGTTCATCTACCGCGACGAGCGCGACCCCGTGGAGCGCGCCGTCATCAACCTGGCGCACGCGCACGTCGAGTACTCCGAGGACCAGGAGCAGATGGTGCGCATGCCCAACACCTTCAGGTAATGCGCGGGTATACAGTACAGTGGTCGACGAGCTGTGGCTGCCCTGAAACTGGAGAAGAAACGCCCTTGGGTAGAAAATCATCTAGAAAAAACTTTTAAAAATCTTTGCAGCCATTTAAAGTTCAGGGTGGCCACTACTCGTTCCCTATATTATTGTTTTTTTTCGCATGCATCTAGTGCTAAGCATTCTATTACCATTTCTTTAAATAAATCCTGCTTACATTTTTTTGAGAATAAAATCTATAGCAATCAATTTATTAAGAGTGTTGCGTTACAGCGTGGTGAGCAAGGAGCGCGGCTACCTGCTGCAGACGCTGGGCGACAAGGAGGTCCACGACTGGCTCTACGCCATCAACCCGCTGCTCGCCGGACAGATCAGGTAAGACATGCTTCTTATCACTTCGAAATATATTAATATATTTTTTTTAAGATTTTATAAGAATTTTTTATACATTTTAATTTTTGCCGTTCGAGCCGGTGATAAATATTTGTTCGTTTCCAGAATCATAGGCTTATTAGTTTGTTTATTCAAATAAAAAAAAAACTTGGGAACATATTTTTATATTGTTTGTTTTCATATGAATCATAAAACCATAAAGGTGATTTTAAGTATAGTTTTATAGACATATGTGGGTTCGATTTCCACTCGGGTGAATAATTTATATTCATTTCCTCGCGCTGGTAGAAGATAAAGCGCAACGTTGAGACCTACCACTCAAAACGCAACGTTCTCGAAAATTGGGCGATGCGTGAAGAACAAAGTGTTTTAAGACCAGGTTTCCTCAACCAACCCAACTATATTTTGGATACAATTTGTTGGTGTACATAATATAAACGTAGACATACATATAAACGGAGCCAGCTCGGTCCATATGTATATACACGCGTGAAGGTGTTCGCGCGCAGGTCGCGGTCGGCGCGGCGCAGGCCCCCCTCGCCGCCCCCCCGCGCGGACGGGGCCCCCGCGCCCGCCCTCGCATGAGGCACCCTCACAATGGAGTCTATCCTCGTTTTTTAAATGCGTCGCCGACAAACGGATATACGCGCACAGGCCCCTCCCCGCGATGCGTACCGCGAACAGATATTAAAACAATCCACGAACTTTTGCACGATAATCGAAAATCGATTTTAATTTCATAATATCGATTGATGTTCCTGTCCTTATTGTATATTCGAATATCGATTTTTAGACAATGTTGATCGATCGGTGGAAAAAAATCGATTTTTTGACGTAAATGAGATGTGTGTAAATGTATCAGTATTATTATATTATGTATAATAAATACATGCATATGATTGAACCGTACGTTTTATTGTTTGATACAATAAACTTATTTATGTCAAATTGTTTCACCTGTAGGCTGAGTGCATATCAATCATGTACGTTTATAAAGATCTATTTATAAATGTTTTTATAATTAATTATTGCAGAACAGTGGGAGACATAAGCGTACACAAAATGCGTTCAGCTTAATACTATATTAAAATTGGTAATTGTTATTTCATATGTTATTTGATGTGATCATCTCTAACAATATAAAATATATTATAACGATATAATTTTCTTATCGAGCAAAAGTTCCAATACATATTACATGGGAAACTCTGTGACTGGTTTGGTAAAGGAGTAAAGATAATAAAATATAAAACTGTCGTGGGAAATTGTAATTATTAAAATAATAAATATCAGTTTCTTTTACAAGAGTGGTTCTGAAGTAAATAACAACTAGCCACTGAAACATGTGTCCTCATCGGGACCATATAAATAAATATATAGTATATAATTATCCTTCTAAATTATATACAAATGAATCAATTAATTTAGCATATCCCAATTATTATTATTATTAACATATTATATATGATGGCATTTGATGCGAAATACGGTCTATACGTAATATATATATAGCGTGATTTATATGTTGTTATATTTTTTACACTGTTTCAAATAGTTTTAATGGCGGTCGTGTGAGTTGGGACCAAACCGGTGCACCGATAGCGGGAATGGGGTATTTAAATATATTTACAAGAATGTCTTAATAAACAATATTTAGAGTTTCATTGGATCTTTAAAGTGGGCTGTTTTAATATCTATCGTAGGGCGCACAACTTTTACAATAAGTTTTTTATCTGTGTATTTTTGACAGTGTATAAATGTTACGGTCTTTGCACCAACTGTTTTAAAATTTCTTGCCAAATATTAAAAAAAACATATATGCGTTGTATTTATGAGAAATAGCTGATTAAATCTTGCCTTTGTTACTCGTTTTGCTGTAAAGATGTATAATTTTTTTTAAAAAATAACTTAAGCCTAGCTAGTTTTAAGTTTTTATTGTGATGGTGCAAGGACTTACTCATCGAGTATGTTACGCCAAGTGTTTAAAAATTCCTCCCCTTAGATTATATGAAAAAAAATATTGTATGTGCAGTAAGTCAAATGTTGCGCACAAATATGTCGGCGATGTCTCTCTAGGCTCCATAATGTATCACGAGGAACAACATCCAATTTAATATGAAACGGCAAGATATTGAAAGTATCGATATAGATTTTCTCTAATGTTACATACATACATACATTATTAATGTAATTTACCTTGTATATACGTATGACCCGGACAGTATAGTAGGGCATAACCTATTGTGGCTCAATCCCGGGCGGGTGAGTCTGCGTGACGTCATACGTTTGATTTTACTCTAGTACTCATTGATTGTAAATACATATATGTATAATTTAATCGCATTGTAGTTAGTAGACCACGCGTTTCGAGACTATTGAAGCTTCAACTGAAATTATTTAATATATTTACTTTTTTTTTATTTGTTACGATTGTAGTTGATGATAATTTTATTGAACAGATTGTATAAAGTAGGTTAATGTGCCGGCGTGTCCGCGATAGGGTTGTCACAAGCATTCCGAACGTCTAGTCATGTGCTCTGTAGGCACCTTGCATGTCATAGGGGACACCAGTAGGCGCAATAGACACGTGGACCAGCCAGGGCTGCCACTGACACATTAGCTTCCTTTTAAATCATAATTAATTTACACACATTTATTACGATTTGTGGGAGCGTCTGGCAACCCTAGCTGCATCCACATTTAGATACAATGCTGTGCCGCGAACAATCACCACGTAGTAGTATGTTAATAAATGTTTCGGTGTTTAACTCAACAGTTGCTCGACAGATCGTTAGTTCATTGTAATATTGACAATTTATCACAGTAGCTAGACTAATTGATGTGACTATAGTTTTATAATAACTGTCTGTCCCTTCGTTTCTAACTCTCGGTATATTATCCCAAAAGATTCTTAATCTCGTTACCGCTTCGATGAATGTTGAATAAATAATCGTCACTCGACTATCGCTTCTAGGTGACTATTTTCGATATAAAACGTATTATGTAATTCTATGTCATGACAACTTTGTAAGCTTAAGATAAATTTTAGTGATTGTAAATACATGTTCTTTGAATAGTTGGTTTGATATGATTTTCGGAAACACTAGGAAAAATATCAATGTCTCATCGCTTTCTTCATTTAGAGTCGAGTCACCCACCGGCTTGCACCATGAACCGTAGACGAATTCTCGGCAGAACACTAAAATATCCAGATAATAACTTAGAATAGACAAAAATAGATGTAAGATCTGAAGTATTAACCAAAATTTAGTCACGCTGTGTGTTATAATGTTTCTTAAAATTAAGTAATACAATATATGTCGTCAAGATTGTTTACTTGCTTGTGACACTCGACTTAACCAGCCCCGTGGCTGCGGCCGTAGAGGATTTTGACGACGTGCTTCAGTTACCCATTGAACGTCCTTCTCATTAAATAAAAAATTATGAACGTATCGTGTTCAGATCTCGTTATATTCAACAAATATAATATTATATAGATATCGCTATTTAACTCTCGCAATGTAAACACCGTACTACTGCAGGGGTAATAAATAAACAAATCAAATATGTTACGGATATATAATTTATTATATTTTTCCTTTCTAGTCATTTATTTGTAACATTCCAAAGCTGTAAATTCCCATTTTTTTTTCTACTAGCGTAATGTATTTTGCATAGCAAAATGGTGTTTATCTAGTTAAATATTAAGCTGGTATTATATACGGTCGGATATGATATACTTAAGTTGTATTTCGAACATCTTCATTTGCCTAGCTTTTTAGTTATATTTTTCTAGTTCCAAAATGATCTTTTTAAATTAGAGATGACAGCTTAAGCTGGATTATATATATTTTTATAGAGTGTACTCTAAAAGCTATACTGTTATTTTTATAGAACTAGCCGTTTTCTAAAATTACGTTTCACTGTTTCGTGTAATTTAATTTTAAGTATTAGTTGTTTGGTACGTTGGAGGAGCTCGTGGTCGAGTAGCGACGCTCACGCGAGGTATACCACTTGTTGTGATCGGATAGTGATTGTTGTCTGTTGGACGAGGATGATATTTGAACAATTATATTCTATATATAATTTATGAATTTCATTCGATTTATGGAAATAAGAACAATGTAATAATTGGTAATATTACTCATTGCTCTAAATGTACTATCAAAATATATTATACACAGTGTTAAAGGTCATAAATAAAATGCTTTGAAAATTTCCATATTGTTGTTTCTTTTAACCCATCTATCCTCTATCCTTATATTTGAATTATCCTATTTTATAAATATTGACCAAATTGAAAGATAAGAGATTCTTTAAAACAAGGAACGAATACTTTGTTATTAAAATAATAATTTTATATTAATTTTAATTTTACTTTAATTAAATCTTAATTATGAATAATTTTCTGAAATGTTCATATTAGTATAATATACAGAATGTTTTTATCTTTACCATTTTATACGAATGCTCTCTCAATTTTAACTACTCTATAAAAGCCTAAAACAACTAAAACAAAAGAGATTTTGCCAAAAATGAAAAGGTGAAGAATGAAAAGTGGCAGATCAGCAACGTCTAGTAGTATATGCGTTATTGGTTCGTATGTACGTAACTGATTCACGCGTAGTACAGTGAGGATAAAATTCATGAAATGAAAATACAAATCCTGAACCAACGTCGATGTTGGGGAATTTTGATTATTTTCTTTAGATATGGGTTCCCAATATTTTTCCCTACACGATGCTCCCGCAAAAGGAGCACAATTTATTTCACCCGCAAAAGGAGCGCAGTTGTTATAGGATGTAACGCGAAAAACTACTGGTAATTATGTGAAACAATCTCTGAAAGTTTCATTGGTCTCAATGACAACATATTAAAATGATGAAACAATTGAACCATGAAACAATTAATAATTGTTGTTCCTTTTCCGAGAATTGATTACATTTAAATCGTTTTTTAGACATTTACTTAAGTGCTTGTGTTTTTCACCACAACCATAATCAGACAATATTTTTAAATATATAATCGCTGAACGACATGGGACTAAAATAGATACATACTGATGTCCTCTACCCATAGATAACAATTGGTGATCCATCGATCGCGTTACACCCTTTATATGTACTGCAGATATTGTTGCAGGCAACAGAAAATTTTAAGTAAAATCGTACTCTTAATTCGGATTAATATTGCATTTCACTACAGGCTTGATCTTTTATTATAATTGCAAAGCATGCCATAAAATGCCATCTAAACATTGAGTCATCGAATTATTAAATATTTTTATATACAGTTACTTAAAAACTAAAAAAAAAAACCCTTTTGTACACCAAGCTTTAAGTGCTATGTAAATACTCGGATCTTATATGAACTTAACTTCAGAAGAGTTCCACTGTTCAGGTCCTGGCTCCATCACCAGACCAGAGTGATGATGAATATTGTTGTGTTGTCTCTTAGATTTTATTGTACAGCTTGATTTGTTATTAAAATTCTCGATTTGATCGAGATCCTTTTTATAATTATCGATATTTTAGATAGGGAAAGAAATAGATGAATCAAATTACTGTTATCACAATCGATAAAAACGATTTTAATATGTAATTTGTTTTTTTAATTTTCATGAATAATTATTTTAGAACCAGACTTTCAGATGGACAGCTGTACTATAATTTTTTTTAAGAAATAATCCATCGAAAGAGATACCTATGATATCTATTGTTTCTTTTATAAAAGGAAAATGGTAAACAAAAACAAATTGGTAAATTTTACTATTTTATATTTTTATCACAATAGTAGTAGTTACAATTTGCTTAAACTAAATAATATTGTGGATAAACAAAACTCCTTTATAATATAGAGGAATGTGTATTCATAAATAATATGAGTATAATATATATTAGACATCCAAGCAATATTACATTTTAATTATAAAAAAAATCTTGTCAATAGAAAAATAATATTGAGCATAAAGCCTGTTTTTACTTTACTATACATATATAAGATTTTGTATTAACTTTTTTAACATGTTAGTAAAAAAAAAATTACTCAGATCACTATAAATAAAATATATATGTATATATTTTTTTGTGTTTTAGTACAAACATATTGTTTAGGGCAGATACCCACAGCTATAGCGTGTAAGAGAAGTTCTTAACGACGGCGGCTTGTCTTGCCAGAGCTGAAAATTATTCAATCGCCAAAATAGGCATCGAAATCAGAATTTTCGCGTTTGTAGTGAGGATACTATCCCAATTGTGCCACGTTGACCAATAGGTTAAGTTTGAATAATAAATTAAGAATAGTTCATATGATTCATTTTTTAAACTTACAAAATTATTGCAATAGTAATGTTATACAACTTTTATTTTGAATGTAACAAAACAATATAAAAATAATTGATTAATTTTAATATTTTTTAATATGAACTATAAATCATCCATGACACTAGTAAAATATATTCCAAAAATATAATTGACATACCAAAAAAAATTATGATTATTATGAAAAAAAAATCTAAACGATAAGAACACTTTACTTGAATACATTCAATACATTATACATTTATTTATTATAATAATATATTGCGTAGAATAATTAGACTATTAAAGCGTATAATAAATAAGTTCCTTTGAACCCTTAGTTCAAGAAAACGAAAAATTCCAAATTTCTAACTCATCTCAAGAAAACGGGTTTAAATTCTTATCATAATCATCATCTTCACCAAAGGGATTTGATGCATCATTAGATTCATCTGCAAAAGGATTTTTCGATTCATCGTAAGTATCATCAAAGGGGTTTTTGCTTTCATTTATGACTGACGATATTTTGATATCCTTCTTAGAAGCTAAAGGCGAAGCGAAAGGTGACTTTTTATGTACTTCAGGCTCTAATCTGGTAAGATTCGCTTCTAGGCTCGAGCTGTATCTTTGCTGCTCTATTACTCGCATCCTGCCTTCTGGTACTGGTATCACTGTGGTGCCTTTTGGTGCTACTTGTTTTGATGTATTTGGTACGAATACTGTAATGTGAAAACAAAAATGATTTAAATGACTTATATACATATAAGAAAAAACGTAAAGCACAAAAAATCTTAGTATTTCTGATTCTCCTGTAATTCTCTCTCCTCTTAGGTTTCAGCTACAGGTCCACAAGTTTACATGTGGAAAGGAGTTTCTTAACAGTAGGTTTCCTATGCCTTTCTACATATCCTATATACGAGAGTATACGAGAAAAAGCGTGAAGCTGCTACATAAGATTTAAAGATTCAATACTCTGTTTTTATTTTTTACTCTGTCCCTCCTGCAATCTTAGCTCAACTTCAGCGCCAAGCCTATATGTTAAATTAGGGCAGTATTGGTGCAGTGGTTAGGATAGAGGAAGGCTCTGTCACCACAAAAACCACCAACACCGCAAAACTGCTAATACATTTAAAAAATAAACCTCCTACCTTGTTTACTTTGTCCTTCTTGCAATCTTAACTTAGCTTCAGCGCCAGGACCATATGTTAAGGCATTAGGCTGCGACGACGCAGTGGTCGGGATGGAGGGCGCGGCGGTCACAGCGGGGGTCGGGGATTCAGGAGGCTCTGTCACCACTGTTAACTTGTTGAAGAGACCACGGCCGAAATATTCTGAGACTACTGCGAAGCTGGAAATGAATAGATGTAAATCGTTAATAATGCTGCATGAAAAATACTTGCACTAATAAGGTACTTCGATCAATCCAAAAGTTCAATAATTTTGCATCGGATAAATATTCTTACAAATATGAAAAAAAATATATACAAGTGTAGTTTTCATAACAATGTCAAACAATTATCTAGTGGGGGCTGTCAGCCTTTACTTTTCGCATTCTAAGACAGACAGACTGAGTTAGACTCTGTAAATCGCTAAATACGTAAATTGTTGACGACATACTGACAATGCACCATCCGCGTTCGTTTGTTGTTTTTCCGATTTGTAAGTGTGGAGGTCCCGACCTCCACACTACTTACAAATCCACGCTTTTTGACTGTCAAGGACCTCCATAACCCCGAGGTATGTCTTAGAGAATATTTTCTCAAGATTGACGTGGATATGTACAAGGATGTGGTAACAGCTGAAAAAGGCCTTACTGCTCTTTCCTTGGGGAAAGAGAGCTGACGTAGGCCTGTTGTACTTACTACTCCCGATTGCAAGGACCTGAACTGAACAGGCATGCTAGATCCCATAGAGTGTTTTTTTTTAATATTTTAAAATATGAATAATTTATTTCTTTAATTCAGTAATCCGAACACATCAATAATTTACCCCCATCTGGTCCTTGATAGCGCCAGGTAAGTGAGATTCTTACAAAGGTATAAACAAAGGAATTGCACATTTTGGAAAATGGATGCAAAGTTATTAAGAAAAAATATATCTTTATATTGCAAAATAAACTAACCAACATACTGATTGCATTGTTTCGAGGAGTTTGGTGTTCGAGTGACATTAAGTACATGGAGTCATTCTATTTCTCATTTAATTGAATATTTGTCATATAAATATGTTATTATACATTTATCTATTTCTTGCAATATGATTATTTTTAATAATAAACGACTTTAAGTTAATCATATGAGATGTTACTTTCACTGTAATATAGTCAACATGTGCTTAGCAAGACATGGGACAGGGACAGCTTACTGTGGAACATTACACAACAACAATGAGACCAATCGTGGCGCAGGGTAACACGCGTGGCACTGTAAACTTGACAGGGTGGGTGTGGGTTCACTTCCTATTCTAGAAAACAAAATATTTAATATTTTTATTTCTTCGCTTCTTTCTTCTTCCTATTCAACACACAATGCTTTCAGAAATCGGCGGAAAGTGAGGAGCAGTCTTAACACTGGCTCCCCCTGTCTACCCTGCTACATTTTCAAAAAAAAAACCTACATGCGTATATACACTCCGTTTCCCACCGCGTGCTGCTGCGTTACGTGCGTAGCAACCAATCACATTGTTATAATTACAATAGCACGATAATGAAAACAACATTATTGAACACGTAATGTTAGTCCGAACAATAAGTCCAATATGGGTATTGTAATATTAAACAAAAACAGTCTGATTATTTATATTTTCTATCGAAACGTGTATAATCGAATAAAAGTAGAGTATAGAATATATAAAGTAGTGACTAGTGTGTAGTACTGGTAGTGACAGTATAGTGACTTATGAATATATTTATTTTTTAATTACTAAGTACATTAGAACCAGTAAGCTACAGAATGAAAAAAAATTGAAATAACAATTTCAGCACTTATAAATTTGACGTGATCGTTATTTCCCAATACCAAAACTCGGGTCTTTTATTAAGAGAGAGAAGAGGTCAGTCGTGGCGCAGCAGCCTGAAGTGTGACTGTAAAGCCGACTGGTTGTGGATTCGATCACCACTCGAGGAGATGAAATATTTACTTAAATTTATATTTCCATTTCTTCTGTTACTCAACACGCAATGCCTCCAGAATTCGGCAGAAAGTAGGAAACGGAGTGTCTTAACGCTAGGTTCCTTCCGTGCTGTGTGCAGAATACAGCGTGAAGCTAATTAACTCGCTTTAAATACTTTTTGTAGCACCATTTTAATTTAAACCAAAGGTACATTACGAAAAAAATTTATAATTTCAAACCTTTCATATCCATCATCAGCCGCATTATAGAAACACCAAGAAAACGGCGAAAACATATTTTCATATAGCACCATTTAAAAAACACACACACACACACAAACTCTTATCACTTTTCGATAATAATTTACAACATAATAATTTTTGATAAGGAATTAACAACGCGAGTATTCACAACAAGACTTCAACTGACATTGAGGTGTAAAAGAAAGGCCGAAAAGATATCAATCTAGTTTGAAATTTATGATTTTTGTTTAATTTTTAATAGTTCGCCAAAACTTGTTTTATTGAACGTGTTCTATATTAAATATTTACATTTATTTATATTATTTATATATATTTTTTACAATACAAATCGACTTGTGACGCAGCGCGATGGTCTCGGGTTCAATTTCTGAAGTGTTAGTAATTATAGCTTTTTGTATTTACTATTACTGGATAGCTTTTGTATTATAATTACTATTACTGACACGAAAAAAATATACCTAAATAACCTGAAGAAGGAAGAGGTAAAGAACGAACCTGGGAACCCAATGTTGAGACACTCCGTTACTTTTAAGATATTTCTTAATGTTTCGGAACTCAACACCGTGCTTTGCCTCGTACCAAAGCGAAGTAAAAGAAAATATTTAATATAATTTTTTTGGGTGGCACAACCCACCACCTATCGCGTTTACAGTCGCAAGCTTACGCATAGTATATTTGTAGATTGTCCTACAATACAATCATTATAAACGATAATTAACAAAACGAATGTACATAAGTTTTCTGGTTAAAATTAATTTAATTTCAAGTTATTTGTAAATTAGAAGCCTATGTGGCGTGACCGTGATTCCGGTTTCGACCGAAGCAAATGAACAAATAAATTAATGACGCAAGGTCAAGTCTAGTGTTGAGACTCAAGATATGAACAGGTGTTTCATTATTTATCTATCATTGGATATTATTTCTTTTATAAATATAATTATTATAAAATTATTATTATCAGCTTTACGCTGTATCCCGCATACAGCAGGGTAGGCACAGGGAACCTAGTGTTAAGACTCTCCGTTCTCCACTTTCTGGCGAATTCTGGAGGCATTGCGTATTGAGTGGCAGAACCCAACGCCGCGCTTTTCCTCGACACCAGAGCGAAGAAATGGAAATATAAATTTAAGTAAATATTTCATTGCCTCGAGTGGGATTTAGCCCACAACCAGTCGGTTTTACAGTCACATTTTGTGCCGCTGCGCCACGACTGGCCTCTATTATTATTTATAATTATAATTTATATGAAATGTCGCAAAAGTCGGAAAAAGGAAGCTCAACCTACACCTGCGGGTGACATTCAAAGATGATATCTAATAAATATCACTAAGAAATCTTCTGTCCTACTAAAAAGTATAAAATCCATGCAGAAACTACAAAACAAAAATGAATAAATATAGTACAGTTAACGAATCGTGGCCGAACTGATGTTAAAGGTACAGTTGCGTAGATTTGATTTTTAGATTTTTCTTACTACTGAGTACTTCCTTCTTTACCTAATAAGCAAGTAAGATGGTAAGTTTAGAAAACCTAACTTCCGCACGGCTATGAACCGCAAACCGCAAAATCTAGCGTCAGTAGTCATAAATTTATCATTAACGTCAGTAATGTCAGTATATACTCAAAAGGCATGATCAATATACAATCTGGTGTGCTGGATTTCTGGTGTAGTATCACCGCGTTTTGTGGTAACACGCAACACGATACTAAAGTAGCAATCCCAAAGTTGATGGAAGTAGATGGCTGTGGAGATTTGAAAAATCAAATTGAAAGTCTTTCTTTCTAAGTTTTGATTATTTCCTTCCCGAGTGAACAATATCGTCAGCTAATAATAAGCCAGTCACTGTCTTACTTTTGTTTTATTTCTCTAATGCCTTTAATGCTGTAGATTTTAACACCTTGCTAGCTATTCTAGAATACTTAAAAATGGTGCTGAAACCACCTACCTTACCACCACCACACTTACTACCCACCTACTTACACAATCACCACCAGTGTTCGATACGACAGAATTATTACTACATCCTATTATATAACCTGATGTATAATATTTTTCATTTTTCAATATTTATAAATGCCTTAAATAATTTATAAATGCCTGCAAATTCATGTAGTATGTCCCGTTGAATGTTGTTGTTGTTCTCAGAAGCTTTAGAACGAATTAATGAATCATTAAATAAAATATTGGCACTCAGAAACAAGTTTTAAAATCTGTTATATTTGATGGTACCCCCTTTATTCTTACACAAATTTCCTTACAAATCTGGGTATAACCATGGACTCCGCATATACCAGCCGCAAGATATTTGCTAAAATGGGTTCTCTAAGATGAAAAAAAATCCACCAATTAACACAAAATTATCACTAGCCACTTCCCTTCTTATTCTTGTTGATAATGCCGATATTTGTAACCTTATCACAGATGTAATTTTAATTTGAAAAAAAAAGAAAATCACATATCCCGCACATCGTGATAAGCTACAATGGTTGCTAGTTCGGCATCGTTTATATTTCCATGTATCCTATGCTCTCTTTATCCTATTCTTTTCCGTTTAAAGTCTTCGCTATCTTAAGGAGCGCTTCACATTCCTTGGCTCCGATACTTTACTTAACATCAACCTCCACTCCAAGACAACTTGAGATTTTCATTTCGTGTATGCAATAAATCACTGTTGATTATGCATATTAAGTCAGTGACGTCACGTCACTACAGTGTCTTCACAGTAAAGCGTGCACACATATGTATATACTCATAGCATATTGACGCAGAGACTATGATTTGTATGTATTATAACTAGCTACGGCCCGCATTTTTCATCGCGTAGAAAAATCACTCTGTCTGTAGAGGGTTATATCGTAACAATTAACATGATAATATAGACATTTTAAAAAAATAAACTAATCAACCCAACAATAGTGTTTCAATTCGAGCTAGTAGTTTTGAGATTGGCGCGTTCCACCAAGCTGAGTAGTCTGTTTGGTTGAACGTGTGTATGAATACAGGTACTCACGGGTCGTGGTCGGCGTGCAGGCGCGCGTGCAGCGCCTCGGCGGCGGGCGCGTGCGCGGGCGCGTGCGCGGGCGCGTGCGCGGGCGCGCGGGCCGCGGGCGCGCTGCACGCCGCGCACGCGCGCTCGCTCTCCGAGTACGTTTGGAAGCAGCTGGGGACACAATTATGTCTTGTAATTTGCTACATTATATGCATTAAATTAAACTTAAAAAATAATAGCCTAACAAGAACAATATACGATAGTTATAAATTCAACGTCAGTACATTAAATTTAATTGCATTTTTCGCGCTATATCCTGCATTTAAGAGGATAAGCAGAGAGAACCTAGTGTTAAGACACTCCGTTACTCATGCACAAATTTTCTGAGCAGTTGAATTCATCACCACGCTTTGCCTTGTTACTAGAGAAAAAATATAAAAATATTAATTAATACCTAGTATCCTAATCCTATAATCCTAGTAATGGAACTTACAGCTATTAATTACACTTACACTTTATTCTCTACTTTTTACAAATTGATGACGTAACTCATATATAGCTTATTTAGTGCAACAACGAAATATTTAACAAAATAGTTAAATATATAAATGTATACAAAAAGACTACACATCAATACAAACACGTAATTGTTGCACCAAATAAACGATACATTATCAAAACAATGTAACTCACTCTTCATGAAACGAATGTTGACAAAGGAAATGCACAGTGGGCAATTCCAATGGCCTGTTGCAAATAGCACATCTCGAACTTTGGAATGTAACGGGTTCATTTTGTATCATTTGTATTTGAGCCTTCATTTTCTCTATCTCACTTTTGTATTTCGCTGATAACTCTTGTTCTCGCGTTATCACTTCATCCTCTGATTTTAGAACGTCCATTAAATAACTGGAAAATAAATAAAATAGTTATTTATATCCATAGTTTAGTTATAATATTTTTTATTATAATTAAATACTATTTAAATCAAAATAGAAGATATTAAAAAAAAAAATAGAAAATCTCCATCAATAATTTTGAAAATATTTATGACAATAACCCTAATATTTTGATCCTATTTATATTCACCTGCGTACATCTCCAAGGGTATATGAGGGCGTGCTGGTTAAACAATCGATGACTAGAATGGGAGAGAGGAGCTTTTCACTATCTGCAAATAATAAAATAGAAAAAAAAAACTTTTTAAATGTATTAACAGTTGATCGATTAATTAGTATTTCTTCTTATTTTATTATTTTCAACAAAAATTAGTACAAAATTTATATGACAACCTATTATCACAAGCATCATGAAATATAAATAGTCATATATGACAAAGATGATAAAGTAGTAGTATTAGTTCACATATCCCGTATATGAAGTGGCTTCCGCTAAAAGTTAAAACTTTTGCGCACTACTCACTGGGGCAGAAAAGTAATCAAAAAAGTAAGGACTAAGCTCAAGTATACGCAGCTTCTGCACCTAATTTCAGGGCGGTCATCACTCAAAGACTGTGCTATACACATCAGCACGATAGGTTACAACAAAGTATTACCAGCAATTGATACAAGAATTAGATGTGTTTTGTTTAATAAAACGAATATTACAGCTCAGTATTTGAATTAAATGCAATATATAGTAGCATATCCTCACCAACAACCCGCAGCAGCTCGGGCAGGCAGGCGGGCGGCGGCGGCGCCCACAGCACGTCGAGCCACAGGCGTGGGCACGCGGCGCCGCGCCGCCGGCACACGTCCAGCGCGCGCGACGCGCCCGACGCGACTGAGCCGCGCATGTGGAGGGATATTTGGGCGCGCCATCTACAATAAAGGGAAATTGTTTTTTTTAGCTTTACGCTGTATCACGTATATAGGAGGGTAGACAGAAAGAATGTGACACGTCGACCACCTTAATACTGAGCTTTGTCTTGTAACCAGAGCGAGGAAATGAAATTAACACAATTATCCTACTCAAAACTGCGCGGACTTTTTTGAACCCACTTCTGTAAAGGAGGTTATCAATTTGACTGTTCTTAGGTTTCCGTATATATTAAGGAAAAAAGAAACCCTTATAAGATCACTTTGTTGTCTGTCTGTCTGCCTGTCTGTCTATCAAGAGACTTCATCTCAGAAACGCTTGAAATCCATACATACTACAGATCTACGGTCATTTGAGTTCCTGCAAAAATCGTATTATCTGGTGCTTCCCTGTGGGCCCATTTTAATTTGGTCCATTTCCGACAATGTTATCCATGAGAAAATCACATAAGTCTTAAGTTTGCATTAAGTATATGTGGGACAAATGGACTAATAACTCAATATCAAGCCAACTGATTTTTTTTATTAGAAAGGATATACTTCAAGGGTAGTTTTATGAAAGTTTGCTTAGGTTCTGATTATGGGATCGGGTTGAAACTTATTAATGTAATTAAAAACAAACCGATTTTTTTAAGTCTTTTTTTTGTTAAAAATTATATTATTCATATTGCGTTACAATTCTGACAATTTTTTTAAGACTTCCTTCAAGGAACTATATTGCGGAAAACTATATATTTCTGTCTTACATTGCAGAAATAAACTATTATGCAGAAACACCGTGGATACGAATAATACTACCTACTAAAATACTTACAATTTTTTTTCTTCATACAAATAGAGAATTCCGCTCTTGAATCCCAGCATTTGACAAATAATGAGGGTTTGATCCTTATCGTAATTAGCATCGGGATCCTTCAATATCGACAATATTTTAGATTCATAAACCTTTTTGTCATCCTCTGAAGACTTCCTGAAATAGAAAAAAAAATCTCAATATAATAGATATAATAATCATCTTGGATAAACGATTTTAATAAATAGGCCTTTATAGGCTTTTATTAAGATCGCCAAAGATCACAACCTCACGCTGTACCTTATTATAAAGGAAAGAGTCGTAGTGCATGCCTACAGAATTCGTCAAAAAGTGCGGAAGTGTTTCAATGAGAGCCGAGTGTCTTTACACTAGGGGTTCCCTGGTTCCTTCTGCGTAATAAAAGTAGCAAAAATAAAAGTAGCAAAAAATAAAAGGCCTTTACTAAGGTCTTTTATATAAATGAAGAAGAAACATTTTTAGGATAAAATTTATTTTAAATTGAATTATTGCGTGGGGGATATATACATATATATAGGTATATGTAGGTAAGGAAATCTAACGAGACATTGATTTTTGAATGTCATAATTCAACGCCGCTCTTAATTATATTACTACAGGAAACAATAAAAATAACACATTCTCCAAAGTAAGTATAGAACCCAAAACCATCGCAATTACAGTCACAAGCTGACAATTTCAAAGACAAATATACACTCACCAAACATGTATATAATGTTCAATAAGTGCATTATACACTAAATTAGAACAGTTCGGGTCCATTTTGATCATATGTTCCAAGAAATCTATCAATCTTTCTGAATTACTCAGGAACATGTGTATGAAGTCATCTGGTATTGCTCTGTCGGGTTCACGCAGTCCTCCAGAGAGGGTGTTTTCATCTACTAGTAGGGAGGATCTCGGTTTATAGTCCGTGCAAAGTACTGAAATTAAAATTTATTTGCTAATAATTATGTATGTATATATGTATGCATGTATGTCAGGCCAGTCATGGCGCAAGGCAGGTCAAGCCAACTGCAAACGCGACAGGTTGTGGGTTTCATTCCCATTGGAAATGTAGCCTGGTAGCAATGAAAATATTCAAGAGTTTTATTTAAATTTCATTTAAATTTAAATGAAAATATTCTATAGCTCCAATTCTTCGCTCTGGTAACGACGTTAAGCGTGGAGTTGAGTTTAGCCATTTAACACGCAATGCCTCCAAAATTTAATAATTCTAAACGCATTTTTTTTCTAGACAAATCACAATTACACATAAATGTATGAATTATTACATTTAAGATTGTCCTTATAATCAAATATACACTTAAGTGTAGAACTACGGCTGTGGGTTCGATTTCCACTCGAGGGAATTAAATAATTAATATTTTCATTTCCTCGTCACCTTAAGAGGTGAAGCGTGACGTCGAGTTCCGTCGCGTCCCAAAGAATTCAGCGGAAAAAACGGTAGTGTCTTAATACTAGGTTCCCTCTGCCTATCTTGCGGGATACAGCGGGAATTTCTCTATATTAAAATCGAATACTTACATTTGAGCAACTTAGTACTTTCTTCAGGTTCATGCTGTATCAACTTATGCCCGTATTTCTTCATATAAGTGTCAGCATCATCGAATTCCAAATCGGCTATATAATTTATGGCTTGTTTATATTCTTTTTTGTCTTCTATTACTATTTTCAGATACCAGTCGTGACGTTTGTGATTTGCCGCCAGAGAGAGGGCGTCGTCCACAGATACTTGTCGTACGACCTTATATTATATAGGAAATAGATGTTAATATTAATTATATTACTTATAAGATATATAAGATATATGAGAACGATTGGAAAGATGAATGTTTGTTTCACTTCACACAAAAACGAATGACCGGATTTAGATGAAATTTCACAGTAATATAACTTATCCATCTGAATAAAACATGAGCTAAAATTTATGTAAAAGGAAAGTCAGGAAAAAAATTAACCTATTGTATCCTGTTGTCCTTTTTTTTTTTAGGAAGAGACACGGCAAACGAGCGTTCGGGTCACCAGATAGTAAGTGACTACCGCCGCCCACGGCCCCGTGCAACACCAGAGGAGTTACAGGTGCGTTGCCGGCCTTTAAGACGGGTTGGGCGCCGGGGCCCGGCATTACCTGATGCGAAACGCAGTGGCATAAAGCCAATACTTCACGCCGGTTTTAAATGCCGGGGGTGGTAATGATCCGGTCGAGTCTGCCCATGCGTGTTGCCATTGCTGGCGACGTGACTCTACCACACGTACTTTAGTCGCCTCTTACGACACCACCAGTACCAGGATGATCCTATTCTAGGCCGGGATCACACAGCAAACGATTTGATTTACGAGCTCTAAAAATGTAAGATAATACAAAAAATAATAATTCTACCCCACCTTTATTGCGACATCTACATCAAAATCAATAGTTTTATCTTTAGAATTGATGAATTCCTTCAATTTTCCTTGATGATCGTGTTGATCTATTTTCACATAGCAAGTTAGTAGTAACGTCGTATGGTCTTCCGTTGCATAATCTTTTTTATGTAGTTCTTCTAGATATTGGACTAGAGGCTCCAAATGTCTAGATTCTAGATATTTTCTTATTACGTATGAAGTTTCTAACCAACCAATCGTTTTTACATATTGGTCTATAGCACCTTTGAGGTCACCCTTTGAATAAAACAATAACAAAATATCTTTGTGTTACAATTTTTATGTATATTTTTTATTGCTGTATGTAGAAAAATAATTAAAATATGCTATTAAAAATTGAGTCAAAAGTATATAATATATTGTTGAAAATCTATGAATTTTTTTTTGATAATATATTTTGATAAAATTTGATTAAATATTAAAATATTTAGAGACCACCAAGGCGGTGGTCTCAGGACGATATAAGAACGGGTAGGAAAACATGGCACAGAGTAGAAAATTAAAAACGGGAGTGAAAAAGGTTGAGAGGAGGCCTTTGCCAATTGGATTGCAAACAGATTAACAGATCTTAAATAAATCACAAATAGTACAATCTCAGTGAAAGTTAGAGTTTAAATGATAGTTTTAATAATTTATTTCAAGTTAAGTTAAAAAAAATGTAAATGATGAACAAAGGCTGTATTACCTTATTATACAAATGGTCGCCATATTGTTTATATATCTCCGTCAGTCCCTCTACATCATAATGCTGACTACTTGCTATCCTAATAGCAACATCATACAAATTCTTCTTAAACAACGAAGTCAATTTCGACTGTAGATCCTTTTCTTCCAAATAAATCATTTCCTTATTCTTAGTTAATATGTAAAAAGACCCCCATTCTGTTAACACCGCATCGATTTCTTCGAATGACTTGGAAAATACTATAAATTTGTTTTGTATATCCAAAATGGTGATATGGTGTGATTTAGGCGTAGTGGAAGAGCTGGATGCTTTGTTGGACAGTTCGTTGGTTGTGATTACGAGATAACTACGGAACCAATTGAGCCGCAGTTTTTCTCCTTCAAGCGCGTAGCACGGACCTCGGCCTTCTGTTGTATAGCAGTATATAGCCTGAAAATATTTAAATAAATATCTGAAATTATAATTTTGATTTACAAAAAAAAAACCAGGATGTGAATTAATTGTTGTGCTTTATCTATGGCGATTCGAACGTGCCAGTTGAGCACTAATCACTTTGCCAATGTCACGTTGAATAGAGAAGATATGAATTAATGTATTTTTTAAATGTTTTAAATCATAATAGTGCACGTTGTTCTCTATTCTGACCTAATACTATTTACAAATTACTTAAGGGTACGCTTGAGAACGGCGGTCTTAAACGAAATGTGTCGAAGACCGAGTACATGGCCTGCGGGAACCCGGACTCGAGCACTATCCTTATAGGTCCTGAACCATCCGTTAGGTCGGAAAAGTTCAGGTACCTTGGATCCGTTATGCACGAGTCTGGAGGCATCGATCACGATGTCTATAGCCGGATAAGCGCTGCTTGGGCCAAATGACGGGAGGTCACTGGTGTGGTCTGCGATCGCAGGATACCGCCCAAACTCAAGGGTCTGATATACAAGAGCATTATCCGACCGGTTCTTTTATACGGCAGCGAATGTTGGCCAGCACTATCTCGGCACACTCAGGAGCTTCACGTCACGGAAATGAAGATGCTGAGGTGGATGTGCGGCGTAACGCGGTCTGACCGCATACGCAACACATTCATTTGAGGTAGTCTTGGAGTCCGTAACGTAGCGTAAGCTCCAAGAGCGTCGCCTGAGATGGTTTGGTCACGTTACGCGCCGGCCTAAGCACTATGTCGGATGCAAGTACCTTGCTATGCCAGTCCCCGGAGTGAGACCTCTCAGACGCTTAAAGAAGCGCTGGTTGGATGTCGTGATGCAGGACATGAGAGCCAATGGTCTAACCACCGAGGACGCTAAAGACAGTGCAAAGTGGAGTAGGTTGAGTAGGAAGGCAGACCCTGGTAAAAGCCAGGACTAATCCCAAGAAGAAGAAGACAACTATTACAATCTATTACAAATTACTTAATATATATATCACATTATTTAAAATAATCATTGAGTACTGCCACTGAACATGCAATACCTCCAGAATTTGGCGGAATATGAGGAACAGAGTTTCTTAACACTAGGTTCCTTCTGCTTATCTTGTACCAGATACACCGTGAAGCTAATTAATTATAAAATAATTATTATTTATTAATTTAAAATTATTAATTTATTATTAATAATTTAAATATTCTATGGTAATTCTGGACATGCTTGTAGGGATCTATTATTTATAAAATATAATATAAAAACTTATATTTTATAACGTATAATACTTTCCAACTCACATCAGTAGTAGCAACAGTGAGTCGATGGGCATCAGCCAGCACAGTGCAGGCGGGGGACGCGCCCATCGCGTCCAACACTGCGACACGCTCGCTGCCGGTGTGGCACACCATCACTGACGCACGAGACACTACGAACAGTTTGTCAGCACCCCTGTTTAGTGAAAAAAAATGTATTTTTTTCCACTCCTTATTCTGTCTATGTTAAGAAATTTGAATGATTGAAAAAAAAAAAATGATCAGCTTCACGCTGTATCCTAAACACAGCAGGGTAGGCAGGGGGAACCTAGTGTTAAGAGCTAGTGAGAAGAGAGACAGACAACTGTCATGATACAGTCACTTCTGCCTCTGTGCCACAATGGCCTCAAAGTATCTATCTAATTATATAATAGTAGGTGAATTATATCTCAGTTAATGGAGAACACAAAACAAGTTACAACATTTCTCACTTGAAAGCCAATCCAGTGATGGGGCTAGAGCCAGTGTCGGGCAAAGTTTTCATCTTCCCACTACGTTGTCGTGCTATATCACCGCGGTATAGCGTCACGGAGCCATCTTGAAAACCAACAGCTAGAAGATTCTGAAAATAAAATTTGATTCAATATCAACATTACTAATATAGCCAAATAAAAATATAAGCTACTTTGAATTGAATATTATAGTGAAAAAATATATTAATGTATGACTGAATATTTCATTATTAAATAAAGTATTCAGTTGAATTAAAATTTTCCAAGCTTAGAAGTTTGAAAACCTATTTAAAATATGTAAATCACCATTCAAAATACAATAGCACAAAATAATAGTTTATTATTTCTCAAATTTACTTTATTATCATGTACAGCAAGTGCAGTTGCTTGAGTAGGATACATATGAGAGGGGACGGCCCGGGATGTCCTCACACACTGTGGGTTGCCATGTCTATCTACGCGGGACCAATCCCATACTTTGATTAATGGTGTTACACCAGCTTCATCTTCCTGAAAACATGTGCTTAAAAATGTATACATATAATCAATTTTTGTTCAGATCCCACTATATAACCCCATATTTAAATTTTTATATTAATACTAAGAATGTGTATATGCATAGTATTGTAATTTATTAATATTATATTGTAATAAAGTAATATTATATTGTAGTATTGGAGTTATTTTCAACCAAACAGCCAAGAGACCACATTTGTAATTCTTATTTCCATAATGTAAAAGATTTGAACATTTTGATTTACCTCAAAATGTTATGCGCAAAACATATGTCTTGTACATTATTTATTCATAAACTATTGGACTTGGGATAAGATCATCATAGAAGTATAAGTAATCTCAAGTATTAATGTTTACAAAATGTTTCAAAGTCTATAAGAATGATTATAAAATTAAATATATTTATTTAACATTCAAAGTTTTTATTTGTTACAATTCCCCCAAGATATAATTGATTATGACATATAATTTATATAATATAGAAATACAATTAAAAAAACCAAATGACATTAAAGTTATTGTTTCTTGTTTCTATTTATTAACTTCTATTTTCTAGGTGTAACATTGCAAAATATGTCACTTCACACTATTAAATAGGTTTCACAAATGTGACTGGCTGTGACAAAGACATGGAATGATGATTACACAATGAAATTCTTGTAACATTACTTTTTAATAGTCTCTAACAAAGTATTAGGTGTTAGCCTACACACAATACTAAAAATCACTGCTTTTGCTTGACAAATAAGGAACTACAAAAATAACAAATACAAATAAAAAAAAAATACAAAGTAAAAATCCAATATATTTTTTCAATATCAAGTATACTTACGCCTATAGTTATCAAATATGGATCATGTGGCAACTGCTGAGCTAGTGACACTGTCAAATCATAGGCTTTAAATGAAGTTATCTCCCATGATCGAGATACAAGATGAGCCCAGCCCGTCACATCACATATGATCACATGGTTATTCCCACTAGTTGCTACACTTACATTTGTATCCTGGAAAATAAAAAAAAATAGTTACTATTTTTTTTTTGTAATAACTTCACACCTTACAATACATGTAGCAGGACAGACCTAAGATATGTTAGTCTTAAGATGTCTTGTTACCAGAGTGAAGAAATGATAATTCATATTCCCAACAGAGAATCATATCCACAAAAGGTGTACTTACAGTGTATGACTGTATACTGTATGTCACATCAATCACATTTTATCAAATGAATAGGTCAAAACATATTTATTTTTTTTAATAATGCAATCTTATCCCATTAATGAGCTTAATAATGTTAGTTTTCTGATAAGGACTTGTTAGTAAATTTCCTATATTGATATGTTTGTTATATGTTAAAAATGAATAACAAGAGCTACTGCTCTTTTAAGTAATGTTACTTTTATATGTAATAATAAACAAATGAATAACTAAAAATAACTGAGGCTATTGTGACACATTGTATAATAAACTCTTAATACACTGGTTTTCAATTATATTTTGATATTTTTTTTCTCCATTCTTGTGGACAATAAAACGGCACCACTCAACACCTAATAAATATTCAATAGCATATCTAGAGATATTTTCTTGAGGAGGCCTGGACTTTAGCTTTGAACAGATATGTTCGTGTAAATGTTGTTTTGTGGTAAGTAAAAATTTTGAGGTGAACAGACCAGACCTCTTCCTATGCCCATGCTAATATCTCAAAAATTAAGTGGCAAGTCAATAAGTTTCCAACCGAATCTAGACTATGCTAGAAAATGGTAAAAAAATAGTAATGGATAAAGAACAAATTGATTTAAAAAAATAACACATTAAAAACATATCAATATATAATTGTCGGGTTTATGAAAAATTGTATCTATATTCTTTCTTACTTGTAAACATTCAGCAATTTTGCCATTATCTATATTCCTGTGTACGTCAAAGAACGTGAAACGGCGCCACTGAAAAATTATGAAACATAAATAAAAAAATATGTTATTGCTAAAATATATCTTTAAGCAATTTTCATTTCATAACAAGTTTATGGTTTATTGCAGGTTATTAAGCCAACTATAAATCTATATTTAAAAAAAAGGACATTAATTAAATATTATGTATATTATGTATTAAATATTTCACACAACGACTTTAATCTAAATAAATATATAATATAAATATTACTAAATACAAATATGAAAAAATGTCATTTACCTCTAAAAATGCCATTTTACTACTACTATAGGCAACCAAACATGATAAAAATTATATTTATTAAAATATTATACTCATACAAACAAGGAGTTAAAAACAGAAAACGACAAGTGTCAACATGACATTTGTCATATTTATATTTTTTATTCTGGTAAGACCCTGATGGTGGAATACGTGTACTATATTATCTATGAAATATATTTAAATATATTAAAAAATTCAAATATATTTAAAAACAAGTAAAATAATAAAATGAGAATCTCCTCTTCTTATTTCGTTTTAAAGTAACAACGTGATTATCCAAATATACATATAATTTTTGTTTATTGTAACTGTATTTTTCACACACTGTATCATTAAGATGATACAGTATTATACAGTGTTATAAATAAGTAAAACTAAAGTGGAATAAATAGAACAATATTCAGAAATTATTGAAAAAAAATTAGGTCATTTCCATTTATATTGGATAGTACATGCCATATGCGGTGAATAATATAAAAGTTACTACTGCTTCTACAGTATTTGTAAGACAATAAAGATTATATTTTGTGAACATTACGGTTTGTAAAACTACTCAATCTTTTTTTAGCTTTACGCTGTATTCCACACGTAGCACGGTAGATAGAAAGAACTAAGTGGTAGGACACTATTTCCTATTAATACACTCTGTTCTCCATTTTCCGCCATATCCTTGATACATTGCGAGTTGAGTTTTGAAACTCAACAACGTGGTTTGCCTCATTGCTACCAGAACGAAAAAATGAAAATATTAAATATTTCATCCCCGAGTGCAATCGAACTGTCTACAACTGTCTCATTTACTGTGCCCCTAAGCTTGTGCCCCTTCGCCACCACGGCCTCAGTTATATGTACATTTTTTTAATAAACTGTACGGCAAATTTTAACATATAAATAAAGGAGGCTTCAAATTCTCCAATTTTTTAACATTTTTGAGCTGGGACCAGTCATTACGACAAGATGCCTACCTCCATTCCAGCGTTATCAGAAAACTAACAAGCCACCCTCAGTAGAAAGACAACCAGCGCTTCTACCATAGGTAAAGGAAGTTACAGATAGGATTGGCAACATCTGAAGAAAAGCTTCCATTACAACTATATAGTAGTACTATATAGTAGTTGTAGTCTTAGAAGAAAGTAAATTTAACTAATTCTTAATACAAACTAGATAGTAGTAGGTATAGCAATATTGTTATTTAAATAATAATACATTTTTTTCGCAACAATCAAAGAAACTTTTTTTTTTCGTTGTTACTTTGAAATGAAACAGTCAATATATAACGGTCAATATATTATATTTTTTTACCTCCACATTGTATTCTGAAGAGGCAGAGTGAATCTGGGAACTTAATGTTAAGACACTCCGTTCCTGTTAAAACATATTCTTTCTTCATTTTCCGCCGAATTCTTGAGGCATTGCGTGTTGAATGGCGGCGGGTTTTTTTAAATTATATTTTATTGATCTTCGAGTATCTCTATACGGTATATTAGATACTTTTAAGAAAGTCTAATATAAAAAAAAAATTAAACACCTTTTTTTATATTCAATGAGATAAGCCTAGTTTTACATTACTCCATTCACCGCTTTCTGCTCAATTTTCTAATAAAAAACATTTGATATGACGCTTTTTCGATTTTTTTTTAACCAGAGAAAAAAAACATTACATATTAAAGACTTATCGGCGTCAAATTATATCTGTAATATATAACCTTTTTGTTATTGAACATTTGTAAAAAAAAACAGTTTCCATATGGAAAACAAAATGACATTTTAGGTTGTTGTGTGGTTATAATATGATTTTTTGCCAAATTTAAGTTCAAAATGCCAAAATATTATAGATTTAGGGCTACGACACCTACACGGAAATTAAGAAAAAGTAGAGAGAAAGAAAAAGATGAGGACAGGTAGGCACATTATTATTTATAAACAAACACATTTTGATATTATTAAATTATTAGGGATAAATTGTCGTTTATCTCTATCTATAGTAAGAATTATTAGATAAATGTACCGAAATACTACATGAGGCCAGTCGTGGCGCAGGAGCACAAAGGGTGACTGTAAAATCGACTGGTTGTGGGTTCGATCTCCACTCGAAGAAATGAAATATTTACTTACATTTATATTTTCATTTCTTCGCTTTGGTGTCTAAGCAAAGCACCACTCAACACGCAGTGCTTCCTACAATAAGCAGTTTTTAGAAATGAGCATAAAAATTATGTTAAATTAAAGAATTCAACAAAACTAAGTGATATGATTTAAAGCTTAATTCAAACGAAAATCTATTTTGTAATGTTTTATTTAGTTTTTTGTATATTGTAAAATAATAATAATAATTTTTGATTAAAGGAATAAGGACTATGACAGAGGTTGGATGGATTTAACGTTAGCTTGCACGTTAGCGCCGTCGTGGTACCTCCGGCGTACCTCGTGGCGGGAGTCACCACCCGTAGCGGGCTTGTCGCGACAGCTTGCTGCAGGACTTCGATCTTCATTGCAATTTACTAATCGACCGATATTCATATTCAAAATGCCACAAGCAGATTTTAATTAAAATAAATAATTAATTAATTTTTGTTTTGCCGCGAGATTTATATTCTATGACATTGACGTTTCGGAATTTTAGTTGTGGTCTTTCTACGGACAATTTAGAATTTATTTAAATGATTTTTTGTTTTCTTTTATTTGAAAAAAAAAAATGTTTATATATTGTTTATGTAAATTATTGCTCGTATGTTTCACTTACCTAAATGAATAACTAATGGGGAATTTAATAAAACATCATCGTATCCTTAAATAAACAATATATTTATTACAAAATAAAACAAATATTCATTTATGTTTTAGGTAACTAAATGGTGTCTAACATTTGTAATGCAACGATTGAGGAATCTCATTTCTGGCGAAAAGTTTTAACAATGTTTTTCCTTGTAACTATTACAGTAAAACAAGTACAACTACTTAGGCCATCTATCATGGTCTTCATCATTAGTTGCACGTCATCAAATTGTGATTTGCGAAAGCAAACACACTTCTCTTTTCTTCTTCTCTTCGTTCTCAAAAAATACGTACAACCTTTTAAGTAGGCCTATAAAATTTAAAGAATTCTCTCGATTTCTCTAGGATCTCATCATCAGATCTTGATATGTTGGACCACCTGTGAGTAACCCATTTTTAACAAAAAAAGAATTAACCAAATCGGTGTAGGCGTCTTCGAATAATATCTGAATATACAAAAACAAAAAAAAAGATTTCGACGAATTGAGAACCTCCTTTTTTGAAAGTCGGTTAAAAAAATCGATGAACTGGTTATTGACAAATTGTTGCTTACTAACGCTTTAAATAGTAATATAATAGATCTCCCCATAATATATTAAATTATGCGAAATAGAAAAAAATATATTTTTAAACTATAGTCAGCCTCATGCTGCATCTCGCACACATCAGGGTAGGCAGAGGGAGCCTAGTGTTAAGACACTCCGTTCCCCACTTTCCGCTGAATTCTGAAAGCATTGCGTGTTGATTGGCGAAACTCAACACTGCGCTTTGCCTTGACATCAGAGCGAAGAAATGGAAATATAAATTTAAATAAATATCACTCCTTGAGTGGGGATCGAACCCACAACCTATCGCGCTTACAGTCACAGGCCATGTGATCCCGGCCTAGAATAGGATCATCCTGGTACTGGTGGTGTCGTAAGAGGCGACTAAAGTACGTGTGGTAGAGTCACGTCGCCAGCAATGGCAACACACATGGGCAGACTCGACCGGATCATTACCACCCCCGGCATTTAAAACCGGCGTGAAGTAGTGGCTTTACGCCACTGCGTTTCGCATCAGGAAATGCTGGGCTCCGGCGCCCAACCCAGCTTAAAGGCTCTGGGATTGCACGGGGTCGTGGGCGGCGGTAATCACTTAACATCAGGTGACCCGCACACTCGTTTGTCGTGTCTTTTCCATAAAATAAAAAAAAATGAGACCCTGCGCCACGACTGGCATCAAAAAGTGTAGTTGATGCATTTAAGGCAAGACATATAAAAACATAAAAAATATATAGCAACATCCTCGAAAAACATAATAACTGAAAATTTATTTCATCTATTTCGAAAATTCATTTAAATAATTTCGTAAACATTATATTTGTATGTACGTATATTGCATTTATATTAATATCATTATTTACAAAATACAAATACCGAAATTTGTTTCGGAAATAACAAAATGTCATTTGAATAATACTGATCCACTTACGTATGATAAAATTGATTTTCAATTATCCCTCGGACAAAAAATTATTGGAAAATTATTTATTATATCTCAAATCATAAATATTTTATATTATATCTCATTTTTATTTATTTATTAAGCTGAAAAAGCTTCAAATTTCATCCAATATTTTTGATGAAAAGGTTCTGAGTGGGGTCTGAAAAATTTTAGAGTCAGGACATTCCTTTTTTCATTTTCCGTTTAATTCGAGACACATATGTCTCGAATTAAACGGAAGCGCTTTATTGAGTTCCACCATAGTGGAACTCAATAAAGCGCTTTGTTTCTTTCAAAAGAGGAAATGAAAGTAATCTGATTTTCCATTCCATCCATCCATTGCAATTAATACTACCAATTGTTAGAGTTCTACCGGATTTAGAAGCTTTTTTCCTGTCTTTTCATATTCTTTTTATATCTTTATAATTATTGCTAAAATATCTGTCCGAATTATTATATCAAGGCCACAACGCAACGGCACAATAATAAAACTTACTAAATTTTTATAACAAATTATTTATTATTTGCGGCGTTGAGTTCCGCCACTCAACACCTAATCAATGCCGCTAGAATTCAGCGGAAAATGGGCAACGGAGTGTCGTAACACTAGTTAGATGTGAGAGCGCGAAGCTGAACATAAATTCTAACTTACCATCCTCCCCTTCCCACCTCTAATATTTGTTAGAAAAGCCTTTCACTTTGAACTGCTCCAACGTCATGACGGACACACCGCCGAATATATCCTCGTACCTGTAAGTAATTATATGATATAACAACAATGAAGATTTAATTTATTTAAACATAAATATATTATTGGCTTTCTTCATATAAAAATGTCCAATTTTACTATGTACAAAAGTATTTTATAACAAAATAGGTCACTTTTCTATTGATCAATAAATATTTTTTTATTCGGTTGAAATGAAAGGGACGCATGAAACGATATATAAAAGAATAAAATTGACCAAGAAGTTACGCCTAAAACTAGAGAAACACGCCGTCACATATATTATGTATTAAAAGACTAAAGAACTAAAACTAAAATTGCTGTTGCTTTTAAAATTGAATCCAATTTTAAAAGCAACAGCAATTTTAGTTCACAACTGTAGTATCAAAATTTTTACTAACTGAGCCACTTGAGGTATGTAGAGGAATTAATGATATGGTGTTTCTTCCAAACGCCCGCGTTCGTGACATAGTCTCTATACAAATGTTTTCACAGAACATTGCTCTTTCAAAGAAACATTTTTTTAACGAATCATTTGACAAACATAAACCTACACTGGTATGAAATATCAGGGTTTACCGTCAAATTTTTATATACAAAACCAATCAACATAGCCTTACAAAAATAAATTTGATATACTGCTTTTGCTTATTAATTCTGACTTAGTCTTCCTATAAATATAGGACTTCTATATATGAGCTGGCATTAAAAAATTAACATAATCAATTGTGATGAAATAACTGTGAAATATATTTTTCGTAGATAAATAACTTAAAAGTCTTTGCGAATTATCAAACATAAAAACGATATAAAAATAAATATTACTATTCAGTAGTAAAAACTACAAATATAAATAAAAAATAAAGTTAAATATAACAGAACAAATGTTCATTAAAATATAAAATTAACTTAAACATTAATTTTATCAATGGAGGCGGACATATGCCGCGGCTGCCGCGGACAGGAGTACAGGTTCCTGGAGTCCAGCGGCAAGAGGTCGATGTCGTGGAATATGAAGCATTGCCATCCACCGGGTTTCTGCTTCTGACTCTCCACAAATCCCACGTTCATTAGCTTGGCACGATTGAAGTCGTTTGTACCTAAAGTATTTAAAACAGTAAGATTTTTTGTCATATTTTTTAAAATAATCTTTTTAATAGAACAGATCCTAATTACCTATATCTATAAGTAGGTTATTATATATGTCATGAATATTTTTTAATATTTATTAATACGAGTAGGATAGGATCAATTATTGCCATTGTAATGATAGTCTACAATTCATTACGTTTGTTCAATAGTTATATTTATATACAAGTTATTTATTTCTTTACTTTCCATTACTTTTCTTTTGTATAAATCGCACAATTGTTCATACAATAATAATGAAATATCATATGCTTTCTTAATTATCTCTTACCATTTTATATATAAAATTAAATTCAAAAAGCAAAGTTAGTAAAAAGTAAATCCAATTAGGTACTCTATTTAAAATATCTTAAATGCAATATGAATGCAGCAGAAACTTTTTCATTTTCCAATCCATTACGGTATTTTATTCATACTTTAAAGAACATTTCCTTTTATAATATCATTAAAATAATTCTACGAATCTCAACAACAACTTGTGCTTCCAATTTCGAGGCATGTCGTAGGGTAGAAACAAAATGCAAATATATAAACGAATGAAGGTATATTACAGTTAGAGCCCGAGTCAACAATAAATAAGTTGAAAAATATATGTAAATATGATTTTATTACTCTCTAGCGACAGATGAAAAACGATTTAGTAAAAATCTTACACAATCTGCTGCTTCATTAGGAATGGGTGCATGTGGTTATGAAATATTGCCATATGTTGCTGGTGATCTCTGTGAAAGTTAAAAGATATTATAAGAAAAAACAAAATAATAGCTTTTTGCTTAGCTTCACACTGCATCTCGCATAGGCTACCCCTCTTTATTAGAGGGAACCTAGTGTTAGGAAAGTCCGTCCCCTAAGCAGCGTCTAACTTTCGAGATTATTACATGTTAAGAACGAGGCAATGAAAATAACAAGTACACAAACATTTCGTTTACAATATGACGCTTGTCCCACTAGTCACAACTACCTCAACTATATGTTTAGTTTCTCTGTCATACAGCAGGGAAGGCAGAAAGACGCTAGGTTTAACATTTTATTCTCCTTTTTCCACACGAGTAATGGTAAGCAAGTAAAATTTTAATATAATTTAAATATAGTTAGAGGCCGGTCGTGGCGCAGCGGTTACTGTAAACCAACTGGTTGTGGGTTCGATCCCCACTCGAGGAGATGAAATATTTACTTAAATTTATATTTCCATTTCTTCGCTCTGGTGTCGAGGCAAAGTGCGGCGTTGAGTTTTGCCACTTAACACGCAATGCCTCCGGAATTCGGCAGAAAGTGGGGAACGGAGTGTCTTTCACTACGTTCCCTCTGCCTACCCTGCAGTGTGCGGGATACAGCGTGAAGCTGAAATATAGTTAGACAAACTCACTGCGCCATATTGGAATTAATTATTCATTACACTTTAATTGAATACAAATGAATTGTTTCAATTTAAACGATTAATATTAAATATCTGTCAAAAGCAACATTGTGACACGTAAAGTAAAATAAACATGGCGTCCAATTAAGGCTTAGTAAATTGGGAAAATCTGTATCAGTATATGATAGTTAAATTCAAAATTAATATTTAGAGGGACTCGGGGGTTAGATTAAAAAGAATTAGAAATAGAAAGGCATTTAGCAATAACAGAAAATCGTAACTGTTAAAATGTTATTATGAAACAATGTAAGTACTCGTTAATTCGTATATTATACGGAATAGTAATGATCCCATTGCTTGAATCTGTAGGGATCTGTTTTTCTAATGAAACTTATATTTAGGAATGATACATGATAGTAGAATAGATTACACTAGAGTTACCTAGAAGAATCCTGCCGCAGTCACCTTTAAGTAAATTTTTTCGTAATGCGTTTTTGGAGAAAATTGCACTCATATGTTTTTTATGTGAATCCCACAGTATTTGAGAGAAAATCGCATAAGGAATTGGAAAAACAATGGTTGCCAGCTCTCAGTCTGTCGCAAGCCCAGGGTTTCCTGGTTTTGTTTAAACACTTCACTTTATGTTAATATTTGCACTCATGTATTTTTTAAATGAAATGATATTTCAAATTAAAGCTTTTTTTTTCTCAACACTACAACACATGGTTGCCTGGAAAATGATAATTCAGTTTTTCATATGAGCATTTATGTATCATTTATGCTTCTTTTTGTATGAAATTCACCAATCATAACAAATATTTATATTTAAAAAAAAATATTGAGTTTGCAATAATACATAGTAAAATAGAATATACGGCGTTAAATTCTGCCACTCAACAAGCTACGAAGTCCGTAAGTAGTAGAAAACAGAGTAACATAAAAATATATATATCCTACTAATATTATAAATGCGAAAGTTTATGAGTAGTAAGTGTGTGGATGTTTGTTATTCTTTCACGCAAATACTACTGAACGGATTACAATGAAATTTGGTATGTAGGCAGCTGAAGACCCAGAATGACATATAGGCATATATACTTTTTATCCCGAAGTTCCCGCGGGATTGATTCCTAATTAAAAATAGATACATTTATCCGTTGTGTCCGTTTTGCGAATTTTCAGTTGTTATAAACGCATTGACGTAATATATAGGTCCAAGGTTAGGTTATTAGCAGATTGTTTTTTTTGTATGATACCTATTTTTTTTTTAAATTAATAAATTTACGGATGCGTGGTTTTGTTTTCTAATTAGCTAATTAGAATTGTTTTTTGCCCATTAATTACTATTAAGCTATAATTTTAATTAAATAGATAAGTTTTACTTTTTAAAGGTATTATGTGTTTTTGTTAAGAAAAGTATTAATTTTTTTTAATTCTAACGATATGAGTATACTGCAGTAGCTACCGATAGACTTATAATTAGAGCTTTGCAATACATAGTTACCATATTTCTTATGTTGATAATATTGTTACGTTATCATAGGGTTTACACGCGAACGAAGTCGCGGGCGGCCTCTAGTTATCTATATTTTTTTTTTTTTTTTTTATGGAACAGACACGGCAAACGAGCGTGCGGGTCACCTGATGGTAAGTGACTACCGCCGCCCACGACCCCGTGCAACCCCAGAGGAGCTACAGGTGCGTTGCCGGCCTTAAAGATGGGTTGGGCGCCGGGGCCCGGCATTACCTGATGCGAAACGCAGCGGCATAAAGCCACTACTTCACGCCGGTTTTAAATGCCGGGAGTGGTAATGATCCGGTCGAGTCTGCCCATGCGTGTTGCCATTGCTGGCGACGTGACTCTACCACACGTACTTTAGTCGCCTCTTACGACACCACCAGTACCAGGATGATCCTATTCTAGGCCGGGATCACACGGCACAACATATAAAAGGACATGACAGTAACCGCTGTGCGTAGAAACGTGAAATTTCGACTATATTTATTTTCATAATCTGGACATCCACTAAGAAGGGATTTTGAAAAATTTTAACTCTAAAGGGATGAAATAGTGGTTGAAAGATTGTTTGGATTTTTTAAAAATTGGTATCGATTTTTATGAAAAATTTAATTCAGACTGTTAAAAACATTTTATTGAACACGTGTTTCGTGGGTTTTTTAGAATTCACCCCTACAGGTAAAAATAAGCGGGCGAAGCTGCGCGCACCCACTAGTTTTTTATATAAATTAATTAATTTAGTATGAAAATGTTAAAAATATAATTTATTTTAAAAGACTTGTACATTTGTGGTCTCTTTATTGAGTAATTTATCTAATCACGATCGTGAGGCCTTTAAATACATCCCTAACTAATAAATCTGCTAGGAATATGATAAGGGAACAAGATGAGGGTAATACCCGAAGTTCTAAAGGTAATATAAATATTAACTTGAGATTTTTATGACAATATTTATAATAACCGCAATATTTGCGGTATAATTTTAATTTCAATTGAGGCGTCGCAAGGGCACAAGCGCGTGTATGTAAAGCGACGGTTATGGGCTCGATACCCACTCAGGGGAATGACTTATAATTAATATTAATATTTTAATTTCTCCGGTCTGGCAGCAAGACAAAAAACCCGGCGTTAAGTTCTGCGACTAAAGAATAAGGTTAGTCGTGGCGGATACAGCGTGAAGCTGAACAATTGAGTTAAGATTTTTTAGACATTGTATAAAAATTTACATATTCCAAATTATTCATTGTATATGGTACATACGAGCATATTTTTATTTTGCGGGAAATTGGTAGTAAAAATCATGTATTGTAATTAAAATATATCAGTATTGGAGGACTGTATTCCACATGTGTCCCAGAGGGTAATTAGTTTCTTAATAAATAAATTGCTACAAAATAAACGAAATCCAATTAAGGCAACAAAATGGAAACTGGGAAGTAATGAAAATCTGGACGTCTATACGATTGCGTTATATAAGAAGTCTATATTGGAATGATAAACGAAATTGGAACAAAAGGGGGAATCGTGAAATGAAGTAGTCATAAAAGAAAATTAGTTAACAATTTTCTTTTTCAATTTCAAGAATATCTTATTATTTTTTTTTTATAAAATATTTATGGCTTGAGTATATCGTTTGAAGTATAAAGTGACAGTAAACGCGACTGGTTGTGGGTTAGATTTTAACTCGAGAAAATTAAATATTTAATATTTCCATTTTTTCCCTCTGGTGTCGAGGCAACGCGTGTTGAGTACTGCTGCTCAATACGCAATGCCTCCAGCATTCAGCACACTGGGTTCCCTCTGCCTATCCACTCTGTTGATCTGGGATACATGAAGCTAAAAAAAAATCAAAAATCATTTTTTAATTTCTAGAGTATCTTATAAGTTTACAAAATGTTTTTGGCTACCGTACTTGTGTAGTTTACAATGTGAACATATTTTGTTGTCGTGTACATTAGGCGTCCAAACCATGAGTATTGTTAACAAATAGTAAGTAAGTTAAATATGTTTTTTTAAAATCTTACATACTTAAATTGTTTTATTTATAACAAAACACTATATTATAAATGTAAATTTTTTGGTTCGTTACTCTTTCACGACCAAGCCACCTGTAATAATTTGAGAGTTGAAAGAATTTGTTTCCATAAAATTTGAATTCGTTATTCGATAAATTCTATTTCAATGTGAAAACGAGTTCCCAAGGTGAGAAAAATGCTGACGATGCCTCTATGAAGATTGCTTAGTTCGCCAATAACATAAATTTAATTTTTTTGTTTCAGAAAGTACCCCGCATATACCAGGATAAGCGGAGGAATTTAGTGTGAAAACACTCCTTAACGCACGCACTATCTAAATTTTAAGATATTACATGCTGAGTGGCGCAACACAACGCCGCTTAAAATTAAATAAATTAATTCCCTTCAATAGGAATCGAACTCATACCCGTCGCGCTTACAGTAAAACGTTGTATCGCTGCACCATAGCTTCCGGATAGCATAAATAACACTCTCGTTTCCTCTTAAGCTATGGCGCCAGAATTATATGAACAAATTTGGCGAAGTATCTATTTGCTTTTTTTTATGTTATTACGTGTGATAAGGAAAATCCCGTCTTGAGTTTAAGCAAATTTCTGATTTAAGAATATGGAGGCGCGACCAAATAAGCTACAAATTGGCGTAACAAACCAAATTTTCTTCGTTTGTTTTACACATTTGATTGACGTAAATTTGCTTTGTATTAAAATTTTGCTTGTAAAAGAAAAACAACTTGATGTTGAACGAGACTAATGATGATAATAATCGAGTGATTAGATATTAAAACTTTATTTCGAAAAATTGTGTTAAATATGACCTTATTTATTTTAATTATAATATAAATAGATCGTCGTGGCACAGCGTGTGATTGTAAGCGTGACGTTTGTGTATTCGATCCATTTGGAGGATTTCTTCTCTTAGACGAAATTGAAAGGGACGATTACTGTAAATGCCCGAACTTGAGTTCTCCACACATAGGTAGTAGTCAGAGGGAACTTAGTATTAAGACACTCCGTTCCTCCCACTTTCTGCCGATTCCCAGAGGCATTGCGTGTTGAGTGTCAGAACTCAACGCCGCGCTTTGCCTCGACACCAGAGCGAAGAAATAGAAATATAAATTTCAGTAAATTGTTCATCTCCTCGAGTGGGGATCGAACCCACAACCAGTCAGTTTTACAGTCACACTTTGTGCCCCTGCGCCACGACTGGTCTCGATATATATACTTGATATTAAAATATATATATATAAAATAGAATGAAATGAACATACAGTGTATACTTAATACGTAAATTTTTATAACACATGGTTTAACATCTTTCTAAAATTTACTTAACTTCACACCGCGCTACGGTCTCTACATGTTATACAGGATGGAAGTGTCAGCACCACTTTGAATAAAACCTTCAAACAAAATAAATAATAAAATTATTGTTCTAATATAAAATGGGTTTAAAATATTTTACCCTGACACTTTCAACCTGTATATTATCAATAAAAAAATATATTTAAATAAATTATAAGAATTTAAAGGGAAATCACTTTAGAAAGAAGTTAAATAAGTGTATAGGTATACATAACATGCAGTATATTTGAAATATTTTAAATATAATTGTAGGTATTCTAATCTATATAAATATCTTGAATACATTATCTATTTTTTATTCATTTTAACGATTTTACTCTCTAAACCCTAGTTGGCGTTAGGTTACAAGTTACAACAGCCACAACTTTGTTGAAAACCTAATTAATAAAACTACAAGTTTAAGCTTCAGTGACACCAAATTTATAATCAAACCTGGTACCATCCAAACCATTGAGGCCGGTCGTGGCGCAGCGGCACAAAGTGTGACTGTAAACCGACTGGTTGTGGGTTCGATCCCCACTCGAGGAGATGAAATATTTACTTAAATTTATATTTCCATTTCTTCGCTCTGGTGTCGAGGCAAAGCGCGGCGTTGAGTTCTGCCACTTAACACGCAATGCCTCCGAATTCGGCAGAAAGTAGGGAACGGAGTGTCTTTCACTACGTTCCCTCTGCCTACCCTGCAGTGTGCGGGATACAGCGTGAAGCTGATTTATTTTATTTATTTATTTTGTCCCATCATAAGCACATAAATCAAATCTATTTCCTATACCTTTATCGTTGTTGTGAACTTTTCCAATTCTCAAAACTAAAATGGCGAGTAAATATTCTTTAAAGCAAAGTTGTTTCAAGTCAATACTTATACGCGGTTCGTGAAGCAGCGAACATCTGGAGCTGTCTCCAGATAGAAATAAAATTGAGAAAATCTTTCTCATTTCCGTACAACTATTGGTATAATTCGAAGTAAAAATATAGATATTTTTATAGAATATAAAAAATGTTGATATGTACGTTATATTTAGTTTATACTGTTACTTCCGTATTTAGTAGGCAAGTCTATGAGATCGTTGTGTCAAAATACTTACAACTGCACTTTCGATCTGAATTCACACTATTTCGCCATAGCAGAGTATTCAGAGGGTACCTGGGAACCTTATATTAAGACACTCTCTCTATTCACGACAAAATAGTTCGGTTCCCAACTTTCCGCGAATTCTGGAGATGTTACATGATAAGTGACGTTGGATACGTTACGCTTTGTCGTAGCGTATTGAGAAATAAAAATAAGTCATTGCTCCGAGTAAAACTCGAATCCACAACCATAGCATTTTTTTTGCATTGGATTGCGCGAACGCAATGAAATAAACATGAAGATCATTTTATATTTTCAATTGAAAAATTTATTTTGTTTTTGTTTTTTCAGGTAACTTCCTCCTACAAATTAATTTTGTAAAGAGACACCCACTCAATAAGTAAGTCAATAAGATTTAATTAAGATCTATTAAGATTTTAATTAAAACTCAATATAGCTAACACAAAACTTCATTTTAGTCAATCATCCATTTTCAAATAACTCAAATAATTTTGCAGTAAAAATACCAAGGGGTAGTTTACTTTTTAACATAGCGGATAATATAGCGGATAGCTTAAAATTTTAACATAGCGGAGGGTTAGTTGGGTGGTTCAAATTCCGTTGCGTTCAAAATTGTATTCCTTTCAAAAAAAAATTTTTACTAAGTATGGAAAATTTTAAAAATGAAAAATGTTTTATTTTCTCTTATAGCTACAAACAATCAGTCCTCGACATTTAGGGCGAAGCTTAAAATCGTCGAGTCACAGACGCGGCCGGTCCACGTCAGGAGCAGTGCCCGTAGCCGCGGTGATAAATCGTACTCTTCTGTCTTGTATATGTTTGTTTTGATATGTCGGTAATACTAAATTTAAATGTGGCATTTCCGTTTCGTTCCGATTTAAAATGATTTTGTGAAAATATATACACACATTCTTACGCTTTCTAATTTAAAGATATAATATAGCTAAAGAATCATCAATCCTCATGCACTGCAACATAAACAATGGTAAATAATCGAGAATATAATAAATTTATCTATTTAGAACTTTCGATCATAAATAAATACTAAAATACTTAAAAATCCTTGCAACGTGCTTTAAAATACTTTTGAATTTTACGTATAACTTAGATTTCGTTTTAACCCAAAGCGTGCTATGGAAATGTGTGTTCACGAAACACAATCATAGCTTTTAGTGTAATAGGTATAAGGAATATTATTGTATGCACATACGATGTTATGGTCCACAGTGCAGAATGTATTACACATTCAGCGCTTGCAGCTGCTGTCAGGGAAACAGTAACAGTTGGCCTTCCAAGTGAATATTGAATTTAAAGTTATGGTTCTTATTTTTGAATATTTTGATTATTTTTTGTAGAGAAAAGATAATAAGATCTTTTGCGTATCTTTGTAAATTATATTTAGAAAGCAATGACTACGTACAGAGTTAAATCATATATGTTGACTAGGTAACAGAATTGAAAGCTGTACAAGCTTGTAGCTTCTTTTTATTTCTATTTGTAATATCTTAATACAAAACAATACTTTTTTATACCAACACTAACAAATAAATTTAAATTTAATAAATAAAACGTTGTTCAAAATAAGCAAAACTGGAAGGATGTGTAAGATTAATTGTGATTTATAAGTAAGTTAAAAAAATTGCTTCACGCTGCATCTGTAAGGTAAGCAGACCGACCCTAGTGTTAAGACTCCGTTCTCCACTTCCAGCCGAATTTTCAAGGAATTACGAACGTTGTGTCTTCAGTTACACACTCATAGACTTAAGTAATAGTTGACGACAGACAAAATGTTTGGCATGCCCCTTTAGAGAACTCGCTATTTCAGATTTTTTCTATGATCACCTACGTTGAGGCCAGTCGTAGCGCAGCGGCACGAAGTGTGACTGCAAAACCGACTGGTTGTGGGTTCGATCCCCACTCGAAGAAAAATATTTGAAATATTTACTTACATTTATATTTCCATTTTCTTCGCTCTGGTGCAGAGGCAAAGTGCGGCGTTGAGTTCTGCCACTCAACACGCAATGCCTCCAGAATTCGGCAGAAAGTGGGGAACGAAGTGTCTAAACACTAGGTTCCCTCTGCCTACCCTGCTGTGAGCGGGATACAGCGTGAAGCTGCCCCTTGAAAGAACCCTGCTATTTCTGATTTTTTCTATGATCACCTACATATCTGTCGCTAGTTACCTTATAAGTCATACCTTAGAAGTCACTAAGATCATACGTTAAAAGTACTAAAATCGACCCTATATCAAATTCAATGGGAGTCAAAATAGCGCCATTAGCCAACTTTCATCATCTTTTAAACTTTGTAACGTTTCCGTTTATTACCAAGCGGTGTCATAACTTTGAGGGAAATACATACATACATACATACATACGTGTGTGTACATATAGACTTAAAACGTATAATGTTAAATCGTTTTTTATTACAGTAAGATGTTTTTTTATTATTGAGGCCGTTGTAGCGCAGGGGCACAAGGATGTGACTGCAACGTGGCGGTTATGGGTTTGGATCCCCAATCAAGGGAATTAATTATTGTTTTCATTTCATTTGGTTTTAAGTATTATTTTTATTTCTTCGCGATGTCACCAAGGCAAAAGTCCGGCGTTGAGTTTAACATGGTTGGGAATGGAGTGTCTTAACTAAGTTCCCTCTGTTTACCCTGCTGTATGCGGGCTACAGCGTGAAGCTCATAAAAAAATATGTTTTTAACACTTGTACTTAAAATATGTTTTTTTAATTGCTTTTATATGAATTTCCAATTTTATATGAATTATTTATTATTTCTCTGTACTCGAAAACTCGGAAACTTTCCAATCATAGTATATATTGGTTTAAATAACTATTAAAAACATAATACAAAGATATCAAACTACATGTAGATAAAGCCCGGCGTTGAGTTCCGTAACTTCTCGAAAATTGAGCGGTGTATGCCTCAATTTGAGGTTTCGTCTGCCTACCCTACTACAGAGAAATGACCATGAAGCTATTAAAACCACAGGTAAATAATAAACCGATTATTCCTCTAGAAACGGTGCCTGACATTAAGCTCAAATAAACACCTTAATCAAATTGTATTTACGATGCATACAAAAAGGTTTTGCCGCTCTTCTTATTCTTAGGATCTTATTTGAATAAGAGAACTGCCTACGAAAGATTACAAAAGCGAGTACTCTGCTATACGATTCTCAACTCTATTCCCTTCTATTAAGATACAACATTACGGAACAATTGTTGCAATGCGAAATGATGAAATATTATACATTCGTAGCGAATAATTCAGTTTACAATAAAGACGCCATTAATGATGTTATATTTAAGGGAGGGAAATATATTTTTTGTATTAATTTAAATTGGCTCTTAAATAAGTGATGGTGCTTTTGGTAGTTTTACTTCTCTATGTTTTGATTCCTTTATAATTTTATAATTATTGTGTAATATAATTTCGTTATATATTTAAAAAGAACATGAAGACTATTTTATAACTGACCTATTATACAATAAAAAATCAAATAACTAAAAAAATCAAATAAGTACATGCGAAAATTTATACACTTACTAATAAAATAGTAGTAGTAGTAGTAGGTACGTAAGGAAGATGATCCCAGTCTTTTAATTTTTTTTAATTATAACATTTTCAGGAATGGTAGAGGCTAGTTGTGACGCAGCGGCACGAAGTGTGAGTGTAAAACCGACTGGTTGTGGGTTCGATCCCCACTCGAGGAGATGAAATATTTACTTAAATTTATATTTCCATTTCTTCGCTCTGTATCCCGCACATAGCAAGGTAGGCAGAGGGAATCTAGTGTTAGTTTCTACCTGGGAACCTAGCATTAAGATACTCCGTCCTCATTAAGACACTTCCGTTACCCATTTGTATCTATTTAATGTCTAAACAAGAGTTATAGAGGTGCATTAGAAAAACATCAATGTGGAGATCCCAGATCTCAATATTTATAATATTATAATGCTATTTTTCTGTATAAATTATTTTTTACTATGTTTTTCTTTATACGAAATAAATAACTTCTAACTGTCAGACTTGCCTGCAAAGGCATATTCAAATTGTTATTTGCCTTTTAGTTATTTGACAGCTGTCAAACTGTCAAGCAAAGTTATTAGAAGAGTAGGGGTAGTTTATTTAAATATAAATATAATTACAGTATTTTTTATAGATAATTATTTGATTTTTTTACAAGATATAGCTATTTCTGCTTACGTACTTGCTATATAAATATAGCAGTTAACTTTACGTTTAATATTGTGGTTCTATTATATATTGTTGTTGTAGTTATTGATCTTTGAGGAATATTGAATGAATTCGACAAAATGCGTATTTTCTATCAGAGCCAGGAAATTATTCTTTCTACCTAGTAGGGGTCGAATCCATTACCACCACGCTTGCCGTTATAAGAGGGTTAAATTGTTTAGCTAAAAATGTACTATACGAATATAACAAAAATGAGACTTAGCATAGGACCTTATTTTTTACATGTTAAAATAAAACTTATTTTATTTAAATATTTTTTTTTTGTTTTCTCTTTTTTTTTTTTTTTATGGAAAAGACACGGCAAACGTGCGTGCGGGTCACCTGATGGTAAGTGATTACCGCCGCCCACGACCCCGTGCAACCCCAAAGGAGCTACAGGTGCGTTGCCGGCCTTTAAGATGGGTTGGGCGCCGGGGCCCGGCATTACCTGATGCGAAACGCAGTGGCATAAAGCCACTACTTCACTCCGGTTTTAAATGCCGGGGGTGGTAATGATCCGGTCGAGTCTGCCCATGCGTGTTGCCATTGCTGGCGACGTGACTCTATCACACGTACTTTAGTCGCCTCTTACGACACCACCAGTACCAGGATGATCCTATTCTAGGCCAGGATCACACGGCACGAAAAATATTTATATGATTGATTTGATTTATTGATAATATTGGGCGAGTGTTTTGTCTAACCATAAAAGGAAAATAAAAATATCTAATATCTCTAATAAATATTTAACTAAGCTAAATTTTGAATCCACAACTATCGTGGAAATACAGACACGTTTCAACTGTACCTTAACTAACTAACTTAACAAGATATACAAATATCTATCAAAATGTATCGAGCGTTATTGAAATTTAAAGAATCCAACGAATTATTTATTAATCGAATTATATGTTCTCACAATTCTCGAATAAAATCTACAAACTAACGGGCGATTTCATGAAAATCAGCCTTCCAATCCATTGAATAATAGATAGGTTTGCTTTCCCAAAGGTCTCTCTGAGAAGGTCGCCCCGTGTCGATATCCCTTTTCAGGGAGATTAATCTCTTGCTCCGAGATTAAATCCCGCGCTGTATTATATCAATCAAGACTAACGCAGACAGTTTTTGCGGGCTATTTGATCGAATTCTGAAATGGTTGTTTTTAGTATAATAGATATTTTTTCATTTAAAAATTTGGTGTAAGCGGCGCGGAATTTGAAGTTCCCATGTTTGGTAATAGCAAAAAGCCTCGACCAACATCTTAAGAGGTTATCGCTTAGCTGTTGGATCAAGAACCGGATGCAGAAGGCAGATTTATTTGATACGGCGCGTATTGTGAGGTTTCTCTCTCTGGAGCCCTAGCCACCGATGGCTTGGACCTTTGTCCCACCCTCGGAAGAGTGTTTTTTTTATATAATAAATATATTCTTTATAACAATTTATATTTAAAATTTATTTGTCTTGTAATAAAAGTATATATTGTCTTGTAGTCTGGTGTTATTTGGACTTGTTATTTTTTTATGGAAAAGACACGGCAAACTAGCGTTCGGGTCACCTGATGGTAAGTGATTACCGCCGCCCACGGCCCCGTGCAACACCAGAGGTGTTACAGGTGCGTTGCCGGCCTTTAAGTTGGGTTGGGCGCCGGGGCCCTTTATTTTTATTATATTGATTGATTGATACTTGATTATAAATAAGAAAACTCTCAACATAATTATGACGAACTTGCCTCTCACATTTTGCTTCTCCTTTGATTATGTACAAACAAAAAAACTTTTGTTTACTCTTGTTTTCCAAATCTTCACACAGAAAAAATACACCTTACCCCTTTTTGCTGGATAGCGAATTGTGAGAGATGACGAGGTTTGCACTTCTCAAGCGAAAACTTAACAATCGACTCAAATTATGAGAGAGGAGATTTTCTTTAGCGATGAAACTTTCGCTACATCGGGAAGATAAAAAAACTTTTTTCAAAGAAAATATCGCTAAAGCGATAAATTTAACCCGACTGAATGAACTTCTAAAATGAGAATAAAAATTGATGATTTTTTACTATTTTTTGTGAAGCTTTATATTCTGAGCTGAGGCCAGTTGTGGCGCAGGGGCAAGTGTGACTGTAAACGCGACTGGTTGTGGGTACGATCCCTGTTCGAAGAAATGAAATATTTGAATTTATATTTTCATTTCTTCGCTCAGGTGTCGAGGCAACACGTTAACAAAACACTAGGTTCCCTCTGCCTACCCTGCTGTATGCAGGATACAACGTGCTGATAATAATAATAATGATAATATTTCTTTTATTGAGGACAAGGATTATTTTTTTTGCTGGTTTTGGTTATGATAATATAATAATTAGAAAGATGCATTCTAAACTTAAATAGTCAGACGTACACAAGATAAATACATAATTTTGTTAGTCTTGTAAATACATGGTTTTTACAAGAAAATACATGGTTTTTGAATCGAACTCAATCAAAGTCTACCAGGAGACTGACTTTATAACGTTTTTAATAATTAATAGTATCTTTTAAAATATATCTTTTACATGCTTATGTGGCTCACAATAAATTTTGCAAAAGAAAACATTACAGTACAGAGTTATAATTTTACCACTTTTTTTTTTATATTTTACGATATTCATTGTTATTCTTTAAGGAGTCTCCGCATACTTTTATATATTTAATAGTCACATGGGTCGGATATCATTTTATCAATATATGTTGGTACATGCTATATTTAAAAATATTAAATACGTAACTCTCTAGAGTCTTAGAATTCCTTTAAGAATATAGATATTCATTTATACATATTTAAGTAGTTTTATTATAATTCGTCAATACAAACATTAAAAATTGGAATTTGCCTATACACATAGGATAGTGAGAAGGAACCTGGGAATAGTGTCCTTCTGTTCCTCTTTAAGCACATCTGTGTCCCATTTTCCGCCGAATAATATATTAACCTGCCTACATAATAGTAATATTTAGGTAAAATTACGTAGTTGGTAAAATGTCTAATATCTCGTAATTATCTTATAAATCTATACTTATAATAAATCTGTAGAAAAGTCGTTTCTGTACATTGAAAATATTTAAATAGAAAAATAAGCCAGGGTGTTAAAGGATAACTAACAGAATCCCTTTCCAACATTTTTGGAATTTTTGGTGGGTAGGTGGGTAGGTGGGTAGGTGGGTAGGTGGGTAGGTGGGTAGGTGGGTAGGTGGGTAGGTGGGCAGGTGGGCAGGTGGGCAGGTGGGCAGGTGGGCAGGTGGGCAGGTGGGTAGGTGGGTAGGTGGGTAGGTGGGTAGGTGGGTAGGTGGGTAGGCAGGTAGGTAGGTAGGTAGGTAGGTAGGTAAAGGTTTAAAAATATCAAAATGCAGAGTGAGATATATATATATATATATATATATATATATATATATATATATATATATATATATATATATATATATATATATATATATATTATTTTTCATACAAATCATCGTATCATCGTATTCATATTTTTCATCGTGAAATGAAAAAATTTACGTCTCTACTGTTGAGGTATCTTGATTAATTTGTTTAGGTATTGGCTTAAAATATTTTATCCTATATATTGCCCCTGTAAAAGGAGCGCTGACGCTTCCATTCTGTATTAATATTAAAGGGCATCGCGGCACAGGGGCACAAAGTTAGGTTAAGTTACTTAAACCGGTTAAGCCCTTTCTGAGATTATCCTGAACGCACAGATAAACAGACAAACTGACCAAGTTCTGTTACATTGTTAAATGTCCGTAATAATAATTTTTCTAACATATCTTCCACGTACAGACACCGATGAGTTAGGATTTTATTGTAAGTAGCGATATTACTATAACTATATAGTTATAACTATAACTTAGGTCCTAAAGACTCCTTAAGGCAAAAGTTTAAAGAAATTAATATATTGACAGTTGCATCTCTCTTATGGGAGGTACGAAAATGCGACTTGCGTGCGTTGCAAACATACATTATAGATATATTAAAACACGAACATAATTTTAGTGTATTAAGCAAATAATTCTGTGGTTTAAGCGGGCGAAGCCGCGAGCGGGCCGCTAGTATTAAATAAAAATATTAATTCAGTTTTGGCTCGTCATAGAAAGAACTGGCATATTTTTCTCTTGTTCCTTCACCCCGGGCTCCGCCGTCGACATTCATTGTGCGAAATAAACTCATCTTATCGGAAACAGAATCTTGGAGAAACAGAGCGCGCCTGTTTTTACAACAAAGGCATGTTTTATTATTTTTTATGTGCCGTATTCAGAATGTTTCTGCAGTGACTGTAAAGTAATTTGATTGCGATATGTAGAAAAAATAAGAAAAAACAATAATCATTACATTACATACGTAGTTGCAAAAGCTTTTTCATTTCTACGCTCTTGTACCAAGGTAAAAAAGCCCAGCGTTGTTTCCGCCACTCAACATGGAATCCCACGAAAAATTCAGCTCAAAGTGGGGAACGGAGTGTCTTAACTCTAGGCTTCCTCTGCCTACCCTGTTTTATGCGCGGGAATTTATTACTTTTGATTGCAAAAACTATGTAGAGTATCTAAAATTGTTGTTTTGCTTTTGCCGTTTGGTATCATTTATATCTAGACCCGTCGTGGTCAACTAGATGCACGAATTGCGCTACGATGGCATCAAATTTAATTTTTCCATTTGTTGTACAGGGAATGGAGTATTTTTCCAGTCTATTTTTAAGTATTAGGAGACTTGGCTAGTCTTTTCTTAGGAACGTTCAATCAGACAATACTATATAATAAGTAGGCAGGCTCTTGCGAGTTAAAATAATGTTAACTCTACTAATATTATGAATGTAAAAATTTATGAGGATAGATGTTTTATCCATTTTTATACATAAACTACCGAATGGATTTTATTGAATCTTTACGGTAATATTAATTAGCTAATACAGTGTGGAAGTGTCAGCATCACTTTAAATGAAACCACAGTTTTAACTACTGTACAAAAGCCTAATACAATTTTTAAAAAATCCCAAAAGTGAACAAAAATAAATAATTAAATTATTGTTGTAATATAAAACGCCATTTTTCAAGAACGATGCATGCACACATAAACCAATCAAAGGGAAACCGCTGCATACGCCCCATTCCGAAATCGAGTCGAGTCGAGTTATTGCGATCTATGCGTAACTGCGTCACACGAAATATAGGTATGGATAAATATCCTCAAATGAAAAAAAATCCTACGTCTAAACTGTTGAGGTATCTTGATTAATTTCATTAGGTATGGGCTTAAAATATTTTACCCTATATGCTGTTTCCGTAAAAGGAACGCTGACACTTCCACTCTGTATATAAGACACAGGTTACAATTTATGAAAAATTAGCTAGAATTTGGCAACGTAATATATAACAATAAGTGGGCAAAGTCGAGTTTGGGTCGCTAGTATTAATTACCAGCAAAAAATTTATTACAAAACTGTAAATTTAGATAATTTTAACAACTTTTAAAGTGTTAATCCGCACTTAGGATAGAACAATAATTACTTAGAAAACGTATAAAAGTTTGAACGTAGCGGGATTCGAACACACACCTCCTGGGAAACGACCAGGCACTCTGACCACAACCATAAGTTATTATCGAGCTACGTCGAAATTTATGTACGCTTGTTACAACTTAGTTATATTGTTAGCATCTCTGTAGGGAGATTTTTACAAATTTCCGCTACCCAAAGATTTATAGTCTTTTTTAGATTTATAGTAGAAGAATTACCAAGAATTATAGTCTGGCAAGCGAGAATGCTGTATATAATAAATGTGTTAATTTGAATGTCATATAAATATGACTAAGAATATAACGTAATATATAAAAAACGGGAATGAATAAATTTATTTATCCACCGACACCCATTTCGGGTCGCCTCGTAAAACAAGAGTTCAGCTAAAGCGAAGTAGATCACATCCTGAAGGAGTACTCATCTCAACTTTGTCTTATACCTATCTACTTTGCGTTTATTGCGGACTTTTGGCGACATGATGAAAGTTTAACAAAAGCTAAGTAAAGAATTCGTCTTTTATTACGTACGCACTATTTTAAACAATTTAATTTTATTATAAAATAAAACTGGTAAAGAGCGAGTCGGGCTTGGTAATTGAGGGTTCCGTACCAATTTCAGGAAAGTACAACTTAGTACGTAAAAATTGATTAACATATTATTTATTGAACTTCAATTATTACTTGATTATAAATGTTATCTGCAATATGAATATAAATTTCCATTTTTTGATTCTTTTTCCTGTATTTGTTATGCAAGATATCATTTCCTGTCAGATTTCATAATTGTAAATATATGAGAAATACCCAATGGGATATTTTCCATATTCTTCGCATAATCTAAGCATATATTCTTTGATTACGCGGCGAATAACGATGACAAACTTAAGTATGTATTCATTTTGTATTAAAATTATTTTTAAGCTTGTAATGATTCTTTTATTACATATAAATTTTCTCTCTTCGATTTTTTTCTTTATTTGTATGATAACTATGAATTGCAATACAAAGAATCACAAAGTGAGAACTTCATGAAAACTCAAACTTGTAAGCTAATTTAATTTTAAGACAATAACGAGAAATAAAGATAAAGAAAGTTCTAAAATAAAATATACTTCAGCATGCTGTTTACCAATCTAACATATTTAACACCCCCTCGGCACGTCGCCAAGAGACGCGCAATACTAATACTTCAACTTGGTAATCACTATTTACCGTGAGCTACATTTTTACCCTAAGTGTCATTGTCGATACCGTCTCCATAGTTAACGGTAATTGACCTACTAACGTTAATTCCCTTATTGCTAAGTTCCTGTTTTCTTATATATTTTGTCTATATTTATTTATGTGGTGCAGGGATAAAAGCGTGTGATAGTAATAAGTAACGCGACGGTTGTGAGTTCGGTTTTACAACCGAAGAGAGAATGAATTATTATTTATTTTACTTTGGCTCGCTTTCGTACCAAGGAAAAAGCGCGATGAGTTTCGCCATTCATCACGCAATGCCTCAAAAAATCAGTGGAAAGGAAGGAACGGAGTGTCTTAATGGGAAACAAAGTGTCTTTGTGGGACATGGGAAACAGTAAATTCCCAAGTTGCCTCTGCCTACCCTGCTATGTTTGGGATTCAGTGTGAAGCTCAAAAAATTTATATAGCTACGTATGTATATAGAATCAAATAGGAAACGAACGCCAGGACAGTGTCTAATATATCAGCGTCTATGAAAAATATTTTTTATATTGAAATACATAATCTTAAACCATTTTTGGCTACCATTATCTCACTCAAAAATAATAAAGAAGATCTAGAACAGCTTCCGATGAACATATATGGGTCAAATGCATGGTGTGTCACTTATGTGAAGTCAGTCCCGCGGTCACTCCAGGCAAAAGGGGCCCCGCCAACAGTCTAGTATAAGTAATTAATATAAGCCGCGAGTTGGCATCTCGCCAGATCGTGCTGAACTCGTCTTGGACATGAAACGTGCTGAAAATCTAGTTCCTACGAAGAGTTGAATTTATTTGTACTATTATAAAAAAATAAATTAAATTAGGTTCACGCTATATCCCGCACACAGCAGGATAGGCAGAGGGAACCTAGTTAAGTTAAGTGAAGACACTTCGTTCACCACTTTCTGCCGGATGTTGGAGGCATTGCGTGTTGAGTGGCCGAACTCATTGCCGCGCTTTCCCTCGACACCAGAGCGAAGAAATGGAAATATAAATTTAGGTAAATATTGCATCTTGCAGATTTGCAGAGTGGGGATCGAACCCAAACCAGTCGGTTTTACAGTCTCACTTTGTACCACTGCGCCACGACTGGCCTCTTGTACTTTTATATTTTTTGTAAAACGTGTCATATATATCAAGCTGAGGCTGTCGTGCAGCGTTGAGTTCCGCTACTTATCGCGTAATGTGTCGATTTCTGGCGGGGCGGGGGGAAAGCCAAAAATAAATTAAACGACCTATTTAGTATTATTAGATTTGTATAAACTCATGAAATATAATCTAATTTATCTTTTCAATTATTTATTTTCATTTAATTAATAAGTAATTACTAAACTTATTAATCTTATTAGATGAATAAATAAAATCAAAACCACAGACTAGTAAAGTACTAGAGCGAGTAAATGAAAATATTAAATAATTCATACCTGCAAGTGCGATTCGAACCCACAACTGCCACTTTTACAGTCACGCCATTATGCCTCTGAACCACGACAGCCTGAAACACGATTAATAAATACGTCTTATAAAACATACAAACGCAACAATTTAAAATGAAACATATTTTTCACAATCGTAAAAGCCAGTAATATCCATATTATAATATTAACACCAAGATCACGGCTCGAGCAGTTCAGACTCATACACGAGGTGGGTAGTTCCGTGCTTGCGAACAAACAAGAGCAACTTCGCGTGAGCTTGGAACGCGATTATTGCGGGATATTTACCTTGTTGTAACTTATAGTATGGACTAATGAGATATATTGTGTTTCTTTTGTATTTGTTTTGACTTTGAAATTAATATGATCTAATTGTAGTTAAAAAAAATAAAATAAGTAAATATAATAACTTTTACGCATGTAACAATTTAATTATTATTTACACCCCAATCTTTTAGACATATTAAAATTCAGAAACTAGAAGGATTAGATTCCACTTGATTTTGAAATTGGATACCGCCCAAGAGCGTTTAGACTTTCAAATTTAATACCAAATATCATAAAATTTGCAAAAAAAATATGAAAATAAAAAAATTACAAATCAATCGCCTATTAAAAAGCAATACCGATTTTGACGTCAATCGTAACCACTGTTATACACGAACGACCTTCTCCATGCATTTATTATATGAATAATTAGTACAGCGACGCCCGAGTCATCGATATGGGGACATATTTTATTCAACAAAACCGCTACCGGCCAAATTACATGTTACGATACGGACAGTAATTACTTTATTTATATATATAATATGCTTAAGTATTATATTGGTTTTTTTTCAGCTTCACGCTGTATCCCGTATGTAGCAGAGTAGGCAGGTAGCCAAGTGACAAGACACTCCGCTTTTGACTTGAGTCTCGAGTGGCGGAACTCAACGCCGCGCTTACCTCGACTGAAAAGAATGAAATGAAAGAAATAAATGAAAATAATAAACATTGCATTTCCTTGAATGGGAATCGAACGCATAATCTGTTGCGCTTACGATCACACTCTTGTGCACCTGCTCTACAAGTACGACTGACCTCAAATGATAATACTGATTTTGTCTCAATTAAATTTATTATGTCAATTTAAAATATAACCCTAAACATTTTAGGGTGTTATTTTAAATATTTATATGCCTTTTGTATATATCTTTTGTTTTCATTCAATATATAATTTATTAATGCTAACCCACATAGAGTCAAGTAGAAACTATATAAGATTTTTTTGATTTATATTTTTCATATTGTATAATACTATTTGCAATAGTCAATAGCATGCTAGACAAGGGAACCTGAGAACCTAGCGTTAAGACACTTCGTTCCTATAAGATACTTCCAATCTCCACTATCCTCCGAACTCTGAGGGCATTGCCTGTTATAGAGAAAACGAAAGTGGGAATCGAACGCTTTTGTGGAGAAGTGCCACAACAGGCACAAACAACATCAGGAATTAGTAGAGTATTAATAAGAATTTAACTAAAAAAATAATAAAACGAAACGACGAAAAGAACAAGATAATTATATTTTCCGTATAAACATATTTTAACTCCAAATTGATCTAAATACGTGACATGGGCGGCCGTCACTCAACACGTACTGCCTAAATAGGCGGGAATTGAAGTACTTCCGTCTATTTCAACCCCTAAAGTAATAACATAGTAGAAACTAGAAGGTTTGACCCTACCTACTACCCTTCAACTTAATTAAATATCAACTGGATGTAAGAACACTCGCGAGCACCCTGAAACACAAAACGGTCGATGGGGATAATATAAGGAGTGCCGTCCTCCACGATGACTCAGATTTCTTGATTAGAGGCGGGTGACCTAAATTGTGCACAATAATACGTATAGGCCATAGTCTACTAGCTTAAGCGTATTTCTTGTTGTGGCAACTGTTTTTTTTCTATATATGGACATATGTGGCAAGTCGTGGCAGTCGTAGCGCAAGGGTGCAGGTGTGTGATTGTAAACGTGATAGGTTGTGGGTTCGATCCTCACTCGAGGAAATAATATATCCGACAAGTAGCAGGGGAGGCAGAAGGACCCCAGTGTTAAGACACTTCTCTTCCCACTTTTCGCCAAATTCTGGAGCCAATACCTGTTGAGTGGCGGAACATAATACTGCGCTATGTCTCGACATCAGAGCGAAGAAATGAAAATATAAATATAAATAAATTTTTCACTTCTTCGAGTGGGGATTGTTTGTTTTTTTGGTATTATAATTTGTGTAGGATACTGGGTAAGTAGGGTCACTAGCGTGCGAATATGACAGCGACATGTTGTGGGTTCGATTCCCATCGAGTAAATGAAATAATTAATATTTTTTTCCACGCCATGGTAAAGAGGCCAAGTGCGACGTTGAGTTCCGCTTTTCAGCACACAATAATTTCAGAACTTAGTGTACGTGGGGAACAAAAGTGTTTTAATGAATATGTGGTGACTAAGCCCTAGGTTCCCAGGTTCCTTCTCTCTACCCTGCCATGTGCGGGATACAGCGTGAACCTAAAAGTATATAATACCTATGTAATATCTTTATACAACTGCATCAAACCACACGGCCACTTGATCTTCACTAAATCCGTACTACGATAGATAAAAGCTCCGAACAAACAGTTTCTACAAGCACCATTAGCGCGTGGTCACGTTATCGTGTTATCTCGATCCCAATCCCTGTTATGTCGGAAATCATTTCCGATATCCTTCCTCTCTATATAATAAGATGTGACGAAGATAGGACTTGTCTGTTTGATGGTAGTCACGGGTTTGTTCTTGGTTGGGGCAAATATTTTTTATGATGTGGTAGCATTTAGTTTATATGTTCCATATATACATATATTATTATGAAAATGTTATGTTGTGACTTATTAGAAACGTTAACTTTTATTTTTGGTTAAAACGTATATGTATTGACGTGCAAACATATATTTATCCTTTGTAAAATTCTCAGCAATATTTCGTGAGTATTTTAACAAAAATATAGACCAATAAAAGTATAATATCCAAACTATATTCAAATAAAAATTTATTAGTATTAAAATAAGATTAAATTTCAAAATAAAAAAAAGGCTAAAAATAGAAAGACATTTCCATCTCAATATTATCATCGAACGTGCCCAATAAGGTAAATTGAAAACGTACAAAGGAAGCGATAGAGCCGGAGCACTCATATAAGCACGATCGATGACAACGAGTCCGCTTTAATGAGCGACTCAGCGTTTCAGACAACGAGGTGCTGGCGACGTCGGTGCGAATAGAAACGTTGTTCTTCTTTTTACCTAATACTTATTTATAGTGTTGTGTTATGTTGAAATATATGGAACTGTTGTATGGAATGAATTCAATTGTATAACTTGATGTTGTTTTTGGAGACCGTCGTAGAGGACGGTACAGAGTCTGAGCATAAACGCAAGGATTATGGGTTCGATCGCCATTCGTGTAATTGATAAATTTCGCCCTTTACCATAATAATAATAAAAATAAAAAAATAAAAAGTATTTTTATTGACAATATTCATAATAATACATTTTATGGGCTACTAACTCCTAAATAAGTGAAAACTGTGTTTTAGAAGCTAGTGACTTCCCTGTTTAAAATATAAGCTTGTGATTATTGTCGCGAGCCAAAAAAAAAGAATATATGATAAAAATAATGAAATAAAAACTAAGAATGTAATAACTAAAAGGTATGTATTTTTTTTTGTGTGTGTGGGTGTGTGTATGTGTGTGTGTGCATGCGTGTATGTGTGCGTGCGTGTGTGTGCGTGCGCGTGTGTGTGTATATGTGTAATATATTATATATATTTGTTGTCTCATTTTTGTATCATCATCAAATCTTCAGTGTATGTGTAATCTAGTGTCATTAGCCATTCTATAATTTTCATCTTGGCAGAGTATTTATTGCATGTTTTTATAGATAAAATTTTGTCAACCGCACTATATAATATTGGGGCTATAAATTCATAACTACGACGTGCCAATGTAGATTTTACCCTAGGGAATTTATATTTATTTAATCTTTTTGGTGTTGTTGGGGTTTTGGTAATAGTAGTGCAATGGTATCTTAAAATGCATTTACTTATAAATAATTGTCGGACGTTCAATGTTTTAGCCATATTGTAGACTAAGACCGTTGGATGACGAAACGATAAGCCCATAGCCACTTTAAGTACAGCGCGTTGTGCTCGTTCTAAGGTAACAATAATGGATTTGGCAGCTCCCCCCCATGCACTTATACAGTAAGTCAAAATACATTCACAAAGGGATTTGTATATTAGTAATATGTGTTTCATATTTAGGACTTGTCTAAGACTTTTGAAAAGTATTATTAATCTTCTTATTTTTTGTGCCATGTTAGACACATGTGCTTTCCAATTTAAACGATTGTCTATTGTTATGCCGAGGTATTTTATAGTGCTTACTGTGTTTAATCCCTCACAGTCACATTGGTTGCTTATTTTATGTTTTAGTTTACGACACGAGTGGGAGTGGATTTTAATTTTTAAATGCTCCATTGCTTCTCCAGCTGGACTGTTAGAAAAACACATAATATAACTTTTATTAGTGTTGAGGGTTAAAAGATGATTTTGAAGCCATGTTGCAATCAGAGATAAACCAATCTCTGCGGTAGTTTTAACATCATCCCAAGTTCTGTCGTGGAACACAATGACAGTATCATCAGCATACATTATCAAAGAAGATCTGTCAAATTTGAGTTGACATAGTTGGTTGATGTAAATTAAAAATAACAGCGGGCCCAGGGTGCTGCCTTGTGGCACCCCGTATTCACAGGGCAGGTTGTCACTGAATTGACCTAAAACTCGTACGCACTGCACGCGATCGGTCAGATAGTTCTTAAACCACTGCTTTGTTATACCACGAATACCATTATCATCTAAAATAGAAATAAGTTTGGGAATTGGTACAGTGTCAAACGCCTTTTTTAAATCGAGGAATACTCCGAGACATTTATCTCCTTTATCTAGGTGAGAAGTTACAGTGGTGGTGAGCTTGAGCACCGCGTCCTCTGTCGAGTGATTAGGTCTAAACCCATACTGATTGGGAGCCAGTACTTGGTGTTTATCCAAAAATGACAAAAGTCTTTTGTGTACAATTTTTTCTAGAATTTTTGAAAGCGTTGATAATAATGATATGGGTCTATAGTTCGAAGGAATAAAGTCATCTCCACTTTTAAAGACAGGAATGACCACTGCTTGTTTAAATATGTCAGGAAATATTCCTGTCTCCATAGATAAATTGCACAAATGAACAATAGGCTCAATTAATACCTCATGCAATGTTTTTACCGTTATTCCACTAATATTATCATTACCTGAGGATCCCTTCTTTAGTGAGAATATAATTTTCTTAACTTCCTTACAATCAGTAGGAGACATAAACATTGAGTCGACAATATGTTGCTTTTTTTCAAATATAAATCTTTTATCGTCACAATACTCGGGCCGACTATAAATTTCGCTTGCCAAATCTCGACCAACAGACGTAAAATAGTGATTAACATGATTTAACGAATTTTTAGGTGTATCTTTAATATTGATTAATTCAGATGAGTTATTTTTATTTTTTATATTGTAGCCGATTTCTTTAAGAATATTCCACAATTGCTTAGAGTTATTTGAATTAAGTTTTAGTTTGACTTGATAGTACTGTTTTTTCTGATATTTAATTATGTAATTACATTTATTTCTATAACTAATAAACTGTCTTTTAAGTTCTTCATTATTAGGTTCTTTTTTAATTTTTATATACATTTTATTACGTTTACGTATCGATTTTAAAATTCCTGTCGTTATCCAAGGTTTCAGAATTCGATGTTTCTTAGGAGTAATTTTCTTAATTGTATTTTTACTTAAAATATTTTTTAGGTTATTTACTAAAAAGTATGCCGCCTCATTAGGGTCAGTAATCTTGAAATATTCTTTCCAATTCAATACTTTTAAGGAATCCTTAACTTTATCATAATCTATTTTTAAAGTTTCTTGAACCGCAGCAGGTTTTGATGTTAATATATTTTCGATTACTAACATAATAGGTGAGTGATCGGTGAATTCATCGAAGATAAAAGTATTCCAATTACATTTTGTTTTAATCATGTAATGATCAATACACGTATATTTGTGGGTTGGTTTGTCAATACCTTGCTGAAGACCGTGCGACGCCATAAGATTTAAATAGATGTCTGAATGATTTGTGTAAGTAGTTCCCTCTATAATATTAACATTAATATCTCCTGTAAATATTATATTTTTATATTTGAGATCACGTAGTAATAAATCAATTGAATCAAAGTATTGTGATGGGTTAGTAAAGCACGGGGGCCTATAGGAGCAGATTAATGCAAGATCAAATTTGTTAATCTCTAAAGTTAAGCAGCTACCACCAGTTAATTTAGGTTCTTTATATTTTACTTGAAAACTGTTTTTGATATATATTATTATACCATCATTTTGATTGATACTTTTTTTGGTAGAAAACGACAAATAGTTGGGTATTGTAGGTATAATACTACTTTCGTTGATCCAGCATTCAGTCAGGACTAAAATATCACAGTTTGTTAATCCAAGGGAAGTTAAATACGCAATAAATGCATCAAAGTTTGCATTTACGCTTCTTATATTTATGGTTATAATACGTAAGGACTGGTTATTATAAATAATATTTTGCTTCTGCGATAGTTCCAAGGGATCGTTTATCCTCATGCAAGGTATTTTATCTAGTTTATTTAAATCTTTAATTATATTTTTAGTATAATCCACTTTATTTTATAGAAAAAAGTCATTTATACAAACAAAACTATTCGGAATATCACCCCAAAAATACAAAATAAAATATGTAGGTAGGAAGAGATTATTAAGAAAAAATCACTTACCGCGGCGAATCTTTCTAGTTTTAAACGCAAATGCCAGTTGACGTGTGGTCCAATGTAAAAATAAACATTATTAATATTATTTTTCGTAATTATACAATTGTGGTTATTTGTTAAAGATAAATAGTGATTTAAGACTTTAACTAAGATAATATATAAATATATAAGAACATATAAGTGTTTAAGAATAGTATATATATTTTTTCTTAAATATATTATAGTATGTAGTATAATATATAAGTATGGGATCTGATATGTAGAATTAAACATGTGGTGTATTTGACAAGTAATTATGTGTAGTATGTTGGCAGAATATACACTAATAAAAACATATAACAACAATAAAAGTTTTCCTATTAGTCACTGTTCACTGTTGAAAGATTTCAAATTTAAGTCTTCTTCCATTTTGATAGTGATGTGGCGCATGCCATCTGTCTTTCTCATAAATATTTTACCATTAGCTGTCCAGCAGTACTTTATACCGTTCTCTTTTGCAAATTTTCTAGATATGAAAAATAGTTTTTTTGTTTTTTGGTTTAACAGTTCCGATATGTAAACAGGCATTTGATTAGTAGCACCAATAAGGGAGGAATTGAATTTGTTTCCAGGATTTCGTTTATTGTATTTTTTTACCTCGCTTAAAACTTGATTTTTTGTAATGGAGGATGAAAAACGTACTATGATGGGACCATTATTGGTTTTGTTTTCAGTGCGGTAAATTTCTTTGGGTTCAAAAGCCTGTAATTCTATATTTAACGCCTTGCATGTAGCTTGTAGTATATTTTTTAGGTCGTCCGTTGTTTCCTTGTCCTTTTTATATAGATTTCTTATTTCTATCGCCGGTGAGTTTAAAGTTCTTTCCAGATATTCAATTCTTTCTTCTAATTTTTGGATAATGACATTTTTTTCGCAGGATTTTTTTTCTAATATTTCAACCCTTGATATCATATCATCATAATTCTTCGACATAAATTCAAGTGCTTTCTCTATTTCTATATTGGTTTTGTGAATTTTATTTGTTTGTGTTTTTAATTCTCCTATACTGTTACTCAATTTTGTGAGAACGTTGTCTTGCTCAGTTTTCCAGTCTGACAACATCTTCTTAATTTCTTCTTTGAAAGATTCATTGAAGTTCATTTTGGAATCATGTGCATTTAGCCGGCGTTTAGTTTTTCTTGTTTTGAGATTTGCATCCTCTTCATCGATGCATTCCGCCATTTCAGGGTCCGAAATGCAGGATAGTTGTTTCGACATTTTGTTTTAATGTTGTACGCAACCGCTTGTGACTTGTACCATAAGACGTATACTATGTACGAGGATGCGTCGACGCACGAAGATACTTCTCGTTGTCTCAGCTTGCTGTCCTTTTCTTATAACGATAATAATTAAAAAATATGATATTGAGGCGACACGTCCACTCGACACTGCGGTCCGCCCGGGAAGTGATAATACGAATAAGTGGTGCAACTTACCCAATAAGTCTTAACGAAGACTTAGTACTTTCATCTCTTTGACTTCTGCAGTGACGCTCCCAATTTATTCTGCGCTTTCATCTTAAAATTTTGCCGTGATCGGATGCAAAAAGTAACAAATTCTTCTTTGAAAGATTTGCGTATTGACGATTAATCTATATATATAAAAGGACATGTATCTAACTGACTGAAGTAAGACGCACGCACAGCCGTAACCGCTGTGCGTAGAAACGTGAAATTTCGACATATATTTTTATTTTCATAATCTGGACATCCACTAAGAAGGGATTTTGAAAAATTTTAACCCTAAAGGAATGAAATAGGGGTTGAAAGTTTGTATGGAAAAAACGTTAAATCGCCCACTAGTATAGAATAACTGACCAGTCTTAATTAAACTACTATTTTAATAACCTAAGTATCAGAAGTTTGTACTTTGCCTTTTGAACTCTTGTCGTAAAGGTTCCTTACATTTTTCTTCTCATTTTTAGTAAGCTAGAAAAATTGACTTATATAAAATTATGTTATACTGAACTAGCGGGCGCGCGCGGCTTCGCCCGCTTATTTGCACCCTTAGGGGAGACTTCTAAAAAAACCACGAAACACGTGTTCAATAAAATATTTTTAACAGTCCGAATTTATAATTTTATAAAAATCGGTGGCGATTTAAAGACTTTTCAATATAAACTTTCAACTCCTTATTTGGACCCTTAGGGGGTGAATTCAAAAAAACCATGAAACCCGTATTCAATTAAATACTTTTAAGAGTCTCAATTTTAAATTTTATAAAAATGGGTGTAGATTTAAATTAAAATCCATACAAACTTTCAAGCCCTATTTCAACCCATTAGGGTTAAAATTTTTCAAAATCCCTTCTTAGTGGATGTCCAGATTATGAAAATAAACATCTGTACAAATTTGACGTTCCTAGCATCAGCGGTTACGGCTGTGCGGCGTGCGTCTTATCTCAGTCAGTCAGGTACATGTCCTTTTACCAACGGCGATCAATCTAAATTTATGATTAACACGTACACACGCACACGTCGCATCGTCGATGCCCTGTGCCCTTGTACTGCGTTAGGGTCAAATTTGAGATTAGATGCAATTAAGTAAGGTTTAAGTAATAAATTTTTATAATAAGAATATATCAGACTAACTGAAAGAACTGAAGATTTCAGATTAAACAGTATTAAACTTATGAAAGGAATGAAAGATAACAGATAAGTCAATAATTTCAAAAGAGGTTTATTGTGAAGTCAGACACGGTTAAAAATTGTAGAACATCTAACAATATTTGTTTTAACGCTACTTTTTGGCAGCTTCACTTTGTTACCATACTTAATATTTATGAAAATACTGGCCTTTCCAGCTGAAAATAATTAGATCAGAGATAGTAAGGCACGATATTAAATATTCAACAAGCCTCTTGTAAAATAGCGATGAGCTAAACTTCTTAGCGAAACAAATAGGATATTGAATTTTTATGAAAATTTTACTTTAAATTAAAAATTGCTTGAATACCTGTGCATAAATAAAAAATAAAATATTAATAATATAAATTAAACCTAAACAAGAATATATAGAAACATATAATTTGCACGAAGCTAGACTCAAATCTGCACCTCTTTCAAACGGTCCATCCGCTCTACCCAATTAAGTCAGGTTCTTATCATGCTACGTCAAAAATTTTATATTATTTATACAACTTAATTTTTGCTCATAGGGTTCCGTATCTCAAAACGATTTATAAAAGGGTGGGTTCCAATCCTGCTACATATTTTTTTGTGGTCTAAATATTTTCCTTATCTTTGTATATGAATAATACTTTCATAAATGTTAAATTTATAATTTATTTGTATGCTATTCTTATATAGCTTATTACAAAGTGTTCCTATTCATCAAACACACAAACCATGCTATTGGTCTAAATTACTAATCCGTAGAGGACGATCGTGGCGCAGCGGCACAAGGTGTGACTGTAAACCGACTGGTTGTGGGTTCGATCCCCACTCGAGGAGATGAAATATTTACTTAAATTTATATTTCCATTTCTTCGCTCTGGTGTCGAGGCAAAGCGCGGCGTTGAGTTCTGCCACTTAACACGCAATGCCTCCGGAATTCGGCAGAAAGTGGGGAACGGAGTGTCTTTCACTACGTTCCCTCTGCCTACCCTGCAGTGTGCGGGGGATACAGCGTGAAGCTGATTTTTTTATTTACTAATCCGTCCTTTCATTATTTTTCCATTTCGTTTCGTTATTGTCCCGTTATCCGTTACTACAGCTTTTATTTAACATAATTACCGGAATTTTCTCCACTTTACATTTCCATACGTTTTTTTTGCATCAAGACATTGTTATCATATTTACGGTGACATTTAATACAAAGTATTTTCTCTCAATCCCCATGTGGGTGGAACGTCACTAACTTTGTAATGGTAACTTAAAGCGGAGGCGTTTAATGTATGAAGTTAAATTGGTTATAAAATAGTCTTGGCTTACTTTTAACTATCTCTAGTAGTCAATAATAAGTATATTATGTCAAACTCATTTCTTGTTATTTCTATTCTATTGGTGCTCTCACAATTTTACAAAAGACAAAATATAACGATTGTAGGCTCTATTTCGACGTGCGGGGATAAACAATTTTCTATCATCGCTCGTATGAAGAAAAAGCGTCGCGTCGCAACAGACAATGTCTCTATATATGGAACGAGGTGTCTTAATACTAGGTTCCATATCTACCCAGCTATAATTAAATAGAAGAGAGCGTGAACCACAACAACTTAACTTTATAATTTAGTTATAGTATTTTAAAAACCTGATAATAGATAAGATGCCCTTTCGTAGTAATTCTAGTTGTATTTCTGATGCTAAACCCATCCATCTAATGCACAATAGTAGCTTATCGCCGTAATCCCAATCTGCAGCGACACAGGCGACCATTGCTTACTCAAAGTGCATTGGACCAGCTAGTACTGTACATACCACGTTGTTAATGACGATCGCATCTAACAAATGGTTGAAAATCAGAACTACACAAATTTTTATACTAATATAATTTTATTAACAGCTTTTTTTACACTTTTAGAAAATAAAAATACTTTTTAGATAATACTTTATTAAAACATTTTAGGGCTATAGTCTCACAAATTGCCATCTTTTCAGGCAAACTGAAGTCTTTTAGCAGTTATAATTTTTGTTTAGTACTTTTATTGTTTTATTATTCCATACATATGAATAAAATTGAAGTATTAATCTGTGATTTGACTGTGCTTTTTCAAGTGCATTTAGTAATTTATACGATACTTAAAAAACAAACAAACAATTTTAAGCTTCTTGTCTCTCTTTCTGCGTGTTCGGCCTAATCTTCGGAACAACAAGGAAAATGGAGAAGGTAGTGGATCGATATATACTCTTATCCTAGAATTTTCACGGGATTTCCACAAGCATCACCACGTTTAGTTACTGCGCGCAAGTATTTAGCGTTACGATACATATCATATAAAACTATTTTATTTTTCTATAGTACAGAATGTCTCGAAATTCAGGATTTCTTACATCTGAAAGTCTACATAAACAAAGTTTATCGGCAACGACCAAGTCAATCATAAGTAATGGCATTACTACAATTATCAAAATAAACAACAAATTTGATATTTCGTTTTGCGGTTTCCACATAACAGAGACAGCATCATACAAAATACGTTACAAGCTAATCTCTTTATAATTCCTCCTAAAAAGTCAAACATATAATTCATTTAATAATACACCAAAACATTAATTACCTCCAGATCAAAACGCTGTCATTTAAACGGCGACATTAACGCACGCGCGTTATTTGCAACAAAGGATTTTGGCAAATGCTCGTCACTTACAAGCTTAGGTTTGTTTATATTGGTACAAATAACGGGAGTTACTTTATTAATGTTATATTAATGTATTAATATAATAGTACTTAGTGACAGTTTTGTATGCTAACTGGTATAAAATTTGGATTTTTTATTGTAAAATTTTACGTAATTGTTTCAATACATTGTGATATTTTGATTTGTTGTATTTTATGTGATCTATAATATATGTACTAAGTAGTAAAATACACGTACATTGAGATCTTTCAGAATAAAAAAGTAAATAAAATGTGATAATGTCGTATTGGCTACTAGCGGCTATTCAAGAATAAAAGCGGATATAAGGAAATAAACATTTTTGATATACAATAAGATTAGAGTTTGATTATAAATATAGCTTTATTATTACTACCTATTATTTCATAACAATTTCCAATTGAGCTTGTACAAATAGGTCTATATTTGTATTGTTCATTATTTATATTTTTTTGACTTCACACTGGACCATATACGCTGTAACCATAGAAGGGTAGCCACTCCTAGGGCAGCTATTTTCCGACGAATTCATTGCGTGTTAAGTGGCCGCAATTTTCCTCGTTACCAGAGCGAGGCAATGAAAATAAACTAATGTATAACATTACTAAATACCCGAGTGCATAATGTTTGAAGTATAACAGTAATTCAACGTGTAGAATCACAAAGAGGTATTCCCCATCGACGTCCGTGTCCGCAGTCCAGTAAACCGTCAGACCAGCGCTCGTCCGCACTAACATATCACTCGGTGGTACCATTTATTACTTTTTTTCATCAACATTAATTGCTATCGCTACGGATGAATAAATCGTCGTCTACACGAACTTGTGGATCGTTAAACTTTGTAACCTTTCCACAGAGTAAAGCGATTTAAAAACTTTCTCACCATTACCTTTGTGGCAAAATGTAAAAAAGTTGAATAAGAATTATAACATTTGTGTAGTAATCGTTTTGAGTTCTGTTTATGCGTTTTTACAGAAATTTCATTTTGTATTTGTAATAGGGAATCATATTATTTATTATATCCTTTAGTTTGAGCTACCTCTGAAAGGTACCCCCCACTTTCAAGTTAGTGAGTACGCATACCGTCCTCACTGCGTATTGAAGTAATAATGATAAAAATTCCAGCTTTGCTAAAATGACGTAGGTCTGGCGGGGCTGGGATCTAGGTCTATTACTTATTACATACAATATTGCGCGTTGCCATAACGAAGTGTATGTACTTTATATAAAAATGTAAATTGTCGAATATATAGTGTGCCGTGTGATCCCGGCCTAGAATAGGATCATCCTGGTACTGGTGGTGTCGTAGGAGGCGACTAAAGTACGTGTGGTAGAGTCACGTCGCCAGCAATGGCAACACGCATGGGCAGACTCGACCGGATCATTACCACCCCCGGCATTTAAAACCGGCGTGAAGTAGTGGCTTTATGCCACTGCGTTTCGCATCAGGTAATGCCGGGCCCCGGCGCCCAACCCACCTTAAAGGCCGGCAACGCACCTGTAGCTCCTCTGGGGTTGCACGGGGCCGTGGGCGGCGGTAATCACTTACCATCAGGTGACCCGCACGCTCGTTTGCCGTGTCTTTTCCATAAAAAAAAAAAAAAATATAGTATGTGTTTACTTATTTTATTGATTTAATGTGTTTTTATGCATTATTTAAAAAACATATTAGCATTCTGCACTTCTCCAGAATGCGGCGGAAAGTGGGGAACGGAGTGTCTTAACAGTAGCTTCTCTCTGCCCACCCTGTTGTATGCGGGACACCGCGAAGACGATGTTTTTTGTATGACACAATCAGTACAATCAGCACAATCAGGGTTATTAAATTAAACCCACTGCACTGATTGTGTCATACAAAAACTTTTAGAAATTTCCATTTGACCACGTAAGAATAATATTTAAATAATTTGTGTTGAAGTGCTTAACAGAAATAACGAGCCTAATTAAAAAAATGTTTATAAAAACAAAAACACCGACTACATAAAACTATAAAGAAAATAAAAAAGCCCTAGGGTTAACAGTCGGGTCCTCTTTCTGATAAAGATTTTATTGAGTGAAGAATTACTTATAGGGCCCGGTCCCGTTCTTTTTAGTTTCATGCAGTCGGGGTTATTGTTTTTATAAATATTTTTTTATTTATCATTCTTTTGTTAGGATTGATTATTGATAAGATAATCTATATATATATATATATATATATATATATATATATATATATATATATATATATATATATATATATAAAAGGACATCTACCTGACTGAGGTAAGACGCACGCACCGCCGTAACCGCTGACGTTTATTTTCATAATCTGGATATCCATTAAGAAGGGATTATAAAAAATTTAACCCTCAAGGGACAAATAGGGGTCTGAAGTTTGCATGGATAATCGGCAATGCTGTACTATTTATCTTCTTTTATCAAATATGCTGAACTATTTATTTTCTTTTCTTTTCTTATCAAAATACAAAAGCAAAACAGATCGATCACTAAAAGCTTATGCATGTAAAAAGAACAACAAAGGAGAGGTGCCCAAGACCATGCGTTACACTCGATATGATAAATGTACTTCTACCCTCCTCTAAATCCCAGCAGTAAATGTAGTTTGTGGGCCGGAAACTCCATCCCTTTGTAGGGCAATGGCAATTTTTCTACCTTTCCCTTAAAGGACTATTCATATCAAAATATTTTTTATTGATATACGAGCAACCCTACACCCGGTCAGCATATTCATTCGCTTAAAAGAGTAAAATAAACTTTATTTGTGGAACTGGAAGTTGAAAATTCATTATATTTTTACCCCGCATATAGCAAGGTAGACATAGGGAATCTGGGAACCTATTGTTAAAATGCTTTGTTTTCTGTCATTGTGTAGTGAGTGGTGAAAATCAACGTCATGTTTCGCCTCGTTACCAAAGCGACTAATAAAAATATTGACTATTTAATTTGCTTTAGTGGGAATCGAACACACAACCTGTCGCGTTTACAGTGGCATACTTGTACCACTGCTCCACGACTAGTCTGTATTGTATTACTTATTTCTGTTATAAATACTCTGCAAGTCATATTTAGTTGTAAAACTCAGGTACGTACAAAGTAGATTTATTTACATTTCCAGCGTGTGTTTGACGACGTGCACGCCGCAGTACGTGGTACGTGGTACGTGGCGGTAGTAGGTCGGGGCGCTCCAGAGGTACGCTCGCGGAAATATTACAGTTTACACGTTATGAGGCGCGTTAGTGTAACTCGTACACTTACTGGAGGGTGGAAGTAGTTTTGCGGTACGATTTTATTATTTGGTTAATTAATTTTGTAATCCAATGTTTTCACATGCCTTGTTTTAATATTTATGTGTTTTAAAGGGTTGTAACTATTTTATTTTAATTTTAATCTGCAATAAATTTTAATTTATTAGCTTTTACCTTTATTTTGAGGCTGTTAGTCTCGCAGGGGTACACGCGTGCGACCGTTAACACGACAGGTTTCGTTCGCACTCCAGTAAATGAAATGTTTTAAAACATCTAAAAAGTAACGAGGCAAGGTGCGGCGATAAGTGTGTTAATTGGACCCTTTCATTGTTTCCTCTGCCACTGGCTCTCAATACATTTCGTTGTCTACTTTCCGCCAGAGCTTGAGTTTTGGAGTTTGAGTGGCAACCGAACAATCAGGTGCACTGCCTCACAATAGCCTAATCTATGATTTATTGATAAAAAGTTATATTTTGACAATTATTTTAATAAAAATTTAAAAATTTTGTAATTTTAGAAATAGCTCCTTGAAAATATAAACGACATGCCAATAAATAGTAAACGTTCGCCCTTGGAGCTAACTAAGAAACGGAAACAGCCGCGTTAAAACTCCCTAGCTAGGTTATGGCGGCGGTGAGGTCAAGGAATGCTCCATAAAACTTATACGTAATAAATATTCGTCTATTTAGAAATATGTGGTAAAGTTGGTACCTACTGATGTTTAAATGACAAATAAATTTAATGACCCAGAGACACAAGCGTGTGACTGTAAACGCGACAGGTTACAGATTCGATTCCTGAAAGTGGTGAGCGGACATCATGAACAATATTAGAATAAAGTACTATATCGCATAAACAATAAATAGAATTTATATATAAAACGAAATAATGTTTCTGATACAAGATCAGCGAAAAGCTCTCTGAAATTCCATCGTTGTTGTAGAAGAAATCCATTAAACCGACTGTGGTAGCAGATGGCGGAGCTCAACGAAGTCACAGTCGTGAAGGAGAGGCAGGGGAACTAAGTGTGACTGTAAATGCGATAGCTTGTGGGTTCGATTTATATTCGGAGAATTTAAATATTTAATACTTTATCTCTTCGCTGTGGTATCAAGGCAAAGCGCGATTAAATTCCGCCACTCAATATACAATGCCTCCAAAATTTGGCGAAAAATTAGGAATGGAGTGTCTTAACACTAGGTTTCTTCCGTCTACCCTGCCATGTACGGGATATAGCGTGGAGCTGAAAGAAAATTTAGCCTTATAATTTGCTTAAACGATCGACAATTGTTTTTAAATAAATCCAGACACCGTCGAATTTTAACAGCAGTACTCTGCTGCATTAAATACTTTTGTGTTCCAGTATTCTATTCTACGTGTTATTTCGTACATTAAGCTTAATTAACGATGAACTCACTTTAATTACGGCAAGCCTGACACACCGCTTCCCTTCCTCGCTTCCTCTCCGTCATAATACGCTTATTAAATGACGACAAGTATATATATAGACATAGTACAAGAAATCATCATAAAATAAAACCAACAAAAAGCGAGCTTCAAGATATATATTTTTTAAGAAAAAAATGATTGGCGAACAAACAGACAGTCAAGAGAGTGTGCTGAGTAGATTTTTAGATTGAGTTTTTTAGCTATAGATATTTGCAAATATTGTATAAATGTGAAAATTAATTTATTATAATATTATAAACTTAAAGACAGAATTTTAAATGCAAATTTTACTTTAATTTCACGATCGATCGCTACTTGGGTTAATTATTTATTTTCATTTCTCAACTGTAGCAAAATGCAGCGACGAACTCCGCCGCTCACCACGCTCAGCTTAGAAGCGCAGCGTAGTGCCTGAGCGCTAGGATCCCTGCCTAGTCTGTTTCGTTATATGCAAAATTAGTTTTGTAACCCGCTTTAGCATGAAGGTAAAAAAACATTAATCAAAAACTAAAATATTTTTTTTTTAAGATGATTGATGTTATCTAGTACTTACTAAATATAAAATCACAAACAATAGAGTCTGGTAACCTAGCGTTAAGTCACTCCGTTCTCATTCAGATACTTTTATTCCCCACTCTTCATCGAATTTTTGAGTCATTGCTTGTTGAGTGACGGAACTCTACGTCACCAGTTGTCCACGACAGTTGCCTCACTCGAGACAGTATTTTCTTAATTTATTATCCATTCCTTAACCCATATTCAGAGAAGTTTTTGTTACTTAAATATAAACTAATAACATTTTATCCTTTTCAGATCACAATGGGCGGAGCTAACCACGTGCCGTGTAAAGGTCTCTAGTGAAAACAATGGGCCATTTCCATAGAGCTCTCTCTTTACACACTTACCAGACACAGGTAAATACACCTATTTATAGTAAAGATATGTGTGCGAATCTTTACCTATTTTGAAAGAGAATCTTCGCCTTGCTGTAATTATAATAAAAATATTCATTATTTATTATATTTTTAGTATCTACACATAGCCGACATGGCAAAGGGCACAACGGTGTGACTGTAACGCGACGGTTGTGGATTCGAATCCCTTTCAAAGGAATTAAAAATAATTTCTTATTATTCTCATTTGTTCGCTTTGGCACCAAGGCAAAAGTTTGGCGTTGAGTTCCACCACTCAACACGCAATGCCTTAAAAAATGCGGCACATAGTGGGGAATGTTAACTTAACACAGTAAGTTCCCTCTGCCTACCCTGCTGTATGCGAGATACAACGTGAGGCTGATTTTTTTTCATATAGCCACATACTTAACTTAAACTTAACCTGACTTCACGCTTTATCCAGATAGGGGTAGTCAGAGAGAACGGAGCGCCAAATGCTACGGTTTCTCTTTCGCCTCGTCCACTGTCATCAACCTCTTCATATATGCCCCACTGGGGGGTCCTCATGCTTCTTACGTGACCTCCTATATCTTTGATACTGTGCTTTGAAAGTTCAATCGAGGTCTCCTCCTACCTCTCTTACCACTTACTTTTCCATCATAAATCTTTTTTGCCATTTTTTCGTCCCTCATTCGTAGGACGTGCCCAAACCAGCTGAGCACGTTCTTCTTCACTTGGCCACAGCCATATACGGTACAGAATCTATATCTTTTTTTGACAGATTGATAACCAGAGTATTTTATAACACTATAAGATATAGATATAGCCTATGAGATTAATACAACTGTCAAACTAATGGTACAATAACCTTACTACAACATCGAATTATTAAGGCTGATTGATTGTTCTACTTGGCATCGACTTCAAAATTATAAAATCGCGTTTTTGATTATTTTTGTTAACGAAATCAAAGTACGTTTTACTTTATGTAAAATTAAATTTTACTTTTTAGTTTGTTGTTTGAAGTCGATTTCTTATTTTTTGTAAAAAAATATTTTTCTTTTTATATTATATAAGGACCATGATACACAGTCCAAACAAAAATAATATAAAAAATGTTTTCAATAAATCTCATTCAGAAGTCAAAAATCTGTTAAGACGAATGTTTACTGAACTTCACGCTCGCGACAGCCTTCTAAAGTAACTGCCGACTGTAAACCATTTCTCGTAGCCCACTGAACCGAATTCTCTGAGAATTTTTCAGAATTAAACATATTTATACATACATTTCTTTATGCACGCCTCGATCATATTCAACGGCACGGACTCTTTATCTTCTTAGGTTTATTTGGTATTCGCTCTAGATACTGAGGCCACTTTGCATCATGTCGTAAAAACGGTGGAAAACTATTAAATTCATTTAGTGTACTATTACCGTAGAGTATGAATAATAAAATCTTTAATACTTTCTTAATGCATCAGCTGTGTATTTTGTAACTATATCTTTACACATTCTCAGTTTAGTTTCCATCTTTAAATTTACAAAACCATTTGTGGAACAAGCGTGTTACTTTATAATTAAAGTATTAAGACAAGTGAGTTATAATAATATCTTTAAAATATTTTTAATTACTTAACAAATACGTTCTTACGTTAACGCTTGACGTCAGCAGCAGATGGTAGTGCAGGTTTGATTTTACTATTTTACTTACTTTTGATTATTCATTCTCGAGTGCACATTGCCCAAATGCTTAAAAAATATAACTACAGGACGGCCACGATTTGTCGAACGTACTATAATACATAATAATAATAATAATGTAAAATATCGTTTTTCATAGGACTCGAGTCGTGCACAATCGCACCGCATGCGTTGATGGGCGCAACCGCAGGCGGCGGGCGGGCGGCGCGGGCGCTTCGCTTGCTCCTTGTACTGGCGCTGGTGGCCGTGGAGTACCTGTTCGGGTCGATTCTGGACGCGTCGCCTCTCAGGACTTGTATACCCCTCTGCATAACGCTACTATACCTACTTTTAGGTAAAAATGCTAATTTTTTTTTCAGTACATTTAGTAGAGACTGTTTAATATCTATTTATACATATTAACGATCAATAGACATTGACCATGTTATCCCATATAGCAATATGAATAAAGTGATTACTTTGAAAGGTTTCAGAGCCGACGCAATACTGCGACTGACTGACTACAGCGCGCGACAAAGAGCACGTGTGAACTACACTATAGTAGATGGTTTATACTAGCTGTTAGCCTTTGATAAGCGAAACTGGGAAGTGATGACTTTTAGTTACGTAGAAAAAATTCAGCACATTTTTGACACACACATTTTCATTCCTATATACCTGGGTGCCTGATAAAACTGGAACAAATGAAGCGTTTGAGGGTCGTTTATTTTATGGAGAATTTCTTTGAGGTTTCAGTAGTGGTGGCACAAGCGTCTGACTGTAAGCGTGACAGGTTGTGGATTTGATTCACACTCGGGGAAATGAAATATTTAATTATTTTATTTCTACGCTTTAGTGTAGAGGCATAGCGCGGCGTCGAGTTCCGCCACTCAGCATGCAATCAATCTTTCCTCCAGAATTCGGTGGAAGATGAGGAGTGGAGAGTTTTAGACTTCCTCTGCCACATGCTACATGCGTAATATAGCGTGAAGCTGAAAATAAAAACTTTGTCCATTTTTGAGATAGCTATGGAAATCTCAATTTGAGAATTATTTGACTTTTGAATATCATTGTGGAAATGGTGGTTCAAAAGTATTTATATTTAACTTTTTGATTTGTGTTAATTTGAATGACATATAGGAATGTTTTGATATCGATCTACTTATAAATGATAAGGATAATTGAGTGATTTATCGCCAATTTTCAAATAGAGTATAAGACTGAAACAATAACCCTATCTTAAATATATGTACAGCTTGTATAAATAAATATCTATATAAATATATATCTTCGGTTTCTGAGCAAAGTCGAAAATACTGTCGTACGTGTGTATGTACGGAGCCGCAGGCAGAACGTTCAATACGAATACGTGTGTAAAGCGAGGTTTTTGTATTACGAAATACATAGGTAACGACGTTGACTTCCGCTTTCCATTTTCCGTGTATTTACTCCCAAGGATTATTCGATATCTTGAACGTTTTGCTTCGTTTTTTAATTTGTGATTAATATTTTTTAGCTGCATGCTGTATCTCGTATATAGCAGGGTAGGCAGAGGGGACGTAGTACTAAGACACGACACATCTCACGCACCGCACACAATATAGGAAAACAATTAATTTCTTGCTGAAAATTGAACCCCCCACTGTCACATTTACCGTCAGCCGCTTTTATTTCCAATCATAAGCAATTACTTGTAAGTAAAATATACATTTGAAACAAAAAAGGTGGCAACTGAAAAATATAAACTAAAAAGAACATTTTTAAAAGAATATATATTTGTTTTTCAAAATTAACATAATTTCGGCATCTCAAATCGTTTCAATAAATTAAAAGTATCATATCACAAATAAAAAATACCGGTTAAGTGCGAGTCGGACTCACCAAGGCTACCGTGCCAACTTCAGGTTTGTAGATCAACTGGGAAAAGGAAGTACAACTTACTTAAGTTAACAAACTTAATTATGCGGGCAGATGCACCCATTTTATATGCAATGAACTATAAATATAAGTTGCAATGTTTTTTTCCATGAAATACATATAAATTTTTACTTATCGTAATTTTTCCTTTTCCTGTGCTAAGGAAGTCATAGACGTTGCTTCTTACCAAATTTCAAGATTTTTAATTCACGGAAAGTACCCTTGGTTGATTCCCTTGCGAATTTAGAAAATTTGCATAATTTAGCGGCATAAATAGCTGTATCTTTTGTTTGCGTTGGCAAGGACCTTGACAGACAGACGGACAAAAAAAAGGATCCTATAAGGCTTCCGTTTTTTTCGTTTGAGATACGGAACCCTAAAAACAAGCTTACGGTTCGTATATTACAAAAATATGTTTACATCACACTCAAAGATATTACCTTTTATCACTTTGAAAGCTTTTTGGGCAATAAAAATAAAAGATGCGTGTAAGTGGTATTTCATTAACGAAATGATATTTGAGGCCGGTCGTGGCGCACAGGCACAAAGTGTGACTGTAAAATCGACTGGTTGTGGGTTCGATCCCTACTCGAGGAAGTGAAATATTTATTTACATTTTATTTTCATTTTTCGCTCTGGTGTCGAGGCAAATCGCGGCGTTGAGTTCCGCCACTCAGCACGCAATGCCTCCAGAATTCAGCGGAAAGTGGGGAACGGAGTGTCTTAACACTAGGTTCCCTCTGCCTACCCTGCTGTGTTCGGGATACAGCGTGAAGCTGATTCATTAAGGAAATCGAAGCTGTTAGTATTTTGTTTTGTTTGACGGAAAAATGTTTCCGTCAAACACAACAAAATACTTCTAAACGCATTAAAGAGCTAAATAAAGCTTACTATTATTAAAATAATTAAAAACATTTTGTTGCTAGTTGAAAAAACTATACTTTAAATATAAATTGTAAAAGTAAATTAATTAATAATGTTATTAAGAGCATTAAGATGAAGCCTTACATAACACATCTTTGCCTATCTTTTGTAAAATAACAAAAAACAACGTTGCTCGAGTCGCCGTGATATTATGCTATAAAAAGATGATCAAAATAGTCTTTAGCAGAAAGATTAATATTGAAGCATTCACGACCACAGCAAAAAGACATTCCATTTTTTTAAGAAACTATTGTATATTTTTTTAAATAGTTACAAACTGTATAAAAAATAGAATACGGAGACATTTGTTAGTATATTTTATTTATAGATGCATAGTTATACATAACTTTAAGTTAGGTATAGATAGATTGTAAAAACGTGCCATGAACAATTTTATATTAAAACGTTTCAATTTCATTCATTCAACTTAAATGAAAAAAAATCTGTTTCACGCTGAATCCCGCACCCAGTAGGGTAGGCAGGGGAATTTAAGACACTCCGTCCCCCACTTTCTGCCGAATTCATGAGGCATTGTGTGTTGAGTGGCAGCATTCAGCAACGAAATATAAATATAAGGAAATATTTTCTCTTCTCGAGTGGGGATTGAACCCACAACCACTGATTTTACAGTCACACTCGCGCTACGACTGGCTTTCGCTCATTCAACTTCATAAATATAATAAAAATAAAATATTACCGTAAAGTACGGCATAAATTCTCATAAAAGCAAAAGTTTAAACGTTAAAAATGAAATCTTCAAGTTGCTCGTGGAATCATCATTTAATTAATAAGGCAGCTTAGTATAAGCAGAAAATATTCAACGAAATGCTGAATATAATATTTGTACGCCTTAAATGATACGATAACTTATTCGCATATTATACAGGGTGGAAGTGTCAGCGCTCCTTTTACGGGAAAAGCATATAAGGTAAAATATTTTAAACCCATACCTAAAGAAATTAATCGAGATACCTCAACAGTTTATTAAAAAATCCTATGATTTTTTATAAAATTGCCATATAAAACAATATTATATGAAAATGACCCCAATATAACTACAATATAACATTCTGTACATACTCGTATATTCATAAGCCCACAAAGGCTATACAGAATATCGCGTAGGCTGACGCTAGATGAAACTTCTCGTCGAGAGCGTACGGGCGTAACAAGCTGTCGACGATGGTTTAATACGTTGGTTCATCTCTCTTTGTTTGCAGTGTAAGTGTTACAAATTTAATATTATATTGGAAGTTATGTCTTTTAATATTATTATTCGGTGGAAATTAATTATAAAATATTTCATTTCCTCGAGTGGTAGTCGAACCCCCAACCTGTCGGGGTTATAATATTTAATTATTTATAATATATACTTTGTGTTACATAAAATAAAGAGAACAATATAAATAAATAACGCCTCATGCTACTCAAGGCAATTACCATTATTCACTCCTTGGAACTACTTTGAATCTCTATATAGAAAATTTAATATTTAAATAATCTCATTTTACAAACTTACACAGACTTAACTTAGTTACCTTAAGTTTATTTTAGTTTCACGCTGTATTCCGCTCATGCCAGAGTAGGCAGAATTATCCTGGGAACGTAGTGTTTTTTTTTTTTTTTTTTTTTTTTTTTTTTTTTTTTTTTTTTTTTTTTTTTTTTTTATTAATTTTATTTCTTAACACTACAGACACTTGGTCCGTACACTTTTTAAATTTATTATTATATCTAATATCCTTATCATATATATTAATTACATTGTCGTTTACATACAATCAATATCTATAATAAGCAAATTATATTTTTATCTTTACATTATTTTACAAAATTTACTTAGATCTAAGGTTAAGCGAGTGTTTATATTTATATATATATTTAACAATTTTACATATTACACTATATATTTAATTACATAATTATAAGTACATGCTACACTTTTATCGTAATTGATTTGGATGTGAGGAATTTTGCACTAGGATAAGGGCATGACCGCTATGGTGGAAGAGGTGACTGCTGCGTTCCTATCTTTCAAAGCCATCTTTAAATTATATTCCACAATGCTTTTTGTCGTTGCCTTCGTCGCGTTCCGAATTAACATAATTACTGCGTCATCTTTGCCTTCACTATAGTACGTGCAGGTGTCGGTGTGCCGAGATATTGCTACGACGGCGTGCGAAACGCTATCATGCAGCTGTAGCCTAATAGGTTTAGTGTTAACCACTATAACAGTCGCGCTGGTCAGACCCTGAGACTCGTGAATTGTCAGCACCTTCGAACCTGTTTCTCCTCCCCACCCCTGCGCTATCAGAGATTCTTTCTCCTCCTGGGTAAATGTGAGATACAGTGTGTATTTTAGATCTCGGGGGAACGTAGTGTTAAGACACTCCGTTCTTATTAGGACACTTCCATTCCTAATTTTCCGACGAATTCTGGAGACTTTACGTGTTGAGTTGCGGAACTCAATGCGGCATTTGCTTCGTTATTAGAGCTAGGAAATGAAAATATAAAATAGTTCATTTCATCAGGTGGGAATCAAACCCACCATCTGTCGTGTTTACACTCGCTCGTTTGTGCTCTTGTGCCAGGACTAGGCTCAGTTACCTTAGTCAGCTTACGTGAAAACTATTACCTTTTTGTATCTACGGCAGGAGTTTGCAGGGCAATTAGAAACATACTTAATTAAGTTAAGTTACTATGAGAACATACATAATCGATGGTGGAATTCAGCGCCGCATATAGCGTCATTAAACACATAAATTACATTTTTAAAAATCAAACTACTTGCTCGTTCTACGTCATTCAAATTCAAATGAGTACATGATATTTATAAACAGATACTGCAATCATAAATGGATTTTAATAGGTTTGAATTTAGCATAGAAATAGATAAACCTAGTTTTTCATTTAATCTAGCTCACGTTTAATTTTATCGTCTTTATAATATCCATACTAGTATAATAGAGCAGGAGAGTTTGTTTATTTTCATTGAGAGGCCGTCGTTGTGGAGGGGCACGAGCGTACGAATATAAACGTGACGGGTTGTAGGTTCAATTTATACTCGAGGAAAAATGAGGTATGCTATATTTTCATATCGTTTTAGTTCCTAGGCAATGTGCAGCGTTAAGTTCCGCTACTCAACACCCAAAACGGGGAACGGAATGTTTTAACATTAGGCTCCCTCTGCCTACCCTACTAGGGTGAAACTGTAGATAATCACGTCATTCGTCTTTATTATAAAGGTTTAGGGGGTGTCGTGTCCGGCTGTTGCTAGTATCGGCTCGGGGCTTGCCCTTCATTATTTCTCATTACGAGTGATCGTTCACAACAGACTGTTACTTGATTTGTTGATTTGCCTTTCAAATTACATTGGTTATATTATAATTAATTGACTAATTAACTCCACTCTTTAGAAATATTACATTTATATTGGATTGGTCTCTTTAGGAACATTATTAGAAAAACCATTCACGTATTAGCTGAAAGTAAGGTTGAAATATATCTAAATTTTGTTTAGCTTTATGCTGTATTTCGGACTCCATTCCCCACTTTCCGCCAAATTCTGGAGACATTTCGTGCTGGGTGACGGAAATCAATGCCGTCCTTAGTCTTGACACCATTATTATATTAAATATTTAATTTCCTATAGTAGAAATCGAACTCACGACCTGTCACGTTTACTGTCACACACTTGTGCCCATGCATCACGACAAGCCTCTATATTTTCATACTATTTTGCGCAATATTCGTTTTATAAACAAAAACCTTTATTATATACCGTTTCATAACTAAATCTCAGCTCTACAAGCAGTACAAGAGGCAAGGAGGGGAAGGAAAGAAAATAGAGACGTGAGTGAAATCGTTACGGGCAGGAAATTGACTAGAGAGGTGCTCTATGGGACTATTTCCTGAACAATACAGTGCGAATACTGAACAAACTAACAAACAGCTTAATTGATTACAGGGCACGTGTACTCTTATAGGTGTGGTAATATTGTAAATGTTAAGTAGTGCGTTTAGTCTTGGTTTAGTTTCATTTTCACTAGGGGAAATCATTTATTTATTATGAATATTTACATTTCTTTACTCTGGTAGTTAAGTTAATGGAGGTAGCGGCTTGTAAATAAATCATTTTATATTTGCATTTCCTCGCTCTGGTGAGAAGACAAAGCTGGGCGTTGAGTTCCGGCACTCAACGCAACGTCATGAAAATAAAAAAGTAGGTAAAAGTAGGGTGATTATCAATTTAGACTACCTCTATTTCTATGTACCTACAAACCTATATATTTTAGGTAATAGTAAATTTATAGAATTATAATATTTTTTTATTCTTTCTAACACAAATGCATAATGAATAAATAAAAAAATATATAAAACAGTCAATCGATATAGAATACTAAAAAAAAATCTTTTGTACATTTTAATAATAAATGAAACTAATTATTACAAATGACAACTTAACTGGCATCCATAATGGGATAAACATGGTTCATAATACAAATGAACATTACAGTAATAGGCTTCCTCACTTAGTTACATTACGAACTCACGGTTATGGTTAGATAACAAGTTAAAGGGATTACGTAGGTCAAAGTGTAAATATATCGATGAATATATGCTTTCTAAGTAAATATATACTATGGATTATTTCAACACCACATTCATGTTATTTTCATATGATGTGATGTTGCTTAAAGATATTTTCAGTACATTCAAACACGTACACACAGCAGACAAATCAGTGAGCTGACAGTTCAGTTCAGTTGAATTGAAGGTGAAATAAAGCGATAAATTACTCCTCAACATTAGATTACTTTTTAAAAAGATTAAAAGGGATCCAGTAAAATATAGTAGCTTTCACAATCCCTGACTTTTAAAAGATAAATGTAACTTAATTTCTTAAAAAACAGTAGCATTCCGCATACAACAGGGTAGTCAAAGGAAACCTAGTGTGAAGTGTTGCCAATTTACCACCCAAATTTTCAGTCATAGCATGTTGAGCGCAGAACTCAACGCCGCACTTTGTCTTCGAGGGACGAGAAGTAAATATATCGAATAAAACTATTCCCCTGAGTCAAACCTCTCAAAATCGCGTTAGTAGCCAGACACTGCCATACTGCGTCACGTTGTACTTAAATTCTTTAATAAAACTCACGCGGCTTTTATTTCATTTTCACTAATTTCAAATTACTTTCCAATACTTTAAAGTTATTAAGTCTTAAGATTAATTAGCAAGTTTCAAGGAGAAAGTTTCTAGAATGCTGTCATAATTTAAGAGTAAGAAAACAGTTTTAACTAAGTACCTACCGTTGCCTGTACTTTATTAATTTATATTTATAAATATTTTCGTCGTAATTAAGCGCAATTTAACTTACAAAAAAGAATTAATTTTGCAATTTACGTGTTAATTTATTAATTTCACTTACGAATTCTAAAGACCTCACTCTAACTGTGAGACTACAGTGTAAATCAGTTTGGGTTTGTAAAATTATAGATTCATTATAACAATTTTTTTCAGCTTCACAATGTATTCGGCATGTAGCAAGGTAGGCAGAATGAGCCTCATTACGATATTGCTACATTTCATTTTCTCGAGTGGGAATCGAACCCACATCCTGTCGCGTTTACAGCCACACGCTTGCCTGTGCCACGCCTGGTCTCAAAATTCTAAATGTTCTATATAAATTTATAAATGATAAAAGACAAAATAAGTGATGTATATATTTCAATTTCTCCATATATACAGATTTCATATTATATTGAGAAATAGAAATAGATTGAAAGAAATCTGACTTATTTGACATATTTAAATATAACATTTTGGTATTGTTTTAGAAGACTGCCTAACGAACTAGAAAAAATAGTAAGATATTTTAATATTTCACCTAAATATTGTAGTATCATGATTTAATACGATACGATCTTTTATACAAATCCAAATAAATGATCGTCGCCGGGATCGAAAATACTTTCTGAATTGTGAAATGAAAAATCCATTGTTTTCCGTTCAAGAAACCCTCTTTTAGTGCTTCTCTTCACATGTTAACTTACCTAGATGTCAAGTTTTAATATTTTAAGTCCAGTAATTTTGTCTGTCCGTTGTCTGTCCTTGTAACGGAACGGAATGGTGCCCCAGTAACGAAATACGGCATATTAACGTCTGTACGTAGTTGTATATATAAAATACTAAAATATAATGACGTATAGTTAATGAGTAGTTTACTTCCATTATCTCTGAAGCCAAGTGTACACAATATACTTATACAATGGGACTTGGTGTCGCCGTGAGATGGTACAAGAAGCGGAGAATAGCGAGTGAGCTTTTCTTATGGCATGGATTCGGTAAAATCTTTCTAAGAAAATACAAAACAATTGTTTAATATACGAAAAACGTGTATTTTAGTAAATTAACAATCAAGAATTAGCGACAGTACAGGCATTTGTGTAAGTAAATTTGTGTAAGATATTGTACGTAGAAATAAAAATTAAATTTTAATTGATAGCAAACTAAACATAACCAAATAAAATATTTATGAATAGCAAAATTTTTATTAATTATTTAAAGGCGGTCGTGGCGCAGAAGCACAAACGTGCAATTGTAAAAGCTCAACACTGTAATTTACTCAGATTTTTCTACTTTCGTAGATGAAACGCAGCGTTAAGTTTCGCTCAACACGCAATGACTCAAAATTTTACCGGAAAGTGGGAACGGAGTGTCTTACACTCTTATACACTAAGCTCCGTCTATATATGTTATCTACCCATGTATGTGTGGCATACAACATGAAATTTTATAAATGTTACATTTCTCTGTTTGTCAGTCAGCTCACTACCACATATTTTAAGTTTTTCTTTATTTCGCAGTGACATAACAATTATTTTGTTACATTATAATACTGCGCAGTGGCACAAAGTGTGACTGTAAAATCGACTGGTTGTGGGTTCGATCCCCACTCGAGGAGATTAAATATTTACTTAAATTTATATTTTCCATTTCTTCGCTCTGGTGTCGAGGCAAAGCGCGGCGTTGAGCTCTGCCACTCAACACGCAATGCCTCCAAAATTCGGCAGAAAGTGGTCTTAACACTAGGTTCCCTCTGCCTACCCTGCTGTGTGCGGGATATAGCGTGAAGCTAACTTAACTAACTTATTATAATTTCATTCATATTATATCATTCATATTTCACACATATTATATCAATATTTATAAATACATCGTTTTACAAAAATACAAAAAAATGCAGTTGAGCGAGCATAAACAGAAATTTCTACCATAGTCCCTTTTCACCCTACCTTTAAAATTAGTATAAGAACAGAACAACAATGTAAATTTTATTATAAATATTATCTTAAATAAGATCTTAAGCAGCAGTATGGGAGTGCATATTAAGACGCTGATATCTCGTAACTCATACCAACGTCGAACGAGACGATACTCTACGGATTCAGTATGACGTTATTACGATATTATTATTCCACACAAAATAGGCTATTTGTATGAGTGCAATTCTTGAGTATTGATTTGGTATATTATTTAAAAAATTGTAACTGAACTGCAGAGATCTTTATAAATATAATGGTTGAAAAATATGAACATATTTTTAAATAACCAGAAAAAAACATTTACATACTTTATGAAACAGAAAAAACAGAAATTTAATTATTACAAGAGCGCTACAAGAATCTAATAAAAAAAATGACACCCTTAAATTGGTCGCCTAATGCCATTCAAATGGATTAATGGTGGAAAAAAAGTTTAATTGTTTCAGTCTGAAAGAAAAATGTAGCAAGTTGTAAAGCGGCCGCGACTCCGCTACAAGTTGGTGTTCGCAGGTGTTCCTTTGTTACAGTTATACCTTATTGTTTAATTTCCTTTAGCAATTAGAGCTAGTTCCTGTAGACACTTGCAGCTGACGTCATTAGGTATTTGAGTAGTCGTTTAAGCTCTGAGTGAATTTACATTATTATGTACGTCATGTGCGAGAGTAATTAGTGATGTGAATGTAATTTGCTGGATTAAATCGCTTGTCGATTAATCTATTTATTGTCAGATATATAAAATTGTTGTTATATTAATAAATTACAATAGTTTCAAAAGTAAAAAAAAAATTAATAATAATGTATGTCGATATAGAATACAGTACGGTCCGCGAGCTTAGCTGAACTTACACGAATGCAAAGCTCAGGTTAAGCCTCGCGAATTGTGTGCGTTTCTATAGTTTGTGAAGAGATAATCCTCATAAATACAAAATCGAATTAATATAATAATATCAACCCTATTACTATAATATGATAAGATTAGATAAAAAAAAGTATATTTGTAACTTTCTTCAAGAGATAAAACATATATTTCATTTCATAAGCCTTAACCCTTCTAAGCGTATGTATTTGAAGTGTGAACACGTTATATCAAACAGTCAGCAACATGTGTCCCACTTTGAAGGAGATCAAGATGGCAAAACTCTTGTGAAACTGTTGCCCTAGTTATCTACATATACCCTTTCCTACTAACTGCGGAGTAAGGACTCCGCTTATTGTTGCCTTTTAACGCTCCGCTGTCTCACACTGACTGAATCTTGTGTGTCACAAAGACGACTCAAAGAATTGTGCTTCACTTGGAACATGCATTAGAGATCTGAAAGAATAAAAGTTAGTTTTTTTTAATAAGGTGATATTAAATTTTATTCGAGGCAGTCAACGTCATGATTGCAAGTGGTTTTGCAATGGTTAAAGAAACAATTTCGTGTAAATTAAAACTATTGTAAAACTACTAAGCATTTTATGTAACCATATTTCGATAAACATTTACTTTTATACATTTTGAGAATAATAAATCAAAAAGTTACGTATTATAATAGGCATTTGATTTCACTGTAAAAACTGGATAGTTTCAAATTTAATTTACAGATTCCACAGATACGCGAACAGATAAATCAGCTTCACGTTGTATCCTGCACACAGCAGGGTAGGCAAAAGGAACTAGTATTGAGATACTCCGTTATTCACTTTCCATTTCCATTGAGTGACGAGTGGCGGAACTCAACGCTGGGCTTTAGCCTTGGTGTCAGAGCGAAGAAATGAAAATATTGATAAATAATAATTCATTTCGATCGAACTCACAACCGTCACTTTACAGCCTATACCCTTGTGCCACTGCACTACGACAGCCTCGCTAACAGAAAAATAAAATTCATTTTCCAAAACAATGTATGTATACAAAAGTCGATAGTGCACGTCTATAAAAAAAATCTACTACAGTGTATAAACTTCGTTACAATAGCGACAAATATTAAACCAAATAAATATATTTACATCAATTTCATACAAATATTTATTTACTGTTTCTGATTTCGATAAATCATTATATTTGTAACCATCACATTTCCCACGACGAATTGCAAATGAAGCGAATAACATTGGTACAGTGAGCTGTGAGACTGACGCGCGAACAAAAAAGACGAACTGGATACGAACGAGTGATCTGCAATAGGAAAACCACATATATTAACTATTTCACCGTATTTACAGTTGCTACTTACAAAATAAAATTAAGAGCAATCTATTTGTAATTTATTTTATTATTTAAATATGAACGTACGTTATTGTTTTTCATATTTGAATTATGTGCGGGTTTGTTTATATTATTTATTTAAAAAAAATAGAAAGAGGAGCAAGCTAAAAGCAGTTCATTTTTTAATTCTGTTGGGTGGTTGAAAATAAAAATGGATTAATTCTTTATATAATTATTAAAATAATCAAATATTACCTTAAAAATAAACTGATCAGTAAACCAAATTATGATTTTACATCGTATATAAAGAAGTTATTTTCGTATTTCACAAACCATTAGTCCCTTGGGGGAGAAGTACTGTGTCAAGAGTTACTATTTGCATTGCAGATTTCTGCGGAGTCGCGACTTCAGTTCTTATAAAGATATGTAGTATGTTATGAAGCTGTTCTTAAGGTATTTTATCAACTTTGGTAAGAGTACTTTACAATACAGGTATGTTTATTTTAGCTTTAATCACTTTCACGCTGTATCCCGCTCGCAGAAGGGTAGGCAGAGGGAACCTAGCGTTAAGACGTATTGCGTGTTGAGTAGTAGAATGTAACGCCGCGCTTTGAGTTCTACCACTCGAAAATTTGGCAGAAAATGGGGAATGGAGTATCTTAAAACTAGGTTCCCTCTGCTCTGCTGTGTGCGAGATACAGCGTGACCCTAAATAAACTATAAATACTAATAATATAAATGTTTGTGTGGATGTGTGGATAATGTGTGCGCGTCAATACACCACGTATTGGCGTTAAGTAATAGATCCCGTTGAGCTCGAAACCCTAAAAAGACAAGTTTTTTAGTAGCAGAGTAGAGAGAAAGGGGTTAGTGGCAAGACCTTCGTCCTGAAAAAAAAATGAAATAAAAAACAATTTTCATCCGAATTCGAGACAGTGCGTGGTGGTATCATATGTGGCGTTATGATATTTTAATACAATTTGCTTTAGTTTATTCATATACATATTACACACACATTCGATTCTCACTAGAGGTAATATGTGTGTGTGTACACACACATTACCTCGAGTGAGAATCGAATCCACAACAAACGCATTTAGCCAAACTCGTCTAAAACATTATTCAAATTAATAAATGATTCTTAAAAAGCAATTTGACATAATTTTCAATTAGTTTCTTATTCATTTAAATTAGATTGCAACCAAGTTGACTGCAATCGCCCCCATTACTGCGGACTTTCAAGATTAAATTAACTATTTTCTCCTCGACATAGATTATTTTTCTTGACTTGAGAAAAAAGAATGAGTATTTTATTTTGTGTCTTATTTTCGCTAACATCTTTTAAGGGTAAATCGAGAATATGTGGGGTCAGGTCCGCGTTCTTTAAGTGATACTGGGTCATCAATTAAAAGCCGTAACCCGATGCTTACAGCAAGCTCTAAAAGTAATATAGGTATTGGTTTCATAATATTACATTTATATGATTACTTTAAAAAAAGTTAAAACAATTTAAAAAAAACAACCAGCATGACGGAAAATACCATTTGACGTTAAGAATGGCGTCACATGATAATTGCTAAAAAAGACGATAACCAAATACATTTTCATTTTTAAAGAAAATATAAATTTAATGTAACATTCAGAATTTCGAGCAGTAGTATAAGCGTGTGACTGTAAACGCGACGATTGTGAGTTTGATCTCCACTCGTGGTAATTAATTATTATTTATTAATACTTTCATTTCTTCACTTTGATGTTGAGGAAAAGCTTAGCGTTGAGTTTCATAACTCAACACGCTTCCAGAATTCGGCGGAAAATGGGGAACGAAGTTTTAAGAAATACACTTTAAAGTATCAATCTACTCGACAGATGGATAGATAGAGAGGATGAGAAGTTTCACTTGACAAGCCAAAGGGATCTCCGACGTCGCCGACGTTATGTTCGTAGGTAAGTGATACACTAGGTTCCCTCTGCCTACCCTGTTGTGTGCGGGATACAGCGTGAAGCCGATTTTTGATTAATTAATTATTATCAAGAAAGTAAAAAAAGTTAAATATTTCTTATTTTTCGACTATTACTGTTAGATCAAAGAGGGTAAGAAAATAAAACAAAAACAAAAAACAAAAAACCAAAACAAAATCAAAAAAAAAATATATTAATGATTAATAGGAACAATTTCTTAACAAAAAGCAATGATATGTCATCAAAAGCATAAATGTAAAGTAAGAGCCAAGTTAAATGTTGAATTAAATGCGTCCTTCCCAACTGCTCAAACTAAAGAATGGAAAATCTATGTGAGTGCGGAGTTCTGTAATCACTCGGGATAAAATTCAACCTCCATTTTTTTTGATGGGATTATTTTAACATGACTATCCAAACTTTCAATTTATTCAATGTCACATAGTTACATAGTTCACTAATAAATTGGAAGCTTTTAGGTTTACTCAGTTGATTACATTTTTCGTTATTTTTATTTTGTTTATATTGATATCAGTGAATCAATTTTATATAAAAGACGTGTAAGCTTTTTAAAAAAGTATTATAAAAAACCGAAATCGGCAGAAAGTGGGGAACGGAGTTTCTTTCACTGCGTTCCCTCTGCCTACCCTGCGGTGTGCGGGATATAGCGTGAAGCTGATTTGATTTTTGATTATAAAAAAGTAAGTATAAAAAGTAAAAAAGTAAGTATAATAAAAAAATATTATAGATATGTAGGCAGAGCCTACAGGGAACCGGTGAACCTGGTGTTGAGACACTGACTTCCCATTATGGCATCCTGTTTCCCATTTCCTGCCGAATTCTCGAGGCATTGCGTATTGAGTGGTAATACTCAACGCACTTTGCCGCGCTAGGAAATGAGTGGAGATCGAACCTACAACCGTTGTATTTATAGTCACGAGCTCGTGTCTCTGCGACACGACGACCTCTGAACTTATAATAACGTTATAAAAAATAATACAACATATTCCATATACGTACTATCTGCATTAAATCAGCTCATTTTTCTTAAATACATTATCTATACTAGAAAATTTTAACACGTTATCACATATACCTTATATTAAAGCAGATCTTGTCATCGTATAGCTTTTATAAAGATTAAATCTCAGTAAATACATCATCTTCACGCTGTATCGCGCACACAGCAGGATAAGCAGAGGGAATCAAATGTAGTTATAACACACTCTATTTCCCACTTTCCGTCGAATTTTTGAGCTATTGGGTTTTGAGTTGCGGAACTCAACGCCGCGTTTTGGCCTTGAAGCCACAAAACTAAGAAATGAAAATGTTAGTAAATAAATATATCATTCCCTCGATTGGGGATTGAACCTACAACCGTCGTGTTACAGTCACACTCTTGTGTCCCTGCGCCACGGCCGCCTCAAAAATAAAATCTAATGCCTTAACTCAATACTAATCTGTTATAAACGTACCTACTCACCTACGGTTTAACGCAATAATGAGTAACGAGGATGCGATGGCGAAATTATTAAATGGTCGTAGGCTTTAATGGAAATTGATGCAGAATTATAAATTAGAAATTATTATAAATATTTTTTTTTACTTTAATGAAATGTAAAGATTTTATTGGTGCCGTGTGATCCCGGCCTAGAATAAGATCATCCTGGTACTGGTGGTGTCGTAAGAGGCGACTAAAGTACGTGTGGTAGAGTCACGTCACCAGCAATGGCAACACGCATGGGCAGACTCGACCGGATCATTACCACCCCCGGCATTTAAAACCGGCGTGAAGTAGTGGCTTTATGCCACTGCGTTTCGCATCAGGTAATGCCGGGCCCCGGCGCCCAACTCATGTTAAAGGCCGGCAACGCACCTGTAGCTCCTCTGGGGTTGCACGGGGTCGTGGGCGGCGGTAATCACTTACCATCAGGTGGTCCGCACGTTCGTTTGCCGTGTCTTTTCCATAAAAAAAAAAAAAATATTATATCATATTAGGTATAATTTGTATGCATACAACGATATAAAATTATATACTGAAAAAAAAAATCGTCTTTAATTTTATATTTTTTTTTCGTAGCCCAGCGGTTTATCTCTTAATTAATCCTCCTAAAAATATAAAAAGTTAAAATTATTTAAAATTTAAAATTATTCAATAATATAACAGTATCATTTGAATAATTTTAAATTTTGGAGTTCAAATTAAAACATCCACAGTCGTAAGTGAAACGTGAACTATAAACCCTGCGTTAATTGAAAGGCGACGTCGTAATCGATTTAATATTTCCACTTGGTTACCTACGAACATAACGTCGGCGACGTCGGAGATCCCTTTGGCTTGTCAAGTGAAACTTCTCATCCTCTCTATCTATCTATCTGTCGAGTGGATTGATACTTTAAAGTGTATTTAAATTTGACAGTAGTATATAGTATAGATTAGAGATAAGTCTGTATTTTTTTTATTTTTCACGCTGTGCGGGATAGAGCAAATATATTGCACTGATCTCTGATAAGTCGGTAGAGCAAATCTAGTGTTAAGATATTCAGTTCTTAGGAACGGAATGTCTTAACACTAGATTTGCTTGAGAAATATAAGTATTTCGCCAAATTTTGGAAGATATAGCATGTTGATAGACGGAACTCAATGCCTCAAATATATTAAAATACTCAATTGGGAATCGAACCCACAATCTTTGGTTTGGTTGTACATAGTGTGTAGTAGTATCGTACTAACATATTGACTTTTTAACGAATTGCTAATTTTTTATTAATTTATTTCTAGCAGGTAAATATGTAGCTTGTTACTGTAAAGTATAATTTATTATAAGTTGTTACTGAGTAAATAATGCTTAAATCTATATTTAACCAACGATTATTTCTTTACATAAAAACAGAAATATTTTTAAGGACGTCTCCATATGAATTCTAGCAGCAAATGAACGTGATAATATATATACAAATGATTATACAACTACGCATTTGGATTTTTTTAAATATTTAAAACGTCAATAACTTTGCCTTATCTGTGATGCAATTCACAATTCAGTAGGTCATTCGGCTTTCCAAGAGATTTATGAATTCGCGAACGTCGTATCCCGGAACTTCCGAACGCAGGGGATTTCCCGCTTGTGATTGAGTGAAGGATTCTGCAGTGCTTTGAATTTTGAAATTTCATGTATTATGTTAGTTATCGAATAATTTATTTTCCTTAGGGTAGACATCTTACTTAAGAATCGATCTAGTAATAGTATATGAATATTAAGTCTATTCCCTAGGTTTTTTTAGGTATTGACAAAATTTTTAATTAAATTTTGTAATTAAAAAGTTTTGTGAAGATTATGAAAACCATTAAATAATTATAAAATGAAGAAAGAAAGTTTTTAGGAAAGAACTTTTAAAAAGACGCTGAAAAATTATGAAAAGGGTTATTATTCAAGAATTTCTCCAATGTTCAACTTCATAATACAATTTTGTGTCAGAATTTTGAAAGTACGGTAACTTTTTTCCATGTAGGCTCAATTGAAATGGTTATTTTCTTTTCTGAAATTAAAGGTAATGATTTCAAATCCAAATAGTTCTATAAACTTAACAAATAAATTGCCCTTATCTGAAAATGCGCGGAAACAACGGAATATGTGTACAATTAGGTAGGCATTTAGCCTCAATGAATATGACGGAATAGCTTCACGCTGCATTCCGTATGTAGCAAGGTAGGCAGAGGGAACCTATCTAGAGTTAAGAAACTCCGTTGCCCACTTTCCTCCGAATTCTGGACGTATCGCGTGTTTAATGGTGCAACTCAACTCCGCGTTTTGCCTCTACACCAGAGCGAAGAAATGAAAATATTAAATATTTCATTTCCTCAAGTGAGGATCGAACCCACAACCTGTCAAGTTTAAAGACCAACGCATATGCCACATTGCATTGCGCCACTACTGGCCATATTATTTATGTAAAAAAAACATTATAGCCATATTTCCCAGACGTGAGGCACGAAACCTAAGCCGAGCACTTGTTTGTAATTTAAATTATTGAACCATTAGTAAGGCCTTGGTGACTTTGTACAAACACTTTGCACTTCGTTGATCATTGAGATTTAATGGAGGTAATGGCTCTATAGGCGTTTGTGTTTGTCTGTGGGGAGTGATTGAGGCTTCGTGATTACGGAAAGGGGGGGAGAAAAATAATTGTTTGAGAATTAGTATTATCTTAATAGATAGTGATAGTTATGATCATGAAAATAAAGAGGCCGTCGTGGTGCAGAGGCGCAAGTGACTGTGACGCGACGATTGTGTGTTCGATTTCGATCGTTGAAATTAATTGTTATATTTATTAATATTCTCATTTCTTTGCTCTGATACCATGGTGTAAAACGCGGCGTTTAGCTTCGCTACTCAAATATTATACATTTTTAAAGTGTTTTAAAGCACTCATAGGTTCTACGCAGAACGTAGAACGTACGGCTGAGCGGTCAGAGCGCTTGAACAGTTTCCTAAAAGCGCCGGTCCAAATCCCTGTACATTTAAATTTGTTTAACTTTAAAAAAAAGTATTTAAGAAACATTTTATTTGACATTTAGTTTTAAGTAAAAAAAAATATTATTTTAACTGTCATAAAACACCGCACTGCTCTGCGAGTACCTTTTACGTTCAACGATCCCTCTCTCCGTAGCGTGTTAACCTATTATTAGAATATTATAATTAATGTTTATATAGCACTAATGTATTCATACATAAACCGCGTTAGGTATAAATACTTCCTGGCTTGTTTAGACCTGACAAGGTTAATAGCTTTATAGTTCACGAGTTGCTCATGAATATTCTATTTATATTAAAGTAAGTTTCGCATTGATACTAATTTAGTGCTAAGTAAAAGTTTATTACACTTACTGCTATTATTGTTTAATTTGAATATATCTCTCTGTCGCGGATCTCTGTAGTGGTGCAGGAACACAAGCGTGCGACTGTAAACGCGAAAGTTTGCGGGTTTGATTCCGAATCGAGATTTTTTTTTTAATTTTTACTTCCTCGTTCTGGTAACAAGCCGTGTTCCTAAATTTAAAACATTTTTGAATATTGTATGCAGATCTTAAAGCTTGAGAAAACAGGAAAAATTTAAATATTTGTTTATAAATCATCAACACTTGTCGATAGATTGATATATTCATCCGTACTGCACTCTACGGCATTAATGCGTCATAAAATAACAAAATATTGATTTATTACGTAACAATGTGTCAAATAATGTAGTAAATATGAATTATAGGCTTACATAACTGTTTATAGTTCAAACTTTCATACAAACAGAACGAGAGATCACTCTGTCAGTGGCAAGTTTCGCTAACGTTGTCGATAAGCGTGAAGTTCGGCGACAGATGCTCCGCACGGATACAAGTTGAACAGTTGAATATAACAGTTTTCGATGTACCTTTGAACTATAGTTATGTTATAAATTATTCTATCTATATTATTTAGAGATATATCAAATGTATAAAACGGTAAAGTGCCTTATATCGGAATCGCTCACTGAGATATCCGTACAAATTTCAGGATTATAGGTCAGTACATTCAACATTATTTTTTTTCGGATTTTTCGTTTATTTATATTATAAGTTCTCAGTTCATGACAAATTTCATAACTATTAGTCGACGATATGTACCCTATAGTTTTAATTACGCGGCGAATTTTATATAAGATCCCGCAAAAACGATTAATAAATGCTTGATACCTTGAGGTAAATGATCGTAACAGGCGAAAAACAAAATGATACGAGTGATAAAGGTTCCATTTTTACATTTTGAGTTACGTGACCCAAAAACGTGTTAGTTACTGAGTGACGACTAAGGATGTAGATATAATACTACTGGATTTAAAAAGTCAAAATTTGGCCTATTACAAAATAGACCGGTTACGGAATAGTGAGTGTATTACAAGAGGATTTGTATTTAATATAGAATTATAATTAATATAGATAGGGTTTATCGAAATTCCTGCGGGAACGGGAAAAGTACAAAATTGTCTGTAAGTCGTCACAGACTAAATCGTGGCCAGCGACTATTTTATTTAACATAAATATTTAAATTATAATAAGCACTTAAATCATCTTAGGCATGAAATGTAGAAAAAGTGTTGTAATTAAAAATGAAGATACATACAAATCACTAGGCTCTTCACAAATTATATATTGGTGATATTTATGTCCTATCTGCATATTGTATCATTGTAGTATATCTTCCAAGGGAGACTCGATTTTGAATATAAAACGAGGTAGCACACGTAAACAAAATAAAATGTATTGTTCGAAAACCTCCAGCCTCGCGAGCTGGCGCCTCGCCAAGTGCTCGTTTGTATTAATTACGCGGCCGGTACTTTGGAGATTTCGTTAACATTTCTATAGCTCTACGTTAGATTCTGAGTTAGTTACATACATATAGCTAATACAAACGTCTAATGATAAAACCTCACCTTTAATATTTTAAATCAAATTAGCTTTTTACTGTATTATTATGATACGCCGACCCCTTTTCCCGATACTTTCTGTTACTTTCTGTCGAATTTCGAGGTTGTTGAGTTGTTGAGAAATGTTGAGTAGCGGAACTCAACGCTGGGCTTTAATTTTGGTGCCAGAGCGAAGAAATGAAAGTATTAATAAACAATAATTCACACTCTTGAGTCGCTAGGGCACGACGACCTTAACATTTTAGGTTAAAAGAAATAACTGGAAAACTCTTGTTTAATTAAAAATTAAATTATAAACTTATCAAAATGTTTTAGTTAATTAATGCGAGTCACGAAGTAGCCTTTTTAATATAATATGCAAAAAAAAATTCTTATAAAGCATAAAAAATTATATTTTTCTGTTTTTTTATGGTTCAGTTCCTCAAAAGAATAAACGGAATCCTTATAGGCAATAAGATACCCTTATATATTATCCTTATAGAATCATTTAGTTGTCCGTCTCACCGCCTGTCAAGAATCTTGAGAAATATGAAGTTTAAACTTATATCGAATATAACATAATATACAAGCATTGTAAAAAGCAAGTACAAGACAAAAAAATATACAACATAATCAAAAAATACATCGATTTTGCTGCATTCTGTACGAAATTCACATGGTTATCAAAAATCTATAGAGTAATTTCTATAGACTTATAATAAAGGAAAAGATACGAAAAAGGAAATTCAAATCCGAATTTTTCATAGATAAGAACTGTGACGAGTTCGACTCACTCTTAACCGGTTTTTTGAGAGAGTAAGCACGAGCTGTTGTTAGGATGTTTGTATCAGAGCCTTAGTAGCTTTAAAGTTTAGAGCAATTTCTACAGGACACCGCTTCTACTAGCTAACAAGAAATAAAGTGTTTTTCTTACGAACAAAAGCATTTTGGTTCAAAGTCTACTATTACTTATTTACAGTTATCTGCGTTGTAATAGTAGGAAGGAAGGAAAAATAAAAATGTAATATTTAATATTTATTTGAGGTTCGAAAATCAACACGCGATGCCTCCAGAATTCACCGGAAATTGGGGACTGGCATGTCTTAGCACTAGGTTCCCTCTGCCTACCCTGCTAAATGCGAGATACAGCGTAAAAATTAAAAAAAATGCAAAACGACACCATATTAATTGTGATATAAAATAATGAAGCCAAATTAATTAAAAATATTGTAGAGGTCAGAAAATGACATTAATACTTCTGTAACCATTGAAAAGTATTTCATTCTTTTCATTGTAATGGTTGCCAAAAACAGCCACATTATATTTGTAATATACATTAGACATTGTAGAGTAAAAAACCAAACGTCAAATTTTTTTAGATTTATTAAATTTTCCAACTGATGCGTTGGTAGGCCCTTGTTAGAAGATGTAAGAACGACCAAGAATATGAATTTAACAAAATGGATCAAAACGGATCAACGCTGTTCCACTCTGACACGGGTCGAGGGTATAAGTGATCTACAAAATCATATTTTGCAAAAAAATGTTATCAATTTAGAAAACTTTCGGTAAATCCTCCGAGTTAACCTCGTGCTTTGGTATTTAGATTCGGATATTATACATAATAATAATCTTTGTCGAACTACTAAATATTTTGTGCAGTGAATTCTGGAAGCATTGCGTGTTGAGTGGCGGAACTCAACGCCATGCTTGGCCTTCGCAGAGCGTGTAAAATTAAAATATTAAATATTCCATTTCCTTTAGTGGGAATTGAACACACAACCATCGCGCTCACAGTCACACGCTTCTGCCCCTGCGCCACGATCGATATGATAATATAAAATAAAATTACGATTTACATAAATATTTGCTTTAGTAATATGAAATACATTTTCACAAAGCCCTCAAGCGCCCCTGATCCGATAGTCAAAAGGGAAAACTATTTTGCGGTCGTACGATCCGATTATGCACGTTTTAATACAGCGATATGATACTTACGAAGTTATGTTTTAGATTTGTAAGTAAATTATATATTTATGAGGTTTTTATAGAGGTCTATAAAACCTCATAATATACATATATATTTAATTGTAAATACGAGTAACCTGTGAGACTCTCCATTTGAGAAAAGGAGTAAAGACTGAATGAAATAAAACAAGCGTGCAAAAACGTACAGACAGACACAAAAAAGTATTTAAAATCAGTTTTAGGTTCGATTACAATGCCTGCAATAATAATTTTATTTATATAATATATTTCTCATTTACAGACTCTAATCTCTTACAATATTGATAATATAGTTGTATAAGTATAGATTCTATGATAAGTATTAGACAAAGACATTTTTTTTATAAATTTAAAGTAGCGTTCTTACTCATAATGCTGAATTTTCAATAGTTAATTATATTAATTTTATAATAAATGGATAAGAATAGTTTTATAATAAAAAAATATACGCAAATATATTACAAACTAGCGGCCCGCTCGCGGCTTCGCCCGCTTAAACCACAGAATTATTTGCTTAATACACTATAATTATGTTCGTGTTTTAATATACCTATAATGTATGCAACGCCCGCAAGTCGCATTTTCGTACCTCCCATAAGAGAGAAGCAACTGTCAATATATTAATTTCTTTAAACTTTTGCCTTAAGGAGTCTTTAGGACCTAAGTTATAGTTATAGCTATATAGTTATAGTAATATCGCTACTTACAACCAAATCCTAACTCATCGGTGTCTGTACGTGGAAGATATATTAGAAAAATTATTATTACGGACATTTAACAATGTAATAGAACTTGGTCAGTTTGTGTGTTTATCTGTGCGTTCACGATAATCTTAAAAAGGGCTTAACCGATTTAAATAACTTAACCTAACTTTGTGCCCCTGCGCCGCGATGGCCTTTAATATTAATACAGAATGGAAGCGTCAGCGCTCCTTTTACGGGGGCAATATATAGGATAAAATATTTTAAGCCCATACCTAAAGAAATTAATCAAGATACCTCAACAGTTTAGACGTAGATTTTTTTTTCATTTCACGATGTTTATCCATACCTGTATTTCGTGTGACGCAGTTACGCATAGATACCAATAACGTTAACACATACTACTACAAAAGTATTACTAAAGATTAAGCAACTTGAACTTTGTCGCCAATACCTACGACTCGATTTAGGAATAAGGCGTATGCGGCGGTTTCCTTTTGATAGGCTTATGCCTGTTTGCGTGTTTAATGACAAATATCCTTTTATTTTATTAATATCAACGATAATATATAATTTATATTGTATGAAAAATAACTTTTTCACTTTTGGATTTTTTTTATTGTATTAGGCTTTTATAGAGTGATTAACTATGGTTTCATTTAAAGTGGTGCTGACAAAAACACTAATTGAGCATATTTAATATTTATAGTGATTTTTTAGTGAATAGAACTAATAGTTATTACAATACTTGCGAAGAAAGCATATTTTAGACATTTTTTAAATTCTTATACCTTTTGAAAAACTACCAACATTCTTATCGTTAGTAAATTATTTTTTTCAAATTAAAAAAACTTAGACAAAGTTTTTCATTATAATGGGACGAAAATATTTAAAATGGTCAAAATTAAAAGTTCAAAAATGTTGATTGAAAATAATTATACTGCAGGAGAATACCTTTATATGTACTGTTTTATTATGATATAATGTAGAATATCCGAAAGTAAATTAAATAGAATTAAATATATTTTATATAATATATCTTAAAGTTTTATGCCTTATTCTGGATAGAGCAAGCGACAAAGAAAGAACATTAGGCGTGGTTAGACATTTCACATTCCGCCCAAATTTCAAGACATTGCGTGTTGAGTCTGCTCAACAAAGAGCTTTCTCATGTTACATAGCAAGGCAATGAAAATAATTAATTTCTCTAAATGGGAACCAAACCCACATCCATAGAGGTACCAGTTAGATGCTGTAGCAAGACTACCTAAAACACATAATAATAAAATACAGTAATAATTAAAAAGTTTCTCTTTTGAGACAATTTGAGCGGTTTTAAACAGTGAAATTATGTTATTGCGAGAGATAATCTTGGTCGTGTTGAAAACTCCGCAACTTCGCTCGTAACTCGATGTTGTCAGTCGCCACCACCGCGGTGTGGTGACGTGCTTTGAAAAGTTTATCATATATCATATTATATATAGAATGATATTTGTGATGTTTTTAATAATATTATATCTTTTATAAATTTGTTATTCTAATTATTAATTATACGATTCTCTGGAGGTAGGCGTTAACGTCTACTGCATAGTTTCGAGCTATATTTGAAACATTATCGAAGTATATCATGTGAATTATTTATAAGTTCCGATTAAGGGTTACCTTCATTTTGTTTATCTATACATTTTTCCCTTATTTACCTATTTATTTATTAATATTTTACGCATCTGCAAAAGAAAGTGTGTAAAAATTAAAAATAAGTTACTTTTTTTAAAAAATATATCTTGAACTAACGACATTATTTTGAAATAACGACCACCGTTTTTAGGACTGAGCACCTTAACTGTGCCAAAGCATATCAATATTTTCATATTTACGTTTTATATATTTTATTTCTTGAGATATTCCTTTATACGAATAAGACGACTCAACTTTCATTCATTAACAATGGATTACCAAAATCATACATTCATCACAACTCCTCATTTGTTTTAGAACAAACTTAGTGTCTCTATATTCTCTGTTCCAGTTCAAACTATGTACTTTGACCTCTCTCTATATCTTGGAAAGCCAACTTTGCATCGATCAGTCTTGTTATCTGCACAATGGAACAAAGGAACTCCGAAGCTGAAATAGGTTTTTGATCGACTATATAGACATTAATGTCGCAAATGGTTTTTCACGTTCGTTTTTAATATATATTAAATATATATATTTTACTGTAAAGATTATTTTTTGAAGTGTTTAAAAATAAAATAAATCAGCTTCACGCTGTATCCCGCACACAGCAGGGTAGGCAGAGGGAATCTAAGTGTTAAGACACTCTGTTCCCCACTTTCTGCCGAATTCTGGAAGCATTGCGTGTTGAGTGGCAGAACTCAACGCCGCGCTTAGCCTCGACCGAACGACCGTTTGGATCGAACCCACAATCAGTAGGTTTTACAGTCACACTTCGTGCCACTGCGCCACGACTGGCCTCAGTTTTTAATTTGTTGTAAATATTTTTATGAACTGTAGACGATATCATTGTAACTGTAGACAAGTGACCGGACCACCTTGGGCAAATGAAATATATAATATTTTTATATCCTCGCAAAAGCAAAGCGCGGCGTTGAGTTCCGCTACTCTGAGCACGCAGAACCTCGAAAAATCAGCGGAAAGGGAAGAGGAGAGCGTCTTAACACTAGTTTTCCAAGTTACCTCCGCCCAACCTGCTGTGTGTCTCTGATGACGTCAGAGGGACCGTATAAAAATATATATAAAAAAAAACCTGCTGTGTGTGGAATACAGCGTAGCTACGTAGCACAGCGAAACGTTTCGCAGAGAAGTTAAAAAAAGGCAAAAACATTTAAAATATTTAATTAGTTTATTTTTCTTTACTCGGTAACTACATAAAAAGATGCGATATACAAATATAAAAGTCAAGTGTAATTTCCACAGAATATTATAAGCATTTGATTTTAATATTTTTTATAGCGACTCTGCGTATTTGGCCGTATAAAAAGAGTTACGTATAAAAAGTAGTATAAGTGATAGTCACTCCATCATCCATTGTGTCACATCATCTCATAAGGTCAAGGCTAGTAGCAATTATACGAAGTATGTTGTTGATGTTTGTTGAAGCTTTATACGGAAGAAATCTTATGGGATTCCTTCGGATTTTAGTGTCTAGTATTGATAGTCCGAGAATTCGGCGAAAAGTGGAGAGCTTCTGTTTACCTTGCGGCATTTTATTATTAATGGTTTCCATAAACAGATTTATTCGTGCCAAAAAATATGTATATACAATATAACTAAACACATATATGTATGGATGTCAACATTCATTCAAACACATTCAGCACTCTATGAAATTACGAACCAGACATTGATTTATTCGAAGATTTGACATTCTAACAATTTTAACATTTTTAAAGTGTTATTCCCTACCTTTCTTCCTTTCCTGTATGTCCCGCATATAACCAAGTTGACAGAGGGAGCCTGGGAACCTAGTGTTAAAATACTTCATTATCATTCAGATATTTCCGTTCCCCACTTTTTGCCGAATAATGTAGGAAATGCTCTTAGAGTTGCGGAGGTCAACACCGCGCTTTGTCTGCCACAATGAATGTCTGAATGAAAATATTAAATATTTTATTTTCTGGAGGGAGAATCAAACCTATAACTTCTCGCGCTTACAGTCGCACGATTGCCTCTCCACCACGACCGACCCTCAAATACTGCAAATGTTATATATTCCCTCAAACAAAATTATTTTACTATCATCTCTCGACACAATAGGTTCAAGCTGTGCCATAGCCGTGTTCAAACGTTAATATGAAACACAGATTTCGTTACCGTCAGGTCATCCACGTAGAGCTAAACCTAAAATGACTTCGAGACTACCCACTGTCGACCAAATCTCATTTCTGGTGACTTAACCAGATGTGTTCTGAATATATCTTCTATATTTTTTTACGTTCGCGCCGTATACCGTATTTAGTAGAGTGGGAAGAGAGAAACTAATGTTAAGTTATTGTTAACAGACAGCAGAAAAAGACATAAAAACGTCATGGAAAATATTTACTTGTAAAAGAACTTGTAAAAGAACATTTGAAATATTATTCTTCTTTTAAATCGAGCGTTGAGTGTTATCAAAACTCAAGATTTGTCTAATCAGTCTATATACAAAAATATTTTTCATAAAACCATTCTTCCGAATGTGTAACATTACATTCTGCATTGTTACACATTCGGCATTGCGTGTTGCGCGGCGGAAGGCAACGTCACACTTTAATTTTTTTTTGAAGAAAATTGAAATATTATATTTTATTTCCTCGAGTGGGAATCGAAACCTCAACTCGTTCCGTTTACCCCTGCCCCTGCGTCACACACACACACTATATAAGTGAGTGTACATATTAATTATGATATATATATAAAATAATTATTGTATGATCATAATTCTGTGTATTGTACCATCGTCGAATTAGATTATGTGCGAAGAGTAAATTGACGTCGTATATCTTGTAACTTTATATCGCACGTTTCCTTCTCCATACGCTATTATGTGTTCATTATATTAAACGGTTACAGTAAAAATAAAATTATTTTAAGAGTATTTTTTAATAATTTTGCCTTATTAAAACACTGCATTACGAATATCTTGCTAGATATTCTAAATATTATAACCGTTTCTTTAAAATGATCATTTTTGTCTCCGCCATTGAACACAAAAATAAAATATAACTTCGTAGGATATTTCGACATGATTTTTGTATGTAGGTCATTTAAATTCAGGTTGCGGTTAACAAAGGAATTGTAACCGAGCGGCCGCTGTGTAAACTCACGTCACATCACAGTTCACGAAGCGTAACACTCTAAATATTAGAATTTAAATTTAACTCTTTTATATATTTCCTTACATAAATATAAATTAAATCGATATATTATATATTTTTAATGGACAACGCGGTCTATACTAAATATTCGTTTCTCTACATCCTCCAGAAAAACGCAGGAAATGGTCTGTGATTAAAAAATATATTAAAAAAAATAAATAAATGAAAAGTTCAATATTAAGAAATTGAGGCCAGTCGTGGGGCAGTAGCACAAGCTTGCCATTGTAAACGCTATTATTGACTAATGGGAAATGACAATATTTAGAAAACGTATAAAAATTTGAACGAAGCGGGACTCGAACCCGCGCCTCCTGGAAACCAACCAGGCGCTCTGACCACTAAGCTGTACGATATCATCGAGCTACGTCGAAATTTTTATACGCTTGTTACAACTTATTTATGTTGTTAGCGTGGAAAACATAAAAAATCCTTTAAAAACTAACATTACTATAAATTACACAGTCATTAAATCGTAATAAAACGTGAATAGGCGTGACAGACAACACACACTGATTGGTTAACTTATGGTTGTCATTTTATTTGTGAACGTTAGTCGAATAATAAGTATTTCATTTATACAGTATTAAATAATAACTACATGTTAGGTTTTGTAAAAAAAAGATAATTTATAAGAGCTGTACACATCGTATTGGGGATCACTTTTCCCGGGACAGGATCGAGCCTAGATTAAGTACCACTGGTTTTATTATATACATATATTATTTATTACTGACTAATCTTCATGGCGCAGCGATGGTGTAACAGGGTCTGACGGAACCCGATAATCATGGGTTTGATACGCATCTTCAAGATCTTTTTTATTTTATTCACATTTAGCAGGGTAGACAAAGGGAGGCTAGTGATGAGACACTCCGCTCCACACTTAATGCGCAATCCTAGAGACATTGCGTGTTGAGTGGCGGGAGTCCACCTCGCGCTTAGATATACCTATTTAGATATTTTTGGGCCGATTAGATAAAGCGCAAGCGCTTTGTATATTTATATAGCTTTACTAAAACGTATAGACTGTTCACGTTTAAGCGTATAGATTTTTCACATACATGAAATAAAAAATATATACATTAGATATACATTAGCAAATCTTTTGGGACTTGTACAATATGAACATCAATCGCGAGTACCTGTCACACAAATATAAATACAATATTAAAAATACATGTTTCTATAAAACAAAATTTGATCATGATTTTCATGAATTTTTGATTAATTTCCACAAAACATCACCAAGTCCGTCAATTTGTTACCTTAGATACCTATAACAATTGCTACAATCTGCAGTCTACAGTACGCGAGGTAGCGACGTTACACAGTAATGAGATATTAATGGAATATCGATGTTCTCAGAAACTACTTCTGAAACAATGTCTGAACTGAGTGTCCATAATTGATAGCGTTCCAAGGGTCGCAATTTCAACGGCTAAGTAGACCTTGTAGTCGATATTCTGAAAATCGGTCAAGCGATGTTCTACCTTATGTATAATAATATATTTAAATAAAGATCTTTATAGAGAATGCTAAGACTTTTATAATAGATACTCATTATGCTGTATCTCGCATGTAGCAGTAAATAAGCAGGTGAGTCTAGTGTTAAGACACTCCGCTTCTTTTTTTTTACTTTCACTCAATTTTAATTTTCACTCAGTGCCGCGCTTTGCTTCTACACCAAAGCGAGGAAATCAAAATATTAAATAAATCATACCCTCGAATGGGAATCGAAATCACAACCTGTCGCGTTTGCAGTCATACACTTGTGCCCCTGCGCCACGACTGGTCACAATAGTTAAATTATATTAAAAAAATATCTATCTTTACAAATTTATATTCTACTTATACTCCACTTTAAGGTTAAATATTTACAAAACTACAGAAACATGCGCAGTATTTTAAATACGAGGCAATGTTTGAAAGTTAAAATGAAATTCCCTCCCTGATCTTTATTGCTCTAATAAATCATATGAGGACCTCACATCGCCGGAGGGACGAAACTCAAAGGTTATATCAGCGCCTTGTAAATTATTATATTTATTATAGTATGTAATATCTATATTCATAAAAAAAAATCAATTAAAACTACAATGTCATATTGTTGCCAGTCGTGGCGCAGAGGCACAAATGTATGACTTTAGACGTGACTGGTTGTGGGTTCGATCCGCACTTGAGGGAATTAAATATTTATTTAAATATTTTCATTTCTTCGCTCTGGTGTCGTGACAAAGCGTGGCGTTAAGTACCCACTTAACGCTACGTAATGCCACCCAAATTCAGCGGAAAATAGGTAACGGTATGTCCTTACACTAAATTCTTTTTGCCAACCCTGTTTGCGCGGGATACTGTGAAACTTCACAGTATCCCTTCACAGTATAAAAAGAAAAACAATATCATAGTAATATAATATATAATCCTATTTAGTCACGTTCGTTTTGTTAAAAGTAAAATAAAAATTCTTACATAATTTAGCTACGTATCTTTTATTCGCGGATGTTCCGGACGATTAGCTCGATCCTTTGTTCATTAATTTTTAACGTTTTACAGTGAATTGAACTGTGTATTTGCTTATTATAATACATATTACACCTTTAGCAGTTTTTTAAAACACTCGGTTCCTAGTTTTCCCAGGATTTTATGAAGATACCACGTGTTGCGTGGTGGAACTCAACGCCGCACTTTATCTTGTTGCCAGAGCGTGAAAATGAAAGTATTAAATATTTCACTCCCATGTGGGAATGGAATACACAACTGTCACGTTTACGTGGCATGCTTGTGCCCCTGCGTCACGGCGGCTGATACAGCAGTAAATTACGTAGGGGACTTAAAACAACCGATGTCACTATTATATTATAAAAATGAAAATATAACATATGTAAAAAGTAACATAAAAAATCATTTTTAGTTTTTTTTACAAAAAAAATAATATGTTTTATTATCGCAAGATCGAATTTTCAAATACGCTACTACAACATTTGACACCAATCCAAAGCGATATTCAACTCGTATTTCAAGAACTTCGTAACTTTGCACATTAACGAAAACGATATCGTCGTATTGTCAGTATATTATGTGAAACCAGCGCACTCTCGAATTGGTGACAAACTTTATGTGAGTGTACGTGACAAAAGAGGACGTGAGATAATGGAGCATCCCTCTAAATTTCATTTAGGTATCTACCTAAAAGGGGAGGACACTTCCATTGTCTATTTTCCGCCGAATTCTGGAGGCGTTTCATATTTAGTAACGGAACTCAACGCCGCGCTTTGCCTCGTCGCCAGAGCGAAAATATTGAACATTTGTGATATGCTCAGTTTACTCATGCTACTTTATGAGGCGGGCGTTAATAACTGCCTCACAGTTTATAACTAATGAGTTTATTATCGTTATAAATAGCTTTTTTGTAATTTTGAAACCAATATACTATTAGCGTTATTAAAGTTATTATTATTAACGTTATTAAAGGCTGGCAAAGCACCTGTAGCTCCTCTGGCGTTACACGGGATCGTGGGAGGCGGTGATCAATTACCATCAGGTGAACCATATGCAAAGATATTTGCCATGTTGTTTTTCCTAAAAATATATACATATATATTCCACATATATTCCACCAATAGGAATCGAACCCACTACCGTCATGTTTATTTTCGTTACTGCGCCATGACGGCCTCAGTATTTCAAATAATTTGTATTATAAGAAAAAATATGTTAATATCATTAATGGTACGTTAATATATGATAATAATAAACAAACAGTATTATTTTAGCCCCTTAAAATATGAAGTTTTCATTAACTTAGTAAAACAGATACGCGTCATACTCCAAGAGCCCTTGAACACAATATGACTGCATTAATAAACTTTAAAATGTCATTAAATGACAACGAAGTGTGACTGTAAAACCAACTGGTTGTGGGTTCGATCCCCACTCGAGGAGATGAAATATTTACTTAAATATATATTTCTGCTGCTTGCAATGCTGAAAGCAAAGTGGGGCACGGAGTGTCTTAACACTAGGATCCCTCTGCCTACCCTGCTGTGTGCGGCATACAGCGTGAAGCTGATTTATTTTTTTATTTTATTTAATTGGTACAGAACTTAAAATTTTTAGGGTTCTGTATGTCAAAAGGAAAATCGTAACTTTTATAGGATCACTTTGTAGTCCGTCTGACAAGAGTATTTAGATTCAAAATTAATATCAAGTACTCAGCTTACGAGGGATATGAGCTTTTATGCATAATTTTTGCTACTATAAAGTTTTTCCACTTATATAAGTTGAACTACAACATTAAAATTAAGATGGAATCCTCAATGGGCGGGTCCGAATCGCACTTGACCGGTTTTTATTAATGAGGGTAAAACCGTAATCGCTATCCATAGGCAGAGTTGTTTATTGCACAGCGCTTGTCGCAATCAAATATAATGCTAAATTTAAAGCGCTCACTCATTTGCGATTCATAATGAACCATAATGATTGCACATTACAATTTAATAGAGGGGTACAAGCGTGTGACTTTAAACAGGTTGTGGGTTCAATTCCCACTTGAGGAAATTAGATATTTAACAATTTGAATTCTTTTCTTTGGTGTCGAGGCAAACCGCGACTTTGAGTTCAGCCACTCAACACGCAAGAATTCGTAGGTACAGAACTTAAAGTTACAATTACGCCATCTATGTTCAGTTTTCGAAGCGTTTTAACGCCGAATTTAACGCCGCACTCTATTACTTAGTATAAAAGTAACCCTTCAGGAAAAATAGATTTTTACCGCAACCATATTTTATTACACCTTAATCTATACCTAAACGCTATTCATCCATGACCATAAATAGCTCAATAAATTACATATAATGACTGAAATCGGAAATATATATTCTGAAAGCCTGTAATAGCCGGTTAGTTATAGCTAGTTTCACACCAAATATATCGAATCATATCTCAATACACCATTACCATGTAATAGGAGTTGGTCTTAAATTCGAAATAAATAATGCATAGGAAATATTATTAGTCAGAATTTCTTGCATCCAGTCATTTTTCAAGCAGAGAAAAACATGTACATACTTTACATATAATCAGATATGTTCAATAACAAGAAGAATTTATGCTACAGCTCTCTTTAGCTTCACGCTGCATCCCCCACATAGCAGGGTAGGCAGAGGGAACCTGGGAAGTTAACGCTAAAACAATTAATGTAAAAATTGTTAAAAAGAAGGTTCCATTAAGACACTTCTATTACCCACTTTTCGCTGAATCTTGATCTCGAGGCTTTACGTGTTGAATGGCGAAAGTCAAAACTACGCTTTTGCCTCTTCCTCTCTGGTAAAGACCAGAGAGAGAAAATGAAAATATTGAATATTACATAGCTCTGAATGGGAATCGAATCGTTGCAATTATAGTAGCTCGCTTGTGCCTCTGCGCCACAAAATATGCCTCAGATATGATATATTTTTTAAATTCGTCGTTATCATCAAACAAAAGTAATTTTAGTGAAAGACACTCCGTTCCCCACTTTCTGCCGAATTCTGGAGGCATTGCGTGTTAAGTGGCAGAACTCAACGCCGCGCTTGTCCTCGACACCAGAGCGAAGAAATGGAAATATAAATTTAAGTAAATATTTCATCTCCTCGAGTGGGGATCGAACCCACAACCAGTCGATTTTACAGTCACACTTTGTGCCGCTGCGCCACGACCGGTCTCATTATTAGGCCTCATTTATTTTATTTTAAAAGTCATTTTAAAAAAGATTACTGTAGTAAAATAAAATGAAAATCGTTTTAATCCATAAATTTTCAACAAAATTCTTTCATCAGTTGCAGTTGTAAGCTTTGCTCATCATAATTTCTCGTCAAAAGACCGTCAACAGTAAAATTCGTCAATGTTTTAATATTTTATATCTAAACACTATGGATGTCTACATATTTTAAAATTTTATAACAAAAAGCGTGGCGTTAAGTTCCGACACACAATACGGACTGTCTGGAATTCCGACAGAAAGAGAATAAAAAGATGTTTTAACAGTAACTGAACGCGGCTCGTAAACTTAAAAGAACATAAAAAAATCACTTTAGTAACCGTAATTTTATTTCTTACAGCAAGTGTTATAAAAAGTATAAATAATGTTTTACCTCAAAGGTAGCTTTTGCAATATTTTTCTTTGTCGTGTGTGGAGCATTAACTACCCGTATAATATAATAATATAAAATTGTAATATATTTTTTTTGGTGGCCAGTCGTGGTGCAGCGGTACAAAGTGTGACTGTGAAACCGACTGGTTGTGGGTTCGATCCCCACTCGAGGAAATGAAATATTTGCTTATATTTATATTTCCATTTCTTCGTTCGGGTGTCGAGATTAAGCGCGGCGTTGAGTTCTGCCACTCAACACGCAATGGTTCCAGAGTTCGGCAGAAAGTGGGCAACGGAGTGTTTTAACACTAGGTTCTCTCTGCCTACCTTGCTGTGTGCGGGATACAGCGTGATTAAAAAAAAATATTCATAAAAAAATATTTAAAAAAAAAATAATAATTTTTCAATTTTACTATTTAGCTCGCATAGCAGGATAGTCAGAGAGAACCTAATGTTAGTATTCATTCTCACGAGTGGGGATCAAGCCCATAACCACGCTACGTTTACAACCAAACACTACCAGCATGGCTCAAAAAAAAATTACAAATCATTATGTCTTCAAGCATTTTTGAAACTGATTGTCAAATCAAATGTAGATTAGAAAGAGAGAACAAAAGAATACAAAATTCTTTACTATACAAACAAATCAAAGTTAATATCAAAGATGTAAACAAAAAGCTTAAACCAGTTCCGTTTTCACATACAATAAAAAGATCTAAATTATATAACAAGCACAAAATACGGCACCGCGAGTATTATGTAGATACCGACTGTACAAATCACGACAGTATTGTTCCTAACAGCATTGTCTCTTAACAAGCTGTAACGACCAAATTACAGTAGACGGACGAAATTTATTTCATTTTTAAGCCAAAAAATCCCAAAACGTTCTCGTTTTCTTTGACTGCGGTGTTGAATTTTTAATATGTAACTCATTATTTGCTGTGTGCGCAACGTTTGATGGATTATAAGCTTTATTTGATGCAACTAAGATTTTAATTTCGAACAAGCCCATGAAGCATTGAACATAAGATTTATTTATAACATTTTTTTTTTGATTAACTCATCTGAATTATTTTCGTGTTCTAATAACAATCATTATTTGAAAATGTAAGGCCGATTCAGTAAAAATATCAATTTTGTAGCAATATTACCCGCATGCAATTATTTATATTTACATAACTCTTTATTTACGAAACAGATGAAATAAAACAAACAGTCAGTTCAAGGGAAGTGTTCAAATCGTTTTTAATCCATAAATTTTCAACAAAATTCTTTCATCAGTTGCAGTTGTAAGCTTTGGTCATCATAATTTCTCGTCAAAAGACCGTCAACAGTAAAATTCGTCAATGTTTTAATATTTTATATCTAAACACTATGGATGTCTACATATTTTAAAATTTTATAACAAAAAGCGTGGCGTTAAGTTCCGACACACAATACGGACTGTCTGGAATTCCGACAGAAAGAGAATAAAAAGATGTTTTAACAGTAACTGAACGCGGCTCGTAAACTTAAAAGAACATAAAAAAATCACTTTAGTAACCGTAATTTTATTTCTTACAGCAAGTGTTATAAAAAGTATAAATAATGTTTTACCTCAAAGGTAGCTTTTGCAATATTTTTCTTTGTCGTGTGTGGAGCATTAACTACCCGTATAATATAATAATATAAAATTGTAATATATTTTTTTTTGGTGGCCAGTCGTGGTGCAGCGGTACAAAGTGTGACTGTGAAACCGACTGGTTGTGGGTTCGATCCCCACTCGAGGAAATGAAATATTTGCTTATATTTATATTTCCATTTCTTCGTTCGGGTATCGAGATTAAGCGCGGCGTTGAGTTCTGCCACTCAACACGCAATGGTTCCAGAATTCGGCAGAAAGTGGGAAACGGAGTGTTTGAACACTAGGTTCCCTCTGCCTACCCTGCTGTGTGCGAGATACAGCGTGATTAAAAAAAAAATATTAATAAAAAAAAAAAAAAAATTTTTCAAGTTTACTATTTAGCTCGCATAGCAGGATAGTTAGAAAGAACCTAATGTTAGTATTCATTCTCACGAGTGGGGATCAAGCCCATAACCACGCTACGTTTACAACCAAACACTACCAGCATGGCTCAAAAAAAAATTACAAATCATTATGTCTTCAAGCATTTTTGAAACTGATTGTCAAATCAAATGTAGATTAGAAAGAGAGAACAAAAGAATACAAAATTCTTTACTATACAAACAAATCAAAGTTAATATCAAAGATGTAAACAAAAAGCTTAAACCAGTTCCGTTTTCACATACAATAAAAAGATCTAAATTATATAACAAGCACAAAATACGGCACCGCGAGTATTATGTAGATACCGACTGTACAAATCACGACAGTATTGTTCCTAACAGCATTGTCTCTTAACAAGCTGTAACGACCAAATTACAGTAGACGGACGAAATTTATTTCATTTTTAAGCCAAAAAATCCCAAAACGTTCTCGTTTTCTTTGACTGCGGTGTTGAATTTTTAATATGTAACTCATTATTTGCTCTGTGCGCAACGTTTGATGGATTATAAGCTTTATTTTGATGCAACTAAGATTTTAATTCGAACAAGCCATGAAGCATTGAACAATAAGATTTATTTATAACATTTTTTTTGATTAACTCATCTGAATTATTTTCGTGTTCTAATAACATCATTATTTGAAAATTAAAGCCGATTCAGTAAAATATCAATTTTGTAGCAATATTACCGCATGCAATTATTTATATTTACATAACTCTTTATTTACGAACAGATTGAAATAAAAAACAAACAGTTCATGTTCAAGGGAAGTGTTCAAAAATACAATAATGAAAACTGCATTGAAATCGGTTAAGCCGTTTTTAAATATAACGTAAATCAAATCGATCGAATATTCACATCATTATAATGACACATTTACTGCATTTACTTTCTTGCATTTTATACATAATACCGAGTGAAGAAAATCTAGTGTTACATCACTATTTTCTCCACATTCGACACACAATTATTTTTAACTACTTCAGTTCCTAACGATGCGTAATAAGCCCAACCATGGAAACGAAAGTATGTATAGCAACTGAGACCCGAACCCACAACTATCGCATATTGTCAGATTACTGTGTTATAATGGCATCATAATAAATTACGTATTGCGTATTTAACCTCTGTAAAGTGAAAGTAGCGGAAAGTCACTACTCTACCTTCTACTTACATATTATGTACGAAGGCCATATCGTGAGGGGAATCAAGCTGGCTTTTTTTAATGAACTATGAAATAATATTCAGACATGCTGTGTAGAATATAATAAAAAAGCTATCGATTTTTAGTTTTTTTTTGTTTCACGCTGTATCCCGCATATAGCAGGGTAGACAGGGAACCTGGAAGCTAAGTGTTAAGACATTCGGTTCTCATTAAGACACTTCCGTTCCCTACTTTCCACCGAATTTGAGGCATTGCGTGTTAACTGGCGAAACTCAACGCCGCGCTTGTTACCAAACAAAAAAATTTAAACATTAATATTTTATTTCCCCGTGAGAATCGAATCGAAGCCTGTCACGTTTACATTCACACGCTTGTGACCCTGCGCCAGACTGGCTCAGTATAGTAAAATGTTTACTTTTTATTAGAAAAGCAATATAGGCGATGTGCGTCAAAGTTTTAATAAGAGGGAAACGTTATCCATCATATTAAGGAACGTTGTCACTCCAAAAGCCTTTGAGCGCGTCTATGGAGGGGCTGTCGATAGAAAGGATCACGATAAGTAGGATTAAATATAAAATTATCATTTTTCTAAATTCGTATAAAAAGTACTTCGTTTCAGGCCAGGCGTGGTGGAAACGCACGAGCGCGTGTGCGAGCTGTAAACGCGATAGGTTGTGGATTCGGTTCCATTTCGAGGAAATTTAATTTGTAATTTTTTATTTCTTCGCATTGGTAACGAACAGAGTAGAGAATGGAGTGTCTTCCGTGAGTTTTTTTATTGTATAAAAGTACAAATTTTGAGATCACCGTATTTTTTTTTGTCTGCAATTTGTAGGCTTTTTAACAGAAACAGGAAGAAACGAAAATATTAATAAATAAGAGTTAGTTCCCCCGAGTGTAAATCGAACCTACAATGTACCACCACAGTATCACGCTCGTGCCCTTTCGCTACGACGGCTTCGATGTACATTTGCTGATATTCTATCAACATTTTATAAATTAAATTATTCTTCCATTCTTAACTTTTTTAGATAATTATATATATATATATATATATATATATATATATATATATATATATATATATATATATATATATATATATATATATATATATATATATATATATATATATATATATATATATATATATATATATATTCAAGCGGCCATTGTGGTCGATTAGCAACTTGTGTGGGTGTAACGAAACGCTTGTCGTGACCTTTCACGTTGAGTATTAACGGCGGTACCGACATGTTTTCACAAGGAGTTTGTTTTAATTTTAAAGTTAAACTGCTTTGAAATTTGAATAGGCATCCATAAATATTTTCGCATTAATTACTGGCTTAAGCTTGAAAGGGGAACCTAATGTGTTTAAGCACTCTGTTTCTCATTAAGACGCTACCGTCACCATTTTCCGTCAAATTCTATTGTTTTGAGTGGCAGGACTCAACGCCGCGCTTAAGTTTATTATTACCCGAACGAAGAAATGAAAATATTAAATATTTGCTCTACTTCTAATGGGAATTGAACTCATAGTCTTCGTGTTCATAGTCGCATACTTGTGTTCCAGCGCCTCCGACGCACGACCGCCTCTAATAGTAAACATAACACGTATAACAGCATTATGTATCCTTATTGTAGAAACGAGAGGTAAAAATATCCATACATTATAAGCTATTGAAACATTAACCATCTGAAGTATTTCACGTTCGACAATATCAATATTTACGATTCAGTCACTCGCTATCAGAGTTAAGCCATATGGAGCTACGTTGTAGACAAGATATTATAGCGTAATCTACATTTATTTATTCTGTATGTCTATATTTAATAATTATTGAATTCTCTGAGACTTTAGTTTTTAATGTTTTTGAAATTGTCTTTAAAATTATAATGTTATTAGATCATTTTATATTAGTAAATAAATGTTAGTATAGTTTTCAAGAGCGAATCCGCGAGCGTTTTTTTGTGTTTGTTTATTTACGAATTCGCCGCGTATAGAGGAATAGGTAGAGAGTTAATATTATATTCAAAGCTTTATGTATTTTGTTTTATTTATTAAATTTAACTTCACGTTTCATTCCAAGCGTTGTGGGTTAGAGAGAACGGAGCGTCAAACGCTACGGCTTCTGCATGGTATGCACCTATATAAATAAATTTCTAAAAATATATCTTTTAAGTTAAATTGTCTATGATATTATTTTTCCTATGTTTATTGTATACTTTAAAAATATGGATATCAAAAAAGTTTATACTTTTTCTTATGAATTAAATAAATTGAGTTTAAATGTAAAATACCGCACAAACTTCAACATTTCATTGTTAAAAGTATTTATTTATTTATTTATTTATTTTTAACCACCAACACAGCGTACACTAACAATTTCAACACAAAAAGAAAAACATACAACTTATAACAAAGTGTCGCCGAAATTACAGGCGATGACGACAAGCAAAATTTACATATACAGTATTATTTTGAAAATTTTTAAGAAACTAAAGTAAGAATACACTAAAATTATATATAAAAATAATCGATTAAATATTTAATTTAAACAATAAGAACATTAACAAATATAACTATTAGATATGAGCGGTCACTTAGATCTCAGGGACTTCAAAATTAAATGACGAAATGTGTTTTTTTTGTTAAAAAAAATGTCAAAGTCTACCTTCCTAGATATTGCATTGAAGTTTGTAACAATGCGATTCAGTGGAGAAAACTTTCCTAGATTTGTTGAAGACATAGATGAAGCGAACATATTAAATTTACCCTGCCTAGGTAGTCTACTTGGGGCTGACACACGCAACAAAGTTAAGAGTTGTGGACAATCTATTCTTCCATTAACTAAACTATGCAGGAATAAGCAGTCTAGAAGGAATCTTCTATTGGATAACGAATCCATATTAAAGAAGATTAATCTATCAGTAAAAAAAAATATAGAAAAAAATATATTTGTACGTATATATATGTAACGTCAAAACGAGTACAATTTTGGTACACAAACAAAAATATAAAAAGACCACAAAAAGATTGAAATACCACAGCGAGGCTATCTCGTCGTCAGCTTAACGTGTGGTCATCACGTGCGTCAGTTTCCAATCAAATATCGGCATTGAATCGGAACCAAATACACACAAAAATAAATGTATTCAATGGTAACGTTTTTAACTTTTATCACATTTACTTTTGTTTCGAACAAAACCTTTCATGCTGTCGCAAAATAATTACGATATGTAAAAAATAACAACACAGGCGTGCGACCATAAATGCGACATGTTAAGAGATCGATATCCACTCGAGGAAGTATTTTTTTGTATTTCCTCGCTCTGATAACGAGGTAAAGCGCGGAGTTGAGTTCCGCCGTTCAATACCAAATTTTAGAGGATTTATATCCTCTAAAATTTGGCGGAAAGTGGGAACTAAAAATGTCTTAATGGGAGCGGAGTGTCTTAACGCTAGGTTCCCAGATACCTTCTGACTCAGATTCTTGAATATAGGGTTAAAGCTGAATAAATGAAATACATTAAATTAGTACTAAGAAATATTTTAATTAATTTCATTACATGAAAAGTCAGCACACCTTGAAACTAGCGCAGATGGCAAAAAGTTAAGTTTCAGTGAAAGAAAAGGCTACTCGCTTAAAATTGTAACATCGTAGAATGAATAGACTTGTGTTTTTCATTTGCAAACTAACGGAACGCTATTTCAACTTGTTACCAAAAAGAAAAGATATAGAGCGGCATTCACGAAAATGTAGAGAAGTTACATTTTTTTATTATGTTTGTAAGGTGTGCTTTTAGGGCATAGCTTTTTGGTACTAGCTATTTGTTGACTTATTGTTATAAATAATATTAAAAGTTTGTCGAGGTCAGTCGTAGCGTAGGGGCAAGGAAATAAAATATTTAATATTTTCATTTCTTCACTCTAGCGTCGAGGCAATGCGCGGCGTTGAGTTCTGCCATTCAACATGAAATGCCTCCAGAATTTGGTGAAAGTGGAGAGTGGAGTGTCTTAATACTAGGCTCCCTCTGCCTACTCTGCGGCTGCAATCAAATTATTTGCTACAAATATTTGGTATATAACATACACTAATATATAATTAGCAATCGCATTTTCTAAGTTGACATCTGATCATATTTTCCCGATCGACCACTTTAAAATTGTAATATTTTGTATTAGACGAGGTAGGTACCTACACAACTTAAAATGTTTCATAACAAGAGATTATGTTCCCTTTTTATTGCTGGTTGGACCAAGCGCTTATAATCAACTTCAAACCAGAATTCGTTGGGACCCGTAATAATATAAACATTAGATATGTTAAGTGGGTCACTTTATATTTATTAATGTTTTAATATTTCCTGAAACTCGTTACATACGAATCATTTATGAAATAAACTTAACTATTTATTTAAAATAATTTATTCTTCTATTGAGGTATGGAATCCTAAAATGAAATTTTAAAACACCCAGATATAATCTTAAATCTATAATAATAACCAATCTATCTCTCTTGATCCATATCTGTATCCTCGGCTATTTTCCAGGATCATTATGAAGTCCTGCTAGTGAGCTTGTCGATTTTCAGCCCGTCAAAGTTAATATAACAATTATTTTTTGAGAATGCCTTCAGAATTCGGTGGAGTGGGGAGCGGAGTGTTTTAACACAAGGCTCTCTTTGCCCTGTTAAATGCGGGATACAGCGTAAAGCTAATAAAAAGAATCTTCTAGCTATCTTTTAAAAATGCATTATTTTAGATATATACATATTATATAGTGTGTAGCAACAACTCAATACAGCCGTTCCAATAAACCGTAACTAAAAAACATAATCAAAACAAAAAACAAAACAAAATCCACAATAAAAATTGACAAAACATCAAAATTTACGAGGCGAAAATGCGTAACGGTTTATCTCCAATTTTACCCATAAAAAGTGTGCATAATAAATAAAATAAGGAAGGAAAAATTTAACGAAATCTACAAAGAAAGCTGTCCCCACTAAATAATACAATAAAGCGAATATAGGCAGTTAACGGTCGTCGACTAAGATGTTCCCTCCTAACGCTATGAATCTTTACGAGGCCGTAGAGGGTTATAGCTGTCATAGCAGTAATAGTTGGTCTTTAGTGAGATCACTCTCTCGAATGACGATATGGTCTTGGTCTAATGACACTGATTCTCTAAGATTTCATAAAACGTTTCCGGGACAATGTTGACAAAGAATTTCATAAATACAAATACAATACATTTCATAAATAAAAAAAAATAAAAAATCGGAAAATAATCAAAATAGCAAATCATCGTAGTACCGACTGTTGCTGACTAAATTGAACTAAATTTTAAATTATGTGTTTTTTATTAGATTTTTTTATTATAAATATAAATAAAACAATATGTACTTTGTATTGTTTATAAGAAAAATCATCAGATTTTAAATTTTTTAAATACAATAGTTTCAAAAATGTTGAATAAAAATCTCGAATATAGCAGGATCTCAACCCGGATCATACTGAATTATTTTCATGCCCAAAACGATTAGAAGATTCATATAACCAATTATTTAGTAGCACCAAGAACAAAAAAAGCTTGTTTAACAAAAGAAGATTGTTTAATCATTAAAAACTACTGAAAAAAGCTACGAACAAAAGTCAAAAATTTCACCTTTAGTAATAGCTTATTCTTCAGAATATAATGATAATTCAACGAGAAGTTCCGTTTTAAATAAAGCTGTTAAAGTCGCTGTTAGGTGAAAGATATTCTCATGGTCCAGTACACTACTGGTTAAAAAGAACGAACAAAAAAGGAGCTTTTAGAAACATGGCGCAGAGAAAGTTCTTTGACTTTCATGATATTAATTGGAACTTTAATAAATGCTTTGACTGTGTATTCAATAGGCTTTGTAGTAAATTTTCTTTTAAGTGCTTTTATTTTAAACTATTTATAAAAAGCTATAGTTTATTAAAAAAAACCATGGATTTCAATACAAAAATATATATCATATACATAAAAGACCGAGTGAGGCCGGTCGTGGCGCAGCGGCACAAGGTGCGACTGTAAACCGACTGGTTGTGGGTTCGATCCCCACTCGAGGAGATGAAATATTCACTTAAATTTATATTTCCATTTCTTCGCTCTGGTGTCGAGGCAAAGCGCGGCGTTGAGTTCTGCCACTTAACACGCAATGCCTCCGGAATTCGGCAGAAAGTGGGGAACGGAGTGTCTTTCACTACGTTCCCTCTGCCTACCCTGCAGTGTGCGGGATACAGCGTGAAGCTGATATACATAAAAGACACAGTCTTACGCTTTTTCTCGCGTGGCAGGGTAGGCAAACCACAAAAAGAACATTCGAAAATAGTTCTTCATGGAACTCAGTTCCATGTTTTTCATAGATGTTTTGAGACATTGCAACGAGAGGAAATGAAAATAATTTTAAATTCATACAATTATTCCGTCGAATGGGAATGAGCCCACACTTACACTCAGATACTGTGCCACTGCACCATAATATATATTTAATAATTAATATATTATCTTTATTAATTTTGTAGAACAAAGAAGAGGAGGAAAATTATATAAATAAAATAATTAGGAGTGACGTTTATCCATAAAAGGAATTACAGAGCATCAATAGGGATAAAGAACAACACTTAAATGAATTTGAAGTAGATTTGCACTAAGTTCATTAATCATCTGCTGAATTTCTACTTTTTAGCTTATCGGCACGTTTTATCCCGGAAATAGCAGGGTAGCCAGAAGATACACGAGAACCTAGTGTAAAGACACTCCATTCCAAAGACATTCGGCGAATGCTGGAGGCATGTTATGTAATGGAGGTTAAAGCGCTTGTCCTCGTTATCAGTGAGGAAATAAAAATATTAAATATTTCATTTCCCCAAGTGGGAATCCATCTCACAATCTGTCGCGTTTACAGTCGTATGCTTGTGCACCATCCTGCATCACAACTGGCCTCGAATGAATCTCTTGCTCACTCAAAAAAGAGAGTAAGTTTTACTCTAGAAACAAATAATTAAAAAGATATGCTTTTTAAATTTATTTAATTGGCACAAATTGAAAAGCTAAGTTAACATACCTCCACAAGCCACTGAGAGCTATCAGCTTACTAAGAGCGGCAAACAGCAAGTGAACGGCGGAACGAAATTAGAACAAGTAGACGCTGGAGTGGGATGAGGGCTGTGTAAATAAATTCAGATTTAACAAGCCATTGAATAATAGTTACTGATTAAAATTCATTTTTTCAGGTTCACGCTGTATCCCACATGTAGCAGGGTAGGCAGAGAAAATCTAGTGAGAAGACACTCTATTTCCTATTTTCCGCCGTATTCTGGAGCCATAGCCCTGCGCCACGACTGGGCTCAAAAATTATAAACTATTCTTTGTTTTTTTATAGGCTCCCAAATAAGTGAAAAAAACAAAAAGGACATTTTTACCTTCATGCTCTTCGTCAATCTTTGAAATTGTTATTAACAGAAAGAGCTCATTCAGCTCTCATAATTTTCTTTATATTTATTATTTACTTACAGAAATTGTTGACGACATATTATGTTAAGAAATTATTCTCTGTTTTATAAAAATGTAGAAAAGGGTAGAGAGAACCTAATTTTAAAACACTCCGTTCCTTCACATTCCGCCTAATTTTCAAGATACTGCGTGTGAAATGGCGGAACTTAACTCCGGGCTTTATCTACCAGAGCGATAAAAACAAAAAAAAATCATTCAATTGGTAGTTGACCTTCGATCTCTCAAACGATTGCGTTTACAGTTAGAGTCTGTGCTATTTGACGACCATAACATATTAGATTGTGAGTAAAATTTTTTGTTTACTTTAAACTACTGAACTAGCGATTGCTTAGTAATTTGGTAGCCAAAACAAATGCCAATAGCCCGAATATTCCGATTTCAAAATAAAACTGACGACGAACACGAAAATAATTTAACCCAATGAACGTAAATAGGACCTCTCCATACATAATTTTCTGAATGTAAGATGTTGAATACGAAAGTGGAAAGCTAATTAAAAGTTGCCTGGAAAGTTTTGAAAAGATGTAAATATGTAAAAACAAAATATAATACGGCACTATTTTTACAAGCGAATCACATAAAAATATATAAGAAAATCTTTGCAATTGTTAGTTTTTTTTCAGCTTCACACTGTATTCCGCAAATAGCGGAATCTAGTGTTAAGACACTCAGTTCCCCGCTTTCCGTCGCTCGAGGTACTACATGCTTAGTGGCCGAACTCAAGGCCGCGCTTTACCTAGTCACCAGAGCGAAGACATGAAAATATTAAATATTTAATCTCCCATGTGGGAATCGAACTCACAACCGTCGCATCTATATTCACGTACTTGTTTGCCTCAGTTTTTTTTATATAAGAATATATATATATATATATATATATATATATATATATATATATATATATAAACTTGTATTTATTAATCCGTCATACAAAACTTAGTTTATCTTACTGATTTGAATCTACACTTAAACGCTAAGATATTTACACAATATAGGTTACGATCTTAACAGCATTTCTTGCCTCGGTAAGGTTTAAGTGTTAAAGAATTCCTTTATAATCCAATTCAAAATCCAATAATGATAATGAGTTAACTTAAACGTTAAAAATATACATACATATTTACAAGGCAAATTAACTAACGACACGACAATTTTAGTAAATTATTATTAGAAAGTAATGTTTTGTAAAATATTTTTAAACACAATAAAGAAGACAAAATACCACTATATGATTAAATAGTACCCAATTCGAAAATTAAATACAATAATTTTTTTCCCTAAATTTCGTCGAACAAGGCGGTCTCGGTTCCCTTTACGGCATTAGCATAATCAGCTCGGCTCCGGCTTGGGCTTAGTAGAAATTTCACTGTTCGTAAAAGCAAGTACTGAATTAGAGTAAGATAATGCTATCTTAAGGGCAAGTATGTTGAAAGACGGAAGGCTTAGCGCTCGGTAACGGAAATGTATAGAAGTACTTAAATATCGATATCAATTTTAATAGTACATATGTTGAAAGGCTACAGTGTACCCAACAGTTGGTATACTTAGGTATTTGTTACTAGATCACTCTAAAAGAAGTAAATTCTGAAATTAATAGTATAAAACGTTTTTTCAAAATAAAAGTGTTTATAAGAAATCTGCATTAAGTTAGCCCTTGTATCTCTTTTATTACCAACTTTAATAAGAGAAATAATATTTTTTTACTTAAGGCCCAACCGAGGCCAGTCGAGGCGCAGGAGCGCAAGCCCGCTGTAAACGTGAAATGTTGTCGGTTCGATTCCCACTCGGAGAAATGAAATCGGGGAAATTCGCTCTGGTGTCGAGGTAAAGTGCGGCGTTTAGTTCTGCCACTCGACACGCAATGTCTCCAGAACTCGGCGGGAAGTGGGTAACGGAGTGTCTTAACACTTCGTTCCCTGCTGTGTGCGGGATACACCGTGAAGCTGATTTAATTTAAATGAATTTTATTTAATATTATGTTGTTTTTATTATATCTATACAGAAAAATAAATCCTCCCACATCTATATTCGGTTCACAATCAATACATACAAAAAGATTCTTTGAAGATGCAAATGGCGAGCAGATAGCAGCACTATGAAAGTGCTTACATAACAACTAGTGACATATACGTAACGATGGTAAAATGTAGACTTGCATTAAAGTATAGAGAAAGCGAGAACATTTTTTTAGGGAATAAATATATACTTATTTAAAATTCATCAATGAGGAATATATTGTATAATAAAATAGTAAAATCACTATTTTTTTTGGAGATTAAATTTAAATGGATTCTTTTGTAATTTAATGAGTAAAGATATAAATCAGCTCGTGTATTTTTTTTATATTTTTAAAGCCTGTTGGGATAACAATATGAAATAAAAACACCTTATCTAAACAGGCCAGTGAAACAATCATATAAATATTATCACGATTTCGAGTCCGACCGTCAATCATCAAAAAAGTAAGAAACTAAGCACTGCGTCTTTATTGCTTCATATGTATATGAGGATACAATATAAAATTCTTAAATAATACTAACTACCAAAGGCTTTAATACCAAACAAAGGTATTATTAATATATTAAAAAATAATAATACTAATAACATATTAATAATTCTCTTATAGTAGATATATTAGTTATTCCGAACTTTTGCGACTCCTAATTGTAAAAGATGTCTTTAAGCGCGGCGTTTAGATCTGCCATTTTATGTCAACATACAACACGCAATATATTGAAAATTGTACAGTGTGAGGAGAATGGAGAGTCTTAATGTATTAATACCACGTTTTGTCTACCCACATTGCTATATGCGAGTACTTCGTGAAGAGAGTTTGTAAAGAAATGGTAGATATGCAAATATTTAATAGGCATATATTACAATATTTTTATTAGCTTCACGCTATATCCCGCACACAGCAGGGTAGGCAGAGGGAACCTAGTGTTAAGACACTCCGTTCCCCACTTTCTGCCAAATTTTGGAGGCATTGCGTGTTGAGTGGCAGAACTCGACACCAGAGCGAAGAAATGGAAATATAAATTTAAGTATTTCATCTCCTCGTGGGATCGAACCCACAACCAGTCCGTTTTACAGTCACACTTTGTGCCACTGCGCCACGACTGGCCTCTATTTTTCATAGCAAATATTAAATACGTGAGTTAAAAGAGGTTATAATCTTGATGGTTTATTCATTACAACGTCGACCAAAGTTCCATCGTTTACGCACATCTGCTTTAAAATTAAACACATTTAATTGGGGAGCATTTCTCTGACTAGTTTGTGGTCGTATGAAATTAAATTTAATTACGTTTGTATAATCATAGTATATTACAGTACCTTTACTTATGTATGAATTAAATTTGTTTTAGAAATCTGTAATTAGTCTGTATTTATTTTGTATATTATACAAACACATTGAATATTTTCTACTAATCAGGTACAAATTTTTCTATCAAAAACAAATCAATAATATGACCTTAATAAATGAATGTCCAATACAAAACGAACATTTTAATTTGAAACAGCAGTTCCAGAGATAAGCTCGTTTAAACGTACTTTTCAGCTCTAAAATAAAAATATAGATTTTAATTTGTATTTTATAAAAAAAATAATACAACATATAAAGATATTATATAACTTATTAATATAATATAACGAGTCACTTTAAACAGTAATGGTTCTCTAATGAAGGATACTTTGCCCGCAACGTTTGTAAATATTTGAATATATGTTTCACTTCCGTTCTAATTTAATTAATTTTAAATAAACTTCCTGTGATATATTTATAAGTACTGACACTGTTGTAGGTACATATTTATGACGAAAAATTAAGTTACTTTAATGTTGATTGAGTTCTGCCACTGAACACGCAATGCTTCCAGAATTCGGCAGAAAGTGGTTAACGGAGTGCCTTAACACTAGGTTCCCTCTATATATAGTATGCGGGATACAGCGTGAAGCTGATGTGATTTAAAAAAAAATATGCATTTAAGTATTCTTATTTTTCGCTCGTCCTTCATTATTTTATAAAAATGTCTTGGTGCAGTCGCACAGTGTCAGACTGCAGAAATCACGATGGCTTTGGGTCCGATTCCCTCTCGGAGGAGTAAATTATTTACTTTTTTACTCACCACTAAGCGCGGTATCTCGAATCTCGAATCTCTCGGCAAAATATCTCGAAGATTGTGGAATACAAAGTGTTTTCTGTGAATGTGTTACATGCAACTGTAAACGCGATAGCCTGTTCGATTACCACTCGTGGAAATGAAATATTTCGATTAAAAAAAAAAGTACTAATAAGAGTAACCGATACGAACTGGATACCTTCAAAAAGCGCGTCTATCTCTGGTGCTGCATGGGGCCGTGGGCGGCGGTGATCATTTACGATCATGTGACCCGAACGCTCGTTTGCCTTGTCTTTTCCATAAAAAAAAAGTATTTGATGGACCTCTCGAAGTTGTCACTGGAACAGAATTAAGTTAACATTTGCAGAACAGGTTTGTTTACGCTGTCGCCATTAGTACTTCAACTCGAATAATTACGGAAAGACTAAATCAAAGATTGTGATGACTATGATTACATGGATTTTGTTGATTAAAGAAATAAAAAGAAAAAGAAAGAAAGTAAAATATTCGTTCAAATATCAATTTCATAGTATTTGTTTTATATTTGAGTTATTCCTAGTTTACTACTGTAAATAGTAAATATATAAAGACAGTTTACAATTAGTATTTTATAGAAATTATACATATAAAAATATTTTTTAAATGAACAAAGTGTAGCTTTATATTTTTATAATGTAAAAGCAATTGCTTTCAATAACTAAATATATGAATAGCTTCACGCCTTTTCCCGCATAGTAAAGACACTGCCTCCCCTACTCTACCTTTTGCCCAATTTTCGGCACATTGCTTGTTGAGTAGCGGAATTCAACGGCGGTTTTTCATAAATTAATATATATTTTTAATTCATAAAATAATTCATAATGGATGTATGCATATTCAAAATAAAAAAACTCAATTATATTTTGGACTATAATTGAAAGCACGTTTATTGCAACGTAAGCTATTATGTTCATTAGTTGTTTTTGTAGAGAGTTATTTAACCATATCACGTGTAACTCGATACATCATTAAAATATAATTCCTTTAAACAAACACAATATTTAATGTAGCATATAAATAAGGTTTTTCAATAATTTCAGGTATCTCTTGAAACCTGTCCAAATACTTTTTTAACCAATAAAATATTCGTTATAATCGAATGTTTATAATATAATATATTTATAATATAATGTTTGTTATTTTTTTTTGTTTTTACCACTCAAATACGCCACGCATCAAAAGTTTTTCTACTTCAGTTTCTACTAAAAACTGAAAATATATATGGAAACTACATATACTTATGGCATTGTTTAAATAGCTACAATATAACTAAATTACTAGTAAGAGACCAAGGCCGTTAATAGTGATAATGTTAATTTAAAGGTCTTGTAAATTATATTTACAAAATGTTCCAATACTAAGTAAGAACAATATAGATTCAGAGCAAGAAAGATTAGGAGCTCACCGTCGACGGCTTACGGAAGCCTCAAAGCTCAAATAAACAGATTATTCTGCTTCGAATAATTAATGAACATAATTACTAAATTGTGGAGAGGCTTAAGTGCGATTGCAAGTAGAAATAACATTCCCTCTCAATTTGTATTAAAAATACAAGAGGTCCACCGGTTGAGGGTTGTGGGTCTGAAAGAGGGTATCTTGTAATCATAACTCCTTTGTATTTAAAAATATTTATATATACATTTTCCTTATTAGGATTTTTTTACAATATTAGTACAAATGATAACGAATTTTTTTTTTGTGATCAACTAATTCGTTGTATATTATATTTATCGATAGTAATAAGCTTTATTGGCATATTATGGAAGTATTTGTGTAAGTATAGTGGCGGCACCGTACGTAAAAATATGTAACGAATTTTATAAAGGCGTAATTTGATTCTGTTGTATCAGATTAACCATATTTAACTGGAGCAGGACATACTTATTCGTAATTTAAGGAGGAGGGGCGCTGCTGTGCCACAGTTAACATCAGCTCTGTGAATAATTTTGGTTATTTATTTAATTACTGTATAAATAGTAATCAAAAGTGTTGGAATATATTCATGGACCACAAATGGACGCGAAAAGTGTAAAGTGTCGGCGATTACGATCATATAAGTGCAAAAACAGTGACAAAGTACCGGTGACGGTGTAACGGACGAAAGACGGTTGTGTTTGTTATAGCTTAGACACTAAATTGATGGTGTAGTGAACGTAGTTCTTGGATAGATTTATTGTTGCATTCTGCCTATATCTGCTACTTGTAATAATTATTGCAAGGACTGTAAATTTAGGAATTTACTAAAAAAACAAGGCATTTCGTAAGGTAACGGTGACAGGACCGGAAAACGTCATCTCGCGGATAACAGACGTAAATACATAGATCTGTTAACGTAAATCAATGGATTAACTTTGTCACAATTAGGCTAAGAGCTTCTTCTAGTGATTACAAGAGGGCAGTATCATATATTAAAAATATATAAATAAAAATTAAAGCGATATTCTAAGAGACGACAACAAAGACCACTACCTGTCTAAAAATAAAACAATTACACATAAAATCATGGAAGAAATCCTAAACGCTCTTAAAAAAATTACAATCGAATTGAACGATCAAAAACAAGAAATCAGAGAAATGGGAAGGAATGTTACTGAACAAGTAACACTAAATATGAGCAGAATGTTTGAAGAGAAACTTTTATTAGTAGAAAAAAACTACGAAAACGTAAAAGATAGAATTAAAAATCAAGAAATAAGGATCCAAGCCTTAGAAAGACAGGTAAGGAAAAATAATCTGGTTTTTTTCGGTATAGAAGAAAACGAAAAAACCTACGAGAACCTAGAAAGGAACGTTATCACCTGGGTGGAGCAAAATCTCTCTGTAAAGCTAAAGTATGCCGACATTCAAGAAGTTAAAAGAATAGGAAAGAAAGATGAAAGAATTCGTCCAATAGTAGTTACTTTTTCAACTTTAGGTACAAAAATAAAAATAATGAAACAAAAGAATGAGTTAAAAGATACGAATTATTATATTAAGGAAGACTATCCAAAAAAGATTCTGGAGAAAAGAAGAGAACTACAACAACAACTACAAACGGAAAGAGAGAAGGGAAATATAGCTGTTATCAAATATGACAGACTTATTGTTTGGAAAAACAATACTAAGCGTAAATTACCTATATCACCTGAAAACGCTACTAAACCCAATACGGAGAAAAATATACAGATAAATAAAAAGAATAAAATTCAACAAATGGACGTACCGGTTAAAAGGTGGAATAGTCTTTCAGAAGGAGTTCTAAAACAAGGAACATTAAATTTTGTCGTTAAAAACCCTACAAATAATAATAATACACAAAACAAACACGCATAGCAATCAAGCACCTCCTCCATAGTCCATAGTTAAGCAATCAACCAAAAAACGAAGTACACAATAAATCTTCCAACTCGGCTGGTCACCGCGGAAGAGTACGACCAAAACCCTCCAAAGAATAAATCTACAGCTATAAAGAAAGAAAAATATGTAAGAACTATATATAGCAACATATAATGTTAGATCTTTATTGTTTTACGAACGATAACTGGAATTAGAAGAAGCAGTACATCTGAAACAATTACACGATGCGAAGACGACATAAAAACCGCTGGCTTCAAGTGGAAGCAACCTGCTCTGAACAGAGAAAAGTGGCTATATTTGGAGGAGGCCTATACCCAGTCTGGGGACCTTGCCTGATTTTATATTTAAATACTAATAATTAGTCGATGAGTAATTTAGAATACTTATAACAAATATACAAAATAACTTATTATGTAATAAGAGTTAAGTAAAAAAAAAAGTGAATTATAAAGAGGAAAAATAATTATAAGTAACGTTTAGGATTAGAAAATAAAATGTAGCACAAAACTAGTATTAATAACTAGCAAGAGATAAGAACATTTAGAATAAGTAAATATGTAAATAATTATTATAAATAAGCATTAAGTTTGTAACTGAGGCAATGGTCAATAAAAGGCTTTTATTATTATTATTATAACTGGAGCAGTGAAGAATAGATATCCTGAGGTCCTGAGTTGGGTGACCTGGACGGGAATAAGTATCTGTAAACTAAAAAATGTATATCAAATAACGGAATTGTCAATAAGTTCTATTATCGTTGCGTAATTTAAATTATATTAAGGTAATTAAGGTAACCAATGACATACAAAAATATTTTAGAAAATATTCAAAAATGTATTATTTTAAAAGTTTATCTCGGTTCTGCTATAATATTTTAAATATTCACATTAACTGTAGGATATGTATGCCTCTCATGCGATTTAACGAAATGCTCTCATATCGCTGCACTCGACGGAGATGATCCTAAATAGTTTGTTGAGTAATTAATCAACCTCAAAGTTGAGAGCCGTATGTTATATTTTTATAATAATATAGAAAATTAAAGTATACGCAAATAATTAACTTCATAAAATAGTCAAATATTAAAAATAAAATAAATGAATACATAATTCCACATTTGGTAGTTCCTTCCTACTTGTTTCATAGAAACAAACTGAAAAGTTGACGTACTTGCCCTTATTATATCATCAAGATATGAAATCATTTACCACCAATGTATTGCGTCGAACAAAGAAACAGAAAGTTACCTGCAATAGAAGAGTTAATATACATTGTTTGTAATAAAATTGGAAAAACTGAAAATAAACTGAATTTGTAACATTTTTTTTTCCAATTTGTAAATTTGAAACCAATTTTATGTATCAAGCTTTCATACTGTTGGTATGAATAAAAATAAACCTAATTGAAATCATTTGAAGTTTATTTACATATAAATAGCGTGACACATATGGGTATGCGACGTAAACGGTACGTAAACGACGGTAAACGTGACAGATTGTGGTTTCGATTCCCAATCGAGGAAATGTAATATTTAATTTTTATTTTATCGCTCTTATAATAAGACAAAAAGTGAAAAACGGAAGTGTCTTAATGAAAGCGTATTGTTAACACTAAATTTACGCTGTAAAGCGTAAAGCTAAAAAATAAATCAAACTGAACCTGTCACGTTTTACTGTCACGACAATATAATTTTTGTGAATCAACATCTTCTCTTACACCTCCTCCAGAATTCGGCGGGAAGTGGGAAGTGGAGTGTCTTAACACTGGGCTCCTTCTGCCTACTGATATATGTTGGATATAGCTTGAAGCTAAAAAAACTATCAATAATTTCTCTCTTATTTCTAGATTTTTATATTTATTTTTTAAGAATATACGTAAAAATTATAATAATGGAATAATGTTTAAAAATATTTTATATATATAAATGTAACTTGGTTCTCCTGGGCCCGTCCATTAGATAAATTGTTAGCTACCAGGCGCGGGCTGAAGGGAAAAATATGACCTTGCTTTGCCTTCTTAAACGTCATTGAGAACGATAATACGTAGTGGTAATGATAAAGTAGGCAACTCTGTTTCAACCCTTAGTAGGCTTTTACGGTAATTTATTTTCTTATAACAATAAATGTTGAGAAAATTTTGGTTTGTTTAATAAAAATTCTTTAAGTTACTTGTATACAGCTTTTTTTTATTTATTTTTTTTTTTATGGTAAAGACAAGGCAAACGGGCGTTCGGTTCACCTGATGGTAAGTGATTACCGCCGCCCACGACCCCATACAACACCAGACGTGGGTTGGGTGCCGGATCCCGGCATTACCTGATGCGCAACGCAGTGGCAACTACTTCACGCCGGTTGTAAATGTCGGGGGTGGTAATGATCCGGTCGAGTCTGCCCATGCGTGTTGCCATTGCTGGCGATGTGACTCTACCGTACATGTACTTTAGTCGCCTCTTACGACACCACCAGTACCAGGTTGATCCTATTCTAGGCCGGGATCACATGGCAGGCTTTATGCTGTATCTCCGTTCTCCGCGACACTTTTTCTTCTTTTGGTACCAGAGCAAAGAAATATTATTAAATAATAATTCATTCCTCTGAGTGGGAATAGAACTCGTCACATAACAGACACGCCACGACTTATCCAAAACTCCTAGAGGAAAAGGATTTTCATATTAATTAATAAAATCCACGAAAACAAAGTTGCAGACGACCACGACGACGACCGTGTTATACAAACAAGCGTTTAATAGCAAAATTGACTTAAATTTTGAAGTAAATCCTTTTAAATATTATTAATAGTGGTTTTTTTTATTTCGTAAGTAAACAGTGAACAAATTTGTTTCGTATTCCAACTGTAAAAGCTGAGTTTCTTTTGTATTTTTCTTAGCGGAATCAGAAAATCCTTCTGGTACTATCTTAGAAGATTCGTTTGAGTGGCTTTCCTTTGCACCGCGCTGTACAGTGTACGTGTTACGACAGTAAGTCCTTTAAATAAATGTTTTAAGTGCAACGTGTACCTTTAAACTAAAAACAAACGTCGTATAAGTCGTTACGCGGTTTTGTAGCCTTCCTTCGTCTTGATGGTAATTTTTTCTATTCTGTAAACTGCTTATTTACCTATTTAAGATTTGTATTTTTATGTCCGAATTTAGAAAAATATATTGTGACGTTATCTGCATCCTACTCTAAATATAGATAAGAAATTATTTTGTTTCGTAATTAAGGATTTATTGATAAGTAAACTAATGATTTCCATGGATAGTATATAAATATATTGAAGGATGTGTAACAGTGACCGTCAAGAAATTATACAATAAGAAATTACATTAACTATAACATATTGAGGCGGGTCGTGGCGCAGCGGCACAAGGTGTGACTGTAAAACCGACTGGTTGTGGGTTCGATCCCCACTCGAGGAGATGAAATATTTACTTAAATTTATATTTCCATTTCTTCGCTCTGGTGTCGAGGCAAAGCGCGGCGTTGAGTTCTGCCACTTAACACGCAATGCCTCCGGAATTCGGCAGAAAGTGGGGAACGGAGTGTCTTTCACTACGTTCCCTCTGCCTACCCTGCAGTGTGCGGGATACAGCGTGAAGCTGCTTTGAAGCTGCATACAGCTTCACGCTGTATCCCGCATGTAGCAGTGTAGACAGAAGGAGCTCAGTGTTGAAACACTCCGTTCCTCATTTTTCGCCGAATTCTGGTAACATTGCATCTTCATTGGTGGAACCCAACGGCGCGCTTTCCTCTATGCTAGAGCAATAAAATTATAGTATTAAATATTCCATTTTGTGGAGTGGTAATCGAACCCACAACCTATCGGGTTTACAGTCACACTTGCGTCATGACTTCTGCCTTTACATATATATTTTATAAAAAAAACTAATTTGCAAGTAAGTTTTGAAAATTATTTTACATATATGAACAACTAACTCTCTGATTATTTCTACCAAAAACATATCCGCTCTATACACAGATCACACCGACTATATTCCCCGTCCATTGCGATCCTCGGCTAGTACTACAGCCCTGGTTTAATACCTATCGTGTATAGAAAAGCCTAGTTCCAACGTGATGGTTAAGCCACACAAAGCCAGCGCCATAATAGCGCTCCTCTGATTCTACCTTGTTCAGCCTCTATGCTACATTTTATATTTTACTTTAGAAGTTCAGACAATTTACGTTGATGAAAAAGCAAGCTTAAAATAAAAGAGCTTTTACAAAGACGTTGCTGGAAAATTTATGCAATGCAAAATTGTAAGAGTTTAGTCAATTAGGTTTGATTTAAAAAAAAATCATGTGATTTTTTTCCCTTTGTATGCCACATTAAGTGCGATAAGGAGAGGGAACCTTCCCGTCAAGTTTTCAGAGCATTGCATGCATAATGGCGGAACCCAATACCCCTTTTACCTTGGTACCAGAGCAAAGAAGTGAAAACATTATTTGATAACAATTCATTCCTCCGAGTGGGAGTAGAATCCATAACCGTGTTACAGTCATTCACTTAAGTCCCTACGCTATGATAGCATCGAGTGTGAAATGCATTCATAATATTTTAATTTGACTGCAAGCAGAAGAAAATTTAAAATAAACCAAAACGGACTTTCCTTTAACCGTGCATTTTATACGTACTAAATTTAACATAATATAAAATGTAAATCTCAACACAGCGGATAAAGCCTTAAACTTTGTGTCTTTGCTACGGCGTTGGAGTAAAAAGGAAAAACAAAAAGCAAAAAGGCGCGCAATCGCGCTGAAACACGTGGCGCGTTGGTGTTGCCACTAACATATTTATAATTGCAAGAAATATATGTTAATATACGTTAAAGAGAAAGTACAAAATTAAAATAATTTTACGAACATAAATTTATCATTTACAAACGTCTTGATGTGAGAGTTTTTGTATAAAACTTACTTTATATACAAAGTTTTGGTTGCTTCATAGAAACAGATAATAAAATTTTTAATCCCGACTGTTTTCACATAGTATAACAGCTTGGGCTGTATTATATAAAATTACAACAGGCCGTCAGTCATCAGGGCTGGAAATTGTCATTGCTAAAAATTTTTTTTTTATAGTACACTGTAAAAACTATGTAAAAAGCGACAAACATACTGTAAAAAGATTGAGTGAAGACTGGAATTGTACTGTGTTATCGACACCACGTGCTTACTTGCACCAGTAGATAGAGAGATAATAAAAAATGCGTATTTATGATTTTGTTTTTCATATACATATTATAATAAGAAGATCCGCACTGAACCCAGAAACTATTAATTTAATAAAATTGACATTTATTGTCATAATATTTTTTGGCTTCCACATTTCATTAGAACACAGAATATAATTAATGTTTTGGTATTTATTGAAATGGATTAATAATAAATATTTAGGCAGTATTCACACATCGATGAATTGTGTTCCAAATTTAAACAAAATAAAAATATTAGTTCAAGTACACTGCACGTATGAACCTACACTTTATAATTTCAATTTTATTTAATCTGAATTAAAAATAGACTTTTCTGAAATAAATTATTTAGGGCATAATTACCCTCACAAGGCAAAAGAGATCATATTTCACATTTTCATTATACACATTTTAACAAATCGTTCATAAAAATAAATATTTGCTTATATTATAGGTACTAAATCTTCATAATTTATAATAGACCGGCTATTACATTATTAATTATAAACTCTGCCATCTGTATAGTCTCGATTGCTACAAATTTAGATGAAGGTTAGATAACTTAGCAAGAAAGAATTGCACTTAATTGATGACCAATTTTTTTTTTTTAATACGATGAGACAATGTAAACGTTTGTTTTTATTAACGTAACGTACGTATTCTGCATAATGCATATAGCAAGGTACACAGAGGGAACCTAGTGTTAAGTGTTCCCCACTGTACTAGAAGTTAAATGGCGGAACTCATTGCAGCAAACAACTATATTATACCAGAGCAAGGAAATGCAAGTATGTAATTCATTTCCTCAAATAGGATTGGAATCCACATTCGTCGTGTTTACAACAAGCCGCAGTGCCGCTGGGTCATGACGGCAGGCAATTTTCAATTTTATGGACAATTTCCCAAATGATATCCCAAATCACATCCACAAGCATCGCGTCAGATATTACAGTCAGATATAAAGGAATATTGGTTTATTTGAATAACAAATATTTTTAAATGAAGCCACTCAGTAAAATACTGATACTCCTATGTTATGTGAACCAATCTAAAGATTTAAGACTAAGGTACTCTGCATTCGACACGAATGATCAAATTTTGTGCCCTCCTTACAGATAGATATATTACCATGGAAACGTTGAAAGAATTTAATTTGGAATGGAGTTCTTTTCTCAATGGAATATTACATACTATTTATTATTACTATTTATTATTTATTAACGTTGCCTTTAAAAGGTAACGAACTAATCGTTACCTTTTAAAGGCAACGTTATACAACCCAAAGTTACGTTAACAAAGGCTCTTAATACTATATCTAGGTCCGATTTACATAAAATTTCTTTATTGGTGATATTCATCAAGGAATACTAAAATCCGTTCAAGTTTTATTCAAATGTAAAATACTTAACCGAATACCGAACCTATTTAGAATTAATAATTGTATTAGAATAAAAAAATCAGTTAGGCGCGAACCGGATTCGCCCACTGAGGCTTACGTAGCAATTTCAGGATTGTAGATTAACGGAAATTAGAACGGAATTAGAAGATTCCGTTTTTACTTTTTGAGGCACGGAATCTTAAAAAGAAATTATATAATTTTATAAATGGATCTTAAGTTCGTATCCTAATAAAATACTTTGCCTTCTATCCGTGTAGAGCAGTCATTAATAATAGTCAGTAGTCGATAATAACAATTCATATTCATGACAGTAGTATATAAGTTGATATGCAAAAGGTGATTATTTATGTCGACAGTATCAGGACAGTGATCGATTAGACATACTAAAGGCAGTAAAGATTTTTGAATAAAATTAATTAGTAATTATGCAACACAGCACAACGTGTGATTAAACGATAAGCGCGACGGTTGCAGGTTCGATTCACTTGGTTCGATGCTCAGTGATGAATCAGTGAATGAATTATTTAATCTCCTCGCTCAGATAACAAGACACACCGCGGCATTGGGTTCCGGTTCAACTAAAAATTAAATGTGAAGAAAATACGGACGGAGAATTGGAAACGGAAAGTATTAACACTAGGCTACCTCTGCCTTCACTGCTATATGCGCTGTTAATAATTTAAAATTAATTTATAAGTTTTACATGTACACGTTTCAAAATACGTTTTTAAATTATTGTTATAATAACTGTAAATATATTACAAATATATTATTATATTACTTTGGCAGTTTAAAAATAACTATAAACCAAATCCACACGTCCGCACGTCAGCTTGTCATATCGATATATTTTCCTGTCAATACAAAGCTTAAAATATAAAACCCCGTTAGTTTAGAGGTATTTTCAAAGGATTTTTTTCATTGTGTTGAATACAGACCACTGAGCAAAAGCGTAAGCCACAGTGAGCAACCACGAAATACACACTAGAACAACATTTTGGTACTAACTGTGATTTTTGTTTATATAAAACTGTAAGATAATTAATAACAAAAACAGCAAAAATACTGTTATTGTTACCATATCCTCATATACTTTCTTCTACATCACATTACCTACATACATACATACATACATAGTGCGAAAGTTAATTTCGATCACTGGGTTCTTTCTGAACATAGCCGAAAGAAATTAAAAGATAAATAAGAGTGCCTAGGTAACTAACGAAAAATTCTAACAGTATTACGCATACATATACATTCGTCTGCAGGCTAGTAAGAGGGAACCTGGGAATCAGTGTGAAAATACTCCGTTCTCACTAAGAAACTTACTTTCCCCACTATCCGCAAAATTTTTGAAGCATTGCGTTTTGAGTGGCGTACTCAGTAAGAAAATAAAAATATTAAATATATCATTTCCTCGCGTGGAACTCGAACCCACAATCTGTCTCGCTTATTCCCACACCACGTCTGGCTTTGTCTGCATAGGTATCTATCCAGTTTAAATTTCATCCCACACCATATAATATAATAATAATAGCTCGAAACTGCGTGTGCCAAACAACTGCATTGCGACGTCCGACGAAATTACAAGTACGTACAGAGCAGACGTGCGCCGCTTAAGTGGTATATGATACTGTGACTGGCTACGTCAGTTTTAACTTTTAAATTAAAACGGCAATCTGCGAGCTCCACACACGCGGTTAGGTGGAGGGTGGAGAATATGGAGACAAATTCGTGTTTTTACATTTGCATGAATTAGATTGTGGAAATAGATTATGGAATCGATGTTACATACATCTGTTATTAAGATTATTTTCGAGAACATTACATCATGTTTTTCCAGTAAGTATTATTTTAATTTAAGTCCGTATCCCGCACATAGTAGAGTAAACAGACACTCTGTTCATACTGTTCTGTCCTACCTGCCTGCAAACATGTAAATTATAATTACTTTACGTAACAAACATTAATATAGTTAATACAAATTTTAGTAATTATAATTTTAACTTAACAAGATGACGCTCTAGCTTTGTTACTACAGCGAAGGAATAAAATATTAATTACTAATTATTCATTCGAACTACTAATTATTAATCGAACCCACAGCGTTTACAGCCAAATGCTTGTACCACTGCGCCACGAAAGCCTCTATTAAATCATTTATTTAAAAGTCACGTGGCTAAGATCTGTTTTACATAACAATACCTAATCGATAATTTGATATTGGATGAAATCAATGAACTAAACTGTTTCTTTTTTATAGAAAACTCATTATAAACAAGAAACAATGTAGGGCGTGAGTTTAATTACGTATCCCCGCCACATCCCTTGAATTCAAAGACTATTGTTTTAATGAAAACATTTTATAAGGGAATTATATGAGTTTGAAAAATTATTTTACCTTGCGAAGTAAACATTTTAAACAATATTTTAATTATTCGATATTGAAAACAACTCTGCCATTCAATAGTAATGAATTATTATTTATTATTTACTTCATTTCCCCTGTTCTTGTAACAAGGCAAAGCGCGGCGTTAAGTTCTGCCACTTAACACGCAATGCGTCATCCGGCGGAAAGTGAGAAACAGAGTTTGCCATACCAATACCAGGTTCCTTAGGATTCGGCGTAAAGCTGAAAAAAAAACGATTAACAGCTTACACACACTATAAGGTTTATTGAAATAATCAATTATTCTGAAATATTTTATTTAAATTTTGAGATGTTTTGCCCTAAAATAAGATAATATTAACATTCGAAATAAGCCGCCGAGGAAGTCTCTCTCAGTATTAAAAATGTAATTTGCTAAATTATTAAAGACGGGAGCGAAGGAAATCAACACCGCGAAGTCGGTAATTTAATAAAGCTGCAGACGAGTTTAGTCGAGATATTTAAATAAGATGTTCCGGCAACAGAGGAACAGGAGACTCTGAATATTAAAATGCATATGCACGTTACCTTTTATCGTTACCGTTATACCTATTTCATGTACGTGAGTTTCATTAAGTATAGAATAGAATGCCGTAGAGCCGGAGCTAGAAGGAGTAACGTTTAAAATAGTGTAAGCACTAGCTTCTAGCATAAATCTGCTCAAATTTTGAAAATATAAACAAAAGAGATATCTATATTACACGTAAATTGAAGCAGTTTTAAGGCATACCATTTATATACTTGTGATGTGACTTTTGTTATTCAATGAAGTTTCTACATATTAGAAAATAAGGGAGGCTCCATTCAAAAATCAAAAACTTCCCGTTTATAAGAACATTTTTAAAAACAATCTCTCGGAAAACGTGCAACGACTAAGTCTTACGTTCTTCTTCTAATTCGTTAGTTCCTAAACATTTGTTATATTTTATTAACGTTGTTGGCTCCTCTGTATTTAAAGAAAAAGAAATAAAAGATCATTGCTAAAAGTAATCGTTTGGTTTTCCATACTGTAAATAGGAAACATTTATAGAAAACGTATTATAATTTGAACGTGATGGGACTCGAATTCGCGCCTTTTGGATATATAGCTGAAATGATACGGTAGTAATACTTTTGAAAATATAAAGCCCTAAAGAATTATTTGTATTTTTTTGCATTCAAGCATTCAATGACTCAAAGTCAGTGGAAAATAAAAAACTTTGTTATATCACTGTGGTTTGAAATTTTATCAATATCTCATCTCTGCCTTTATCGAATTGCAGAAGATAAGATATGTGAGAAGACAATATTAGTTTCGCATTAACCCACCAGCAACAAATTGGTTCGACAGTTACACGCGGTGTATGTAAAATTTTAATGTTTTTCTCATTGAATAATATTTCAAATTTTCTTGCAAAAATTATGAAAATGCATGCTTGATGCATGTAAAATTGTTATTATAATTTTAACTAACTACGAAACAGAATCGCCACCAAAATGTGACTAGGTTTATTATAAGTTTCTACTATTTAATATTAGATTATATTAAAATAGTAGAAAAATTTTAATAAAGCTTTTTTGTTATATATTATATAAAAAAATTAACAATGAGTTTACCACTAACTTACAATTTTTGCTTTATGATTTGTTTTTAAAAATAAAAAAGATTAAGAAGAAGACATAACGTATTTTTTACACCTTTATCTAGACAGATTAAATAGCTTTTACTGTTGAGTGCTTAATCCCGGTTGAAAGCCAAAGACTTTATATATTTTTTTAAAGAACAATTTTTTTTTATTTTGTGATAAGAACAAAATAAAAATAACATATCGACCCTCGTGGCGCAGGAGCATAAGCATGTAACTGATAACACATCGGTTGTGGGTTCGATTTCACTTCAAGGATATGCAGAATTTTCATTTCCTTGCATTGATAACGAGTCAAAGCCCGGCGCCACTCAACCGCAATGCTACGAAAATTTGGCAGATAGTAACGAACGGAAGTATTTAAATGGGAACGGAGTGTCTTAACACTAAAATCCCAAGTGCGAGATACAGCGGGAAGCAAGAATATCCGAGTGGGGATAAAAAAATGCCTAGCCTACTAAGAAAACAGGCATATCCAAAGCCTTAAAAGGCAGGTAGGTGTCATTAACAGAATGATTCCTAAACTCATGATGTCTCCGCGTCCCTCAACGAGTCCGGAAAGCCGGAGGCGACTCCTAGACCCACACCCTAGAATACAAGTAGGAGACCACATCACTTGTATTTACATGTCGTCATCGTACACAAATACAACGTTGCTCCTTTAATAATGGCGCTAATTACAATGTTCTAGCGTTATGATGGAAACATTCGTTTTTTATTTCCGTTATCCATAAGCATTGTAAGTACAATAAATCAATTATTTCTGCGTCATTTCACTATCTTATTTAATGTTTGGGGTCCCGCATGTACGGTAAGGTATAACGGAACATTTATCACTTTGTCGTCAGTATCCGTCGTCAATTAAGTTGAAATGAATATCAAGTTTTCAAGTCTACCAAAGACTTGACCCTTGAAGCACAGAAAGACAAAGTCAAATAACAAAATCAAAAGATAAGATATTAAGAGATACTAACAATTATAAATTGATTTTGCTGCATTTTGCATTAATTTCGCTGCGTTATCGAAACCTTAAAATTTATATTCCCCTTTATTCGCTCTGGTTTCGAGTTTATGCGCAGCGTTGAGTTCTGCCACTCAACACGCTATACCTCCAGAATTCGGCAGAAAGTGGGGAATGGAGTGTCTTAACACTAGGTTCCCTCTGCCTACCCTGCTGTGTGCGGGATACAGCGTGAAACTGATTTTTATTTGGGTTTGCTTTCTTTTATTTCTCTTTCTTTCTTTTTTATTATTCTTTTACTTGATACAAAATTAGTGCAAACTTAGGTTTGTCAACTTTTATACTTCCTGTTGACCTGCAATCGTGCAAATAGTACGGAAGCATCGGTGGGTGGTGGGTTAACCTTGAACTGGTTATTTTATATCTAATAAAATTAAATTAGGCATAATTTATAGTATTAAGAGATACTATGGAACTACAAATCCCATTTCTAAACCTATAATAACAGAGTCAAATGTGATGACAGAAAAAGAAAAATATTAATAATGTTAAATGTCGTCAAATTATTGAAATAAAAAAATAATCACGTCACAATTTATTAATTACTGCGAAATTATATTCATAAAATAAATTGACATGATTATAGAAGGAAAAGAATGTAGTCATAATTTTTATTTACACATTTTATCCAACCATCATGGCCGACAACTAGGTCATCATTTTTTTTAAAAGCTATTAATTTTCTGGTGTTTCAAAGTGTTCAAGTCCTGTAACAGTACATTGGAGCCAAATGTTAGACACATCCTAGTACTGAATTTATTTCAGAACATAACAACAACGGCTGTTCTCATGTCATGTTTCACGTCAATGTGAAATACAGACTATAAATGATGCGGGCAAAAATCAACTACGTCTAGATAAAAACAAATTATAAAGAAATTTAAAGGCAGGGTTTGCTGAAGGAACCTAGTGTTAAGACACTCCACTTTCTGCCGTCAGCATGTGTCGAATGGCGGATAACCTTGTTACAAGAGCGATGAAATTAAAATATTAAAAAATAATAATTCAATCCTACGAGAAAAAATCGAACTTACATCCGTCGCGTTTACAGTCCCACGCTTGAGCCATTGAGTCACGACGACCTTTCTTGTAGAACATAATACAAATATTCATGTTTTACGACAAATTTGTTAAATCCAAAACACCCATCTAGACGTAAACTGGTAATTTTAAAATATCTAGTTATTTCAAATACGAAGTTGTAATAAAATGTTAGAAAATATAATAAAACAGTTTTCCGCATACTTGTGTAAGGCACTAAGAGATATGTAGCATCTAACAAGATATAAAACGAGCCAAGTGTGACAACTCCGCATAACGACTGTGGCCAACTTCTTCTCTTGTGAAACTTGTCAAATAGTTACCAACATTTGTGCCAACATTTATCTCCAATGACCTTCGATATATTTTTTTTATGGCAAAGACACGGCAAACGAGCGTGCGGGTCACCTGATGGTAAGTGATTACCGCCGCTCACGACCCCGTGCAACCCCAGAGGAGCTACAGGTGCGTTGCCGGCCTTTAAGATGGGTTGAGCGCCGGGGCCCCGCATTACCTGGTGCGAAACGCAGTGGCTTAAAGCCACTGCTTCCCTCCGGTTTTAAATGCCAGGGGTGGTAATGATCCGGTCGAGTCTGCCCATGCGTGTTGCCATTGCTGGCGACGTGACTCTACCACACGTACTTCAGTCGCCTCTTACGACACCACCAGTACCAGGATGATCTTATTCAAGGCCGGGATCACACGGCACAAAACGATACTTCGATACTTTGCCTGTTGAAACAGATACCAACTTTGGCCCAACTTATACTTGCACTATGACCTAATAGAGATTTCTAACTCCTCTGAGAGTTTTTTCTATCTTAAATCTTAGTGCTTAAATATTTAAGGTATTTAAAATAAATTAAAAAATATATGACGGAAGTGAGCGGTAAGAGAAGTAGGGGAGACCTCGGTTGACCCTCGAAAACACAGTATCAAAGATACAGTTCGGCGCTCCGTTCTCTCTGAATCCCGCTAGGGATGCAGCGTGAAGCTAAGTAAAAGCTTCACGCTGCTGCAGTTTTAAAACAAAATTTTCAAAAATATAATAAAAAAATTAAGTACTATTTCTCTTTTCTTCCCACATACGCATAGCGGGTATAAAAAGTGATTACCTAAAAACCTTATAATGAATTATACCGTTCGTCCCGTGGTACCGTGGTAAGTACCACTACAAACGATTTAACAAGCGCTAAGTAGCGGAATCCATCGTCGTGTTTAGCCTAACCGCACCGGAGAAATGAAAATATTCCCCTGAGTGTGGATCGAACTTATAAAGTCAATGCTATCGATATTACATAGTAATGGGCATATAATAAGACAAAACATGTGAAAGCTTTATATTTATTAAACTCCTTCTTCCCAGTTATAGATAGAAACTTTCTTTATAAACATGTTTTTGTACTCTAGCCCCAGAGAATGTATTGATAACTTATTCAGTTCTGCTGCCAATAAGATGGAATAGATGGCAAAATGTAACGGTTTTCTCTAATTAGGTTCAGTTTCTTATATCTAAATTTTTAACTACCGATCTAATTATGTCTTATTCTATATATACGAGGTGTCGTGGCCTAGGGGCACAAGTGTATGACCGGAAAGCGACGGTTGTGGGTTCGATTCCTCGAGCTCCTCGAGTGGTAGGAAATGAAATATTTATTTAAATGTATATTTCCATTTCTTCGCTCTGGTGTCGAGGCAAGAACCGGCGTTGAGTTCTGCCACTCAACGGACAGTGAGCAACAGAGTGTCCTTACACTAAGTTCCCTCTGCCTACTCTGCTGTGTGCGGTATACAGCTTGAACCTTAAAACTATATATACGAGTAAGCTATATAAACTGAAAAGTTTCATCTAAATCTGTAAAGTCGTTTTTGCGTAAAAATGGAACAAACATCCATCCTCAGAAACTTTTAGTTTTATAATATTAGTAGGATTAGAATTATAAGATTTTTTTTTCTTATTAGCAATAAAAAATTGAAACTTAAATATCAAATTTAACGTCTTTACTGTCAACGGAAATATTATACAATCGTACACTTTATATATTATAAAATACTTTAAACAGGTTCTCCTAAACGAATAATAAAAATATCATATAGCAATAGTTATTTCTAAATAAGATATTCTAAACGATTTAAAGCGAATTTTCTTATACAATAGTATATTCAACTAACAAGAGCGCTTCTTAGAACTATAGTTTGACCCATCTGTATCCTCTCACGTAATCTCTCTTTATTTGGCAACCTCGTCGTAGACGTATTGTTTACTTTGTTTTGTTAGCAACTAGAACAATTACTTCACTAGGTCACTGCTGCACTAGGTCAAGGCATTTCCAGAGATCTGAATGTTGCCAATGTATGAAAATGTATACCAGTTCCAATTTTTCCATGCTAAAATATCACTTACCCTAGAAATACGAGCTACATTATTCGCTGCTTCAGCATATTATTTGAATGAACTATTTCGCTTTGCGTTGGGTTTTTTCACGTGCTTTTGTTCATCACTACGTAGTTTTAACTCTCGAATGACCTAATTATCATATTTTAGCTTCATTCCAATAAAAATAAAATAAAATAAAAATAGTTAGATGTGCATAAATGAATACGATCGTTGAGGTTTTGTATACCACGAAGCCTCAACGATCGTATTTATTGCCTTCGAGAATACAGACATTTTTAGGATAGTAGTTTCCTTGGTTATAATAAGTAAATTGGGGCGTTTCATTCAACTGTACATGAAAGTAGGTTTTTTGTTTATTTTTGTCTTACAGACGTAGAGGTCGCGGTTTTTTATTGTATTGCTAAATTCACAGATGAGGACTTTTATTCTTTTTCAATAAAAAAATAACGTATAGCAATATCTATAATATAAATATATATTAATTAAGTTAAACGACTATAAATAATATATTAATCTAATACATTCTTGTAATCTTGTTATATTGGCACTGAGTTCTTTACGAAAGTTTCTTATGAGAAACGGCCTTCGAAAAGTTACGAAGCTTAATAAAAAGAGTTACTGAAAATAAATAACGAACTCTTTTATATTATAGGATAGCTGAAATATTGGTGAAATAAGTGGCAAATGTAAATATCGAGTTATACGCATATATTGCAACAAAAAGGCACAAGTGTGCAACAGTAAACAGGATAGGTGGTGAGTTCGATTCCCACTCGAGGGAATGAAATATTTAATACTTTCATTTTCCCGTTCTGTCAATGAGGCGCGACGTTAAGTTCCGCCAATGAACTAGCAACGCCTCGAGAATTCAGCAGAAAGTGTGGAACAGCAGTGTCAAAATGAAAACGGTGTCTTAACACTAGGTTCGCCTTTACCTGCCTCGCTATGTGTAATATATATAACGAGGCAGGTAAATTAACAGAAACATTATATTATATTCAAGAAAGTTAACCAATAAATATAGCTTACCATGCGTAAATAGCTGTCGTATGAAACTAATCGAGCTACGACTCACCGCGATGCTACGAGGCGTAGCGAATTGCTACGAAACTCGGCAAGTACCTTTGATACGCGTAGCTCGTAGCATTCTGAATTACATAAGCACTATATTATTCGATTGAAATACTCTACGATACTACTAAGTTACATGAACGTGTTCATTTATATGTGCAATCGTTACACGAACTGTTCGTAAATTTATGATAAAAACTAGTACTAAATATGTTGATTTTGAGATAATCTTTATATATTACGGTAAACAAAGCAAAAGGGTTTGGTTTGCTTTGTTTCACATAACATGTAGGTATACCCGGTTGTGACAAATACATAATTTTCCATTCAAATAAATGTGCAATCATATCTTTAATAAAGCGTCAGAGAGCCTGGTCGGTTTCCAGGAGCCGCGGGTTCGAATCCCGTTACGTTCAAATTTTTATACGTTTTGTTAAATATGTATTTTTATTTTCTAATTGTGTTACACTTTAAAAAAAGTTAAAAATAGCCGCTTTACTGTACATTTTTTACAATAACTGCAATGTTTATTAATTTCCTTTAAGTTAATATATTTCCTTAATGTTAGATAAACAGTAATCTGTTGTGTTTTAAACCTAAATTAATCTAACTTAACCTAGGACTTAACTATTCCCGATCACCAATATCACCCGATATCTCTCTTGTCAGTCAGCGTTTTGTGGCGCTCGGCCGCCTATCAGACGGACACATTATAATATTAAATAAGTTTTCTGCCTGTGGCACCGAGCGCTATTTAACATAGTGATATAGTTTTCTAAATAAGGTTATTATTTATTTTATAAGAAAAAAACTCAAGGCAATAATAACGAGTACCTACATAGTATCAGCTTCACTCTGTATTACGCACACAGCAGGGTAGGCAGAGAGAATCTAGTGTTAAGACGCGGTCCCCACTTTCTGGCGAATTCTAGAGGCATTATGTGTTGAGTGGCAGAACTCAACGCCGCGCTAGCCTCGACACCAGAGCGAAGAAATGGAAATATAAATTTAAATAAATATTTCATCTCTTCGAGTGGGGATCGAACCCACGACCAGTCGGTTTTGCAGTCACACTTCGTGCCGCTGGGCCACGACTGGCTTCAATTAATTTTCTTGATTAATATAATAATTTTTCTTCACACTCCGAAGTAATAATGGGCTGCTACTTGATAATTCTATTAGTTCATATTAGACAACTCCTTTAAGTTCACTCGCCAACAGTTTATTTCGTATGAATTATAAATGAAATTGGCCAGAAGGAATATGGTTATTGGGTATTGGCTATTGGGTAGATAGCGAGAGCAACGGTATCCATATCTGAATATAAATTGCTTAAATAATTATAGCAGTTGCTATAACGCGGCGTAACACGTATTGGTCTTATTTGTAATAAAATTATTTTTTAAAATAAAGTTTATATATAAGACGTTGCATTTTTCATTAAAACTCCATGATAATAATGAATTAATTTTGTTTTGCTAATTAATATACGTAATAGAAAAATAATATTGAAGCCAGTCGTGGCGCACAAAGTCTGACTGCAAAACCGACTGGTTGTGGGCTCGATCCCCACTCAAGGTGTTGAAATATTTAGTTAAATTTATATTTCCATTTCTTTGCTCTGGTGTCGAGGCAAAGTGCGGCGTAGAGTTCTGCCACTCATCACGCAATACCTCTAGAATTCGCCAGAAAGTCAAGAACGGAGTGTCTTAACACTAGATTCCCTGCAGTTTGCGGGATACAGCGTGAATCTGCACGCTGTATTTACTTTATTTTTTAAAAATAATATTTTTTTGTTAAGGTGCTATTTTGGGTTAAACGATATTTGAATGAGTTCCACTACTAAACGTCTTAATGTGTCTCCATAGTGTCTTAACATTAGGTTCCCTGGTTCCCTATACCTGCCGGAAATAACATTCAACCCGTTGTGTCGCTGTGGGGCGTGTGACAGTTAACGCGATGATTGCATGCTGTGCTTTCTGTCGGATGAATAACTACATTTAAGATATTTTATTTTCTGAGATTTCATACTGATGTTCAAGCATAGATCTAGTTCTTCATTCAAATTTACATGGCCAAAAAAAGCCAATTCCTTCACCAAACCATTCACTTTTTCACTGAAAAAGCAATAAAAACACAACATACCTCATCAACAACGTCACGTACCAGAGAGGCCTATAATAAATATAAATCCAACAAGATAAGGCTCACGTTATTGACGCCGTCGATATACGAGTATGTATGTAAACTTGTGTTCTGTTCGAAGATATATCGTTCAATTTGTTTATACGCGATACTACTGCGGGATAAATTTTCGGTTATTTATCGGCACTCACATATAGAATATATCTATTTTGGTTTTGTCTGATATGGATATATCCGGAATTTTCATTTTATTTATACTGATATTATTATCAGCGAATTTACTTCCGAATTGATGTGTCAACCGCTATTGATAATAATTATTGATGGGTTGAGTTTTGCCACTCAACACGCAATGCCTCCAGGATTCGGCAGAAAGTGGGGAACGGAGTATCTTAACACTAGGTTCCCTCTACCTACCCTGCTGTGTGCGGGATACAGCGTTCTGCCGAATTCTGGAGGCATTGCGTCTTGAGTGGCATAACTCAACGCCGCGCTTTGCCTCGACCCCAGAGCGAAAGAATGGAAATATAAATTTACGTAAATATTTCATCTCCTCGAGTGGGGATCGAACCCACAACCAATCGCTTTTACAGTCATACTTTGTGCCCCTGCACCAGGACTGGCCTCATTTTTTCAAATAAAAAATTATTCAAGAAAAATAATGTATTTACTTAAAATCTATTAAAAATATACAATTAAATAACATTTTAGGAACAACACTAAACATATATTCTTGTGCCGTGTGAAACCGGCCTAGAACAGGATCATCCTGGTACGGGTGGTGTCGTAAGAGGCGACTAAAGTACGTGTGGTAGAGTCACGTCGCCAGCAATGGAAACACGCATGGGCAGACTCGACCGGATTATTACCACCCCCGGCATTTAAAACCGGCGTGAAGTAGTGGCTTTATGCCACTGCGTTTTGCATCAGGTAATGCCGGGCCCCGGCGCCCAACCCACCTTAAAGGCCGGCAACGCACCTGTAACACCTCTGGTGTTGCACGGGGCCGTGGGCGGCGGTAATCACTTACCATCTGGTGACTCGCACGCTCGTTTGCCGTGTCTTTTCCATAAAAAATAATAGTTTACTTTCATCCACTTGTTTAATATGAACTAACAACATTATTTCCCATTACAAAAACCGTAACATTAGTTTCTTTTCACAAAATTTTACGATCATTTACTCTGATACACATCAACTATAATACTCCAAGTAACTCTTGTTTTATGACGAGCTTTTAGATTTAAAAGAGCTTTTATACTGGCTTTGTTCGTTTTGGGTTCACATATAAACTAGGTTGATATGTGTTGTTCGGAGACATGGAATACAATTTTCGTATAAGCTTTTACGTCTTATTGCACACGAAATATCTTACCTAGTTCACCACTATACATTTAAAGGAATTTACCTTTATCTTTTTATTTGAAAATTTGGTATATTTATGTGTAATTGTGCTTAAATTATTATTATTATTATATATTGTAATAAGGAAGTTGTGACGCAGTGGGAAACGCGATGGTCGCATATTCGATCCCGACTCGGGGTAATGAGCTATATTCACTTCCCGAGAAAAGAACGAAGTGAGTAAACGTAAATGTAAAACTATTTCTAATATTAAATTAGAGCATTTGCTTGTATAATGTATGTAAATAAAATTAATTTTCCTTAAGACTGTACAAGTCATCGAGGTCGGTCGTGGTGACTATAAACGGTACAGATTGTTTGTTCGATTCCCTCTTGAAGTAATTAAATATTTATTATTTTCATATCCTCGCTCTGGTAACGAGAAAATACCACGTTACAATTTAAAGGTATAATTTTACTGTCTTAGAAATCGAACCTACTAGTTGATGTAAACTAGACACTCAATAAACAACTTTTAGCATTTATTTCTTTCGGTCTTCATTACATTATCTTTCGGTTTATTTGGAGACGAGTGAAACAAGATATAATTATTATGAACAATTTACAAAACGCCTCAAATCGTTGTTTAAGCGCAAATTCAAGAGAAGATAAGGAGTGCTTTTACATAATTAAATGTAAATAGTATTATATTAGTATATTTAATCAATGTAAAACAAGTATTTTAAAGGATATATTCTTAAATAGCCACTCTTTCGCGATTTTACCCACTTGAACAGTTCTGTTCAGTTTAGAAAAAACGTTCTGCAAAACAGCTATAAACAGTTTTGGAGATAATGGGATAAAAAACAAATCACGTGCAGCTGGAATAAGTAAATACTAAAAGGCAACTATGAATAAAATATGAAATAAAACATCCTGGGAACTTGTATTCTTTTTCCTGCTTGACCTGAATCCAAACGTGGATACTTACAAATAAAAATAAAGAATAAGATAAAAACTTGTCAAAGAATAATGAATAGAAGCATGCTACAACTAAGAAAAATTCAAAAGACAAGAAGTCAAGATATACAAAAAAGACAAAAAAGTGACCGATGCATTGTATAAAACATTAAAATTGAAATGGGTGAGATGCGCTGACCAGCGACGGACCCTCAAATGCATTCAAAGGCATTCAAAGCAAAATCGATCGACCCACAAGGTTGAAGGGAATTGGGCAGAGTACAAAAACGATGGGCAGATGACAAAGTATTCATGACAAGGAAAAACTGTATAAAACTAGCAGAGGATAGGGTCACACAGATAAAATTAGAGGATGCCTATACTTACCAAGAGGTTCCTATAATTTAAATTATAATAAAAAAATTAAAAAAGCGAATTGCATAATAAATAAAACAAATAAAATAAAAAATATATAATAAAAAAACAAAATACATTATTTACATAAACATATAAGATAAAAATTACTAACATGGGAAAATTATATAAGTCAAATTTAATATATATTATTATTATTATTATGTATATTTATGTATTGTCCATCACTTTTGATGTTATCAAGACCGATTTGACTTCCATAATAATCAAAATCAATCTATTTATGTTTTTAATAAGCAGAGCGACTTTTTAATAAACAGTTCTTTAAAATAGTTCTGAAACGGTAAACGAGTTTTAATAGAAAATACGAGTATACCTTAAATACCTTTTCTTAGTCAAGTTAACGAGAATAGATAGTTAAGTGAACTATTTTTAATTCGGTTACTTTGTAACAGCGAAATAACTTTAGAAAGAACTACAGGAAAGTACCCTACATATATAGATGGGTACTGGCCTGAGCTTGTGAAGTAATAACGGAACAAGGTTGGCCAACTTTGCAAACTCCGAGACAGGGATGCCAACATGTTATTGTTAAAAATTCCAATGGCTAATCATCGCATACCGGTCAGCGGTCTATATGGCGAGCAATGTGAATATATTCCATAACCGCAGAGTCTGGGTACAATACGCGTTATCCTATCAATTAACGCCAGCAGTCAATGTTGTAAATAGCGTCAAAGTCATTTTGCATCTAAACAATAATTAAGTAGGTTCTTATATATTTTTAGATGGTTTTTTTTCTGAATTGAGTTAAAATAGCTTCAAATTTGACTCTGAAAAGTATTCTTTTAAAGAATAATAAACTTTGTTAATTATTTTTTAATCTTATTTTCAAGTAAAAAAACAAAATTTAAAATCGAAATGTTATAATTTATAAAGATGTTGAACAAAATTAAGAGTAATTTATAATATTTTCATGTCTTTTCTTGTATATTTATTTAAAAGTTAAATTTTGGAAACAAATAAAACCTTACGCTTGGTCGAGCATAAAGTTTCACTTACTCATACAACTATTACAAATGGGAAATTACCTAAAACTGACAATGCATTTGCTATGCTTTTATAACGTGTTTGTTTTTATTCATTTAATTTTAAAACAATTTTGCCAAATAACATAAAATATAAAATAAAATAAAGCTGGTCGTGGCGCACGGACACTAGCGTGCGACTGTATGCGGGGAGTTTGGATTCGTACTCGAGATAATGAAATTATTAATATTTTTATTTCCTAACTTTGGTAACGAGGCAAAATCACTCAACACGTTATACCGTAATCCCGGATGTAGCGGAAAGTTTGAAACTGATGCGTCTTAATGAGAATAGAGTGTCTAAATAATAGATTCCCAAGTTTCCCCTACCTAACCTGGCGAGTGCAGGATACAACGTGAATATAAAAAAATATACGTACATAATGCCTAATAACGTTCCAAATCAAGCGTTAACATTGGTTGCTAATATCGTTTATCAAATCATCCTTGAGTATAAATTCACATATAAAACTAAAATAAAATAAATTTAATTAAAAATAAAAATCAGCGTTACGCTGTATCCCGCATACAGCAGGGTAGGCAGAGGGAACCTAGTGTTAAGACACTCCATTCCCCACTTTCTGCCAAATTCTGGAGGCATTGCGTCTTGAGTGGCAGAACTCAACGCCGCGCTTTGCCTTGACGCCAGAGCGAAGAAATGGAAAGATAAATTTAAGTAAATATTCCATCCCTCCGAGTGGGGCTCGAACCCACAACCAGTCGGTTTTACAGTCACACTTTATGCCACTGCGCCACGACTGGCCTCATAAATCTTACATTTATAGAATTTTCTACAAAAAAATCTACAAAACCTCAGTTAAATCCTTTAGTTGCAGTTACTGTGCCTCGCTTCGGACAAAGACAAATCGCATTAAGAATGAAGACAGTCGGAGGACGCTCGACACGAAAAGTGGATTTCCTTTTCCGCCTTACGAATTTCGTCTAAAACCCACGGACCCGGTAACACTAATTGAGATAAACCACTCATAGACACGTGAAGATACAACAATTATTGATAGATATGTGAAATTTATTAAAAAATATAAACGAAACCAACTTATAATATAAAATGAAATATCGTGGGTTTCGTAAATTCCAATGCCGCACTATGCTTTACCATATTAGTCTTATAAAAAAACGTTACATCACGCTTTTGGCCGCAAGTAAGAATCTAGTGTCAAGACACTCCGTCCCTCGTCATGCGACCGGATTCCAAACATTGTGTAATAAGAGGCAAACTGATGCACATTGTCTTGATTTTTTTATAATATATTTAAAATTTATTAAGAAATATAAGTACCATCTAATGGTTATTTCAATTTTGTTATGTTAATTAATCTTCAATCCGTTAATTGTATATTAATAGTAATTTTCTGGACGTCATGGTTTAGTCACCATAATAATACGCATACTACGTCCTTGAGTCCGTCCTCCGTTTCTATAAAAGACAATATAAATGTATGGTGTAAAAAAAATCTAAATAAATCAACTTCACGCTATTTCCCGCACGCAGCAGGTTAGTCAAAGTGAACCTAATGTAAAGACTGGAGTGTCTTTATTTCCTCACCTTCCGCTTAATGTTTAAGATTTAATATATCTAAACTAATATACTAAAGCAGAAGAATTTGTTTCTTTGTTTGTTTGTTTAAACGCTAAGATTTCTGGAACTAGAAGGATTTTTATTTTTTTTTTGTTTTGTATGAAAGCTGCATTTCCCATGATTGCTATATTGCCATATAATTTAGTTAATAATAACTATTTTATTGAATTGTCTAAAACTTCACTTTTAAATATAGGTTATACGTTTTTTACATTGTTTCTAAAATAATATTATTATAAAAAAAACCAAAATATGTGTTACGCACCACCCGGCTCGTCGGCAACTCTCGGGTACGCTGTCGCCGAGCGCTCGGGGAGGGGCTTGGCGGGAAACGAATGACGCGCGGGTATTGTAAAATTTGGGCGGGAAAATGTGTTTTGGATGGAGTGAGCAGTATAGAAAATTATAATTAACATTATTGTAAGAAATATAGCTATTGGAAGTGAATAAGTGTTTCAATATCTACTTTTTGCGTTATATAGTGCAGATTAGTAAATTAATAACTATGTAGTCGAAGCGGGCGACCCACGAGTCCGCGCTTGTTAAATTTTAATATAAATAATTTAAATAAAATAATTTTAATTTCTTATGCCCTCATTTTAGAATGTTTCTTATAATTTTGATACAAAAAGCCACTCTTATTAACTTTAAATTGAGTTATTCAATAGATAGTTACTCAATACTAGATACGAAGAATATTTTACAGGGTACCTTTAAAACATCTAAAGTCAATATAACGTTGGTTCACACTAACGAAGGATTTTCCTATTAAGGAGCCCACATCTTGTCCTGACACATTTGTGGATTGACGGAAATTACGTGTCTACGGTAAGGTAATACCAACTATATGAAATCATACGGTACGATGGATACTCATCATGAGTAAAGATTAGAGATTAGAGATTTCTGCATGTCTTTTGGGTTGTAGAATGCTGTATAAGATAAATGCTGAATATAATCTCTTTAAATGTACTTCACTTTTACTAGTGCTGCCCAAAAAGAAGGTTCTAAAAAAGTCACTACGTTCTTAATGTTTTTACATTTATGTTCGGTGGTGGACACAACACCAAAATATAAAAATATAGTCATATCAAAAATTTATATCATCGATATCAACTTATCTCTATCTATAATAGCCTTCCCAATGGTACGCAACTGAGCTGACCCCTTCGTTTTTCTTTCTTTTTAACTTTCAATCGGTGTCAACCGCTTACATATATCGCCACTCCACCAATCTGGAGGGCGTTCCACATTGATTACAATACGCAGACTATAATATATAATTTTATCTTTATAGCGTCTACATAGTAGCATTATTTATTTAATCTTTTCAAGCCCATCTTCAAAACTGTGGACATATTTTATGTGTTCCTTGATAATGTCCACGCTACGACACATTTTATGGCTAAAATGGGCCTACAGACCTCGTTGTTGTAAATTAATGACTCCATTTACGAACTGCACACCGATTTAGTTAGAAATCAAGACATTATGAATATATTTCTCATATGTCTGTATCTCATATGTCTTGTTAAATACAAGCGGCCTATTCACGGCTTCGCCCGCAATCTATAATTATTTTATAATGCTGCATTTATCATAAGATTGATTATATTATTTATATAATATATAAATTATAAATAATACATTCATATGAATGTATATAACTTATATAAGCAATGTATCATCATCGTCGAAGCGTGAAAGTAAAGTCCTCATCCACACCCGCTTCTTCGATGCCCTCGCAGCGTCCTTCTAGATCCACACGATCCAATCACAGTCGCGAATGCCGAGTATATAGGAGTCACTCTGACACTGTAAAGACCATTCCCGGTCAACCGCAATAAGATCAAGTCGAAATATATATTGTGCCCTACGGTATTCTACTTTGGGGTAATGCAGCCGGTGTTATATCAATTTATGTCTTGTGAAAATCTATTTAACTGTGTAATGTATTTTGTTGTATAATGTTTTATTTAGTTAATTTGTACATTTTGCAATAATAACATTTTTTTATTTAACGAATAAGGACTATGACAGGGGTTGGAAGGATTTAACGTTAACTTGCACGTTAGCGCCGTAAGATACCACATCTTCGGCGTACATCTTAGCGGAAGCCATCACCCGCAGCGACTTCATTGCGGTCTTCATTATAATTTACTAATCGGCCGATATTCATATTCAAAATTCCACAAACTTTAATTAAAATAAATAAATTTTTTCAGCTTCACGCTTACGCTCACGCTGTATCCCGCACACTGTAGGGTAGGCAGAGGGAACCTAGTGTTAAGACATTCCGTTCCCCACTTTTCTCCAATTTCTAGAGACATTGCGTGTTGAGTGGCGGAACTCAACTCCGCGCTTTCCTCTCGACACCAGAGCGAAGAAATAAAAATATAAATGTAAATAAATATTTCATCCCCTCGAGTGGGGATCGAACCCACAACCAGTCGATTTAGAGGCATACTTTGTGCCCCAGCGCCACGACTGGCGACGTCGTTTAATTAAAATAAATAATTATATCTTTAATTTTTTTGCCGCGACTTATAGTCTATGACATTGACGTTTCGAAAATTTAGTTCTGATCTTTCCATAAATAGTTAAGAATTTATTTGAATGAAGGAGTAATTATTGGCGAAATTAATAAAACATCATCGTATTTTAAAACAAACAATATATTTATTACAAAATAAAACAAGTATTCATTTATGTTTTAAGTAACTCAATGGTGTCTAACATATTTCTATCTCTACAATACACTTGGATGGCTAAGCACTTACTATTACCGACAACTGCATGTATAAAATGCTATTCTAGTATAGGTATATAGTGAAAACGATCTAAAGCATTTATTTATACGACGAAGGAACAGTTACGTAGTTGGTACTCTAGTTGTTAATATAAACTCCCAATGTTGGTATCCAAGAAATAAGATTATATAGTTATATATTTGACATCTAGATGATTTTTATCTCAAATGAAAGAGTTATCTTATGATTAAGTATAATAAAATAAAATATTGTGTTAGTTACATTTTTTTCATCATCTATAAGTTGTTTCTTACAAAATTACAATAAGGATTACAATTTTCATAAAAAGTATAATGTATAAAAAAATGGACGTCAATATAATTATCTATTTGTGTGTCTCGAAACATTTTGTATATTTTTTTGAAAAGCAAAAGCCTAATAATATAAGTTTCAATTTTTACACAAATAACATAAATTATATAGGTACTTAAATATAACTTAGTTCTATAAAAGCACTAAATTGGAATTTATTGAGTCTAAATGTAATTTTATCGATATAGGCCAATGCCAATGCAGAAGTATCGATTGTACTTCGAATAATCGACTAGAAAATCGATGAGCTGGATATTGACATATTGTCGCTAACAAACGTTTTATTTTAATTAGTAATAGATGGATCTCCACATATGTTAACTTATATGAAAAAAAAAGAACACTAAGTATTTATTTAAATGTAGAATGACTACATTGATACGGTATATTATTAATCAACAACAAATAAATTTTATTAAGATGAACAATAGTTTTGAGACTCGCTTTACATGAGATAAACGTGATTACAATTCGATATATATCACAATCAAAAGCCTTATAACTAAACATACAGAAAAAAAATCGCAATCTCGCTTAGCTATCACATAATAGGATTAAATAAATCTAAACGTTTAAGTAAAACTACAAAAGCATAATTCGTGTTACAACTGTTTCTTGTTTTTTCTAGAAATCTTTAGGTACAATCATTTTTAGTTTCATTTTAGATAAATATAATATAATGTTACCGGAGTGACAAAATTGGATTAACAAATCTACTTATTTACCAATTTTAGTTATTTCTTAATTCTAAAGTTATAAGTACAATAATATACAATGCACAGATAAGATTCACATTTTACTATTATAGACAAGTGAAGAAATATTGACAATTTTTAATTGTGATGAGATAACTTAATCTACACTTTTTGGTTTCGTTAAGACATAAGCACCTTTTGTAAAGGTATTTAGGCTCTTATATCATTTTTAGCATATAATAATCATATTTATAAATATACATATGTTACATATAAAGATACTAAAATTAAGGACCAAGCGATGGATAGTAATGCTTTGACCTAAATTTAGATTAATATCTAAATATTATAAATAATAATTGTTGACACAAACGGAAAAAAGTTAAATTTTCATTAGGCCGCGGTTTACATCCGACTTTAGAGTGATTACATTTGAATTTTTCTTAATTATTATTAATAATGACAAATTCCTTGCATTAAAATGTATTTCTTATGTACAATGTGTCTACGGTAAGTCTATCTACATTGTTCTTAAGTATTGTCTTATTCATTTTTTACATAATGGTTGTAGGAAACTTGTGACAGCATTTTCTTTTCAATTTATGAATCAAATGAAATTAAATTAAGATTAATCATGTTCAAAAGAAATTATTGTCCTTTTTATTGAATAAAATTAATGCAATGTAACGTGAGTTTTACAAATAAAAATAATTGGCATCTCCCCTACATTCTTGATTTAACATAAAAAAATCAAAACATATTCTGTTACACATTATAGCTTAAAAGACTAGGAAATTCAATGTTGTGATATTAAAATGAAATTATACAAAAATAAGTTTTACATAATATGCAAGTAGTACTTATATCTATATGTTGACATTCAAAGAATACAACACAAAATGATTAAGGACTGTTTTGTTCTCACTATATGTCAAAAAATATATACATATTCGACAATTCAAAGATTCCGTTGACCGAGATCATATAGTTCTTGGTAACCATGATTATATCTATATTAATATTTCGATATATCTGCAAATTTTATTAAACACTACACAAAAAAAAAACAAAAAAATAATCCAAAAAAAAACTATTAAAATTAGAAATTTCAAAAATTAAAATAAAAAGATACATATTAATACAAAATAACTTATAAGGCGAATACAGTTAAGGAGATTATAAAAATAAAGCAAAGATAAAAACAAACGTAACAACATAATTTCGTTTAAACGCAGGTAGAGGCCACTCGAGGAGGAATTGAAAATCTGCAGTTATCTCGAAAGCTAAGGGCGAGTACACACGGACATTTAATTTGCTTCTATTTACACTGAAATTGACATAAGGACTGCGTACACACGTTAGAGACAAAATATGATTATTTAATCTTGTTTTTTAATCTGTAACCTTATTGCAGTATCTTAGAGGATATTGTGAGTTAATCTATTTAATAAAAATAAATAAAGCCATATCAACGTCAACCAATTTCTTTAAGATAACGCAACTTGAAACTGCAATTATAAATGTATCCTTAACGACAAAATGTCATATAACAGTGTCAACAAACACAAAATTGAAGTCCGCGTAAGCCTACCTGTCGCCAAACAAGAGCTTGGCGAGGTACGTCCGTCAGCTGCGCTCCTCGATGTTGGCCAGGACGTGCGTGTAGAGGTGGTGCCGGGTGACCTTCACGGGCTCGTACTCGAGCGTCGACAGGCCGTCCTTTTGGAATGTTTTACTTGTTTGCGACAAAAGTTGATATCTGAAACGAATTATTAGTTAACAAACAAGTTGTAGTGATGCCATCGTGCCGCGAAAGTGACGCGACAGTTGTGAGTTCGATTTCCACTCAAGGGAACTAGGCTAAGAATCATTAGAACATCAGTGTAAATGGTAAGATATATAAGATGAATGAAGTGGTATATTTGGGAAGTATGTTCAGTAGAAATGGATGATACCAGATGGATGCCGGTAGCAGGGTTAACGATGCCTTAGCCGCATGGATGAGACGACGAAACGTCAGGACAGCCGCACGTTTTGCCGTACACACTGTAGTGTTGGTACCGACTCTGTTATACGGCAGCGAAACGTGGGTATTACAGAAGAAGAATGAAAGAAGTGAGGTAGGGGGAGACTTCGGTTGACATTCAAATCATGGTATCTAAGATACTGGAGGAAGGTCACGTAAAAAGAATGAAGCGTTTGGCGCTTCCTTCTCTCTGAATATCCCGCTAGAGTACAACGTGAACCTAGTTTAGTTTAGTTTTTTGGCAACTTAGCGCTGAGTAGCGTTTCCTAACTACACAATGCTTGATTTTTTCTGCTTACTCTTTCTGCGGGATACAGCGTGAAGGTCAAGATATAGTAATCAATGTATAATAAATAGTCACTCAATACGATGTTAATTTTTTTTAACGTGAAGGTCGTGTAGAAATCGTTTCTATTTATTCGAGACACAACCACAGAAAATTATTAGCAGTATCCAGTATGTTTGATTATTTATTTACAATTTTTGACACTCCGTTGACCACGTGTCGCCCAAATATCGAGACATTATGTAAAGAGTGTAGAAACTCAACGCTCCTCTATTTTTTATGAGAGCAGGGAAATTAAACCAATTATAATATAATCTTACCCCGAGAATTGAACTCGAAATTCGAAAAACGTGGAATTGAACCCACAACAATAACAGTCGCTGTTCTTTTTTCTAGCACTACGTTAATCTCAATGATTTATATTATAATGAAATTAAAAATATAAAAAATTATGCAAGCGTTCCTACCTCTTAGGATTAGGTGCAGATTTCTTATGATCTAACATGGCGTAACGTGCAATTGACATTTTGTACCGCGCTATGTGGTAATTCATCTTCTTTAACCTGTATAAATAAAAATATCAAATTTTACGTTTTAAAGTACTTAGATCAAAGACTAGTACAATCAATCTGAAAAGCAGAATTTTTTAGCCTCTCGCTACATCCGCCGACGGAGGAAACCTAGTGTTTAAGACACTGAGATCCTTATTTTGGCTATGGTCGTATTCTGGAGGCATTGCGTGTTGAGTAATGGAACTTAATGCCGCACTTTGACTCGACACCAGAGGGAAAAAATGAAAATAAAAAATATTTCATTTCCTCGCATTCAAGGATCCGATTCTCTGAAATCGGACCCACAACCTGTCGCGCTTACAGTTGCATGCTTGTGCCACAGCACCACGACGGACCTTCAGAAGCATAGTTGATGCATTTAAAGAAAAACTTTCAATACATTTATAAAAACAAACATCCTAGAAAAACTTAATTACTGAAATGTTTTTTCATGGCTATAGCCATGAAAAAACTATTTTGAAAGGCAATTTAAATAACTTTATAAACATTATATTGCATTTATATTAACATCATTATTTACATAATACAAATTTCGAAATTTGTTCGAAATAATTATAAAATGTCGTTTGAATTAAACTGATCCAGTTACGTACGTATACAGGACGTATAATAAAATTGATTTTCAATCGTCCCTTGGGCAAAAATATATCGGAAATATTTTGCTTTCTACGAATCATCAAAAATGAAAATTTAATATTATATCTGTTTTATTCATTTATTTACTTTTCATCTTCAAACAAAGGATGTTGAAATGGATGGAGGCATCCCATATATGCCTCTAGAATACCGCGAAACATGACGAAACGGAGTGTATTAACACTACTAGGTTACAGTATGAAACTAAAAATAAATTAATTCTATCTTACCTATAGAACATATCGTCATCCTCCCCTCCCCACCCCCAATATTTGTTTGAAAAGCCATTCACTTTAGTGAACTGCTCCAACGTCATGGCGGACACACCGCCGAATATGTCCTCGTATGGTAACCTGTAAGTAATTATATGATATAACAACAATGAACAATTCATTTCTTTAAACATAAATATAATATATAGTTTTATTATAAAACTGTGCATTTTTACTGTTCTAGTTCTAGTCTAGTTACTTTTCTATTGATCAATATTTCTTTTTATTGAGTGTTATTACCTATGAAATGAATATATAAAAGAACAAAGTTAAATAAAATTTAAATACGATAAGTTCCATAAGTTACGCTATAAATTAGAAACATATAGTATGTATTAAATAATTAAAGAGCTACAATTTAAAAGAAACAACAACAACTTTCGTTCCCAACGGTAGTATACAAATCCTTTACTAACTGAGCCACTTGAGGTGTGTAGCGGAATTAATTATAGGTAAGATGTATCTTTCGAAGAAAGTTTCAACAAATCATTAGATAAACATAAACCTATGCGTGTATGAAACACTAGGTTTTACTGTCTAGTTAGTTATATTACTTTTGAATTTTGGTATAGTTACTTTTTAATTTTTGGTTGCTAATTTAGAGAATAAATATGTACTAAAATAGCAAACTTACTTAAACATTAACTTATCAATGGAGGCGGACATGTGCCGCGGCTGCCGCGGACAGGAGTACAGGTTCCTGGAGTCTAGCGGCAAGAGGTCGATGTCGTGGAATATGAAGCATTGCCATCCACCGGGTTTCTGCTTCTGACTCTCCACAAACCCCACGTTCATTAGTTTGGCACGATTGAAGTCGTTTGTACCTAAATATTCAAAACATGATTATTGTCATTATTTTTTAAAATATACGTCAGCAAACTTTTTTACGATAAAAGATACACATTTAATATAGCTATAGTAAGTAGTATATGATTAGTTGTGATCGTACAGTTAATAGTTATATCAACATAGAATAAAGAAAAATAGAAAACAGAGTATTTCAACACGAGGTTCCCTCTGTCTACCCTGCTGCGTGCGGATTACAGCGTGAAGCTAGAAAAAAAATTAAGAAAAATTGAGCGATATTTAATAATGACTTTCCTTTTATTTTAATCGCATAATTATTCACAATAATAATAATTCATAAAAAAATATCATATTATTTCTTAGTTATTATCTTACCATTTTATAAAGTAATAATTAAAAGCAAAAATTAAAAATCCAATTACTCTATTCAAAATATCTAAAATGCAGCAGAAACTTTTTCCATTTTCCAATCTATTACGGTAGTTTATTCATACTTTAAAGAACATTTCCTTTTATAATACCATCAAAGCAATCTTAACATCAACTTGTGCTGCCAATTTAGAGGAAACCGGTAAGGCAGCAAGCAAAATGCAAATATATAAACGAGAGAGGGTATATTACGGTTGGAGCTCGAATCAACAATAAATAAGTTGAAAAATATATGTAAATATTATTTTATTACTCTCTAGTGACGGATGAAATACGTTCTAGTAGGAATCTTACCCTCTTGTTCGACGATAAAAATACCGTACTCAATCTGCTGCTTCATTAGGAATGGGTGCATGTGGTTTAGGAATATTGCCAAATGTTGCTGGCGATCTCTGTAAAAGATTTAAAAACATTAGGACAATCAATAAATGTGAAAATCTTAGGATAAAAAAAACAAGTAATAATAGCCTTTTCTTAGCATCATTGTATTCTGAATTGGTTCCTTTAAAGTGCAAAGGTAACCTAGAATCCACTCCGTACCCTAAGCATCACATTTCGAGATATTGCGTGTTGGGTGGCGGAACTCAACGCTGCACTTTGTCTCGCTACCAGAGTGAGGAAATGAAAGTAACAACTACACATCCGTTACGGTTACAATCTGTTTACCTTCAAAACCATATGTTTAGTTCATCTGTCATATAGCAGGGTAGGTAGGAAGAACCTAGGTTAAATATTTCATTCTCCATTTTTCGTTTTACAATCCTGCGCATTAAGTAGTGGTACCCAAAGCCGCGCTCATATCGGGAAAGCAAGTAAAATTCCAATATAATTTAAGTGCAGTCAAACTTGCTGCGCCACAATAGTATTAAATATTCATTACTCTCTTAAATACAATTTAAACGATTAAGCTTTGGAAAATTGTGAAAATCTGAACGTTAATGTATGATTGTTTAATTCAGAAATTATAAATGGAGGCACTCAGGGGTTAGATTAAACAGAAATAGAAAAACAATATTTAGCAATGAATTTAACAGAATATCGTAACTAGAAATATGTTATCGTGAAGCAGTATTTACGTACGTTATAGTAAACGCCATGGTCATAGTTTATAAAATAGCTATAAGTGTATGTAACGTGCTGGGTTGGGTACCCACCATACCACAAAGTCGACAAAAAGGAGACAGTACTACTTTTTTTCACCTTTACGCTGTTCCTCCCAGGGTCATCAGGTGTTGTGCCCCTGCGCCACAGCTTCCCTCTGTATCCCGCATCAAGCAGGGTTGCCTACCATACCTAGTGTTAAGACACTCCGTTCCTCAAATTCTGGATTTCCGAATTCTGGAGGCGTGTTGAGTGGCGAAACTGAACCCTTCCCTTAGCTTTGTCCTAATAAGCGCGAGTGGTCACCACATATTTACAGGTAAAAAAATAATTTCATAGAACACATTTTTGATTTACCATAAATATTTTGGCAACAAACTTTTCTGTATAACTATTTTTTTATAAATCTGTTTCACGCTGTACGCTGTGCCACATACAGTAAGGTAGGCAGAGGGAATCTAATCTGTTAAGACACTCCGTTCCCCACTTTGGCGGAACTCAACGCTGCGCTTTACCTCGACAGCAGAAGGAAGAAAGGAAAATATAAATTTAGTTAAACATTTAATTTCCTCGAGTGGGAATCGATTCCACTACCAGTTGCGTTACAGTCACGAATATACATCTATACTAATATTATAAAGAGGTAAGATTTGTATTTTTGTATGTATGTATGTGTGTATGTATGTATGTGTGTATGTTTGTAGAGTTTTCACACAAAAACTACTGGAACGATTTCAATATTTTTTTCACTATTAGGAAGCTGCATCTTCATTGACCAGCATAGGCTATATTACATTTTCAAAAAAAATAGAGATCCCTAATAAAAACGCAATAATGTAACCCAAGGTGAGAAGAAATTGATCTTAACAATTGTATCATCGCATGCGCTGCGAAAACTATTGATGATAGAACAAAACAATGTTCCACAGTATTATAGAACGCATCAATATCTATAAAAAAGTCCGCGATAGCATATGTCCAACTACTGTAGTTATGACAATATAAACATTTTTTTATATCTTATAAGTTAACAAAAGTGCCAACAATAATCAAACCATATTGTTCATACCTCTGAATTAATCCTTATCCTATTAATTTATATTTTATTAAAGATAATTTCAATACCTGTAAAATACTTTTTAAATTAATAAAATCGGACATCCCATTCAAAAGATATAACGAATTTAAAAATATCAATCTAAAGAAAATTATGTAATAATAAAAAGTGCGGAGTGTGTGCCGTGTGGCCTCGCGCATCGTGGCGAGTAACTCAGCGGGGGTGAGGGGGAGGTGCATCGATATCACTAAAATCACAATCGATTAGATTTTTTGTTTCTTTATTTAATTAAATAGGCCCCGAAACTACGAGACCGATTTGGAAAATTCTTTTACAATTAGACGATCAAGGTGTAAAAAAATACCAAAAAAAAAACCTTATACGCTGTGGAAATTATTAACAATAGAGCAAAGTGATGTACTACAATTTTATAGAAGACATCAATATCTACAAACAAGTATACTATACCATGTGTTACTGTTAGAGTTATGCCACAATAACTAATTTTCAAAGGAAAATGTGCAAACTAGAACAGAGCCGTCATCGTAGTGCAGAGGGGCATTAAAAATTATTATTCTGTCATAATAAATACAAAAGTATCAACTTTTTCAATTATAATTATCAGTAGAGCATCGATACTAATGTGGTATCTATATATTTATATATATTTAATATTTTTTTCTTCACTTAGTGTTTTTCAGGTGGAAAACATAAACAATTTTTTTATTTGATAAAATATTTTATTCATTATATAAATGTTGGTAGGTTTTATAATTCTAATAGAATTTAACAACTTTCTTAAACGATCTTTCCTTGCATGCGTCGTAATAACTATTGGGAGCTATTTAAAGAAAACAATACATTCTCATTTTTATAAATATATTATATGTTATTGCAATATAATATATAAGATGTTAAATATTATTTTAATTTTTATCTTAAAACTTGCGAAAGAAAGACTAGAAAATATTTTAAAGAGTCCGACTTTCAAATTTTATAAAAATCGGTGCTGTTAAAAAAAAAATCCATACAAACTTTCAACCCCTATTTCATCCGTTTAGGGAACAAAATTTTCAAAATCCCTTATTAGTGGATGTCCAGATTATTAAAATAAACATCTGTCCAAACTTAACGTTTCTCCCAATTTTGAATTGAACGAAAAATTTAGACTAATTTGTTTAATTTTTTCGTCATAATGGCGCAAAAATATTCAAAATATTCAAAAACTATTTATTGAGAAAAACATAATTTACTAACGATAAGAATATTGGTAGTTTCTCAAAAGGTATACGAATTAAAAATGCCTAAAGTGTGCTTCGCAATTCACTAAAAAATCACTATAGGTATTAAATATGCTCAATTATATAGTGTTTTTGTCAGTACCACTTTAAATGAAACCATAGTTTTAACTACTCTATAAAAGCCTAATACAATTAAATAGTACATCTAAAAAAATCCCAAAAATGTTATTTATTTATACAAAATAAATTATATATTTATCGTTGATATTCAAATAAAACGCTATTTATCATTAAAGACGCAAACAGACATAGGCCTATTAAAGGGAAACCGCCGCATACGAGTCGTAGGTATGAGTGGCAAAGTTCAAAGTTTTTTTTTTTTATGGAAAAGACACGGCAAACAAGCGTGCGGGTCACCTGATGGTAAGTGATTACCGCCGCCCACGACCCCGTGCAACCCCAGAGGAGTTACAGGTGCGTTGCCGGCCTTTAAGATGGGTTGGGCGCCGGGGCCCGGCATTACCTGATGCGAAACGCAGTGGCATAAAGCCACTACTTCACGCCGGTTTTAAATGCCGGGGGGTGGTAATGGTCCGGTCGAGTATGCCCATGCGTGTTGCTGGCGACGTGACTCTACCACACGTACTTTAGTCGCCTCTTACGACACCATCAGTACCAGGATGATCCTATTCTAGATCGGGATCACACGGCAGAAAGTTGCTTAACCTTTAGTAATATTTTGTAGTAGTATGTGTTAACGTTATTGGTGATGATACTGTCCCCGTAAAATGAGCGCTGACGCTTCCATTCTGTATAAATATTAAAGGCCGTCGTGGCGTAGGGGCACAAAATTGTGCCTGTAACATGACGTTATGGGTTCGATTCCCACTAGGAGGATTGAATTGTAATTTAATCATATTTTCATTTCGCACGTCAGTCATATATCATACGCAGTATCTTAACACTAAGTTCCCTCTACATACCCTTCTATAGGCTGGATATAGCGTGAATCTGGTTTTAATTTTGTGTGAACCGATTAAAATAAAACTAATACTAAATATTTAAATATTTAAACGCACACATAAACAGACAAACTGACCAAGTTCTATTATATTGTTAAATGTCCGTAATAACAATGTTTCTAATATATCTTCCACGTACAGACACCGATGAGTTAGGATTTTATTGTAAGTATCGATATAACTATAACTATATAGCTATAACCATAACCTAGGCCCTAAAGACTCCTTACGACTCCTTGAGGCAAAAGTTTAAAGAAATTAATATATTGACAGCTGCATCTCTCTTATGGGAATTGGGAAAATGCGATCTAAGGTTTTTATAAATTTTCACATTAGAATTCTTAATTACGTTGCACACATATATTATAGGTATATTAAAACATGAATATAATATTAGTGGTTTAAGTAAATAATTCTGTGGTTAAAGCGAGCGAAGCCGCGGGCGGGTCGCTAGTATATATATACATATATATATATTAAAAATATCAATATTGGTGGACTTTATTCCACATGTGCCCCGAGGGTAACTGTTTCTTAATAAATAATTTAAATGTTTGTTACGTATTTTACGGAACAAAATAAAGGAAATCCAATTAAGACAATAAAATGGAAACTTGGCAAGTAATGAAAATCTGGGCGACTATTCGATTGCGTTATATAAAAAAGTCTTTACTGGAATGATAAACGAAACAAAAGGGGGAAACGTAAAATGGGAAACGAATTAACAATCTTCTTATTGAGACCGTCTCGTTTTTTGGTTTTTTGATTAAGGAACCACAAAAATCTCAATTCCAGAATGGTGTCGGTGCTATAATATATTAATAAAATCTGACACCGAAATTGGTAGATTTACCTTAAACCGTAACGCTTATACTTTATACGCATGTTAAATTTAACCCATCATAAATCTGACCCAGCGGGAATAAGGGAAAAAGTGTAGGAAGACGAGATAAGCTCCTAAGGTAAAATAAATGCTGACGATGCCTCTATGAAGATTAGTTAGTTGACTGATAACATAAATTTTCTTTTTATGTAGCTGGATAGGCAGAAGATATTTAGTGTAAAAACACTCCGTTTCCCACCCACAGTTCAAACTATAATATATTGTATTCTGAGTTGCGTAACACAACAATGCGCTTTCTCGTATTACAAGAGCGTGTAAATTAATTAAAATTAGAATTAAAAATAGGTTAATGCCGCCGAGTAGCAATCGAACTCATAACCGTCGCGCTTACAGTCAAACGTTTCACCGCTGCACCACAGCTGCCGTATAAACATGGTATGTTTTCACATCCTCGTTTTTCACTTAAACATGGCATGTCAGAATTATATGAAGAGATTTGGGGAAAGTACCTATTTATGTTTTTTATGTTATTACGTGTGATAAGGAAAATCCCACCTTGAGTTTAAGCAAACTTTCTGATTTAAGAATATGGAAGGCGCGACCAAATTAGCTACAAATTGGCGTAACAAACCAAATTATCTTCGTTTGTTTTACACATTAGATTGACGTAAATCTACTTTGTATTCAAATTTTGCTCGTAAAAGAAAAACAACTTTATGTTAAACGAGATTAATAATGATAATAATCAAATGATGATGATAATACAACATTATTCAAAAAAAAAGTGTTTCAAAATATTATGATATTTATTCTTATTATTATATAAGCAGACGGTTGTTGCTCAGTGGCACAGTGTGGCTGAAACGAAAGATGACGTTTGTGGATTCGAAAGTGAATGTCACTTTTATTGTGGCTCCGCTTTCTTCACAGCATACAAAGTAATATAAAAACAAACTAATTTAACCATTTTAAATTGTAAACTTACCTGTAAGGAACTATTATGGCGACTTTGTGACGAGCGGTACAGTTAGGGGGTGAATAGAAACCACCACGTTGTACCTCAGGATACTTTTTCTCTACCCAATCTAATTCCACTTCGGTTTTGTTGACTGATAATGGACCTAAACAAAATATTTTATTATTACATAAGACATTGAAGCACAATATTTTCATATAAAATAAGATTCTTTACAATTAAAAAAAAACAATTTTTAAATAATTTCATTGCGTTCAGGTTTATAGGTAAGAACTGGCTTGAAATTTAAAATAGTTCAGCAATAATTACCTAGATCTGGCGGCATTTCATCACAAAATTGTATCGTTGGTTCTGAGGGCTTAACACCCGCGTCTTCAGTAGTTACAAAGTTCTTGATTCCATCCATAATTTTTGTAATCAAAAGTGGTGTACTCGAATCATCAGTTATGTTTTGTCGAGTCATATTTGGCGCTTCTTTGCTAGAGTTGTTTCTGTTTGTATTATTAAAAGTGACCTTAGTATTAGTAGTAGAATTTTTCACAAGACTTTCGACCATAGTAGACGAGGCCGAAATTCTTTTAGGCCATGCTTGTGGTAACTTTTCGCTGGATCTAAAATATTTGTATAATATTGAATCATTAGAAAATAAGAATAGTTAATCTGAAAAAAATCTATTTTAAATTTAACATATTTTACCTAAAAGTAGGTATAGTAGCGTTATGCAGCGGGGTATACAAGTAAGTCCTGAGTGGCGACGCCTCCAGGATCGACCCGAACAGGTACTCCACAGCGGCCAGCGCCAGCACGAGGAGCAGCAGCAGGCGGAGCGCCCGCGCCGCCCGCCCGCCGCCTGCGGCTGCGCCCATCAACGCATGCGATGGGATTGTGCACGACTCGAGCCCTACGAAAAACGATATTTTACATTATTATTATTATTAGTATGTATTATAATACGGTCGACAAATCGTGGCCGCCTTGTAGTTATGTTTTTAAACATTTGTGCAATATGCACTCGAGAACAAATACTCAAAAGTAAAATAGTAAAATCAAACCTGCACTACCATCTACTGCTGACGTAAGCGTACATATAAGAACGTATTTGGTAACTAATTATAAAGAAATACGCTTGTTCGTCAAATAATTTTGTAAAATACTTTGATTGAAAGTAAATTGAAAATGTGTCAAGATATGTATAGTTACAAAATAATAGCTAATGCATTAAGAAAGCAATTACGATTTAATGACATTATTCCATACTTTATACGATAATAGCACATAAAATAAATTTAATAATTTTCCACGATTTCTATTTATGTTTCAGGCTTCTGTATTTATAAAATTGGAACGTAATTTTTGTAACATTAAATATGACTATGAAACTTATTAAAAAAATACTTACTAATCGAACTGAGCACCTCCTCAACCAGACTACTAAGTCTAAAGAAATTTGATAAACCCATAAATTTTATATATCTATCTCTTGGACTGCTTGCGTTAGTATTATAAAAAACTGGCTATTTGCCTGCCGTAAGTGGCTGTGTGTAAATATTAAACACATAATATGTTTTTTTATTAAATAACAGCAAAACAAAAATTATCTTTCAAAGTAGATAAAGATTCGTATTTACCTGTGTCTGGAAAGTGTGTAAAGAGGGAGCTCTATGGAAATGGCCCATTGTTTTCACTAGAGACCTTTACACGGCACGTTGTTAGCTCCGCCCATTGTAATCTGAAAAGGATAAAATGTTATTAGTTTATATTTAAGTAATAAAAACTACTATGAAAATAGGTTAAGGAATGGATAATAAATTAATGAGAGATGTAATATTTAATATTTTCATTCTCTCGCTCTGGCAACAAGGCAAAGCGTGACATAGAGTTCCGTAACTCAACAAGCAATGACTCGAAAATTCGTTGGAAAATGGGGAACGGAAGTATCTGAATGGTAACGGCGCGTCTTAACACTAGGTTCCGAGATTTCCTTTACCTGTCTCGGTATGTGAGCTTAAAATATACTAAAAATTTTCCTGTTTTTAAATTTTCAAATATTGCTTTAAAATGAAGTATGAGCTTTACTCGCATTCATATTTCACGTATTTGGAGATCAACGGATGAGTCAATAATATAACGAAAATCTTTTCACTTTTTTAGAAATATTGCGTGTTGGTACTACAAGTATAAATCAGCAAAATCAAAGTCAAAAATATTTTCCCCGTCTCTAGAACACTCTTGTATTACACAAGGGACAGGGTACATACATACATAAATACATACATACATATATACATACATACACACATATATACATATATATATATATATATATATATATATATATATATATATATATATATATATATATACATACATACATACATACGTTTAGAATGCGGTAATTGATTCGCACACAATTTTATATGAACATTCTGTACGCGTACTGAAAATAAGAGGACCTCGATAATGGGTTTTAGTAACGTTTATTATATTTTAAAATTTACCTTTTGTTATTATAGTTTTCCTACATTTTTATTATTTTGTTGTACTTTTTTTGTGTTATTATTCTATGTTCTAGTACTTTATTTTATTTCTTACCAAAATATTGTATGTTAAGTATAATGACAACAAATAGGTAACTTTCATTTCCACGGAGGGGGTCTCGATCACGGAATTCGAGAAAAAAATTCATGGAAATGTGCAAGTTTATAATATTATAATAAAAAATATTTTCACGTTAAATAATATTTGTGAATACGGAAACAAAGCAATAAAAGTCAATAGTGATAGCTGTTGATGATGATTTTTACATGTTAACTGGTTTATAGATATGAAGAGCACGTAGTTTGAAACGTAACATATATCCCTTATAGCGACTTATATAGCTGTAAAATATACCGTCTTTTCTTGGAATATCCTGCTAAACTTATTTTTTTTTGTGGAAATTTTATTTGTAAGAGGATCTTTTGTACTTACATAATTAAAATTATGTGCTCATATAGGCAAACTGGCACAAGAGTGTGATTGTAACGTGACGGTTGTGAGTTGTAGGTCCCCGTGTGGGACCACAGAAATAATGATAATTTATTAATATTTTCATTTCTTCGCTTTGGCATCAAGGCAAAAATCCGGCGTTGAGATCCGACAATCAACACGCAACGCCTTCAGAATTCGGTAGAAAGTGGGGAACGGAGTGTCTGAACACTAGGTTCCCTCTGCCTACCCCACCATATGCGGGATAATGCCTGAAGCTGATGTCGGTAAATTAATGTAATAAGGGTATTATGACGAGGAGGAAGCGAGGAACGGAAGCGCTGTGACAAGCTTCCCGTAATTAATGTGAGTTCATGGTTAATTAAGCTAAATATACGAAATAACACGTAGAATACTGAAACACACAAAAATGCAGCAGCGTTCTGAAACAACCAAAGTTATTTTTCAGCTTCACGCTGTATTCCACACACAGCAGGGTAGGCAGAGGGAAGGAGGCCGTTCCACATTTTTTCGCTGAGTTCTGTAGGCATTGTGTGGTGAGTGGCTAAACTCAGCGCCGCACCTGTCTTGTCCTGTTTGTCTACACCAGAGCGAACAAATGTAAATATTAAATATTTAATGTTTTCGAGTGGAAATCGAACCCACAACCTATCGCATATACAGTCACACTTAGTTCCCCTGCCTCTCCTTCACGACTGGCCTCGTCAATCGATAATCAAAGTTAATAATTTCCTTTTTCGTGGAGCTCCGCCATCTGCTACCACAATCGGGTTATTGGATTTCTTCTACAACAAAAATGGAATTTTAAAGAGCTTTTCGTTGATCTTGTATCAGAAATACAATATTATTTCATTGTATATATAAATTCTATTATTTAATCAAGTTAGGCCATCTTGGCGCAGGGGCACAAAGATGCGATTGTAACGCGGCGGATGCGAATTTGATCGTCTCTAGGGGGAAAAATTTTTTATTAATAAATATTTTTATTTTTTTGCTCTAGTACTGAAAGCCCGGTGTTAAGTTCCGCCACTCAATACGCAAAATCCCAAAAAATTCAGCGGAAAGTGGGGACAACAAAATCTCAATACAGAACATTTAAATAATCACAATCAATAAAAAAAAATACTAAAAGTTAACACATTTATTTCTATAAATTAAAACAAAGCAGATTAAAAGACCAAGCAATTATTTGTGCTAGCATTATGGAATTTGTTATACTCTTTATAGGAACTGGCCAACACCCTCTATAGTCAATCAATTAACAAGAAACCTATGATTAATAATAGTCATAAAAGTATAATAATAATAGTATATTTTAATTTGATAAATTACATTTATTTATGTCTTTTCTTACTATTTAGTTAAATTTATATTTATTACTATAATTTCTGTCACGCTGTTGTATCCCGCACACGACACTCCGTACACCGGCTTCCCGTTTCATGTCGAGTGACGGAGCTCAAAGTGACGCCTCGACACTAGAGCGAAGAAATAAAAATATGAAATATTTAATTGCTTCGAGTGGGAATGGAACACACAACCTGTAGCGTTTACGGTCATATTTTGAGCCCCTGCGCCACGACTGGCATCTGGATTAACTTGTATTGTCATTAAAACGTCTGTACCAACTTTTCCATATATTTCTAAACAGACATACATTTATCACTAATAAGTTTTATGGAGCATTCCGTGACCACAATTAATAATAATAACATGCCTCCACCGCCGCCATACCGGAGCTGGGGAGGTTTAACGACGCAACATTTTAACGCCGCTCTTGTTTCCATTTCTTAGTTAGCTCCAAGGGCGAACAATTACTTATTTATTGGCGTGTCGTTTATATTTTCGAGAAGCTATTACTAAAATTGCAAGTTTTTGCATTTAAATTAAAGATATTTATTAAAATGACAATTTTATCTATAATTTAGCCGTCGTGAGGCAGTGTGCCTGATTGTACAGGCAATGGTTGTGGGTAAGTGGGTAAGTGAATTGCCACTCAATATACAGTGCCTCAAATTCTGACGGAAAGTGAACAACGAAGTGTCTTGACACTAGGTCTTCCTGCCTACTGTGCTAAGCCGAAAATATTTATGAGTTCCTTAATTTTTTTTATATGCATATGTCAATATTATTGTTCATTGTTATTTATAGTCCATTATAATTTCTTAATAGATTTACAATATTCCATAGTCACGATCGATGCTTAGAAGTCAGACAGACAACTTAATAAACGAATTCTTAAATTTTTATTACAAAACAAATTATAAAAATAATAATCAGTTTACAATTTCTAAGTCGACAAAGCCAAGCATAATATTTGTATAAAAAGTTTATATCAAACAACCGCTAGGAACTTTTTGCTTTGAGTTTAAATTTGTTTTGCGTAGAAATAGGTAGCATTCGACGTGTGAGCAATGTGTAGGTAAATACCGTGAGGTTTTGTACTGTATGCATAGAACACGCTGTACATTATAGATAGCGAGAGCTATAACTATATCCAAACTATTGCTTTTCTATACTATTCTATATCATTAATCGTATAATTTTAGTTTAATTGAAATACTGCATTAAATTAATTCAGCAGAAAGTGGGGAAAGGAGTGTCTGAACACTAGGTTCCTATTCCTAATATACTTCCATTTCTCTGTTTCTACTGAATTCTGCAAGAGCTTAACGCCGCGTTTTACCTCGTTACTATTTAAACGTTTTATAAATTTCATTTCTTCGAGTGTGAAACAAACCCATAACCGACAGGTTGAGTTTGTTTTGTTTCAATTACAGTCGCAGGCTTGCGCTTCTGCGAGAGGACTGACCTCAGAATGTAGGTAAAAGCTAAAAATATGGTACAACATCACAGATCAAAAAAAAAATAGTTACAACCCATTAAAACACATAAATATTAAAACAAGGCATGTGAAAACATTGGATTACAAAATTAATTAACCAAATAATAAAATCGTACCGCAAAACTACTTCCACCCTCAAGTAAGTGTACGAGTTACACTTACTTGAGGGTGGAAGTTGAGTTAGCACTAACACGCCTCATAACGGGTAAACTGTAATATTTGCGCGAGCGTACCTCTGGAGCGCCCCGACCTACTACCACCACGTACCGCGTACCACGTACTGCGGCGTGCACGTCGTCAAACACACGCTGGAAATGTAAATCAATTTACTTTGTACGTACCTAAGTTTTACAACTAAATATGACTTGCAGAGTATTTATAACAGAAATAAGTAATACAATACAGGCCAGTCGTGGCGCAGTGGTACAAGTGTGCCACTGTAATCGCGACAGGTTGTGTGTTCGATTCTCACTAGAGAATTAAATATTTAATATTTTTGTTTAGTCCCTCTGGTAACGAGGGGTGAAACATGACGTTGATTGTCACCACTCAATATGCAATGACAGAAAACTAAGTATTTTAACAATAGGTACCCAGATTCCCCCTGCCTACCTTGCTATATCTTGGATAAAAAATTAAACTAAACAAAATATTATGAATTTTCAACCTCTAGTTCCACAAATAAAGTTTATTTTACTCTTAAGTAAGTGAATGAATATGCTGACCGGGTGTAGGGTTGCTCGTATATCAATAAAAAATATTTTGATATGAACTAGTCCTTTAAGGGAAAGGGTAGAAAAATTGCCATTGCCCTACAAAGGGATGGAGTTTCCGGCCCACAAACTATATTTAATGCTGGGATTTAGAGGAGGGTAGAAGTACATTTATCATATCGAGTGTAACGCATGGTCTCGGGCACCTCTCCTTTGTTGTTCTTTTTACATGCATAAGCTTTTAGTGATCGATCTGTTTTGCTTTTGTATTTTGATAAGAAAAGAAAAGAAGAGAAATAGTTCAGCATCACCTTCAGAAAAGATTTTTTGACAGATTTATTTCTGTATATAAAATCTGTTCTTTTGTATAAATATTTTGTTTTTATATATTAAGAAATTTTCATAATTATTATAATTTATATTAAATATTTTTATGATTTACGAGCCATTTAAATTATTATCAATTTTAGAAAACAAAGCCCTTCAAGTTCCTCACCCTGAAATGGATGGGCTTAATACACCAGCACGGTGAGTCAAGGAAATGTTTAGTAATATTTTGACCTCTTTTTATATTACGTGCTAATGAATACATTAATATTTACCTATATGCTACTAATGACGCATATACAGACATACAAATGATACGAGTATATATATACCTGAGGTTAGGTTTTAACAATAGGTATTTATTTATTTTATGTCTGTTTATATATATAGAGGCCGGTCGTGGCGCAGCGGCACGAAGTGTGACTGTATAACCGACTGGTTGTGGGTTCGATTCCCACTCGAGGAGATGAAATATTTACTTAAATTTATATATCCATTTCTTCGCTCTGGCGTCGAGGCTAAGTGCGGCGTTGAGTTCTACCACTCAACACGCAACGCCTCCAGAATTCGGCAGAAATTAGGGAACGGAGTGTCTTAACAACTAGGTTCCCTCTGCCTACCCTGCTGTGTGCGGGATGCAGCGTGATGCTGACTCTGACATGCCGTAAATCTTTACAAAAATGTTTCGTGATTGTTAAACGAACTTTGTATATTTCAGAACTTTGCAAGCGTCAAGTTTAAGCGGCATTGAAAATAAAAGTTTCTAATTAGAGCTCGTTTACACGAAGAAATGTTTCAGGGGATTGTCTTTTTTGTTGTTAGATTGCTAGAAACATTTTATAGTTGGTAAAATGGCAATGTCGTGAAATTACGAAATGAATGTTTAAAAATTCTTTAGGTTTTAAATAAGAAAATATGTTTTAACCAACAAATTGGAAAGTTAGAATAATATAAATGTAATTAATATTAAATTAAAAATATTTCATTTATTTCACAGTTGAAACCTCGCTTTAGTGTCGCCGCTATTATTTGACTGCCTGTAATACATGCTTTGGTTATTTGGATGTTAATTTTTGCGATTTTTTTAACATTTTGTAATAATTTTGTTTCTGTTCAGTTCTGGTTATACCGTAACGTATGTGGCAATTAAACACTAATTGCCACATACTTAAAATACAATTTTTAGGAATAGCATAAAAAAATTATAACTAAATAAAATACTTTAAAAAAAACAAAAATGGGCATTTTATTATCTTATAAGCTCTACGAATATAATAAAAAATATAAAAATATGATATATGCCATAGTATACACATACTTGTATATAATACAATTAACCTAACATTACTTTTCAAATATATATTACAAATTAACTTATTTGAAAGTAACTTTTCTGACTTTGATAAAAACTGCTTTCAGAACTGTATTTCAAACGATAACTTTTAATCTACGCAAATATTTTTATATAAAGGGATACCGGTATCTGTCTGCAACTTGTATTTGTTTATTTTTTATTAAACATTCTTAAATATTATTAGTATTTGTCGTGAAAAGCCTGTGCATGAAAATATTAAATAATTATCTTATAACCATAATAATTAATGCTTAAGACAATTCTGAGCAAAGTCTATCATAAAAATTTTAAAATTTAAGATTAATTATTAACTGCAGAAATGCAATTAGTTTATTAACAATTTAACATTTACAGTTAAATTGTGGTAAAAACACAGAAATCCTTAGTTTACAAATAGGTATTAAATAATGATGGTGTAATTACATATGCTATATTTTTTTTAGCTTCTCACTATATCGCGCACATAGCAGGGGGGTATAAGCAGAGGGAGCTTTGGAATCTAGTCTTAAGAGACTTTCATTTCTTACTTTCCGCCCTTCCGAAACTTAACGCCGCGCTTTGCTTCGTTGCCAAAGTGAAGAAATGAAAATATTAAACATTTTATTTCCCCTGACGGTAATCGAACCCACAACCGTCCTCCCGTCTAAATGACTTATAACGCAATTTAACTTGTGTATTGATTTTGTAAATCCACATTCACAGAGAACTGATTAAGTTCCCCTATTAGCTTTAGGAGGGGTCAAAAGGGTTCCTTTTTAGCTGTAGCGATTCATCGAATAAAATATATGTAGTTTTGTTATTAAGTTAAGGGGGTGACCTTTTGTTATATATACCTACAATAAAATCACTTATAGGCTTTACAAAAGTGTTTCTAAAGTAACCAAAAGATAAACCTTTATCTTTGCGGGCTTGTTTCGATCCTTCTTTTTAGGCTTCAACATAAATTATTTAAATTTTGTGATTTTGTCGCTAGTCTTACATGGCTTGAATATTTCCACTACGTCTTATGCTTACATGGTCAAATGGAAATTTCTAAAAGTTTTTGTATGACACAATCGGTACAGTGGGTTACTAAGGAACAATAAACATCGGCTTCACGCTGCCCCGCATACAGTTGGATAGGCAGAGAGAAGCTACTGTTAAGACACTCCGTTCCCCATCTTCCGTCGTAATTTTGGAGAAGTGCAGAATGCTAATATTTTATTTAAATAATGCATAAAAACACATTAAATCAATAAAATAAGTAAATACACACAATGTTGTACATTTGACAATTTACATTTTTATATAAAGTGACATACACGTCGTTATAGCAACGCGTAATATACGTAATAAATAATAATTCATATGACTCATTATTAAAAACACAAATTAAAAGTCACAAAACTCAAAACGGTTACAACAGAAATATTATAATCCTTATTCAACTTTATTACTTTCTGCCACAAAGGTGTAATGGTGAAGACGTTTTTAAATCTCTTTACTGTGGAAAGGTTACAAAGTTTAACGATTGTTGGTGAAAAAAGTAATGAATGGTAGCACCGACCGATATATTAGTGCGGACGAGCGCTGGTCTGCTGGTCTACTGGACTGCGGACATGGACGTCGATGTGGAATACCTCTTTGTGATTCTACACGTTGAACTACTGTTATACTTCACACATTAGGCACTCGGGTATAAATTAGTTTATTTTCATCGCCTCGCTTTGGTAACGAAGAAAGTTGCGGCGTTGAGTTACGCCACTTGACACGCAATGAATTCGGCGGAAAGTATCTACCCTAGTCGTGGCTACCCTGCTATAGTTACAGCATGTATGGTACAGTGTGAAGCTAAAAAATATAAATAATAAATAACACAAATATAGACCTATTTGTATAAGCTCAATTGTAAATTGTTATGAAATAATAGGTAATAATAATAAAGCTATATTTATAATCCAACTCTAATCTTATTACAAAGATCTAAATGTACCTATATATTAGTACATATATAATAGACCACATAAAATATAATAAATCAATATATCATAATTTATTTAAACAATTTAATCATTTTCCCAATAACAAATCTAATTTCAATACCAGTTAGCATACAAAACTGCCACTAACTACTATTATATTAATATAACATTAATAAAGAAACCGCCGTTATTTGTACCAATATAAGCTTGTAAGTGACGAGCATTTGCCAAAATCCTTTGTTCCAAATTACGCGCGTGCGTTAATGTCGCCGTTTAAATGACAGCGTTTTGATCTGGAGGTAATTAATATATTGGTGTATTATTAAATGTATTATATGTTTGGCTTTTTAGGAGGAATTATAAAGAGATTAGTTTGTAACGTATTTTGTATGATGCTGTTTCTGTTGTGTGGAAACCGCAAAACGAAATATCAAATTTGTTGTTTATTTTGATAACTGTAGTAATGCCATTATTTATGATTGACTTGTCGTTGCCGAACCACTTTGTTTGTGTAGACTTTCAAATGTAGAATAAAAAATCCGGAATTTTGAGAAATTACCTTTATTGTCCCCTCCAATACCCACTTGAAACGTAGATAATTCAAATAGTTTTATATGATATCGTGACGGCAAGTAATCGCGCGCAGTATCTAAACGTGGTTTTTCTTGTGGAATTGCCATGGGAATTCTCTATTTTCCAGTTAAAGTCCCATATCAATTGTGTCAGTTAAATTTTATTTATATGTATAGATTAATTAAACAATAAAAGTACAAAACAAAAATTATAATTATAATTAGTAATAGACATAAGGTTGCCTGGAAAATAGTTACATGTATAGATTATAGTTCAACAATGTATTAATAAAGTATTTTCTTGAGGCCGGTCGTGCGCAGCGGCACGAAGTGTGACTGCAAAACCAACTGGTTGTGGGTTCGATCCCCACTCGAGGAGATGAAATATTTACTTAAATTTATATTTCCATTTCTTCGCTCTGGTGTCGAGGTTAAGCGCGGCGTTGAGTTCTGCCACTCAACACGCAATGCCTCCAGAATTCTGCAGAAAGTGGGGAACGGAGTGTCTTAACACAAGGTTCCCTCTGCCTACCCTGCTGTGTGCGGGATACAGCGTGAAGCTGAAGTATTTTCTAAAATGTAAATTTTCTTTTATAAGAATAGAATAACACTTTGAAAATGTAAAAAAAATGCTGTTAATAAAATTATATTACTATAAAAATATGTGTAATTATGATTTCCAACCATTTGTTAGATGCGATCGTCATTAACAACGTGGTATGTACAGTACTAGCTGGTCCAATGCACTTTGAGTAAGCAATGGTCGCCTGTGTCGCTGCAGATTGGGATTACGGCGATAAGCTACTGTTGTGCATTAGATGGATGGGTTTAACATTAGAAATACAACTAGTATTACTACAAAAAGGCATCTTATCTATTATCAGGTTTTTAAAATACTAAAACTAAATTATAAAGTGAAGTTGCTGTGGTTCACTTTCTGGTCTATTTAATTATAGATAAACAGGGAACCTTGTATTAAGACACTTGGTTACCCTCCATTTTTAGAAACAATGTGTGTTGCAACGCCACGCTTTGTCTTCATGCGAGCGATTATATAAAATTGCCTATTCCCGCACGTGGAAATCGAGCCCACAACTGTCCCGTTTACAGTCACTGCGCCACGGCCCAAAAGATCTATGAATGTTTCGTCATTTATAAAATTGTAAGGGCACCGGGAGCAATAACAAGAAATTAGTTTATGACATAATATACTTACATTGATATAGAGATAGTTAAAAGTAAGCCAAGACGATTTTATAAACAATTTAACTTCATGCATTAAACGCCTCCGCTTTAAGTTACCATTACAAAGTTTGTGACATTAGCAACGGTTTTTATAGAGTTATTTATTTACACACAAAGAAAAGGATAATAGTTAAAAACATAAAGAAAGTTACCGTAGACGGACTAGAAAACCCATCTTTTTTAAATCTGTTTAATATATGGAACCCTTTAAGCAAAAATTGCAAAAATAAAGTAATAGTATAAGAATTTTAATGTAGCACGATGATAACCTATGACATAATTTGGTAGAGCGCTGGGACCATTTGAAAGAGATGCGGGTTTGAATCCCGCTTAGTTCAAATTATACGTTTCTATGTATAATATTAATGTTTTATATGCCATTTATGTTATTAATATTTTACGCTCGACTGAATTACATTTGTAATATTAAAATGTATGCTCAAATGAACTATGCATTTAAGTAATCATAATTTAATAATATAAATTAAATGGACATATAAATTATAATATTAGTCATTTTTAATCATTCATTTTTCAGTCATTTTTTTTATTAGTCTTTTTTTTCATTTTAGTAGTTTCATAAAAATCTAATTTCCTTTTTGTTACGCTAAGAAGTTAAGCTCATCGCAATTTTGCAAGAGGCTTTCTTTCAAAACTTCGTTGAATATTTAATATCGTGTCGTACTTACTATCTCTGATCTAATTATAATCAGCTCGGGAGGCCAGTATTTTCATAAAATATGAAGTCTAGCAGTACTGAATCTGCCAAAAAGTAGCTTTAAAACTAATATTATTAGATATTTTAGATTTCATAAACGTGTCTCACGTATTATGGTTTTATTAATTCTGCGTTTGAGTGATGTGAATTTTTTTTTTTACAATTTTCCATTTACATTTATCCACTATAATCTGTGCAACGATACGGCTATAAGTAAAATAGATAAGATGAAATAATATTCGTTATTATAGCGTATTTAGGGCGATAGGGGCACAAGCGCGTGACTGTGAACGCGATGGGTCACTATGGGATCATTGTATGGAGGTACATGTCCATACATGCAAAATGCAAAGTTCATTTATCTACTATGTAAATAACATGCTTCGATTGCCTGATAAATTTTCTGTATAATACTTCTAATATTTAAAAATTAAATTAAATTAAATTAAATCAACTTCACGTTCTATCCCGCGCACAGTTCGCGTACACTCCGTACCCCACTTCTGCCGAATTCTGGAGGTATTGTGTGTTGAGTGGTGGAACTCGGGGCTTTGCATCGGTACAAGAGCGAAGAAATTGAAATATAAATTTAACTAAATATTTAATTTCCTCGAGTGGAGATCAAACCCACAACAAGTCGCATTTACAGTAACACATTGTGCTACGGTTAACGCTCGACTCGCTGTGCCATACGGAAAGGGGGGAATAGAAGTGTGTTAATGCCTCTGCCTGACTATTATTTGAGGAATACAGCGTGAAGAAAACAAGCTATAAATTAAAATGCTTACTTAGACAAGAATATCAAGATTATTTAAACATTTTTTTTAACTAAATCAACTACAAATCAATAAAATGGACGTCCAAATATTGTATGTTAAATAACCATCCATCCATTGTACTATATAGTAATCAAAAGTAAAAATAGATTTTTCATTTGTCTATATTGTATATTTATTTTTTATTGGTTTAGCATATTTATTAACTTTGAACTAGTATTAATGCCACGGTTTTATCTTAATACCGGAATAATATATTTAAAAGCGTGGGTTTTATAGAGTACAACACTTTTTTATTTTGATATTTTACAACTTATTTTATGATTACATACAGAGTACCTACTCCCGAAAATTCATGAATTGTCGCGAATAAACTTAAACTTATCGTTTAGATTATGCTTACTAAAATATATCTATCAAAGAGTTTTTTTTAAAGCAGGACGCAGGACGCTACAGTTTTAAGTTAGCAAGACTAAAATAAAACTTTTACCTATTAATAAAACAAAAAATATATTTCACACTTCTATCTGCAAAGCAGGAGAAAACGTAGTGTTAAGACACTCTATTTTCCACTTACAGCTAAATTTGGTAGTGACGGAACTGATCACCGTGCTTTGTCTACCAATGTGAGGGAATTAATGTAACACTAGATTAAACAGTTAGATACGTTTTGTACAGTAAATTTCAATATAACACAACACTATAAGTAACTATGAGGTAAAAAGAAGAACAACGTTTCTATCCGCACCGACGTCGCCAGCACCTCGTTGTCTGAAACGCTGAGTCGCTCATTAAAGCGGACTCGTTGTCATCGATCGTGCTTATATGAGTGCTCCGGCTCTATCGCTTCCTTTGTACGTTTTCAATTTACCTTATTGGGCACGTTCGAATGATAATATTGAGATGGAAATGTCTTTAGTTTTTACTTGGAAACTGAATCAGTTTATTTTAATAATAGTATGAAAAAATATTATATTATTATTGGTCTGGTGTATTTGTTAAAACATTCGCGACTATGTAGCTGAGAAATAAATATACATTATAATCGTTGGCGCGTGAAACTATCATATATTAACTCTAGATATGCAACGCCCTACGATTTGATTATTTGTATGATCAATACCCCAGATTGATGAGAAGATTGGTGCGATCTGGTAGCTAGGACTTACCGAATTATTTTTTAGTTTTTAGTACATTACCTACATTATTTTTATTGTAATAAAACCGTTTAACATAAAAAAATTTTTTTATTTAATGTATACTGCAATTATTGTTATACAAAAAAAATAAGGTACCCTTACCTATTATATGTTTGCAATCCTAAACTTAAACTCCACCTTTTTTTTAAAAAAACTGGTTTTGTAATAAAAAACAGTTTCACAGTTTTTAATACGCGTCAAAATACTCGTTAAAAATTAAGTACTTTATATTTAACTGAATGTCTTTTAAATAAAAAACATGATCATTTGATATCTTTTTTTGTGAAATTCATTTTATCACATTATCTGATAAAGTGATAAATCTCTAATCAGCAAATCTCGGACATTCCGTCATCCTCATATGTACTAAAGTTTCATCATTATATTTTACATAAAAACTCGTATTTGATAAGAAAATATATATTTCAAAAAAATATTAGATAAGAAAAATTATATTTAAAAAAAATTGAAGCCAGTCTTAGCGCAGTAGCATTGCGACCACGATAAATAGTGGGTTCAATCCCCAATGAGGACAGCCCGCTCCGCGGCTGTAAGCCGAGGTTCGAGCCCCGCAGGGGGTGCCCTTACAGCCGTCGACTCCTCTCAAGCAGCCACGTAGTGCTTGCATTTCTTCTGGGACAGAGTACCCTCTTCCCTACCCACCCAGTGTCGCTGTAAAAGCCAATAGGGCTAACAGCATTAACGTCAAGATCGAAAAAAAAAACCCAATGAGGAAACGAAATATTTTCTATTTTTCGCTCTGGTGTCGAGTCAAAGCGCAACGTTGAGTTCCGTCACTCAACAGGCAACGCCTCCAGAATTCAGCGGCAACTTGAAAATACAGCGTGAAGCTGAAAAAAATAAAAATAAACGCCATACGGGGCAGTAGAACTATTTGTACATGCGAGAGTAGTGGGTCTCATTCTATTAAACTCGGATAATTAGTTATAACACTTAATTATATGTCACGCATGCACGCAAGTACGCACGCACACACACACACACACACACACACACACACACACGCACACACACACACACACACATCAAAGACCTCGAAGAAACAACAACAAGGTTGGAAATTGTAGAAGCAATCCGGAAGGCATCTGGTGAAGGTTGTGAAGTTACTCTTGATGCCATTAGAAACATGCGAAATGCTTACGGAGGAACTATCACCGCATCTGTGAGATTACAATCCAGGATAGCCCAAAAAATCCTTGAGTATGGAAAAATTAAGATAGGCTGGGTCAACTGTCGAGTTAGAAGTGCCCAAAGACCAACTAAATGCTTCCGATGCTGGCATTATGGCCACCTCGCTAATAAATGTACCAACAATTTGGATAAAACTAAATGCTGTATTAAATGCGGAGAAGGTGGCCACAAAATTGCCGAATGTGTAAACGAAGCCAAATGTGTTATCTGTTTGGAGACAGGGGACACAGAGAATTACACACATGTGGCAGGCTCTGGAAAATGCCCGGTATTCAGAAAAGCACAACAGGAGGTTAAAAAATCGGGGCAATGCTTAAGGTAATGCAAATTAATCTAAACCATTGTGAGGCTGCACATGACCTACTAATGCAGTCAGCACGGGAACTGAAACTAGACATGATATTGATCTCAGAGCCTTACAAGCATCTGGATAGTGCATCATGGATTTCCAGCGAAGATGGGAAAGTGGCTATATGGGTCTGCGGTTCAAACTCTTTTCAAAGTACGATTAAGAAAACTAACAGCGGATTTGTAAAAGCCAAAGTAAATGGGATACACTTCTACAGTTGTTACGCACCACCGAGCCAATCCCTTGACGAATTCAACGTCCTCCTTGACGCTCTAGTAGAAGACGTACAAAATAGCTTCCCAGTTGCAATAGCAGGGGATTTTAACGCATGGGCGACTGACTGGGGTAGCAAAACCACGAATGCCAAAGGATGTGCACTGATAGAGGCAATGTCTACTATAGACGTAGTCTTATTGAATACCGGTGATAAACCTACATTTGTTAGAGGTGAAGCAAGCTCAATTGTCGATGTAACATTCGTAAGCAGCATCCTTGCAAAAAGAAACATCTCTTGGAACGTTGCCGAAGTTTATACGGGTAGTGATCATCAGGCTTTATGTTGGGAGGTGCCCAGCCACCAAGCTAAGCGTCGCAAAGTGGCAATAAAGCCGATCGATCGAGGATGGAGGGTCAGCACATTTGATCCCGAGCTATTCAAGCTGGCACTAGATGATCATCATCCTTCCCAATTAAACAATCCATCAGAAAAAGCCTCGGACATTATCAAAAAGGTAACCTCTGCCTGTGACGCAACAATGTCAAGGAGACGAAATAAGAAACTGTTACCACCCGTTTACTGGTGGAATGACAATATTGCTCATCTGCGGAAAAAATGTATTCGCACCAGAAGGCGCTCTCAAAGATGCAGAAAGACACCACATTTTGAGCAGCTATATAAAATATACAAAGAGGCACGCTCAATGTTAAACAAAGCAATTAAAGAGAGTAAAAGGAGCCTGTGGACTAAAATGCTGGAAGATGTAGAAGGTGATCCTTGGGGTCGACCTTATAAAGTAGTTATGAAAAAACTACAAAACCACCGTATATTAACCCCAACGGACCCGATTGTGATGAAAGAAATAGTAACAGTTCTTTTCCCACAACAAGCAAAAGTTAAATATAGCATGGTCCTGCATCCTAACGAGTTCATACCTCCGGTGTCGCAAAAAGAGGTAATGGATGCTTGTAATAGGATAGAAAATACTAAAGCGCCTGGATTAGACGGCATCCCCAATGTAGCGTTGAAACAAGCAATAAAAACGATGCCTAATATTTTCGTAGACACCTACAATACTTGCCTCCAAAAAAGTACATTCCCGACAATCTGGAAACGACAAAGGCTGGTGCTCCTCCCTAAAACGAACAGACCTCTAAACGACCCATCATCATATCGCCCCTTGTGTATGCTTGATACAGCAGGAAAGATATTGGAGAGGATAATTCACGGAAGAATAGAGAAGGTGATTGAACCGCTTCTCTCAAAATATCAATACGGGTTTAGAAAAGGGAAATCTACCATAGACGCTGTTGATCTGGTGTTGAATACTGCTAGGAGGGCAATAGCAGGGACTAGATGGAAGAGAGGCCCTAAGAAGTACTGCCTCGTCGCAACCCTTGACATTAAAAATGCATTCAATACAGTAAAATGGGATACCATAATGAATTCACTATTAAAAATGAAGGTGCCAGCTTACCTACGCAACATTATATCCAGCTACTTCACGGACAGGGTACTCATATATAATACGGACGATGGACCAAAAAAATACACAATTACTGGGGGAGTACCGCAAGGCTCCGTGCTAGGTCCCCTCTTATGGAATGTTATGTATGACGGATTGCTCAAGTGTGAAGTCCCGTGCGAAGCCAGACTGGTTGCATTTGCCGACGATCTAGCAGTGGTCGTGGTAGCCAAACACTTGGAAGAGGTGAATTGGACCTTCGATAAAACTTTCCAAATAATTAGACGCTGGATGGACCTAGCTGGACTACAGCTAGCGGAACATAAAACGGAGGCCGTACTGATCACCAGCAGGAAACAAATAGAAACAACTACACTCAGAGTCGGCAACTACAAGATTACGACGCAGCCGTACATTCGTTACCTGGGTATAATGATTGATTCGCGTATTAACCTCCAAAAACATGTAAAACATGCTGCGGCGAAGGGAGCAGTAGTCTCGAAAACCTTGGCACGGCTTATGCCCAACGTCGGAGGGCCTAAGCAAAATAGAAGAAGGCTATTAGCATCAGTAGTGACATCAGTGCTCCTGTATGGAGCTCCACTCTGGGCTGATGCACTAAAAAAACAAGTAGCAAGACGCAAGATGGGCTCAGTGTATAGAATGAGTGCACTCCGAGTAGCTAGCGCATTTCGTACCGTCTCTATGGAAGCGGTGTGTGTGATCTCCGGGATGGTTCCTCTAGAAATACTGACTGAGGAACGAATGTATCTGTACAAAAAGGCTAACACCGACCTTCCCTTGAAAGAGGTAAAAAATAATGAAAGACGGAAGAGCATTGAGAGATGGCAACTGATGTGGGACACCTCAAACAAAGGAAGATGGACCTATCGTCTCATACCGAAGATCGAACCATGGTTCAACCGCAAGCATGGTGAGACAAACTACTATCTCACCCAGATGCTTTCTGGTCATGGCTGCTACCGAGATTACTTACACCGCTTTAAACACGAGGATGCCCCGGAATGCCCCAGATGCAGTGGTATGCCCGAAAACGCTGAGCATGTATTCTTCGAATGTCCAACCTACAAAGAAGCCCGAGATGTCTGGCATGCTAAAGTTGGCAGGCAGGTATACCCTGAGAACATAGTTGAAATAATGCTTTCAGGTATATCAAACTGGGAAGCGACAAGTGAATTCGCACAGAATGTCTTAAAAGATTTACGTAGGAAAGAACAGGCACGGAAAGAGAAATGAATTAAAATCCATCAAGAGATAGCCTTTGCTAATCGTCCCCCCGTGAAGTAATGCCTCGCGGCCATGCCACGGGGAGTTGGACGTTAAGAAGTCTGAGGGTTTTTTAGTCGGTAGAGGCCAATTCAGGCGAGTCCGACATACGGGGTCACTAATAGACTAGACCTTATGATACAGAAGCGTATTTTTCCCTCGAAGAAAAAAAAAAAAAAAACACACACACACACACACACACACACACACACCCATACACACACACACATACTACACACACAATATGTTATAAAGACATAATAAAACATAAATATAAAGAAAAAAGAACCATTTCCACAATAAGAAATTCGCTTAAGCTTACACTATAGACTTCGTAAGTACCTACTATTGTTCACCGCGCTCATTAGACCACCGCCTCTAATCAAGAAATCTAAACCATCGTGCACTAAGGTACTCCTTACATTATCCCCATCGACCCTCTTATGTAAGAGTTTAGTGTTGTGTGCAAATGTTTTTACATTCATTTCATATGTAGTTAAGGACTTTCTAGATTCTACTATATACGTATATATAGAGTTTGACGCCGTATTCTGCGTACGGAAGGCAGAGGGAACCTGGTGTTAGGACTCCGTTCCTTGATTTCCGGCAAATTTTTGAGACATTCTGTATTGTCGAGTGGTGGTACTCAATGAAGAAATGAAAATATTCAAAAATTAATCCCCGCGAGTAGGAATCGAACACACCGTCACACACACACACACACACAACCATCGCGTTACAGTCATACTCTTTTGCCCTTCCGCTACAACGACCTATACTTTTCAAAAAACTTAACTTGGCTTCACGCTGTACCCTAGCGGGGTAATCAGAGGGAGCGCCAAACGTTACGGTCTCTGCATACCTCTTTCGCCTCGTCCACTGTCATCATAAGCCCTCCGGAGGGTCCTTCTGCTTTTTACGTGATCTTCCTCCTACATTTTTATACTGTATTTTCGAAGGTCTACCGAGGTCTCCTACAGGTTAAAATCTAATTATGATTGCGAAAATATTATTATTTACATTCAAATCAAAGTACAAGAAACGAATTTCATTTATAAATTCAAAATATAACATTAACGTATCGTAAATGAAGGCAACTACCTCAATTAAAGATTTAATGAAGTAATTCCAAATGAAGTCACTAATGATGATGTTTCATTACAAGTTACCTTGACTATCTCGTTATGTCGATCTAACCGCCTTTACCAAGTTAATTAGCTTTGTTTCCAGATATGTTGATAAGAAATGGATTCTGATGCAAATTCTGTATTTTGTAGAGAGAATCTAGAAACGAAAAATTTATTTCTCAAGCTGTTGCCAATTCTTGTAACATTTTCGGATAGCGTAAAATGTTCTCTTATTAAACTGAACTACATTATGTATAAATATAAATATTGTACTGAGCATGATTCTAACAGCTTTTTTGCCGTGTGATCCCGGCCTAGAATAGGTTCATCCTGGTACTGGTGGTGTCGTAAGAGGCGACTAAAGTACGTGTGGTAGAGTCACGTCGCCAGCATTGGCAACACGCATGGGCAGACTCGACCAGATCATTACACCCCCGGCATTTAAAACCGGCGTGAAGTAGTGGCTTTATGCCACTGCGTTTCGCATCAGGTAATGCCGGGCCCCGGCGCCGAACCCATCTTAAAGGCCGGCAATGCACCTGTAGCTCCTCTGGGGTTGCACGGGGCCGTGGGCGGCGGTAATCACTTACCATCAGGTGACCCGCACGCTCGTTTGCCGTGTCTTTTCCATTAAAAAAAAGAAGCTTTTTTAATCACTTAAGTATTAGTATAATACATTTTTGGTTTAACTTTTAAGCCCCGGCTTTATCAATACTTAGTTTGAATGAAAATATTAGCCGTCATCAAATAATAAAAACGATCTCACGTTTACCATAATTGTCAAACACACTACCTACTTCATAAAATTTCACTCTGGCCTATTGTTATTAGTCAACAAAATATGATAACGCGGACTGTACTCTAAAAATAAAATTTTATTGATAAAAACAAAAGAATTTACGCAAAAACATTAATTTTTATATTTAACTATTTTTGTATATTAACTCAGCCGCCACTAAAGGGTTATTTATAATTTAAAGGTGATTGTTATTACAATTGTCTTATTGAAAGTTAAATTTAAATAGTTTTAATTTAAAAAGTAAATAAGGTTAATTTTATTTAAGAAAAAAAAGAATAAAACACATATCACGGTAGGCAAAGGGAACCTGGGAATCCAGTTTTCCGCTGAGTTCTGGAGACATTGGGCGTTGATGAAGGAAGCACCATGCCTAACTTGCCTCGACACTATAGCGAAAAAAAATTGACAATGGAACCTACAACCTGTCGCGTTAGCAATCACACTCTGCGCCCCTGTCCCACGACCGGCCTCAAACACGCTTACATAAATACGGATAACAGTAATATATAAATTAACGTGCACTCACGATATATCGCTTACAACGATCGCCGAGGGGTCGTGTTATTACTTTAGGGGTTGAAATAGACGGAAGTACTTCAATTTCCGCTATTTGGGCAGTACGTGTTGAGTGACAGCCGCTCGTGTCACGTATAAGATTAATCTGAGGAGAAAATCTGTCTCTTTATATTTATCTTAATATACAAATGAGAGAGAAATGATGAGATACAATGAGAGAAATGATGAGATACAATGAGATTCAACCCCAAAGTGGTCACGTTTAAATAAAGTGTATTGTTTTTTCTCTAACTTACTATGCAAAAGAAATTATATATTAAACGAAAACAAAATATATGTATAAAAAATGTATAAATATTAAAATAGCACCCTAAACATTCGCTTATATTTTTGATTTGTCATAATAAATTTAATTGAGACAAAAATCTATATAGTGTTCAAAGAGAAACATATAAATAAAGTAATTACTGTCAGTATCGTAACATGTAATTTGGCCGGTGGCGGTTTTGTTGAATAAAATATGTCCCCATATCGATGACTCGGGCGTCGCTGTACTAATTATTCATATAATAAATGCATGAAGAAGGTCGTTCGTGTATAACAGTGGTTACAATTGACGTCAAAATCGGTGTTCATTTTTATTATTTAATTCAATTCTATTTATTTCAAATTTTTTTGTTGATTTTCATAACTTGGCTTTAAAATGTTCTAATTTTTATTTTATTCATTAATTATTTAATGTTGCAGTACGATCAAAAAAATGAAGCAGTAAATATAAAACTTATAAGTTTATAATTCATAAATACTTTACTTAACAAATGGTAGTGGAGTTCCTCCGGGATATGTAGATTACCTCGCAGTGCCGCTAGCCAACTTTTATTGCAGAGATAAATTAGATTATATTTCATGAGTTTATACGAGTCAGCCTTAAGTCTAAATAGCTTGTTTAATTTATTTTCAGCTTCGCGCCGCGTCGCTTGAGCTCGAGACATTGCACGTTGAGCAACGAAACCCAAAGTTGCACTTCGTCTATTAGAACTAAGTCACTGCGGTCAAGTTACACCAGTGCGGAAAAAATAAATTATTAATTAACTCATACCCCCGAGTGTGGATCGAACCCACAACCATCGCGTCACACACGCTAGTGGCCCTGCGCCGTGACGGCCTAATAACATAATATATCAAATATTTTTTATAATATTATGGTACAAATAAATTCTATTTTTCATAGGAACTAGATCTTCAGCACGTTTCACGTCCACGAAGAGTTCAGCACGTTCTGGCGAGATGCCAGCTCGCGGCTTATATTAATTACTTATACTAGACTGTTCGCGGCGCCCCTTTTGCCTGGAGTGACCGCGGGACTGACACTTAATAAGTGACATAGCATGCATTTGACCTATATTTGTCCATCGGAAGTTGTTCTAGGTCTTCTTTATTATTTTTGAGTGAGATAATGGTAACCAAAATGGTTCAAGATTATGTATTTTAATATAAAAAAACATATCTTTCATATTCATATACTAGACGCTGTCCTGGCGCAGTACCACTAAAGTTATGGTCGGTTGTGAGTTCGGTTTCTATTCTAGAGAATGATTTATTTTCATGTCCATGCTCTGGCAACAAGACAAAGCGCAGCGTTGGGATCCACTTTTCAGTACGCAATGTTGGGAAAAGTGAAAAACGCTCACGCGGACGCGCACTACGCTTCCCTGTCTATCTTTTTATATGCGGTATAGAAAGGAAAAAAAAAATTTAAAAAAATAGCTTCACGCTGTATGCCGCACACAGCTGGGTAGCACTCCGTTCCCCACTTTCTGGAAGCATTGCGTGTTGAATGGCAGAACTCAACGCCGCGCTTAGCCTTTACACCAGAGCGAGTAAATGGAAATATAAATTTAACTAAATATTTCATATCCTCGAGTGGGGACGGAACCCACAACCAGTCGGTTTTACAGTCACACTTCGCGCCGCTGCGCCACGACTGGCCTCAGAAAAAAACTATCTTTAATATTCAAGATGCCGTATTACATAAAGGCAGTGTTACAGAATTATATATCTTTGTATTAGTTTAAAAGACTAAAGCTTGAAAAGTGACCGTCGCCTTTGGGAATCAGTGATGTATGATCGTCGTCGTTATATTAATCATAGATTTCGCCGTTAAATTTTACCACAATCCGTCGTGCCCCGAGGGACGTGCTTTGAACTGAAACTGAAACTTGATGTGACTTACACAGTAATATTAACTGAAATATTAAGTTTATAGAGCAACTTTGACAAGCACAATGTCTGAGAAGAGCATTGTGGGTCAATTGAGAAGCGCTTAATTGTATGATGGTTACGCGTTCCTTTCATATTTGAAGCTATGTAGGTGTTTTATGCTTCACGCTAAATCTGGAACTTAGCAGGGTAGGCAGAGTAAAAGGAATTTAATGTTAAGTCACATCTTTTCCCATTAAGACACTCCGTTCCTATCTTCCTCCCGATTTTTCTGAGATATTGCGTATTTAGTGGAACTCAACGCGCTTTTTCCTGGGCACCAAAGTGAAAAATAAAAATATTAATAAATAATAATTCATTCCCTCCAGTTACGACTGAACCCACAACCATCGCGTAACTTATTATTATCACACACTTGTGCGCCTTATGTATAAGAATAAAACAAAAATATAAGAAAACAGGAACTTAGCAATAAGGGAATTAACGTTAGTTGGTCAATTACCATTAACTACGGAGACGGTATCGACAATGACACTTAGGGTAAAAATGTAGCTCACGGTAAATAGTGATTACCAAGTTGAAGTATTAGTATTGCGCGTCTCTTGGCGACGTGCCGAGGGGGTGTTAAATATGTTAGATTGGTAAACAGCATGCAGAAGTATATTTTATTTTAGAACTTTCTTTATCTTTATTTCTCGTTATTGTCTTAAAATTAAATTAGCTTACAAGTTTGAGTTTACACAAGATTCTCTCTTTGTGATCCTTTGTATTGTAATTCTTACTTATCATACAAACAAAGTAAAAAATCCGAAGATTGAATTTCCTATAGAAAAGGATCATTACAAAAGGATCATAGAAATCATTAAATATAAAATTAATGCATACGCCCGCATACTTAAGATTGTCATCGTTATTCGCGTAATCAAAGACATTACGCCAAGAATATGGAAACTATCCCATTGGGTATTTCTCGTAGTTGTATATTTACAATTATGAATTGTAACAAGAACAAATATAACAAATATACAAATACAGGGAAAAAATATCTAACAATGGAAATTTGTATTCACATACAAAACTATTACCTAATAATTAAAGTTTATAACTAATAAGTTTGTAAATTTTTAAGTACTAAGTTGTAATTTCCTGAAATTGGTACGGATCCCTCAATTGGCGAGTCCAACTCACTCTTTACCGGTTTTATTTTATAATAAGAATGAAATTGTTTAATAAAGTGTGGACGTAATACATGACGAATTCTGTAAAAGAAATAAAAAGGAAAAAACTTTATCGAGTACTTAGCTTTTATTAAGCTTCCATCATGTCGCCAAAAGTCCGCAATAGACGCAAAGTAGATAGGTACAAGATAAAGTTGAGATGAGTACTCCTCCAGGATGTGATCTACTTCGCTTTAGCTGAACTGTTGTTTTACAATGCGACTCGAAATGGGTCTCGGTGGCCAAATAAATTTATTCACCCGTTTTTTGTTACTCATATTTATATGACGTTCAAATTGACACATTCATTAGGCGAGTGCTTTGAAATGTCTTTTCCTTGAAAAGCTCCCTCGTTGTCTTTTCGGTTTACGATGTATTTATTATGTAAATATAGTAGATTTTTTTCCATACAATATGTTTGTTTAGTGACAATCTTTTGCACAGCAATTTTTTTGGCATAGCGTCGACTATTGTGGATTCGATTTGCACTCGAGAGAATGAATTGTTTTAATTTACTTGCCCTGAAAACAAAGTAAGCCGCGGCGTTGAGTTCCACCACATAACACGCAATGTTTCGAAAATGGTGTGGTGCATGGAGAACGAAGTGTCTTAACTCTAGCATAAAAAATATAATCGTATTATTCATTTGTTGTAAAATAAAATACTTGTGTCTGTATCTAGAGCATCAAATTTATATGTAAATTAAGTATCAATAAACATAGAATATATCTACACGTGTATATCTACGTTGACTCACACACGTATAAAATGAATTTTATTAATTGGGTTAGTACAAATCGACGGGACGTGTGCATGTGTGTGTTACGAGTACACTCAATATCGTATTATAACTAACTAAACGTTTGACACGTCTGTACCTAATTATTATTACTTTTACTATTTTAGATTGCAAACGCAATCGATTTCGGCAAAACGATATTAAACCACATAAACAAAATTAATATAACAAAAGACCAATAGATTTTTTAGCTTTACGCTGTATTCCAGGCAGATTGAACCTGAACACTTAATGTGAAAACAATCGGTTCTCATTAAGAAAATTCTGTTCCTCACTTGCCTCACTGCCGAATTCTCGAGGCATTACGTATTCAGTATCTGAGCTAAACGGCGGGATTTGCCTCAATATTAAAGTAAAGAATTAAAAACATATAATATTGAATTTCCCAGACTAGCTAACGAACCCACGACGGCCTGAAACGACATATTGATAATTTAGATAAAAATGCAGAACGGAGTATATTGTCACAGGGGGCTTGAACTACCCTGCTATATGCGGGATACAGCGTGAAAAGTAAGAAAGAAAACATATAGTAAACTCTCCCCAAGCTAACTAATATATCAAACAAACTAATAGCACAGTATAACGTAGTTAGTTTAGGGGGCGACCGGGAACCGGGAATTCTATCAGAAATTCTGATGTGATCTGATAATCTGTGATCTCATGTAAGTAACCGGAAAGATTGATTCGATTGCTATCCTACATAATAAATTCTTGTTGGTTGTATTCTGGTAGAGGTGGAAGAATAATTTAATTGAAGATGTTAATGAAATACGTATTTGATTGAAGATTTTCCCTTTTCTGTAATAAAGTTTCATTAAAATCACTTTAGTCGTTTTTGCGTGAAAGTGGAACAAACATACACTCTCACAAACTTTCATATTTATAATATTGGTAGGATTAACATTATTTTAGCAAAAAGAGCAAAGGTACTTCTTAGTCTCCTAATACTTACAAGTCTACTACTCTTAATACTTAAATATTCATGCTGAAACCTCTAAACTCTGAAGTAAGCGGTGGTTTCAGTAAGTTTGGGACTTAGCAATCAGTTGGCCGTCCCAACAAATACAACTGCTGACTATCGGTTTTACAAAAGTATATTTTTTTTCTCAGCTTCATGCTGTATCCCGACTACCTACAGCGGGGCAGAGGCTAGTGTCAAGAACACTCCGTTCCCTGTTCTGCGCCGGATTTTCGTGATATTACGTGTTGAGTTGCGAAACTCAACGATACGCTTTGCCTTGTTAACAGAACGCAGAAATTAAAATAGTAATAAATAGTAGTTCATATCCTCGAGTGGGAATCGTAATTATAACCGTCGCGCTTACAGTCTCACTCTTGTGTCACTGAGCCACGAAGGCCTCGAGAAACTTAACATAATAACATTTATTTTGAGTAAATATTAAATGTTATGAATTATTCTACATACAATTTTAGGCTATGGTGCAGTGGAATTGCGTATGACTTTCAACAAGTCGGTTGTGAATTCGACTTTTACTCGGGGGATTGACTTAATTTTCATTTTCACTGCTGTGACCAGACAAAACGAGAGATCGACTTTCAACGCGCAGTGTCTCGAATTTTGGTATAACGCTGAAGCTAAAAAATAGAAACCGTTTAAAAATAAACTGTGTTCTGTCCCTAAAAGAGAAAAATTCAATTTGATGCCATCGGAGCGCAAGTCGTGTGTCTAACGGACCGCGACGGGTCTAGGTGCAAATGGTTCCAAACGGCAAAAGAAAAGACAATTTATATATTATATATATATATAAATTATAAATAATATTTTATATATATATATATATATATATATATATATATATATATATATATATATATAATATATATATATATATATATATATATGTTAGTTTTGCAACTATCTATAAAAAAATAAATTAACTTAACGATTTATCCCGCACACAGCAGGGTAGGCAGAAAGAAACCCAGTGATGAGACACTCCGTTCCCTATTATCCGCCGCCTAATTCTGAAGGCATTGAGCGTTGAATGGCGAAATTCAACGCCGCGCTTTGCCTCGACACCAAAGCGACGAAATATAAATATAAATTTCCTTGAGTGGGGATCGAACCACAACTGCCGCGTTACAGTCACTGCCTTGTGGCTCTTTATGTATTTTGGTTTAAGAACTAGAATTGACAAAAATCTAATAACGAAGTTGTTTTTGTTTATAGATTTTTTACATATCGCAATAAAATGTCTTTACAGGCACTGCAGAAATATCCTGAATACGGCACATAAAAAATAATAAAACATGCTTTTATTGTAAAAACAGGCGCGCTCTGTTTCTCCCAAGATTCTGTTTCCGATAAGATGAGTTTATTTCGCACAATGAATGTCGACGGCGGAGCCCGGGGTGAAGGAACAAGAGAAAAATATGCCAGTTCTTTCTATGACGAGCCCAGACTGAATTAATATTTTTATTTAATATTTATGAGATATGAGACAATTTAGTACCTACAAAACTTTGTGTAAATATGTATTATTATGTAGGTAAGTTCATTGACGCGAGTTAAAGCGCAGTGGCAAAAGCATGCGGCTGAACGCTACAAGTAATGGGTTCCGATTCAACTCGAGGATATGAAATATTTATTAAAAAGGTGCATTGATATGACTAATTTTACATTTTTACTTCTTACAGACAAATTCAAATTCTAAATATTCTTTATTCAAATAAACTCTTATAAGCACTTTTGAATCGTCAAATGAAAAACTAGACAAAAAAAGCTACCACCGGTTCGGAAGGCAGTTCTGCTGAGAAGAGCCGGCAAGAAACTCAACAGTTGCTCTACAAACAGACAAAGTTAATAATTTAAAAAAACAAGCTTTATTTGTGTGTGTGTGTGTAAGATTAAACACACATATCTACACACTTACCTGCTTATTGAAGTTCAGATGAAATTTCTGCATATTACTTTGAGACGGACCAATATAAAGGCAAATATAATCGTGAATCTAAATCTACGAAGGAATCTGTTTCATATTTAAAGAGACAAAATAAGCGAAGGTTGAAATAGAAATAAATATGGCGCAGATGAGCTCATACATTTGGTGTCTCATGGGAGAAGTTTACTTATAACTTATAACGTGTATTATGCGAATGAATCCTATAGAGACCTATAGGATTCATTCACAATTTAAAGGTATAATGTTAATTTTATGAGACCATGTTTTATGACTGTAACGCGATTAAATGAAATTACTATTTTTAAATATTTTCATTTCTATGATTTGGCACCAAGGCAAAAAAAAAACGGCGTTAAGTTCCGTTACTCAACACGCCATGTGAAAAAGCTCGGCGAAAAGTGGGGAACGGAGTGTCTTAACACTAGGTAAAGATAGGACTAAGTTTCCCTGTCTACCCTGTGTGCGGGTGACAGATCACGATTTTTAGCGTCCTTACTGACGAATTATAATAAAACTACTTAAATATGTATCACATAAACGAATACATATATTTTTAAAGGAATTCTAAGACTCTAAAGAATTACGTATTTAATATTTAAATATAGCATGTACCAACATATATTGATAAAATTATGGCCCACACATGTGACTTTTAAATATACAAAAATATGCGGAGACTCCTTAGAGAATAATAATGAGTGCTGTATAGTAAAATATAAAAAAGATGTGGTAATATTGTGACTCTTTTTTATGTTTTCTTAACTCTTCTACAAAATTTATTATAAATCAAATCAGCTTCACGGTGAATCCCGCACACAGCACAGGCATTGGGAACCTAGTGTTAAGACACTCCATTCCCCACTTTCTGCCGAAATCTGGAGATATTGCGTGTTAAGTGGCGGAATTAAACGCCGCGCTCTGCCTCGATACAAGAGCGAAGAAATGAAAAGATAAATTTAAATAAATATCTCATGTCCTCGAGTGGGGATCGAAACCACAATCAATCTATTTTGCACACACACTTTGTGTCTCAGCGCCACGACAGGCCTCAAAATAAAAGATTGTAATAAATAGTTTTTGTCTACATTCTACATAAATATGGTATTATAATTATTATACTTGCATTTTTGTATATTTACAGATTGGACATCATTTGACGTCAGTATTATATTACAACGGAAACCCGCAAAAAAAAAACGAGGGATTAAAATAATCCTTGCCTTCAATAAAAAATATTATAAAATCATCAGTTAATGGAGTCTTTTGAGGAGTTCACTCTGTCGGCTTTAATGATATTTTCTTTGAAAAGAGTTTTTTTTCGGATGTGGAAATAAAAACGGTAAGTTTCATCGCTAAAGAAAACCTCCACTCGTATAATTTGAGTCGATTGTCTAAGTTTTCGTTTTTGAAGTGCAAACTTCGTCATCTCTCACGACTCTCTACCCAGCGAAATGGGTAAAGGTGTATTTTTTTCTGTGTGAAGATTTACGTGATAAAAGTAAGAAACGTGTCAGGTTTTTTTCGTTTGTACATAATCAAGGGAGAAACAAATGTGACAGATAAGTTGATCATAATTGTGTTGAGAGTTTTCTTACACGAACCGAATTCTATATACACACGTAAAAAATAAAACAAGTGTCGATATAAGAAAACATAAACAAGTCCAAATTACATTAGACTACATTATTATTGTGTTATTATAGCATTTTTTTTGCCTTACGCTGTATCACTGGCTGGTATCATACGTTTACTTATAAAAATTCTATATCTTTTCCAACAGTTTGATAATTCAGAAAAAACTAACAATACCAAAAATGGAAACAGCAAATTCCGTGACGTTTTACACCAAACTTTTTAATGAAAAAAATATCTATTATACTAAAAACAACCATTTCAGATTTCGATCAAATAGCCCGCAAAAACTGTCTGCGTTAGTCTTGATTGATATAAGACAGCGCGGGATTTAATCTCGGAGCAAGAGATTAATCTCCCTGAAAAGGGATATCGACACGGGGCGACCTTCTCAGAGAGACCTTTGGGAAAGCAAACCTATCTATTATTCATTGGATTGGAAGGCTGATTTTCATGAAATCGCCCGTTAGTTTGTAGATTTGATTTAAAAATTGTGAGATTATATAATTCGATGAATAAATAATTCGTTTGATCCTATAAATTCCGATAACGCTTGATACATTTTGATAGATATTTGTGTATGTATATCGTAGTTAGTCATGGAAAAGTTGGTTGAGACGTGTCTATGTTTCCACGATGGTTGTGTGTTCAAAATTTAGCTTACTTAAATGTTTATTAAAGATATTAAATATTTTCACTTCTCTTGTATGACGAATCTAGTGTTACAGCAGTCCGTTTTCCACTTTGTGGCTGCAAGCCTCAGGTGGTAGTGAGTTAGACCCCTATTCGGAAGAAAGAGTCATTTACCTCATTCTGGTACAAATAGTGCTAAGCCCTAGTGTATTCTGCCACTCAACACGCTGTTTCCCGAATTCAGACGGGAGCCAGCAGAATTTTTTTTTACAATTGAATAATCTGTGACAATTTTACAATTGTCACAGATTCATTAAGCATCTTAATGAAACACGCTGAACGTACAATTAGTAGTTCAATTTCAGTACGTGAGCAAGAACAGCTGTATCGTAGGAAAACAATATAAATAATAATGTGTGATATGAACATATTTATATTTAAAGAAACTACCCTTACACTTGTAATAACTTTGCTATACAGTTTGACAGCTGTCAAATAACTAAAAGGTAAATATCAACTTGAATATAATATTGATGATATCAACAGAAGTTTTTTAATTCATCATCACCATCATCATATGAGTCTTTCGACGCCTACCGCTAGGATCTCCACATCGATTTTTTAATGTACCCCTATAATTCTTAAGTTTACACTTTATATTGAGTTACCTAATTAATAAAAATGAGGAACAGAAGTGTAGTGGAAGACGGAGAATCTGAACACTACGTTTCCAGGTTTCCTGGAAAGAGCGTGAAACTAAAAATTAACCTTTTAATTGATAATTTACTTTGTTAATGCATATAGTGTTAATAGACAAAAACTAGCATAAAGATTACAAATAGTAAAGGTACAGAAACGAAACTTAAATTTCCGTTATAGTTAATAAATCTTTTTATATGGAACTTGGATAATTAGAACACAACAAAATATTTACAACAACCAAAAGACACTGAGATTGTCAACGGCATGACTCTTGAAAAGGTTAAAATAAAAGGCCCGCGTTCACCTTACTTACAGTATTTATTTGTAACCAACAAGCTACATTTCGCATGTAATCATTATTAACAATGTAAATTATAATTATGTGTTTATTAATGTATTTTTATTTATATATATTGATAATGATAAACGATTTTTTTATAGCTTCACGTTGTATTACGCATTACAAAATTAACAGAGAGAATCTAGTGTCAAAATTCTTCTTTTTCGTTCTTCACTTGGACTCTACTTTGAGAAAGATTTTATTTTAGATTTTGTCAAAATAATTTATTTTCTGAAATAAAAATCAAACCCACAACAATTGTGTTTACCATTCTGTCCCACAGCGCCATGATGACTTCTATAATAGATGGTTGTCAATTAGATTCCATGTTCTTTTTTTAAGTAGGACGAAAGTATATTACACAATAATTTTAAAAGTAAAGACGAATCAAAACAAAGAAAAAAAATACGAATAGCTCTATCACTTATTTTAGACCAATGGTTCCCAACCAGCTGTCCGCAGAAGCCTAAATAAGGTCAGCGAACGATTTTAAGCTAAGCGGACGCTGAGGCATTATTGGGGGCAGTGTCCTGTGTATACTTGGGCGGGAATACTGCCTATCCTAAGTTGAATAAATAAAAGAGTGGACTGTATAATTATATATTGACTTCACATAATAAAAGTCCGACCATAATACGTAGACGTTGGTTATAGTGGGACTTGAAGTTAGAATGGTTGGTTAGAATGGAAGAAGAAGACGAGTGCCGCGGTTGTTCCGGCCGTCGTCTGCATCCTCCGCCGCTGCTCCCTCGCCGTCAACATACTCTCCGCATTGAAGAGATGTCTTCAAAGCTTAATGTCAGTAAAGGACATATTGAATTACAGGCCCACCTGATCACAAGTCCGTCTTTCTTGAGTGCTTCCTGTGACCGCATCCATTTAGTCTTTTGCTGAAGGAGAATAAAGTTATTCGTAACGATATAACAATTCAGTGCAGAGCTGTGACACAAAATGATATCGTCCAATAGGGAGTTGAACAGGTTTACGCGCTAATGGTAATGGTTTGCCTAAAATTTAGACAAATTTCTCCTTTAAATATAACATCATTAATGGTTTATAACATCATCTATATTGTAAACTGAATTATTCGCTACGAATATATAATATTTCATTATTCCGCATTGCAACAATTGTTCCGTAATGATGTATCTTAATAGAAGGGAATAAAGTTGAGAATCGTATAGCACAGTACTCGCTTTTGTAATCTCTCGTAGGCAGTTCTCTTATTCAAATAAGATTGAGCGGCAAAACCTTTTTGTATGCATCGTAAATAGAATTTGATTAAAGTGTTTATTTGAGCTTAATGTGAGGCACCATTTCTAGAGGAATAATCGGTTTATTATTTACGTGTGGTTTTAATAGCTTCATGTTCCTTTCTCTATAGCAGGTTAGAAAGAGGGAACCTAGAGTAGAGAGTTGAGACACGCACCGCTCAATTTTCAAGATAGTATGCTTTTATTATAGACTGAGCTCTACAGCTTTCGCGGTCAAAAAAAAAATATTATTAACTGACGTGGAAAGGGGTCGGGCTTGTTTCAGCTGCTTCCATAGCATCATTTGATATGGGATTGTACTTTGGGTTAATACAGCCGGTAATTAGACTAATATTCGTCCTGCAGAAGCGAGCTATTCGTGCAATCTATAACTTAAGCCCTAAATATATATATATATATAGGATCGCAGAAAAGGTCAGAGAATTTTCTATATCACGATTTAAAAAAAGATGTCTGAATGTTTTTCACACTCAAACATTTTTTCGGTCATTACGAAATCAGTTATAACCAAAATAATAATTTTATAAATGATAACACGCGTTAGGAATGAAACGCTCGCTCCAGTCTTGTTTATTAAGTCAGTGCCAACGTATATTATGGTTGGTTTAGGCGTATTTAACACCTAATTGTAAAAATACTTGAAAACCCTTTTAGTAACTGTAACAAATAAAAGTATACATTATATTTATGGGATACGAAGGAATGGGACTCAAATAATATTTTATTTTATATTATATCAATCACATATATCGCCTTCGCCACGATTGGCGCCCCTAAAAACCATCTTAATTCATATAAACGATCTAATATACGTTATTTAGTCTATAGGGGATATACGTGTGTATGTTTTCCCTCAAAGTTATGAGACCGCTTGAAAACAAACGGAAACATTACAAAGTTGGCTAATGGCGCCATTTTGACTGCCATTTAATTTGATATAGGGTCTATTTTGGCGCTTATAACGTATGGTCTTAGTGACTTCTTAGGTATGCCACAGGCTAGCAACACATACGTAGGGGTATCATTGAAATACTTTAATATCGTGTTCTCAGAACTCTGAACTTTACACAGGGACATGCCAAATCTTTGAATCTGTAGAGAGGTATTTTAGTATGTGTCTTTGTATATTTTTGTCAGCTTCATGCTGTATCCTGCATGTTCCAGGGCAGGCAGTGAAGTCTAATTTTAAGATGCTCCGCTTTTCTGCAAAAATCAACACTACAAATCTAAACTTTTGAATAATATATAGGTAAAAAGCATGCTTTTAGTCCTTAAAATTGTATGTTATTCATATCATGTTTAACACATCCATAATATTGATATTAAACAAAATATTCAATTGCGATTTAATATTTACGTCTATCGCTCGTACAACCGTAGTCAAACGGCAGACCTAAGTCACCTTCAGCCGCAGATTACTCCATACATCACCCTAACGGTTCCATTCAACAGCGCAATCCATATCAATTTACAATACTCGACCGATAAGTAGCAGAGTTCGCAGCGTTTACCCTCGCGTTTTGAAAAGAAGCCATTACTTACAGCGGGTCAGTTAAAGGCGTTATCGTTTGTAATCCTTTAGTTAGATCTAACAAACCGTTGTAGTCTAAAACTGGGTGAACACGTTATTTGGTTATTAAAGAACATTTACTATTGCTTAATCGTTCTTGAGTTGGATTTTAGTTTCCAAGAAATATTTTTATAAATCTTATCTGTTTATTATTTTTATAAAATTTTAATCTTTAAATATTGTGCCATTGTATCACAAAAAAACTTAAATACTATCTAGAGCTTATTATATAATTTAAAAGTAATTAAGCTTATTTACTTATAATGCCTGCCTGCCTGAGGCCGACATGGCGCAGTGGCCAGAGGGCATGTGATGTCTCGAAAATTATTGTGTTACAGATAGAATCCTATAAAGAAAAGCTACAGATTTCAATTCTTTTCCATAGTGAACTATTTTTTTTAAATATATCTTTTAATTCTGTACCTAGTTATTGTTTTTTTTTAAATAATTTACACATTTATGCAAAAGATCTTATTTATCTTTTCTCTACAAAATATAATCAAAATATTCAAAAATAAGAACGTAACTTTAAATTCAATAGTCACTTGGAAGGCCAACTGTTACTGTTTCCCTGACAGCAGCTGCAAGCGCTGAATGTGTAATACATTCTGCACTGTGGACCATAAAATCGTTTGTGCATACAATAATATTCCTTATACCTATTGCACTAAAGGATTTTATTTCGTGAACACACATTTCCATAGAAAATCTAAATCTACGGTATACATAACTTAAAAGTTCTTTAAATGACGTTGCAAGGATTTTTAGATATTTTAAAATATATTTATAATGATAAATTAAATTGTGAATAATATCGTAAGGTCTAACATTCTAAATAGAAAATATCCTATATCTATTCCTATACTCGAATTTATGAGGATGAGGATTGACGATTCGTTCTTTACCTTTTTTGTTTATAAATTTCAAAGTGTAAGGTATGTACATATGTACCTATTAAAGCCAGTCTAGAAGAAAACACACAAAATGCCTTATGAAAATTTCTTAAGAAAATGCGGCATTAAAATTTAGTATTACCAACATTTCGAAAACAAACGTTCACAACACAGAAGGGTACGATATATCACCGCGGCTGCACTACTCCTGACTTAGACCGGCCGCGTTTGTGACTCAACGATTTTTTAACCCGCCCTAAATAGGTTTATAGCTTTAGGTGAAATAAAGTATATATTTATTTGTATTCTTATTTATAGGCTGTCGAGACGAGACCGTAACGCCACAGTTATGGAGTTGCCCACTCGAAGGAATGATTATTAAGTTAATTATCATTTCGTCGCCCTGGCACCAAGGAAAAAGCAGCAGCTGATTTAAATAAAATTAAATCAGCTTTACGCTGTATCTCGCAAACAGCAAGGAAGGCTAAGGCACACAATGACCCACTTTCCACGGAGTTCTGGAGGCATGCATTGCATGTTGAAACTCAACGCTGTACATTAGCACGACACCAGAGCAAACAAATGAAAATATACATGTAAATAAATATTGCATCTCCTCGAGTGGGAATCGAACACACATTCAGTCGATTTTACAGTCACACTTTGTGCCCCTGCGCTACGACTGGCCTCTAAATTATTATTACTGACCTAAAAATTATTTAAAATACTTTGAGTACATCTATATTGCGTTTTAATTGAAATCTTAATAGATCAAAATTGAATCTTATTAACTTACTTATTGAGTGGGAGTCCCTTTACAAAATTGATCTGTAAAAGGAATTTACCTGAAAAAAAATTACAACTTAATTTTTCTTCACAAAATTGGAAATATAGAAAATGATTTTTTTTTGTTTTTCATTTTTTTTTATTTATACAATGGCGCTTTGAAACATATTATAATGACTTTAAGTGCGATGGTTGTGGATTCGATTTCTACTCGGAGCAATGATTTATTTTCATTTCACAACCATTATAAAACAAAATGTGACGTTGAGTTTCGTCACTAACTGACGTGAATGCAGTATCTTAATACAAGATTCCCAGGTACTCTTTGAGTACTACGCTATGGCGGAATACAATGTGAATTCTAATGGAAAGTGCTGAAGTAAGTATTTTGAGACAATGTGCTAGCGTGGAGCTGTCTCATTTTTTTTTATGGAAAAGACACGGCAAACGAGCGTGCGGGTCAAGTTACTGATCGTAAGTGATTACCGCCGCCCACGACCCCGAGCAACCCCAGAGGAGCTACAGGTGCGTTGCCGGCCTTTAAGATGGGTTGGGCGCCGGGGCCCGGCATTACCTGATGCGAAACGCAGTGGCATAAAGCCACTACTTCACGCCGGTTTTAAATGCCGGGGGTGGTAATGATGATCCGGTCGAGTCTGCCCATGCGTGTTGCCATTGCTGGCGACGTGACTCTACCACACGTACAAAATTTATAAAATAAAACATGTACTTAGTAGTAAATATAAGGTATCTAATTTTTTTATATTCTGTTATATTATACAGGATGGAACACTCACACACACTCACATTTATCGTTTTATTTGTCCACTTATCTAATAGATAGCTAGATTTTTTTTTCAAAGTGTTCCCCTTGTTTTTGAATGCATAAGTCTCATCTCCGTAACATATTACTATATTTAAGTTTAAGGGGATCTGGTCGGCACATTCTGGTTACGCATGAAAATTTCGTAACATTTAAATTACCCTCAATAAAAACTGGCCCTAGTATTTTATTTCATTGAATGTCAGCCCACACAAATTAAAATAATATCCATGTTAGCTAGAACGGGGATATTTCGGCATTTTCGTCATCGTTATGGCTAAATATCGTACGTAGCAGTTCTTAAACCGAAGTCGGGGTCAATCAGGTAATGAGAGAAATAGCACTATCAAAGTCCAAATAATACACTAGAGTCAGAACAAAATAACCGATAAAAGAGTAAAATACAAAGAATACAATATTCAATAACAAAACTTTAAATTTTTTGACATCAACAACAAAGTTGTCCGTGTTGCAAGTGATCAGCCGTCAGTGTGGCAATTGTAAAAACTCTTGAATAATTTACAACAAATATGTTATTCTTATATTTTATTTGATTTTAAAGCCTAATAAATAAATTATAAAATTATTTTTATGTTTTCAAAAATATTTACGTATAATCCGAATACTAGTTTTCATTACACATTTAAATTTGAATAATTACGTTTATAGTAATAATTAATACAAGAAAAATATATAAAATATTAATTTAAAATCTATTGACACTACTAAAAAAAAATCAGCTTTACGCTGTATCCCGCACACAGCAGGGTAGGCAGAGGGAACCTAGTGTTAAGACACTCCGTTCTCCACTTTCTGCCGGATTCAGCAGACATTGCGTGTTGAGTGGCAGAAGTCAACGCCGCACTTTACCTCGACACCAGAGCGAAGAAATGGAAATATAAATTTAAATAAATAATTCATCGCCTTGAGTGGGGATCGAACCCATAAACAGTCGATTTTACAGTCACACTTTGTGCCACTGCGCCACGGCCGGCCTCACTCTACTCATTACTTAACAAGTATTACTGCTATATCATGCAGGAATAATTGCTTAATATATCATTACAGTTTATAATAAATGTAGATTATACTTTTTACGCATGATTTAATATTAAAATAATTAATAAATTTATCAAAACTATTCCCAAATAATTTTTAAATAATAATTTATGTTGTATTGAATTTCGTTGGTTCCCATATAACATTATAAGACTCGTTTCTATTTAATTTTTATATGATTTTGTATTTCCAGGAAAATAGATTTGATTTATGTGTTTGTAATGTATCAAAGTTTGATTATAAATTTGGTGTCTCTGAGGCTTAGGCTTGTAGTTTTATTTATTAAGTTTTCTTTCTCTAGGTCGATATTCTTTTATTATTTTGTAAATTAGAACTGACGTACGCTTGTCAAACATAAATTTGACAAAAAATATTGTTATCACCTGTCAAAAAGGACTGAAAAAATAAAAACAAATAGAAATAGGCTGGACATGTAGCACGTCTTCAAGACCAAAGAAGGATTAAAAGGTAACAGAGTGATAAGGTCCAGTAAAGAAAGGTAAATAAGGAAGACCTTACACAAGATGGAAAGATGAAATTATTAAGACAGCAGGCCCAACTTGGCTTTCCAAGTCACGTAAAGATTGGCAAAATTTGGAAGAAGCCTTTATCTGTAATAACAGATAAAGGCTTCATTAAAGAATATAATAATATTCATTTTTTTTAAGTAGAACTAAGCAGAAAAAAAAAGTTTCATTATTATACTATTACTTATTACAACACTTAAAGCGCCTTAAAAGGTATTTCAGTTCTAAGTATGATATATAAATATAAAAAGGTGACGTAGTCTCTCGAACTGTGTGAAGTCTAAGTTCAGTCATTTACAGTAATCATCCCTTTTAACTTTTTCTTACTACTTATTACTATACATAGTTGTAATATATTAGGTACTTACCATATTTTAATTAACAACTCTTTGTTAACATGTACAAGTGCAACGTTAAGCAACGTTTCTAATTCGGCGTTAATTGGAATGGAATGGAGTGTTAAGACACTCCCTCCCGATTACCACCGTTAATTTTAAAATACTAGGTTCCTTCTGACAACCCAATTAAAGAGGGTTTCAGTATACTGATACTGTCATTTTGGCAGAATTAAGGTTAATGACGATATAGTTAGTCCAATTACCGAACCTACAAGTTTTGATAGTTTCTACTTCAAAATGACGAGGGCAATGTGGTAAATGGGTAATGTTATACATTATTTATTAAGTAAGGCCAGATCGATCTTATCATGGCAAGAAATAATATATACACATAAGTTAATCTTAGACAATATCGTACAACGGGACAACACTCTAGTTCGATCTTCTTTTAATATTTTGTGAATTAGAACTAAAAATTTAAAAGTTACTTAAGTTTTGTTTTGTTAATATAAAATTTATATTCTGTTTTAATTGGGACTAAGGATAGAAGGATTAAAGAAAGAATTAAGGATAACCGAGTGTTCTATCACTTGGACTTATCTCTTAACTTTCAAATTGAGCATAGAGCTGAAACAATAACTCTCCTGTCTCAGAAATATGTTCTTGTATAAATAAATATATACTATTATAATAGAACACAAGAGTTTGTTTGTTTAAATGTTAAAATCTCGTGATCTACTTTTCTTTTTGTTTTATATAAAAGCTATATTCCTCAGTAGTTCATATTTAACATTCCAGTGTAAGTCTTCGTATTTTCTGAGTAAAGACGAAAAATACCTTCGTCCGTGTGTTCATATGTACGAAGCCGCAGGCAGAACGTGTACGAATACGTGTGTAAGGTTAGATGTTTGTATTACGAAATATACAGCGACTTTGACTTCCATTTTCCACTTGCCGCCTATTTACTCCCGATGATTGGTTGAAATCTTGAGGACGTTGTGCTTCGCTTTTTACTCTGGGGTGAATATTTTTTAAGCTTTATGCTGTATCACGCATATACCAGAGTAGGCTAAGGGCCATCGTGTTAAGACAGTCCCCCAATACATAGCTCAAAATTTTGAGAAATTGCGTGTTGAGCTTAACAAAATTAATATACTATAGGAATATAATTCATTCCTCCGAGCGGGAATCCAACTCACTACCGTCACTTTTTTCAGTCAGATACAAAGCCATTGCGCCGCAACGGTCTCATAAAATAAAATAGGATAAATACATATAGATGGATCTATTTTAATGTACCCCACGGATAGAATTGAATACCAAATTTTATTTCCCGGTATTAAATTTAATAATATAGCAGAATATAAACTAGGTGGAAGAACGGAGTGACACTAGGTGTTAAGCCACACATTCTGCCTACTCTGCTGTGTTCGGGATACAGCGTGACGTTGATTGATTAAAGAATTGTATAATAATTTATATATACTAAAAGCATATATGGAGTACACATAAGATGATATTTTTTTGCAAATTTCCTAAAAATCCTAAATATTTGAAGAGATGAATTTTGCGAAGCAGACAGAGCCGATCAGAGAGACTACCATTCGGCTGAGAATGATAATTAATATAGATTTAAAATTTCGAAGGTTTCCCTTTATTAAAAACCATAAAAGTTTCACCAAATATATTTATATTTGGTATAAAATGTATGTACAAACTTTGCATAGTTGGACAACTCGGTCAAATAATAATTATATGCTCACATTTAATTAATATTAATTTTGTTTTTTATTTACAAACAGCTCCATATTGAAAAGAAAAATACGTTCTATTGTTATATTGTTCTTATATAAAAACAGAAATCAATAGCTTATTCTATTGTCAGTCGTCGATTCCATAATTTAGAATCAAGAATGCTTTTGGAGAAACGCCAATCCCTTCAACAGTCATTGTGATGTTAATTGAGATCGATAAAACTATACATAAAGCATTTTATTAAAAAATATTCTTTATTTCATGGATTTCTGAAGAATAATTCGAATGACAAAAATATAAGAGTTTCTATATATTATACGTATAGGGATAGTTCGATGATAGATAATGTATTTTTTTTTATTAAATAACTAGAAACATGTTAAGTAGTATGGAAAAAAATACAATTAAGGTATATATTTAAAGATATTGGTTATAACATTCATAAATGCGAATAACTGTAAGATGTTTTGTATGAAAAAATAATTTTTAAAATAATTTTATATTATATTATAGATATAGAGTATTAACTATAAAATTGTACTTTCTCTAGGAAATCTATCAGTCAAATAGACTAACAATAAAATTTATGTTTCAAATTCAAATTTTATTATTACTATTTGGCTGTTTAATATATTAAAATTTCGTATAATAATCTATGTAACAAGATTTGCATGCATCTGTAGGTATAGTAGGTTTCGGTATCTTCACGTTCACGCATAAAGCATTGTAGACAGAGTGAACCTAGTATTAAGACACTCCATTTTTTACTTTACGCCCAATTTTTGAGTAGGATCAGTGATTAAACTAAACACCAGACGTATACCAGGGAGAAGAAATGATATAGATGCTATATATAAACTGTGGATAACATCGCGTCTAAAATGATTATAACCGAGTATTATTTAATATATGTATATAACAACACAGTATATAGGCAGTCGTGGCGCAGGGGCACCACTGTGTGACAGTTTAACGCGACTGGTAGTGGGGTCGATCCTACTCGAGGAAATAAAAAATTTTATATTTTCATTTCTTCACTCTGGTGACAAGGCAAAGCGCGGCATTAACTACCGCCACTAAACGCGCAACGGGGAAATGGGGAACTCAATGTCTTAGCACTAGGTTCCCTCTGCCTACCCTGCTGCGTGCAGGAAAAAAAGACAATACAATAATTCCATTCACCTCATAACAACGAAACCTATTAGATTTAATAAGGTATTCACTTATCAATTGCATTTACTCAGATTGTTGTAAGGGTCCCCACTACTCCAGCCACAGATACAATGAGAGGCAATTACGACAATAACGTGGAATCCTACAAAGGGATTACTGAGGTAATACTATTAACAGATCTCTTTACGATGCTGTAAATAACAATAATAAGTAGTTTTTTTATTGTTTTGTAAGTTTTTTGTTTGGTACAGTATTAATGAATGAAAAATTTTTTTTTATCTATATTTGTTTTAAAATATATATACTATAATCAATTAACTAAAGTACTTTTTTTCATTTACAAGACCTTAGTTTTTTTAAAGTTAGTTTATCATTTTTGTTTTATCTTATCAGAAAAACTTACAATTGGTCATAGATATTTAGATCGATTAAAATTATTAAAAAAATAAAATTTATTTATAAACAAATAACATGTACAATGAAAAATTGGATGGTTAATAGGTGGTGAATTAAAACAAAAACTTTCATTTGAACCCAATACCATCGCATTACAATAACGCTACAAGAGTTTTATAAGCAAAAAATATATAACATATGTTAAAGAATATACTGAGTTGGGATGGCCATGGCGTCACGTTCTTTATACTAATACAGCTCGAATTTTAATTACCGGCAATCGTGTGCGAAAATGATATGAGAGGAAACGTAACGTTTCTTTATACATATATAAAAACAGAACGATTGTCGTATAATAATAAAAAGAACCCATTTATTTTGTAATGGAAGTTTTAGTTCCATTTGTAAGCACTTACATGTAAATATTAATTAAATATATATCTACTTAACAAACACACATGGTAAAAATAGGTTCACATCACCATATACAAGTAAATAGATATTTTTCGTTATAATAAAAATAAAATATGCGTGTCGGTAAGTGTCGTTTTATCAAGGAAATGGAAGCTATTACGTGGGAATGTTTCCTTCAAATAAAACGAAATACTTGTGAAATTATTTAAAAATAAGCTTACTTACTATGAAATCAAAATCAGAAACGCCAGTGTAAGCAAATGGGACCTAGTGTTAAGACACTCCGTTCATCATTCACACCCCTCAAACTGTTTAATATTATTAAGATTATTTAAAAACATTTTGTTGCTAGTTGCAAAAATATTTTATATTGTATTTTTAATAAAAATTGTAAAGAAAATTAATGAATAATGTTATTAAAAGATGAAGCCTTACAGAACAGAATCTTTGCCCATCCTTCTTAAATTAAAAAAGCATCGTTGCTCGAGTCACCATATTATGCTATAAAAATATGATAGAAATAGTCTTTAGAAGAAAGATTTAATAGCGAAGCATCTACGACCATAACAAAAAAGAAGAAGAAGAGTGTATTTTCTCAAGAATTTAGTTGACATTTTATCAAAATAGTTGCAGTATAATTTATTTATGAATGCATAGTTTGCAATTTATATCGAAACTTGTGTTTGGTATATATAGTTAGAACAGTTATGAATCATCTATATATCGTATCCTAAAATCATCATGTTATTGAGGAGCCCTTATTAATGTAATAGAAGCCAAAACAATAATTTTCAAAATTTTTATCTATTTGTCTGTGCCAAACTAAAGAGCGCACTAAAGAGGAAATGCTATCATTGTAATGATATTGTCTTTAAAATGATAATATTATTATATATAACGAAGGAAATTGAGATGAGAATATAAATGATCGCGTAGTAAAAACGAGCGAAGTCACGCACGAACACAAGTTTTATAATAAAACTATTCAGTTTAATTCATTCAGCCTTTAACATAACCAAAAGTAAAGTAAAGTACCGAATATTGCAATTAAGTATGACATAAAACGGGAAGCACAAGTTTAAACGTTAAAAATTAAATCTTCAAATTGCAAATGAATGATCATTTAATTAATAAGGCTACTAACTAACTAGTAGAAATAGATGTAAAATAAAGTAGAAAATATTCAACGAAATGTTGGATATAATATTTACATACTTTAAATAATACACTAACTTATTTTAGCATATCAATATCAGATACACGAAGGAAAATAGAAAAACGCTGTTATCAAATTACCTTCGAAATCATTCTAAAATTATTGTCTAAACACCAAACATAATATGTATGTACGTGTTTTCTTTAAATATAATTTTAATTTCACTCAAAAAATATTCAAAATAGACACTCTACGCTAATAGAAGCTATCAAAATAGTTGCTTAATAAAATTATTGATTTATTTATTTATTTTTATTGACAATATTATTAAATATTGTTATACATATTTTAGTGAAGCTAAAAAATGTATTTCACACATAGCAGAGTAGGCAGGGGGAACCTAGGAACCTAGTGTTAAGACACTACGATCCCATTAAGATACATTCGTACTCTACTTTCCGTCGAATTCTAGAGACATAGATTGTGAGACGTGTTGAGTGCCAAAATTCAACACCACGCTTTGCCTCGTAATTAATATTATTTTTTCTAATACCTACCTGTAAATTCATACACACACACAGTTCAGGTAACCAGATGAAAATAAACATATAAATAAATCATATTTTATTCAAACCCGCCCTGAACCCCTACATACTTATGTAAAAAATGCCACAATATAACATACTGTAAACACTCGTATATTCATAAGCCCACAAAGGCTATACAGAATATCGCGTAGGCTGACGCTAGATGAAACTTCTTGACGAGAGCGCCCGTAACAAGCTGTCGACGATGGTTTCATACGTTGGCTCTCTTTGTTTGCAGTGTAACAAATTTAATATTATATTGGTTATCCGGTGGAAATTAATAGTTATATTTTTAGCTTCACGCTTCATCCCGCACACAGCAGGGTAGACAGAGGGAAACTAGTATAAAGACACTCCGTTCTCTACTTTCCGCCAAACTGTGGACGCATTGTGTGTTGAGCCGCGCAACTGGACGCAGCGCTTTGATTCAAAACCAGAGCGAGGAAATGAAAATATTAAATATTTTATTTCCTCGAGTGGTAATCGAATCCCCAACAAATAGAACCCGACAGAGTTTTACAGTCACACACTTGTGTACCTGCGCCACGGCTAGTATATAACTATTAAGAAGCTAAAATTAGTAATAAATGGCTTCTTTACTCTCTGTCCGTTACAAACATCATGTAGTAGATAACAAAATTCAGCAAAACAGTTCGTCTAAACATACTAATATAACAAATAAAATTTTACTCAAATGAGATTTGGACTCCAAACTAATGCATTTAGATACATGTCTACTGCGCCGTGATGGTGATAGCTTCTTCTTATAATAATGTTACCATATAATTTTTAATTATATATAATATATACTTTGCGTTATATAAAATAAAGATAACGATATAAATAAAATAACGCCTTATACTACTCATGGCAATTGCCATTATTCACTCCTTGTATCTACTTTGAATCTGTTTATAGAAACTATAATCTTTAAATGATCTCATTTTGCAAATTTATAGACTGAACTTAGTTACCTTAAGTTGTACCACTGTATGCCGCGCATTCACACACTAGGTTAAGTTATGTTACAACGAGAAAATACATATTCGATCGCGGAACCCAGCGCCGCATATTGCGTAATCAAACTTAGATCACATCTTTAGGAATCAGACCACTAACTACGTTATTGTATCACAGCAGAACAGAATACTAACGCTAAAATGTAGAACATGATATTTATAACCAGATGCTGCAATCATAAATGGATTTTAATAGGTTTGAATTTAGCATAGAAATAGATAAACCTAGTTTTTATTCAATCTATCTCACGTTTAATTTTATCGTCTTCATAATATCCATACTAATATAATAGAGCAGAAGAATTTGTTTATTTTCATTGAGAGGCCGTTGTTGTGGAGAGGCACAAGTTGTACGAATATAAACATGACAAGTTGTAGGTTTGATTCCTACTCGAGGAAATGAGATATGTAATATTTTTATGTTGAGTGAAACGTTGCGTTTCTCTACTTAACACTCTACGGAGGACTCGGAGTGTCTTAACATTAGGCTCCCTCTGCCTATCCTACCCTATTTGTGTATATACTTAAAGCTTTTAATAATATACACAAATTATGCCTTCATTATAAAGGTTTAGGGGGTGTCGTGTCCAGTTGTTGCTAGCCGATGCTAGCACGGGGCTTGCCCTTTATTATTACTAATTATGAGTGATCGTTCATAGCAGACTGTTGCTTGATTTGTTGATGTGCCTTTCAAATTACATTGCTTATTTATTACAATTAATTATCTTATTATAACTCTTCTCTTTGGAAATGTTAGATGTATATTGGATTAGATCTCTTTGGGAATATTATTAGAGAAACGGATGTATTAGATGAAAGTAAGGTTAATATATATGTAGCTTCACGCTGTACTTAACACGCAATGCCTCCGGAATTCGGCAGAAAGTGGGGAACGGAGTGTCTTTCACTACGTTCCCTCTGCCTACCCTGCAGTGTGCGGGATACAGCGTGAAGCTGATTTTTTTTTATTCACGCTGTATCCCGCATCTAGCAGGGTAGACGGAGGGAGTCTATTGTGGAGACACTCCGATCCCTGCTATCCACCGAATTCTGGAGGCATTTCGTGCTGAGTGAATGAACTCAACGCCTTCGCCACGACACCAGAGCGAAGAAATGAAAATATTAAATATTTAATTTCCTCGAGTAAAAATCGAACTCACAACCCGTCACTTTTACAGTCACACACTTGTGCACATACACCACGACTAGCCCCTAAATTTTTCATAGTATTTAGCGCAATGTTCGGTTTTATAAACAAAAAAAAATCTCTAGAACACCTTTAATATATACAATTCGTAACTAAATCTCAGCTCCTAATGTACAAGAGGAAGGAAAGAAAATAGAGACGTGAGTGAATTCGTGAGCAGCAGGAAATTGACTAGAGAGGTGCTCTATCGGACTATTTCCTGAACAATACAGTGTGAATACTGAACAAACTAACAAACAGCTTAATTGATTACAGGGTAAGAGTACTCTTATAGGTGTGGTAACATTGTAAATGTTTAGTAGCGCGTTTTGTTCGATTCCCATATAGGGGAATGAATTATTACTTATTAATATTTTAATTTTTTCACTCTGGTAACAAAGCTAAACGTTAAGTTTCTTCACTTAATGCCTCGAAAATTCGGCGGAAAGTGGGAAAATGGGAATAATAAAGTGTCTTAACACTAGGTTTCCCCTGACTATATTGCTGTGTGCGGGATACGGCTCTCAGTATTCTACCTCATTCAAATGCGTAATCACAAATAATAAATAAATTAAAAATATGCATAATGGAAAATATTCATAAAAACCTACATTTTAATAATATAAACTTAATTATTTCAAATGACAATTTAAGTACTGGCATCCATAATGGGATAAACATGTTTCATAATACAAATGAACATCACAGCAATAGGTTTCCTCACTTAGTTACATTACGAACTCACGGTTATGGTTAGATAACAAGTTAAAGGGATTACGTAGGTCAAGGTGTAAATACATCGATTAATGTATGTAGTAAGTACTAACCAATGCTATGACTTAATTTTATTATTTGTATTAAAAAACTAGATTTCCGCTCGCGGCTTCGCCGGCGCTGTTTTCCCGTAACATTCTCACAGTAGTAAATAAATAGTATGTACGGCCGTATTGCCGCTACTAAACGCATATTTTTTTGTATTACTATAAATTGTTGATGCATTGCATTCTATATTCTTTCGAAATTTAATAAAAATGTACATAAATACATATGCTTAAAAATACGTTATATAAATAAAACAACACACGAGGCCGTCATGGCGCAGGGGTGTGAAGGTAACGACGTGACGTGGTTGTGGATTTGATTCCCATCGATTATATATTTAATATTTTTATTTTATCGCTCTAGTAACTAGACTCAAAAAAAGGTACGGCGGAAAGTGGAGTAATGAAGTGTATGAATTGGAACGGAATGTCCCAATACTAGGTTCCAAGATTCCCTCTGAATGCTACGCGTGATGAATAAAAACATCACTAACATATTTAACAGATCACACGTATTCACAATCAAATAAATATATAAGCCTGTATAAAAACCTCATAAATACCATATATCATAAGCTTATACCTCATAGCATAAGCTTATCACGAAAAACAATTTATTAACAAATTTAAAATATAACCTCAAAAGTATCATACCGCTGTTTTTAAACACGCATAATCGGATCATACGACCGCAAAATAGTGTTCGCTTTTAGTTCACTATCGGATCAGGGGCGTAGTGAGGGCTTTGTGAAAATGTTTTTAAACATTTTTAAAGTGTTAATCCACACTTAGGAAATATAAATACTTTATTTAGAAAACGTATAAAAATTTGAACGTAGCGGGACTCGAACCCGCGCCTCCTGGAACCGACCAGGCGCTCTGACCACTGAGCCATACGTTCTCGCCAAGCTACGTCGAAATTTTTATACGCTTGTTACAACTTATTTATGTTGTTAGCATCTCTGTAGGGAGATTTTTACAAATTTCCGCTACCCAAAGATAATTACTAAGAATTATCGTTTGGCAAGAGAGAATACTATTTTTTAAATATTTTTATACATTTTTAAAGTGTTAATCCACACTTAGGAAATATAAATACTTTATTTAGAAAACGTATAAAAATTTGAACGTAGCGGGACTCGAACCCGCGCCTCCTGGAACCGACCAGGCGCTCTGACCACTGAGCCATACGTTCTCGCCAAGCTACGTCGAAATTTTTATACGCTTGTTACAACTTATTTATGTTGTTAGCATCTCTGTAGGGAGATTTTTACAAATTTCCGCTACCCAAAGATAATTACTAAGAATTATCGTTTGGCAAGAGAGAATACTATTTTTTAAATATTTTTATACATTTTTAAAGTGTTAATCCACACTTAGGAAATATAAATACTTTATTTAGAAATTCCAGGTTTCCAGGAGGCGCGGGTTCGAGTCCCGCTACGTTAAAATTTT